>LNAC01000004.1:1119858-1296825 GCA_002007465.1 Ailurus styani | reverse complement strand
AAAAAAAAAAAAAAAAAAAAAAAAAAAAAAAAAAAAAAAAAAAAAAAAAAAAAAAACAAAACTTACTTGTATGTACTAACAAAATTTTGGACATACTTTTAGGGTGTTTCTTGGAGATCATGAAGGCATCCATCCAAAAAAACCCTATTTTAAACCGAAATACTAAATGCAATATAGCCATAAAAAATAGACTTTGGAATCTGATAACCTAAATTGTACCTTGACTCTGTTATTGGCTGCATGATGTATTTACCTAGACTTCAATTCTCTCATCTGTAAAATGAGTATAATAAAAGCACCATTTCCTAGAGGGTCTGTGAGGATGAGATGATATCATGCATATAAAAACACAGCATAGGCCTAACATCTAGAAAGCATTCAACTGAAGTTGATACTATTTTGATATTCATCATTTAAAAACAAACATGGATGGGATTCAACAAAATTGAGAATTAGCCTACATGTTGGCATTCTCCTCTCATCTCATCCCAGAAGTTGTCCCAGAGGTAAAACATAGTGAATTTGGGGAAAAAAGACAGATGAAGTTTAACAGAAATAACCGAAAACAGAGATGTGACTGAGGAATAAGATACCATGTTGGAGAGAAAAGATGGGGAGGGTTTTAAGCCTTTTCCTACCTCCCCCCCCCATTATCCTGGCCATATGATAGCTCAAGGGACAGTAGTGCCTACCCAGTGCTACCAGGTCAGCAGATAATAGTCAGGCTGCACAGGAGACTGACACTGGGCTAAGAGGGATAACAAAAGGGCCCAGTGAGTACGGCAAATTGCACTGCAACACCAAACCTATCTTTGGCATTAGCTAATCATAGCCAAGGGGTAGGTAAGATTGGTGAAGAGCAAAAAGGGATGGTAAAGCCCAGACTGTGGCATGGTGGTTCTCTTGTCCAGGATCATCATCCTTCCAGTCACACTTAACTCTCAGAAACTACAAAAGCTAGAACCTGGGATTCTGTATTTACAAAACTAGCTAGAGAGAAACAAGTTCCAACATAAAAATAACTAGATATTTGAGGAGCATAACTACTACAAAACAAAGGCAACAAATACAAGTGCGAATGCTAAGTGAACAAGCTCTTAGTTTTTATTTATTTATCTTATTACTAGAAATAAAACTAAAAAAAATTTCAGATAATTAATAAATAGTTGGAATATGAAGCAGAAACAAAAGTTTTTAAATAAAATCAGGTAGGGATACTTGGTGTGAAAAATATGTGAGTTTCAATAAATTATTAACGCACTGGATAAATAACTAAAAGGACACAAAGAATAAAATAGGGCACTAGAAAGTAGGCTAGAATATTTTCCCAGAAAAGTATCTGGAGGGAGGCCTGGGTGGCTCAGTTCGTTAAGCATCCACCTTCAGCTCAGATCATGATTTCAGGGTCCTGGGAATGAGCCCCACATTGAGCTCCTTTCTCAGCAGTCAGTCTGCCTCTCCCTCTCCTTCTGTGTTCTCTCTTGCTCTTACTCTCTCTCAAATAAATAAATCTTTAAAAAAAAAGCATTTGGAAAGAAGAAAAGGCGAAAAAAGTCAAAAGATATTGTCAATAATAGAAATAGCAAAATATATATTTAAGAATTCCCATTTCGAGAAAAAATGTATATCGACAGAAACTGTTTCAAGAAATGACACCCAAGAACTTCCCCAACTGATATGGGATGGAAAAATTCATATTCAAAGGGCTTCATCATGAAAAAAGCATAGAGAATAAGATGTCTAAACCTAGAAACATTATGGCAAATCACATGGATATTGAAGACAAAGAAAAAAATTAAAGTTTCTTGAGAGAAAAGCAGACTACCCATAATGGAAAACAAGTCATTTTAGCATCAGACTTCAAAAAATCACACTTGAGTGTAGAGTAGAGCAGAATAATATTTTCAAAAGGCTTAAGAAAATAGCTTCCTGTATAAAATGTAATGCTAGGTTGCCATATATGATCATTAAGAGACACATTTAAAAGATTCTTGGGGAAGAATTAGAAAACTCACCCTAAAATCTATACAGAATAAAAGCCTGTAATAGGTAAGTTAGCTTTGAAAAAGAACGTAAAATGTACATGAATGGGTGGCAGGGCAGGGACTTTCCCTTCCAAACATTAAGACAGAACCAAAGCTGTAGTGATAAAATCAGTATAGTATCAACTTCAACAGAAAAGCAAGCCAATGGATAGGAATAGAGTTTGGAAGTAAAATAAAGCACCACAAAGCAATGGGGGAAAGGATTATTTATAAATGGTATTTAGAAAACAGATTCACTAAGGGTGCTTAGGTGGTGTAGTCAGATAAGTGTCCAACTCTTGGTTTTGTCTCAGGTTGTGATTTCAGGGTCCTGGGATTGAGCCCCATGTCAGGCTCCACACCCAGCACGAGTCCCCTTGGAATTCTCTCCTCTTTCTTTCTCTCCCCCTTTGCTCCCTCTGTAAAATAAATAAATAAATCTTAAAAAAACAACAACAACAGCTTCACTATATGAAGAAAAGAGAAGCTAAATTTGCACATTATCATAGCATAGATGACAGATTAAAAACTTGTTAAAAATGTAAAAAATTAAAAATAGATAGGTTAAAAATGTAGAAAATATTTTTGTGACTTAGGCATAGAAAAAATTCATAAAACCCAAAATATACAAACTATCAGGCAAAATTAAAAACAGGTTTTATTACATTAAAATTAAAGACTTCTTTCTACTGAAGGACTACATAGACAAAGTGAAGATATTAATTGAATACAGATAAAATTATTTATGAATCAGTAAGAAAAAAACAGGAATCTCAATAGGAAAACGGGCAAAAGAGCTGAACAAGCAATTTATGGTAAGAAAAGACATATGGCTAATAACGTATATAGAAGGATGATTAATGCCACTATTAATCAAATAAAAGCAAAAATAGACAATAATGAGGTTTCATTTTTCATCAGGCAGAACAGCAAGAATAAGAAAAAAACATTTAATAATGAATGTTGGTAAAGATGAGAAGAAAGAGAAACTTTCATATACTGCTGTTAGGAATGTAAATTGGCAGAGATGTTTCTGAAAGCAAACTGGTATTTTATTTACTGGAACAAATTATCCATCTGTCTTAGAACCCACAGATTCCAATCCTGAATATATACCTAAAGAAAGTCTCACATAGTTTCCTAAGGGAACATGTATAACAATGTTCACACATGTGATGCCAGGAAGGTTGAAACCACTTGAGGTTTTGCTGATCAAGCACATATAAAATATATACTGTGAAGATAATGGAAAAACCATCTAGCAAAAAAAAAAAATTAAGCAACTGAATATACAAACCACAGAGTGGAGAGATTTCAAATGTGTTAAATATAAAAAGTATGAAACAGACAAGCTTAACAGCAAAATGTCCTGTATGTAAATTTAAAAATACCCTCCCCTACAGAATAGTACTACAGTGATGTGTATATAGACTTGTATCACAAATAGGGTGGTACCCATGAGTACATGGGGAATGGGAACCATATTAGAAAAAAGATGAAACACGATGCCTAGGTGGCTCAGTTGGTTAAGCTTCCAACTCTTGGTTTCAGCTCAGGTCATAATTTCAGGGTTGTGGGATCAAGCCTGGTATAGGACTCTGTGCTCAGTGGGGAGTTGCCCCTTCCCCATATTCTCGCACTTTCTAATAAATACATAAATACTAAAAAAAAAAAAAAAAGAAGAAGAAGAAGAAGAAAAAGAAGAAGGAAAAAATACTAGTTTGAAGCCTTAAACTGACAAATGATGACAATGTGCAAAGAGCTGAGGGGTCTAACTAACTCAACTCTGTACTTTATATCAACTCAAAAAGACAAACTCATACATCTCTAAGGTTTAAAACAAATTAGCAAATAAGGAGGACTAAGTAGAAAATATTAAAGAAACTAGAGTGAAACTAAGTTTGAATAGATTTAAGTATCTTTTTTTTTCCTAATATGCCTTTTCCAGTGTGGTTTTTTTTAAGATTTGTTTATTTATTTGAGAAAGAGAGAGAGCATGAACAGAGGGAAGAGAGAGAGGGAGAAAACAGACTCCCCACTGAGCAGGGAGCCCGATGTGAGGCTGGATCCCAGGATCCCAGGATCATGATCTGCGTCCAAGGCAGATGCTTAACCAACTGAGCCACCCAGGTGCCCCTAGATTTAGATATTTTTGGAAGAAAATTTTAAGAAATAATTTTTTTAACTTCCGATAATATAATATAGTATTTTCTTTTAGGAATATTTTTCTTGAATATATCTTACTCACTCTTCCTTATTTTTAACAGATCACATATCTTATGTGATATTAAAATTGTCATTCAAAAGATAATAGAACCAGTCATACCTAAAAAGATAAAACTGCAAAAAGTGTTGAGAAGTCACCTAATATTTAGTAATGATGATATAAATATCACTGATGTCTTGAATTAATATACCCTCTTATTTCATAGGTGCTCAAAGAACTATGACTGTAGCTCACAAAATATTTGACGCAAATATTCTGTCATCATTTTTCATAGGTTATTACATCAGTTCGATGCAGTGAGACCGGGTGGTATCTGATCTTCTCTGTCAACATCAGAAGGATTTGTGGTCACATTCTTAAAATGAAGAGTAAGGCTAAGCTGTTCAAAGTGGCCTATGTCAGTTATGCTGATCATGGAGATGAGTCATGCAGAAAGAGAGGGAGACTGAAAAGAAATGACTCAAAAAAATCAGGGTGGAAATAGTTTCAGAAATTGGAGAAAGTACTATTGGAATCTAAATATTCATGTTTCAGTGACAGATACTTTTGTTGCCTCCATATGCTTCCTATAAACTGGTCACTAACATTAAATGCTCCTATATCTGTCACTATCACAGTCTCTATTTCCAACATATCAGATCTTTGTCCTTTTCTGGAGCTAAGCCTAGTCATTTGGTAAACTCAATTTTACCTTCTATTGAACCATGACTAACATGAACTAACATTATGAAATACTGATATTTTACTGACCCCCTCCAGAGACCCGCTTTATCCCATTAATCCTCCATTCCACACTTAGAAACGTTTTTTAATCTATGAATGCACACCTTTATATTCCTTCTTCTACAGTCAGAAATAGAGCTGATAAAACAGCTATGCAGTGACACTTTTTTAAATTAACAAATTCTTTCTTCTTTTCTTTTTAAGATTTTATTTACTTGAGAGAGAGAGAGAGAGACAGTGAGCATGAGGAGGACGGGGGAAGGAACAGAGGGAGATGGAGAAGCAGACTCCCCCACTTAGCAGGGAGCCTGATGTGAGGCTTGATCCCAGGACCCCAGGATCATGACCTGAGCCAAAGGCAGCTGCTTAACTGACTGAGCCAACCCGGGCATCCCATCCCCTCTTTCTTCTTCCCTTAAAGAATACTAACAACATGTTATAATTTCTGAATACGGAAATTTTTAGTGATGTTCTGAATAAATTCTTCCTGTTTAAAATGAGTTCTATATTGTGATTTCCATGTCTCAAGCATTTCAACCACTGTTATAATTCCTTACAGACATCTGAGCACAAAATACTGTCATGTAACTTGCTGAATCATGTTGACCACCTTATAAGCAATCATCAAAATTTTATGGACGCAATGATTCACAAAGATGATTTTTCTTCTAAAAGGAAATGTCTCCTAGACGAACTTGAAATGAACAGGTTGGGCACTGTAACCAAGCATATCATCATTATAACAAAATACTCCACAAAAGAAGCAATACTCCAACGTGACAATTACCCAGAACTCACTAGGTCTACTCATGTCAACTGAGAATTAAGAGAGGAGCTTTCAGTATTTTGATGACAGGGCTACAAATTACACATGGTTCAGATGCTAGGGCTCAGGAGGGAAAAGCCTCAGAGTTTATACAATAGTTTGTACTGTTGAGTGAGTGTTATTTTTCCATTAGATAAAAACACACAAGGTCTTTGAAACAGTGAATGAGGAAAGGGAATCCTTTACACTCCGTAAAATATTGAAAAATTCTTCCCCGAGGGAAAATACTAAAATAATCTTATGATGTTTTTATTAACAAATGTAACCTTTCTATTCTCAGGCAATTTATCTAGTTCTGGCAAATATATGCCATCATTACTGTATTCTCTGCTGCCTCATGATTTTTGCTTAATAATAAACTATATAGTGCTCTCATAAACCACAGATGTTTATGTAGAAGTTTATTACTTTTCTGCATATAAAGCTTAAGTGTATTTGCTAAATTTCTTCTCCTTCACTCTGTCATTTTCCTAATTAACAATTTTCAGCATCCCCAGGCTGGGTTGCATTTGCTTTGTAGCCAAAAGATCAAATACTTAATTTGAACTGCATAAATCAGGAAGAAGTAGAGTACCAAAGAAAGTGCTTTGCTCCCTCTTGCAACTTCTTGGCTGAGATGTTTACTTTGCCACAGAGCTATCCCTCAGGAGTCTGTAATTGGAAATAGGGGGTGGGGGTGGGAGAAGGCCTGAGTGAGGAGGGAGAGAGAACAGGAGGCACTGATTTAATTAGGTCCTTACTCTTCTCAGATATTTTATCTAATTACTGTTATTTTATTGATATGACCAGTCCTTAAAATCACTGTTCCTTTTCTTTTCTTTTTTTTTTTCATAACTTTGCTTTATTAGAGCTACCCCTTTATTTGGGAGCCCCTGGATTCAGTTATAAAAGTGTCATACACCAGGAAAAATAAATCCTGGGTGTGGTTTACATCAAGAGATGATGCATGAAATATCTAAATTTATTTAAAATGACTTTTTTATTGAGATATAATTCACACATATAACATTCATCCTTTTAAAATATAAGGTTCAGAGGTTTTTAGTCTATTCACAAGGTTGTGCATCTATCACCTCCAAGTTCAGAACATTCTCACCACTCCAGAAAGAAACTCCACATCCATTACCAGTCACTCCCCATTCTCTCCTCCTACCAGTCTCTGGAAACAACTAACATCATTTTCTGTCTCCGTGGATTTGCTTATTCTGGATATTTCATATAAAGAGAATCATATGATATTTGTCCTTTTGTGTATAGCTTCTTTTGCTTAGTATAATGTATTTTAACTTATCCATGTTGAAGCATGAATCAATATCTCAATCTTTTTATGGTTGAATAATATTCCATTGTGTAGATATAGCAAATTTTGTTTACCGTTTGAGTTGTTTCTACCTTTTGGCCATCGTGAACATGTTTTGACTGCTGTGAACATGCATGTACATGTTTTTCTGTGGATATATGTTTTTCATTCTCTTGGGCATATACCTGGGACTGAAATTCCTGTGTTTTAACTTTTTGAAGAAGTTGCCAACTACAGGACTTGTTTAAATGAGAAGTTCACTTGCTCATCTAAGTTAGGTTAACTCATTTCCAAAATCAATCTTGGCAAACCTGCAAAGGTTTTAACCATAAGAAGGTGATCCCCTGAATGCCTCTCAACTGAAAGGATATAGTCACATAAGAAAAGTCTTTAAGCATGTGAGGAAAGAGCTAAAATACTGGAAGATTGATATTGTCATGGTAGCAACTTATTTATCTGGCATCATTGGGAAATGAAAGGGTCTCTTCAGAGGAATTGTTAAGCATATGACTTTTAAAATTTCTAACACAAAATCATTTTTGCTGGAACCCTTTCTAAAGTGCCTTTTTAGATAGAAACACCAAAGATGACTGAGCCATTCTTGATAACTCAGGGAGTGTGCTGTGACCATCTATCATAATATACTGTTTAAGTCCAACTAAACAATCACGGAGTTCTCACATGAGATATATAGAGCCATTTGCCACCGTGATAAATTCCCATGTCTTTTGAGATCTTGTGATTATTTTATAGATTTTTGTCTTCTCTTTTTATTCTTCCTTTACTAATAGGTTATACTGCTTGATTCTGTCTATGAGGATGCTTCTGAATACTTTGTATTAATTCTCATTGTCTTGATTGTGACTTTTAAGCTAGGAAGAAATAATTCATTTTAAAGCATCCCTGAATCTCCTGAATAGGTACACAGAATTTTATGTTTTTATACATATATGCATTTCCTGAACAAATGTTTTTTTAGAATCAGGAATCAAGAAAGAAATCCATGTTGTCAAAAAGCACTAATCTTTGTTCCTGATCTAATGTAGTATCACTGCTTGTTAAAATTATCACTGGCAAATTCTAGATAAATATGATCCTAATGTAACAACTTATTCTTTGTCAATATTATTGAACCATACATCTTTATTTTTGAAGTCCATGGGCAAGATATATATTTGATAAAACCACTCCAATTTTGACATGATTTAATTTGAGTATAACAGCAGGCCCTGCTGTCTTAGATGCTAATCCTGCTTAGGGACCTTTAGGTCTTACACTGGTTACACTTCAGAAATGTATCCACCCAGCCTTCCCCTTATGACTTTACCTCTTTTTAAAAATCTTCCAAAACTTGTTTTCAGAAAAATTATTTTAAATGACATAAAAACTACTTAACTCTATACATATGCTTACTGTGTATAAAGTAAACAAACTTTATCTTATTTAGAGAGTCCTTAGTTGTGAACTAATTATCAAGCTATCGCCCATTCCAAAACTATACCTTCTTTTCCTAATTCTGCTAGAAAATATACTTTCTTGCAAGTGTTGCAAGTGCCACAAGATTCTATCAGTAAGTCAAACTGAGATCCTATTCTCTGACTTCAGAAAATCAAATGTCCAACACTAGGACAGTAGTTACATAAATTATGTTTCATTTATATGATGGAATATTCTGCTGCTGTTAAAACTGTGAATCAGAAAGCACTTTAATGACATGAGATAATTCATTTTTTTAAAAGATTTATTTATTTGAGAGAAAGAGAGAGAGCACACAAGCAGGGGGAAGGACAGAGGGAGAGGGAGAGGGCGAGTCCCCACAGAGAGCGAGTCTGACACTGGGCTCAGTCCCAGGACCCTCAGATCATGGCCTGAGCGGAATTCAAGAGCCTGATGCTCACCCTACTGAACTATCCAGGTGTCTCATGAGGGAATTCTTTTATTAATGCTATTAAATTTAAAAAGTGAGAGGTAAAATTATACCTAAAAATGATATATTTTATGCACAAAACTATAAAAGAAGATAAGTAGGAAACAATTATTAAATACATTTGCTTCTGGGCTTTGAAATTATGTATGAGACAAGGTAAGAAATTTGGATTTTATCCTACTGAGAATAAAATAATTAAGATTTTTAAGCAGGAAGTGGTACCATTTGACTTACAACTTAAAAAAAACCACTTTTGTTGACATATAGATAATTGTTAAGGGGTAAGAAAGTCATTAGGAGTCTACTGCTATAATATAGATGTAAGCTTTAAGAGACTCAAACCAAGGTGATGGTGCTGAAAACTGGTAGTATTTATTATTTAACTGGAGCTAAATATGATAGGACCAAGGTTTTTGTACCAAACAACTGGATAGATATTAGTGATATTTACTGAATGGAGAAATATTTGGGGATGAATAGATTTAGGAGAATAGCACAAAGTACTAAATATTAATTATTATTTCAATATTAAATTTATTTATTTTTAAGGCTTTTATTTATTTATTTGAGAGAGAGAGATTACAAGTGGGGAGAGGAACAGAAAGGGAGAGAGAGGGAGAGAACTTTAGCAGACTCGATACCAAGTGAGCCCTGGCATGGGGCTCCATCCTATAACCCTGAGATCATGATCTGAGCTGAAACCAAGATTTAGACACTTAACTGACTGAGCCACCCAGGTACCCCTACCATATTGAATTTAAGATAGTTATTAGATAACTAGGTCAACGTTTAGGGTAAGTTGAATCTAAATATCTGGAGCTTGATGGTGGGGCTAGAATAAGATATTTAGGAGTTAGCAGACTTATATTTGGGAGTTAGTTAAATAATTTTTACTATTTAAAGGCAGAATATTGCATAAGATTGACAAGGGAGCATATGTTAACAGAAGAAAATGACAAGGGCTAAGCTTAAAACATTCTAACATATAGAAGAAGACTTGGCCACTAAAAAGTGGCAAGAATTGTGAAAGGTCTGAGATTTTGCCCTTCTTGAAAGCTAACAAGTTAGCTTGGTCAAGTTTTAGGAATCCTTGCAGAAGATATGAGGCCCCAGGATCAGAAACAAAGGGCTTTATTACTCAAAACAGAGCAGGTAGCATGCACATTGGCATGACTGCATCAGTTCCTCTTGTCCCAAGTTTCACAGTAGGTGATACAAAGGGGACCAGTTGGATGCTTTGCATGCAGTGGCTTTGTGCCATATTGAGGAACTATGAACTTAGGAAACTCAAATCTTTCCAATATACAGTGAGCCTCTTTCACTTCCACCCCAGAGAAAGACTTTTTTTTTTTTTTTTTTTTTTTTTTTTTTTTTAAATTGTACTGGGCTGTAAACAATCCTATCCTTTGTACTGGGGAGAGACACCATCTATTTGCTACACAAAAACGCATGAAAAAAATAGAATGAAATGAAGACAGCTAGTGCCTCTGCTTGCAAGATGTGCTGAATATTTCCCAAAAGGAAATAGATAATAGAAATAAATTAGAAGGAGTGGTAAATTAGAAGTATCACTGAGTGGGGCGCCTGTGTGGCTCAGTGGGTTAAAGCCTCTGCCTTCGTTCGGCTCAGGTCATGATCTCAGGGTCCTGGGATTGAGCCCCGCATCAGGCTCCCTGCAGGGAGCCTGCTTCCTCCTCTTTTTGCCTGCCTCTCTGCCTACTTGTGATCTCTCTCTCTGTGTCAAATAAATAAATGAAATATTAAAAAAAAATGTATCACTGAGCATAGTAAAAGAAAATCCCATAAAATGGAGAATTTGAAGATAAAAGATGAAATCAACCATGTCAACCACTGTTATGATGACCTTTATCAGATTTTTTTCAGTGTTGGGTTCAAAAGCTTGATTAAAGAGAATTGAAGAGAAAATTGAAAATGACAAAGTGGAGACAGGGAGTGGAAACGGTGAATACATATAGTGAGTATAAGGCATAGCAGGAAGCAGAGCTTCCTGGTATCCAGAGGAAGTTTTTAAGTTACCTGTGTATATTGATGGGGATGATCTAGGTGAGAGTGAGGAAATGATGCAGGAAATAATGGGGAAAATTAAAGGAACAAAAACTTTGAGAAGAAAGAAAAATGGTTTACATTGGTAAAGTACTTAATATGTCCAGCTCTAATCTGGTTATTTTGCATGTACTAACTACTCCTCACTCACTTTGAGTGAGGTACTGCTACTATCCCCATGTTATGGACGAGAAAACTAAAGCAAACTGGTTAAGTAATGTATCTTAACTGTTAAAGACCGCATGGTACTACCTCAGAAAACTGAAGGGAGGTTAATCCAGAACACAAATGGAAGATTAACATTAGAAAGGAAGAAAGACATTTCTTCTAATTCAATGGAAATTTGCATATAGAAGTAGTATGAATTTGGTTATGGGAAGAGGAAGCAGTTTTCATCTGCTAGCATAAATTTTCTCTCTAAATATGAGAAGGCAATTGGTCAAGATAAAAACGGGGACAGGTTATCAGAAACTCAAAGAGGGAGAAAGAAAAATAAAAGAACAGGTCTGAAGTATTCATTCTGGAGACTAGGGCAGGCAGCTTATTGGAGAAATATCATTACCTGGCAGTGTATTTATGGACATTCAGATTCATGGATATAGGTAAAGAGTGAAAAAATTTTTGGATTTATAGAGAGCCAAAGAAAGGTAGTGAGGGAAAAGTTGTGTTTACTTTAACAGACCCAGAATCCAAGCTGGATAAGGAAAGGCAGGAGAACATGGAGGTGACTGAGAGTGAAGAATAGTCGAGTGAATGGATTGGAGGACCCGATGTAGTCAGAGCTGCCAGAAGCACAGAGCAACAGAATTGAAAAGACTGAAGGTCAGAGAGGGGAAGGCTGGAAACAGAGATTTTTCAAAGTAGTGCAGTTAAAGAGGAAAAAAATCCTTTGAGGAGGGCATGCCAAGGAACAGATGCCAGGTGTGGGATGGGTCACTGTTGTGGAAAATAAATGACCAGAATGAAGACCATTACAGTGAGTCATGTATTCAAGTAACTAGTAACGATGGGATCCAGGTGGGGAGAACAGTTGCCAGGAGTTGGTAGGTGACAGCAAAAAGAAAGAGGAAAGGCTGATAAAATGCACTTCAAAGAAGAAGGTATTGCTACAGGAGAAATGTTTTAGAAGCAAAAATAGCGAAGAAGGAGGTTACCTACTCTGTTTAACAACATAATTCTGCCTCCTACCAATAGTGTAAGTGTACTGAAATCCATGCACTTCTATCAATGGAATACAGTACAGACATACTGAGGAACTGAAACTATGTTTATACAAACTGATGGCATCTCAAGTTTGACAGCCGAGACAGCACTAAAGGGAGATGACTGTCTAAATATAGCATGGCTATCAAGTACAACAAAATCTGAAACATTTCCTTTGTACTTCTTGGGAATGATGACTCCTATGAAGAATAAATGATGAAAATGTGAGGAGACTAATTCGCTTTACCAATGTGCTTCCACATAGGAACACATCTAATGTGAAATTGCCAAGATAATACAAATGCATTGAGCACATTCAATTTTATGTAACTAATACTTATTCTAAGCTTTTTTTAAAATTTTGTTTTTAAGTTTATATTTACACTGGAAATAAATATAATGAACAGTCACATAGGTTGGGTAGCATTTAAATAGTAAATCATCTAATTAACTAGTCACTTGAAAGTGAAAAGGGAAATTTGGGATCTGTTGTTTAATTGCCACATTTCAAAAACACATTTTAGCTGGCTGCATCTAAAAAGAAATAATAATATGAGATCATGAAAGCATTTCATAGTAATGAGTAGGCTCTGGTTTCTATTTATTGCGTATACAAAGGACACTGACAATAGTTTTGGAAAAATGAGTAAAGCTCTCAGAATAGCTAGCACAGAGATATGAAACACTGGTGTGAGACAGATCAATTCTAATACTATCTCCTGGGAAGAGGACAGAATTTCTTAAAGCTATAATGGAAAGAATATATGACTCAAAATTTTATGGCTTTAAATAGTCACCTTTTTTGGACTGAATTCCAGTTCTAGCCACACACATTCACAGGAGGGAAGCACACTGGCTTACTAAGGACTTATGTTAAATAGTCCTCCTTACATTTGATGGCAAAAGGTTCCAATGTCTGAAATTCCTTCTTTGCACTTTCCTCTTGTGTTAAACACTACCTCTCCCACATCCATAATAAAAAACAATTAACAACAAGAACAAAAAATGAAACATAAAGTCTCTCATACTTTAAGGTATATGAGTATGAGAACAGTCATTTTTCCCCCTAGGCACTGATATGTGGTACAGAAATGGGAAATGATACACTGAAATAAATTGAGAGAAAGAAGAGGGAATCTAAAAATAGAATCTGTCTGGTGTGTATAGACAGATACACATCCATATATCTGAATCTATATCCATATCTATTCATCCATCTATCCATCGATCTATCTTTTTGTAGAGAGAGTTGGTTATGTTCCACTGGTCAGGCTAATAACACTTGGGGAGTTATTTTCTATCATGCCATATACTCGCCATTCAAGAGGATGAAATGATATAGAAAATCCTTCTGATATGATGGTAAGTGGGAAAAAACAGGCAACAAGAGTAAAAGATAATTACTACAACCCAAAAGCTTGAAGGCTTTACAGGGATCCACCAAGATCTACCCTGACCCCTCCCCACATTGACTTGGAATTCACCTCCTGTTTCTTCCTAATGCTCCCTGTACTTCACCCACACTGGCCTCCCGTTCTGCTCCTGCCTAGAGGCCTCAGTTTGGCTCTGGCCTATGTCTGGAACGCTCTCACCCTTGAAAGCCACATGGCTAACTGCTTCACTTCCCTTAGGTTTTTGTTCCAGTGTTGCCTTCTCGAGACCTACTCTGTTTATGCTCTTTATAACTGTAATGTCCCTCCCCTGCCCTGGGACTCCAGATACCCTCCTCTTCTATTTTCTAAGCAAAGCATTTCTCATCTTCTAACAGTTACACAACTTTACTTCTTTTTTATTGCCTTCAATTTCCCAGAATTTAATCTACATGAAAGCAGAGATTTTTTTGGTCTGATATATCACAAACTCCTGAAATGATGTTGGCACTTAATAAATATTTGGCGAATGAATGGATAAATAAATGGTTTCATTGGTATGTTTACTACTATGTTACAATTTTTATTGCATATTGTCAAGGCTTCAAAGGGATAATGAAAAATTAAAAAGTTTAATTTATTGAGGTGACAGGATTATGGATAAATGCTGTCCTTTTATTTGGTGTTTAATTATAATTTCTAAAATATTTGTATATTAAGGAATAAAAATGAAAATTTGTGGAGTTTTTCTTCCCTTTCATGTAAAGCAGAAATATAAACAGATATGATGATCAGTTGTGTACTGTGAAACAGAGATGGCCCAATTCACACTAGTCAATATTAAATATATTTACCTTCCTTTGAACAAATTTCAGCTTGTACCAACCAAACATATGGCACAGAGAGCTTCAGGTATAAGAATACACTGTATTCTTTTTAAATACATTTTAACTATAAATTCATACATAATTTGTTACTCCAAATGTATGTCTAGAAAGGAATTCTATATAGAGTTTTGCCTTATTTCCAAAAATTCTTCTTTATCTATTTCAATGTGTGGTAATACCTGAGATATCTTTTTTTTTCATTGAGAACTAGATGATGAGTAAGTCACAAAGCAACTCATTAAAATGATGCCAAGTATTACAGCATTAGCACTTAAAGGATAAACTAACATTTCTCCCTTTTTTCTAATTCATGGTAATGGGTTTTATAGTATAGTGAGTGTGGGTTATTGTGTGAGATGAGTGATTTAACAATGCATTGCATTAAAAAAAAGTAATTCAAAGTCCCTGCATCATTTCTTTTTTACTTTTTTAAAGATTTTTATTTATTTATTTGACAGAGAGATAGAAAGCACAAGTAAGCAGAGCAGCAGGCAGAGTTAGAGGGAGAAGCAGGCTCTCCACCCAGCAGGGAGCCCGATGCGGCACTCGGTCCCAGGACCCTGGGATCACGACCTGAGCAGAAGGCAGCCGCTTAACCGACTGAGCCACCCAGGCATCCCCCCCTGCATCATTTCTGATGTTTATACTTCGATTCCTCTTTCCATATGATGGCATGCTAATTGTCAAAAGCATTGTATAGGGAAAACTTTATCTATTTTAATTTTAAAATAATAGTTAGAATAAGAATTTTCCTTCCCAGTAATAGAATAGGAATAAAAACATCATTTACTTCACTGTGAATTTCAGATATAGCTTTAAAACAAATAAAATGGTATTGTTTATATTTGTGGTTTTACGTATTGTTTAAAGTTTGTCATGAGAATAGGGGAATTTAGAATAAAAGAAAAAGTAGAAAAAGGTTTCTTAAATAATACTTTAATTGAGACTTTAAGGTAATTTTTGATGTCAATGAGGAAATTTACTGGAAAAAGTCAGCATGTCACATACAATTCATGTTTTATTGAAAAGAAAATGAAAAGAAAAAGGTATATTTAGATAATACTTCTCAAATAGCATCATATACATAGCATTCAATAAATACTTGCAGAAATAAATTTGTTTACTTATTTCTTTTCTTTTTTTTAAGATTATTTTTATTTTTTTACTTGACAGAGAGCAAGATCACAAGGAGGCAGAGAGGCAGGCAGAGAGAGAGGAAGAAGCAGGCTCCCCGCTGAGCAGGGAGCCCAATGCGGGCCTTGATCCCAGGACCCTGAAATCATGACCTGAGCCGAAGGCAGAGGCTTTAACCCACTGAGCCACCCAGGCACCCTGTTGTTTACTTATTTCACTTGCATGTGAAAATGCCACAACATGCCACAACATACAGTAACTGCCAAAACCATTAAGATATGTAAGTTTCATTCCTACCCAAAATTCTTCCAGGCCCCTTTGTAGTCAACTCCTCTCCCAAACCCAAGCAGAAGTCCAGCCCCTGGCAACAACTGATCAATTTTCTATCTTTCTACAGCTTTGCCTTTTGGATTCATTTTGAAATGTTGAACTAGCCCTGCATTCTTGGGATAGATCTCATTTGGTTCTGTCACTTCATTCTCTCTGTATGTTCATGAAAGCTATTATGTACTTTTTTGGTACTATTTCTATCTGGTTTTGATATCAAGGTAATATTGGCCTCATAAAACAAGACAGGAATGTTCTTTTAACTTCATTTCCCTGGAAAGTTTTTGTAGAGTTGTCATAATTTCTTCCTTAAAAACATGATAAAATTTGCAAGTGGGATCATCTAGATTTGGGGTCTTCTTTCTTGGAAGCATTTTAATCATGAACTTAATTTATTTAGTAGATACAGCATTCAGATGATCTCTTTCTTCTGTGTGCTCCAGTAGTTTGTGTTATTTAAGGAATTTGTTCATTTCTTCCAAGTTGTCAGATTTAAGGGTATAGAACTAATACCTGTTACTATCCTTTTAATACCTGCCGTTTCTACACCGATATTCCTTTTTCATTCCAGGTGTTAGTTATTTGTGTCTTCTCCCCACCTCCCCCTACCCCACCATTAGCCTGGCTACAATTTTATCATTTTATTGATCAAAAAGAGGTTTTGTCTTCATTTTATTGTTTTCATGTTTATGATTAAACATAATTTGGACTTAATATGCTCTTCTCTTTCTTAAGGTAGCAATCTAGATAATAGATTTAAGACCTTTTCCTTCCTTAATATTAGCATTTAACATATAAATTTCTCTTTAAGCTCCACTTAAGAAACATCTCACAAAGTTTGATATGATGTGCTTTGATTTTCATTAAATTCAAAACATTTTGTAATTTCCCTTGTGATTTCTTCTTTGCCTCAAGGATTGTTTAAAAGTGTGTTATCTAATTTCCAGATATTAGAATATTTTGCAAATGACTTTGAATTACTGATTTCTAGTTTAATTCTATTATGAAGAATTACATGATTTAAATTCTTCTAAAATTGTTAACATATGCTTTACATATTAGAATATGGTCTATACTGGTGAATGTTCCATGAGTACCAGAAAAAATGTTTACTCTGCTATTATGGGATGGAACATTCTATAAATGTTAATTAGATAAAGTTAGTGGGTAGTGTCTTTCAAGACTTCTGTATCCTTCTGGGTTATTTTGTTTACTTACTTCTTCCATTGATTTTTGAGAGAAGAGCATTAAAGTCTCCAAAATTAATTGTGGATATGTCTAATTCTCCTTTTAATTCTCTCAGTTTTTGCTTCATGTAATTTCCAGTTTTGTTGTTAAATTTAGAAATGCTATGTCTTATTGTTTAATTGTACCCTTTATCATTGTGTAATGTCCTCTTTCTTCCTGGTAGTCTTCCTCAATCTGAAGTCTATTTGTTTGACATTAATATAGTTACTCCAGCTTTATTTTTTTATTATTTTAAGATTTTTTATTTATTTATTTGACAGAGAGAGAGAGATCACAAGTAGGCAGAGAGGCAGGCAGAGAGAGGAGGAAGCAGGCTCCCTGATGAGCAGGGAGCCCGATGCAGGCCTCGAACCCAGGACCCTGAGATCATGACCTGAGCCGAAGGCAGATGCTTTAACCCACTGAGCCACCCAGGCACCCTCTAGTTTTCTTTTAATTAGTGTTGGCATGGTATATCTTTTGTGCATTCTTTTGGTTTTAATCTACACTTTCCTTTATACTTAAATGGTTTCAGCCAAAGTAAAGTTGGATCTTGCTTTTCACCTGCTAAAGACTGAATATTTGTGTTCCCTACAAATTCAAAGGTTAAAATCCTAAATTTCACCGTGATGGTATTAGGAGGTGAACCTTTGGTAGGCTCTGCCCTCATGAATGAGATTAGTGCCCTTATAAAAAGTGACTCCAGAGAGCTCATTTACCCCTTCTGCCATATGAGGACATGGTGAGAAGATGGCTATTCTATGAGCCAGGAACTGTGCTCTCTCTGTCAACACACACCAAATCTGACAGTGTCTTGGTCTTGAACTCCCTGTCTCTAAAACTGTGAAAAATAAATCTTTGTCGTTTATAAGACATCCAGTCTATGGTATATTGTTATAGCAGCCTGAACAGACTATGACATTATCTAATCTGACAATCTCTTTTAATTAGTATATTTAAATCATTTTTATAAAGTATAAATATTGATATAGTTTAATTGAAATTTACCATCTTGCTATTTGTTTTCCATTTATTCCATCTGTTCTTTGTTCTTTCTTGTCTCCTTTTCTTGGCTTAATTTTGATTGAGTAATTTACATAATACCATTTCATTTCCATGATTAGCTTATTATATATACCTTTAAAAAAATTAGTGGTTGCCCCAGGGCTTTCCATGTACACCATCAATAACAATGTACTTTCAGGGGCGCCTGGGTGGCTCAGTGGGTTAAAGCCTCTACCTTCGGCTCAGGTCATGATCTCAGGGTCCTGGGATTGAGCCCCACATGGGGCTCTCTGCTCAGCAGGGAGCCTGCTTCCTCCTCTCTCTCTGCCTGCCTCTCTGCCTACTTGTGATCTCTCTCCCTCTCTGTATCAAATAAATAAATAAAATCTTAAAACAAACAAACAAACAATGTACTTTCAAATATTAGGCTGCTTCATTTAGAGTGCAATTCTTAAAACAGCACATTGTCAACTCCTCCCTCTCATCTTTTGTGCTATTAATGTAATCCTTTTACATTTACATATGTTATAAACACCTAATGCATTGCTACTAGCTTTCTTTCAATATTTAATTATTTTCTTGAGCATGTAAAAGTAAGGAAAAATGTATGGTTGACCTTTAAACAATGGGTTTGAACTGCATGGGTCCACTTATACACATATTTTTTTTTTATAAATGTAATACTATAATGTATTTTCCTTTCCTCATGATTTTAACATTTTTTTCTAGCTTATTTTATCACAAGAATACAGCACATGATATACAAAACATATAAATTATGTGTTAATTGACTAAACATGTTGTTTGTAAGGCTTCTGGTCAACAGTAGGCTATCAGTAGTTAAATTTGGGGGGAGTTAAAAGTTACGTGTGGGTTTTTGACTGCACGGGGGGTCAGCACTCCTACCCTCTGCACTGTTTAAGGATCAACTGTATTTTATAATTATCTTCATTTTAACTATTCCTAGAGTTCTTCATTTGCATGTATTTGTATAGATTCCAGTTTCTGTCTAGTATCATCTTCCTTTTTCCTAAATACTTTTTTGTTTTAAATTTCTTGTGGTATAAGTTTGCTAATATTAATGAATTAATTGATTTATCCTTTAGTCTCAAACTTTATTTCATCATTATTTTAAAAAGGTCTTCTTAGCATTTCTATTTGACTCTTCCTCATAGCTTTCATCTTTACACTAAATTCCGTATCTGTTTAAGCCTATCACCTACATTTTCTACTAGAAGTTATAACTTATTATTTATTAATGATAGGTGTTTAAATTTTCCTAGGTGATATTTCCAATGTTTGTGTCATTTCTGAGTCTGGTTCTGTCATGTGATTTGTCTCTTGATGGTGGGATCTTTTGTCTCATTTGTGCCTTATGTATATTTATTCTTTAATTAAATACCAGTCACTGTGTATGTTACAAGTAGGGACTGAGTCAAATAATCGTTATGCTGGGAAATGGATCTGCATGTTCTACTAGATCAATAGTATGGGAGGCTGAGTCAATCTACTGAGCTTGGTTTGAGTTTTGTTGTTGCTATTGTTTCTTTCAGGGTTATCTTGGAAAATATGTTTCCAGAAGGTTTTTCCTCAATGTCCTTGCTCCACCCTCAGCCTTCAGCCTTCTCTTTGTGCTTGCATTTTGTGGTGGGAGTCAACCTTTTTCTCAGGGACAGAAATTTGTAGCTTTTGACTTGGTGTCTTCTAAACTTATTATAGCAGTGATAGTAGGGTTCTCTGTTGTCCTCCTTAGGCCTCATTCTTACTTAGTCAGGCCTTGTTTCCCCTGGCCTTGGAACTGAAGCTTTGTCAGGGATTTGCCCCTCATGGTTTTTTTTGTTTGTTTTGTTTTTTGTTTTTATTTCATAAATATATGTATATCTTAGGGGATTAAAAAAGTGATTCCTCAGAATGATTCCTTGTGTTTTTGGACAACTGAGTCTTTTCATAGGTCTGATAATTTTCTTATAATTTAAAAGGGAGCTCTGCCTTTGTACTATTGCAATGATATTTTTTTTCCTGATACTCTAAGAATCTGATTTTCTGAGTTCTCCCCATATCACAAAGGCTAATCACCTATAAACTACATACCCAGACTCACTTTCCTACAGGGAATTGTAGGCTGGAGCCTAGAGCAGGGCCACAGTTTTTTATATATAATTATGGCTGATAACAGATTCTGTGCTACAGTGGTAGAGATGAGTATTTGCAACAGAGACCATATAGCCCACAAGGTCTAAATATCTACTATCTGGCCCTTTATAGAGCAAGATTGCCTATTCTCCTCTAGAAATTGTAGAGTGTAGAAACTGTAACAATTGTAGGCCCCAGGATCTTGAAAGGAAAAGTGGTTCTGAAGTGGCAATTAGGAGATATCTAGCTCAGAGAAAAATGCAGAATAAATCTGCTCCATCCTCTTCTTAAATTTATTTTCTTCAAATGAATTTTTTCCCATTCATTCACTCATTTGTCTTAAGGCATGGTTCCTACCACCTCAGTCACAAGTAGCCAGAGTTTATTATAAAATGTGACTTTAAAAAACAAACAAACAAAAAAAAATGTGACTTTAAATTTAATCGTTCCAGTAATATATTCTATTAAAATATATGTCATAGTTGCAAACTCTGCCAATGCTTTCCTTATAGATTTATTTCTTTAAAATGCAGAAGCCTGGGTATAGTCTGACCAAAATTTCCAGTTTGGAAATAATGTCACAACTTTTTTCCTATACATGTTGGATGGCAGTAAGAAGCAGAGCTCTCATTCCTGCCTAAAACCTCTCATGCCAATTTATTTCAGTTTGCTTTTCCGACAACTGGCAGAAATGGCTTGCCTGTGAATTTTCTTTTAATGAATCAATGTCCAACAAAAATATCAACAGATTTAGGTTTCAAATAATGATCTCCTTTAACAGGCAGAAGTTAACATTTTTTTAAAACTGGATTGGAAATATATACTGTAATTCCATTTTTCTTTCATCAGTTAAGAATTCAGGGTTTTAGCCAAAGAAGGTTTTCAAGCATAACTTACATTTATGTTCCACTTAGTTCTACACTTTGAGCAACAGCATATGAAAAGCTGCTTCAAGTAATAGTTTCTTTGAGTTGAAATCTTATTTTTTCCTTGATAACATATATACGTAGTACATATGTATCTATATGTACCATGTGTAAATATATATGTGTATGTCTGTTTTATATGCACACATATTTTTCTATCAATTTAAATTACAGATGGTGTTAGAAATTATGAGGTAATGCTTTATTTATTTTTTTTTTTAAGATTTTATTTATTTATTTGACAGAGAGAGAGAGATTACAAGTAGGCAGAGAGGCAGGCAGAGAGACAGGGAGAGGAGGAAGCAGGCTCCCTGCTGAGCAGAGAGCCCGACGCGGGCCTCGATCCCAGGACCCTGAGATCATGACCTGAGCCGAAAGCAGAGGCTTTAACCCACTGAGCCACCCAGGCGCCCGAGGTAATGCTTTATATTTAGACAAAACCAATTGAAAAATTTAAGAATAATCTTTTAATTTATATTTGGTTAATATTATATATGAGTTTGTATTTAATTTTGTCATATTCCAAAGTTGGGCTCTCTTGAATTTCCTTTACTTTTCTATAATAAGTATATGAACTTCCTGTCTCCCTTCTTTCACATAACGCATCTAAAGTTGCAAGAGTATATGTAATGATAGGCAGTTTAATTTCATCTCTATCTCTAGGTTTAACATAGAAGTCTGGTATTATATAGTGTCCTACCACAGGACTGTCTATTCCCACCCAAATACAGAAGAAGATACTGAAACTAATGCCAGGTTTCAATGCCAAAGATACAAGCTTAGAAGGGTCAGTTTGTAAAGTCAAGAATAGGAACATTAAAGGCCAGAGTCAAAAGAAATATCTGAGGGGGGAAAAAATCAAGAAATCTTAGAATAAGAGTTAAGCTACTAATTTTTACAATTATTAATTTAAGAATAGGTTGAATCTTACATCTTTTATTGCCATACCTGATATGTAGAAAACTCCCTTCTCCTTCAAAGAGGTCTATGTTATAATTCCTGGAACCTGTGAATATGTTACCCTATATAGCAAAAGGGACTTTTACATGTAATTAATCTATGAAATTTAAGATGGCAAGATTTTCCAGGACTATCCTGCTTTGTCTAAGCTAATTACAAGGGACCTTTAAAAAGAGGAAGGCAGGAGAGCATCAGAGGGAGATGGTACTATAGAACAGTCAAAGAAATGCAACACTACTGGCTTTGAAGGTGAAGGGGGACCATGAATAAAAAAATGTCAACAGCCTCTAGAAGCTGGAAAAGAAGGGGGAAAAAAAAAAGATACTCCTGTAGAACTTCCAGAAAGGAACGCAGTCCTGTTGTTACCTTGATGTTAGCCCAGTGAGGTGCATGCCAGACTTCTGATCTTGTAAGATAATAAATTTGTATTGTTTAAGCTATAAAGTTTGTGGTGATTTGTTACTGCAACAGAAATTCATCCATCATAGTTATCAGTTATTTATATTCTACTGATTTTGTTGTCCACTAATATTTTTCTTAATACCATTGTTTCCCTGTTCCTATGTTTTCTACTTTGATTAAATCTTAATCTAGAAAGCTAATTATATGAGAAAAATTTTTTTTCAACAAGGGCATATGTGGGATTTTCTAGATCTTTCCACCTATGAGCATAATTTTAATTATTCTTGCTCATACACAATAAGTTGGTGGTATAGAATCATTGGGTGACAATCTTTTATTCCCTTCACCCTCTAGATTTTTATTAATAAAATTTTCCTTTAGCTCTCTCTCTCTCTCTCTCTCTCTTTCTCTCTCTTTCTCTGCTAGACTATACTTTTCTTGTAGGAAATTTTTGTTCCCTATCTATGATTTTTCTCTTATATCTGTGCAGATCTTTTTGTATTTCTCCTCTCTAGATCTTTTGCCCTCTTCAGACACAAAACTTTGTTTTTTCTAAGATTTATTTATTAGAGAGAGAGAGAACACACGAGGGGGAGGGGGAGGGGCAGAGAAAGAGGGTGGGAGAATCTGAAGCAGACTCCACGCAGAGCATGGAGCCTGATGTAAGGCTTGATCTCATGACCCTGAGATCACGACCTGAGCTGAAACCAAGAGTCAGGCACTTAACCAACTGTGTTACCCAGGTGCCCAGATACAAATACATTTTTTAAAGACATTTTTCTTCTCATTATTTGCTTTCTCTATCTACTCCTTGGATGCCCATTATTTGTATGTTGCATCTCCCAGATCTGCTCTTCACATGCCTTATTCCTTCTCTCATTATTTTACTTCTTTTCTAAATTTTGATTAATCCTGATTTAATTTTTAAAAATCTATTATGCTCTGCCTTACAGCACTTTTTAATTTAGAAAACTTGTTATTTCTTTAAATGCATTTAGACTTTTCAGATCTTGGATTATCCTAATTTTATGTTTGTGTCCTCCAACTTTTTAAGTATAATACCCTTTATAGAACATGGGTTAGAGATTTTCCACATTTTAGCTTTCTTCATTCTCTTATTTGCTCTGATTCCTCAGAGTAGATACTACCTCTTGAATTCAGTGATGTTCCTTTTTTTTCTCATCCTAAATTAATATCCTAACTCTGCTTCTCTGTAGATATAAGCTTGGGCAAATTCCTAGTTCTCTCCAAACTCAGATTCCTTATTTATAAAACATTCCTATAATGGCCCTACCTTAATGGAACTGTAAAGATTAACTAAAAAAATACAATGGAAAGCTTAGCATAGTGCCAGGTACATGGTAATTGCTCAGTGAGTGGTAGTTGCCATTATAATCATTGCTTTCATCACCATCACAACATCATCACTATCATCATTATAGAAGAAGGTCTATTATTGTCTGGGCAGGAGTAGAGATTGGTTTTGTAAGAGTGCTTAGATTCTTATTTTTGGTCTGATAGATCTAGATAAAAGGAGAAAAAATTTGGATTTACAGTAGTGTTACTTTGATATTTCAGAATTTCGCTTTTCTGGGACTAGCCTGGATGGCACTGGAGGCTGAGCCAGCTGCAGCAGAAAGATTTATTTCTGGTTGAGGGTGCCTTTTCCTTTGATATGGGAGCCAGAAATTTGCTGAGGTATTCTGTTTCCACCTTCACTTCTCTCATGTGCTTGTCTTTGTCTACGTCCTCTTGATGAAAGGCAACCATACGCCAGCTCTTTGACTCACTTGGTAGCCCACATCAAAGGTGTTTGTATGGGGGTGGGATAGGGGAGCAAGTATCATCAAGGGTTCTCCAGATAATGTGGACACAGTCATATGGGTGTCTGTCTCCAGTTTTTGCCCCTGTGAGTTGGGGTAATTGTGTGGCAGTGCGGTGAGCTAGGGTACGGGTGGGAGGATGTTGAAGTCTCTTGTACTTGCTTCTCCTGCAAGGCATGATTTCACAGGTAGGGATTTAAAAATTGCCCTTCCCTTCCTTAGATATATTCCTGTCTGCATTTACACTGCAGAAATCTCTCAAAGTTTTTGGACAAGGATATCTCATTCTCCTAATTTTTACTTGCTTTCCCATTTTTATATTCTATTTTCCATTTCACTAGTCAACTAGGAGGGAAGGAGTTAGACATGAATGCTCATATTAATGTTACAGAAAATCAACCATTACTCTTGAGATAAGTTTTCTTTGTCAAGCTCATTTTATACTCAATAAAAGGTTCACTGTTTAAAAATCATAATAAGGCAAAATTTCTTCTGATGCTTTCACATTATGACAAAGCTGTAAATGTGAATCTTTTTCCATTTTTTAAAGTTCTCAAATCTTATTTCTATTGCTTTAGAATCTATTTAAGGTCCAGTAATTTCTAAAGATACTTTGCTCTCTTAACTTAAAATGATCTAGCATTACTCTATTATAATAGCAATGAAAACTAAGCCAGGTTTTTACATCTATTGAATTTATTATATTTTCAACTATAGCCCAATCCTCCTATAAAGCTGTTCAGCACTTTAGATAGGTAGTTATTATATATTGGGGAAATAGAGTCCCTCGATAACGTGAAGCAATCTAAAGTGCATACAAAATATTTTCAAGGAGATCCCCTTCCAACTATGCTTAGACAGATGTTGAATATGTTTTCTGTTTTAAACACTGTTGGTGTGGTGTATTCAACTCTTCCCTGTTTGGCTAAGAAAGAAATAATGAGACTTTTAACTTTTCCCTTTTAAACCACTGGAGATAATTGTTTTGTGATGTGGAAGTTTTATTTTAGATCATACATTGGTTTATAAGATTCAATCAATTTTTCAACATTTCTTAGTTTTCTTTTTATGAACTTCCACTTAAAGCTTAAAGACTCTGAAATGAGCTTTATTGCTAATTCCTTGTTAAAATCAATTATGTTTAGAATATCTAGAACACCATTACAAAACCATTTACAATTGCAAATACAAAGGCAATAAAAGTACATGGAAGGGCTGGATTGGGTCCTATTTGTGGCTCTAGTAACAGTTGGGAAAATCTCTAGGATTTACTTTAAAAACTTAGGAAAATTTATGTTCTGACTTCTCCTGAAAAGATAGGGTTTGTATATAGTAACAGAGAAGGCATTTGCCCAAGGATGGGGATGTAAGTCTTCCTGAGGGGAATTCTCTCACTCAACACTACAAAAAAGAAAAAAACAAAAAACCTCTTGTAGTGATCTACTGATGAATATCTAAATTGTAGCAGCACTTTTTTACTTTTTTGTCTAGTGGGCAGATCTTTCCCTTCCTCCTTTCCTCCCTCCTTCTTTTCCCTCCCTCTGTTCTCCGTGTATGGGTATAATCCAGAAGAGCAAACAACATTTAACTAGGCATTAAACAGACTGAATAAACATATTGGATTATTTTGTTTTGTGTTTCTGTCTTAAAATAACCCTGGAAGAGTTTATATGTTAACTCTCAGTCACGGTGATTATTAAAATTTACTAGGCATGAAAATCATCTTGGATGTTTGCTAAAATGCAGATATCCAGGCTCCACCCTATTGAGATTTTGACACAGGGAAACCTTGGTCCACATTATCTGAAACCATTCTCTAATATCTTAGTATGAACTTGTTTTATTAGTTTCCCTTGGGGCAAGTTGAGAGTTCCTGGATGGAACCAAGCAAGAACAGGTTAGGTAAGAAGGTGAGTTAGATTAGTCTTTTCTTCCCAGTCTCTATATGAGGTCTATGAGTAAGAGAGTGAATTTTAGAGTGGATGTTGAAGCAGCTTCCTGTCGCTTCTGCAGGTAGGCGTGGGGCAACCCATCACATGGTGTTAGTAAGGTGGCCTTCTTCACTTCACACCCTTACATCCCAATAGTCAGCGGTTCCTCTCCTTGCCCTTCATCGGTGATTTGTAGTCTTTGCCCCATCTCCATGGCACTGCCACTGCTTTTGTCAGTCTTAGCATCGTTGCTAGACTATGGCGATGAAGTAACTTGCTCATGGTGTTGCTCTCTTCTCCATCCCCAGTACCCTCAAACTCCTGATGAGTCAGATTCCAAAAAAGCAGATCTGATTAACATACTATGCTTCTGAGATTCCTTCTAAGGAACTTCACTAATTTCAGGATAAAATTAAATGTCTGAGCCCTTTGTGATGTGATGCATATTGGCTCACCCTTATACTGACTTCTAGCCATGTCGAACTCTGTCCACATCCCTGGACACAACTCCCTTTTCTCCTCCACATCCACAGACTTTTGTTTCTGGTCCTTTTCTTTGCCTGAAGCACTAAAAACTCACAAAAGAAGGCTGAATAATGTCCACTCGTCCCCTGGAGTTGTATGTAATTTGGCCTCTAGAATTAAAAATACTACGACATTAAGAAAATTTCTGTATGAATAAAAACTATGAACTTAAGCAACTTTCAAACCTTTATAAAATTCTATATTTAGAGCAGCAAAGAAATATCGCTGCCTTCAGAAAATGTTTAGTGACTCTACAAAATATTAACTGCGTACTCTGAGTCCTAGGATTATAAATTATTATTCTTCCTTTATGTTTTTCTATATGTTCTAAGTTTTATAACCCAAGCATTTACTAATTTTATAAATGAGAAGAATAGTTCTTATAATTTTTTGATGATGACTAATAGCACAAAACCTGTCATTTCTATATAATTTCCTTCAAGGAGTTACAAGTTCAGATGTACTCACTCATTTGTAGTTTGACATGTTTCTTAGCAAGGCTGAAGCCTGATGTAGTCTCGCTTCACAGGCGCAATGGTGACTTACAAATAATATTTCAGGGAGCCAATGGCAGAGTGCTCTTAGGGGTGTTTGTCCATCATCCTCTCAACAGAAACTACTGGCAAGGCCCTAGAAACTCAATCATCAGGTTGCTACCATTTATTAAGCAGTCAAGTGGTACAGGTCTCCATATCAGGATATCTAGGACTAAAGACGCCTTTTTCAAACAGCAGGCACAGTCCCTGCCTATTTACCCCAAGTCTCCTATATGATAGTTAATGGAAACACCACAACGCCCCACTGAAAATGATAAAAAACGTTTAAAGTATGTTAGACACACTAGGTTCTTGATTACTAACAAGAGAAACAACACTGGCTAAATTGAGCAGAAAAGAATATACTGGAAAGATCTTGCATAGCTCATAGAACTCACAGAAAGTCTAAAGAACTGAGCTCTGTACAGAGAACACAGCCAGATTCAAACGACTGGCATGATCCGCTTAGGACTCTAACTGTAAATCCTACTGTCCTGCTTCACTGCTCTCTGCCTGCTCCCCTACCACAGCGGAAGACCTAGACTCTGTGGCTGAACTCCTGCAGGAGTCTAAATCCCCTGAGGCTGTGGCCTGTTGGCAGGCTGACTTCATATCCTCATGACCTCAGGGACCAAGGAGCCGGGGATTCTCCTGAAACAGGACATGTCTTCCAGTGCTAGGTAGAACGAAAAGAAAAACAATGTTTGCCACACAAAGTACCAAAAGACGCAGACATACGACTGCCAATGTGTGGCTCTGAGCCCTGTGGGGAAACCGTGGCTCGTGAAGGGATGGCAGTTGCTCCTCTCGGGTGGCTCATGCGCTGAGAGAAGGGAAGATGGAAATGCTTGAAACTGTCCTGAAGGGGAAGGAAAGAAGAGTGCAGAAGAAAAGGAGGAGGAGAGAAGGAAATTTGAATCAGAGGAGAAAGAGAGAAATAGAGGGAGAAGAGACACCAGATGGCATAAGAGGGAACTGAGATGTAGGAAGGAAGGAAGATGTGGGAGCAAGACATGTGAAGACAAATATCCCAATGGAAGAAACTACAAAAAAGGGCATGGGTCCTTGCTTTCTATAGTCATAGTATTGTTAAGTTACTTAATGAAGACTCTACAATCAGAGAACGAATACTTTCCAGGACATGTTAGGTGAGCACTCACTAATACTCACTATGCAAACATTTTAGCCATTAAATAGTAACAAATCCTTTTGGGGCTACAGCAGCATAGGTATGAAGTGAGGATTTTTCAAGGCAGACAAGAAGGAAAATATTACACCATTGGCTCCTGTCCTTATCTAACATTTTAAGAATATATGGGTTTGTACGTTACCTACTGTTTTTAGAATAATGACTATAAGTAGCTTCATGAAATGTTCTATGTATTCACATACTAAAAATTTGTTTTTATGTACAAAGTCTGTAGCTTTCCTAATTTTTTTCTTTCTCAACCTAGAGTTTGTTTTCTTTGTTAACTATAGTTGATTTTATTGTTTATGTTTGTTTATCCTAAACAAAATACATATTTTTCTCAGCATCCAATAAATAATTCCACGATTTAAGCTAATTTTTTTTCTTAGCCTAGAGTAGGGGTAGCAGGAATAGAGTGGGACAAGGGGGTTAGGACAAATCCAAATGAAGTTTAGTGAAATAAACCATATCTATTGGCAAAAAATGGAATCTGATTATTTATTCAATCTTCCTTATTTCACTACGGTTTTAATATGTATATCATTCAAGGCTAATCTTAAAGTCATAATAGGCAAAGTATGTATTCCTCTAAAATTGCAATTAGTGAGATAGAAGGCAAATAGGTTAATACTGGTATTAGGATATTAAATCAAACAGAATTCTACAAGAGAAGGTAGAAGCAGCGTTCACTAACAGATTCTTTACAATCAGCTTACATGATTGTGGGGACTGTCTAGCTTAGTCCAGAATCCAAAGGCCAGTGAGCTAGAAACCTCTGTGCAGCAGCTGATACTGTGGGGTCCACAGGAGGAATTACTTCTTCCTCAGGAAAACATCAGTTTTACTTTCAAGGCTTTTCAACAGCTTGAATGAAGCCCACCCAGATAATGATGGATAATCTTTACTCAAAGTTCAGGTCAGCTGGTTGTAGATGTTAATCACCTCTACAGAAATACCTTCACACAACCAGTGTTTGATTAAAAGACCAGCCAAGTTGACATGTAAAACTCACTACCACAGATATTCAGTGACTGAGGAAAGAAGCCTTAGCAGGGCTGGAATGAAAAGTTGGCACGGTGTATGTTAAAGCCCCTGAATAACAGACGAGGCTGCCCCCGGGGCCAATGAAGACTTTTCTGGACATCCAATGTAATTCTGAAAAAGGCAGATCTACCCTGCGGTTGATTAAAAAAAGAGAGACCATTATGTCTGAGAATCTCATAAAGCCTATCTCTAGTGAGGGATTAACAACAGCAGAAGCAGTTACCATTGACGAGCTTCTCACTATTCATGCCCTGTGCTACGCATTACCTCATTTCATCTTATAACAACCTCATGGGTTAATAACGTGAATGGTTACTTTTAGAGCTAGGGAAACTGAAGTTTAGAGGGGCCAAGTCTTGCCTAGTAAACGAACATTTGTTCAATACCTATGATGTGGTAGATGCATTGCTGGGGGTTTACGTTAGTAATCTTTATCATATACTTTTACAGGTGGAAGTCCCTCTTATTCTATACCTGACACTATTAGGGGCCCCAGAGTTTAAACAGCATGTTCTGCTTTTAATGTCTAGTAATGAGTGGATTCAAATACAGGTTTTTCTACTCAAAGCCCATATTCATTCCACTGCTGGATAGAATGTCAACAACCACTTTTCACTCAGAAGGCTTGTGACAAAAATGAGGGATGATGGGAGGGGAAGGGAGTTGTTTATTTCTAACTGGCTAGACAAGAGAGTGTGTGGGTCACTGTGGTAGCTTTCAGATCACAAAAGTAAGTAGAGAATTAAGGAGGTGTGATGTGTCACCTGAAGAACGGTTTGTGTAATGGTAAAGCCTGCAAATTTGTGCGTGCATGTTTGCATATTCTTTTTTGAGGAATTATTGCTTAAGTAAACAACAAGGCAGCCATCCATTTATACTATTGCTTTACTAGATAGAATTTAAGTAGCTAATACATGACAGAAAAGTAATGATGATAATAATAGTAATGGAGGAAGAGTTTTTTTAAACTGTGGTGTCACAATTCACATATTTTACAGTCTTTCATGATATGTACCTTAAGTGTTATTAACTATAAAGTGCTGAAGCTTGTGAATAGTTTCTTTCTCTTCCTAAATCAGAGCAGATACAAGGGTATACCTATAATAGCACTCTCTCTCTGGGTTTGATCAGTCTGAGTTTGGTTGGGAAGACTGAGCCCCCACAATTATTGTAGAAATAAAGGATTCAATACAGAAATTGGGGTTTGCACACATGGATAGCTATAGGCCCTGGGTCAAAGAAACGATCACTAGTGATTTCAGTTCCAAGTCTTAGTGAGGCTGAAGAGTTGGCCTGGTGGTCAACCTAAGAATGGCTGAGTCTTGAGCAGCAAAGCAGGTGCTGGTGGAGAAGTGTTTGATGCTGCCATACCTGGTGGTCTTCCCGGGATGAGGACTTGCCCTTTCTTTTGCTTTCCAAATCTTCCCCAAGTACAGCTCTTTGGCAAAATAGCCTGAAATCTGATGGGAAGGGAGGTTGTGGGAAGCAAGTCCCCAGAATCGGAAGGGAGCGGTGGTGGTACTGAATTTATGAGTCCCTTTCCCTTTCCTTTTCTTTTCAGATTTTATTTAGTTGAGAGAAAGAGAGATCACGAACAGGGGGAGTAGGAGAGGGAGATGCAGACTCCTCACAGAGCAGGGGGCCTGATGTGCTACTCTATCCCAGGACCCTGAGATCATGACCTGAGCCGAAGGGAGATGCTTAACTGACTGAGCCACAGGCGTCCCTATGAGTTATTTTCTTAAGAGGGAGAAGAAGTGTGAAGTTAGAGCTAAGACAGCAAGAATGGCATACAAGGGTGTAACACCTGTGTATGAATGTGTCCTTACCATGAAAGATTAAAAAAAAATGTTTGAAGCATCTGTGATAAAATGTGTGCCTGAGTGACCTAGGACTACAGCAGGCTGAGGAAGAGCCATTTGAAATATAGCATGATACACTCTTTGCATAGAGTGAGGTTATTTTTTTTAGTTATTATTATCATTTTTTTGTTTATGCTAGATACCATGGAGGGAGGAAAGGAAGGAGATCAGGTCAGTGTCTACCTTGTCCATCAGCCAGTGTCAGCCTCCGGAGAAAAAGCAGCAGCAGCGGTCCCCTGGTCTCCTGTAGGAGGGTACCAGGCTGCCACCGGCCAGGGCCCTGTGTGCCCTTCCCCTTGCTATGCCCACAGCTCAAGAGGTTAGTTTGCTTTTCCACCGTGGCTCTTATGTGATGCTGCAAACCAGGGCAATTTAGCTCCCTTATAAACCAGCACCACCGTAAAGCAAATAATTTGAAAATAGCACTATAAATTCAGGGAACAGTCCCTTACATAGATGAAAAATTAACACCTTTTAAAATAAGGGAGTATTTACTTTTTAAGTGTGGCAGTATGCACATTATTATTACTTAATATTTAATGCAGGCCACCAGTGTGCCTGGTGTTGTAGATTACCCTGCACAAACACACACTTGTGTGTGTGTGTGTGTGTGTATGAGCCTGGAATCCTGTAATTATAGGGTCATGTGGCACATGGGAGAATGGACCATACCCCAGGGAGGTCAGATGAATAACAGAAACCATAACTGGTTTATATACTTCATTTCCACCGACTGAGGTTCCATCTTTCTTGATAACATTAACATTTAGGTTATACTTCACTGCTTAGGTGAGACTTATCAAAAATTATGACTGCTTGGAAAGAGTTAAGCTCTCCTTGTTCAACTGCAAATTGCCCTTACACAGAACCTTTTTTTTTTTTTTTGATATGTGAAATACTCTTTCTATTCAGTTGAGAGTTGCTGGTATTGAGCAATATATTTTAAGACAGTAACTGTTTTAGACACAATATTCATCAAAAAGAAAATATTTTTGTTAAAAAGTCTCTAAAAATTAAACTGTGTTATGTACCTTCTTTGATGATTTTCCTATCAAGGATAGTTCTTTTTTTCCATCTTAGAAACTGCATATTCAAGACAATAATCATGGTTTTGGATAATGAAAATTAGTCACTGCAAAGAGAAATAGTATTTGGAGAAATGGATTGAAAAACGATGCACACATTCACCCAAAGTCTCTTTGTAAATGAAAAAATTCCTTTCAACAGCCATTCCTATGCCATTCCCTGGGAAAATTGGTTTTATGGGACAAAAATAGGTAGTAACAAAATTTTAGCTCATTAGGTCTGATGCCTAACTTTTAAAAGTTCTTAGAAATCAAGCTAATCTGCAAGAAGGATGGTGGAATTTCTATAATTTCAGGTACAGATGAGATAAACATGCTCCAGCTCAGGTGCTTGTAAATTGTTTATAGTACAAGTTTGCCATGTACTAATTGATTCACAAGATGGTCCTATTTCTTCCACAGCTGGGACTAGATATAATCAAGAAGAACTACCGTGGCACCCAGAAGTAAAAGTTAATGAAATTTTGCTGAGCCACAAAGAGAATCTTTTCAGGGTATGGCTAAGGGTTCAATTTCACACTTGAGAACTTTCTAGTAGGTCCTGGTTTTTGCTGGTCTGTACCACTAACACTTCAAGAAAGGAGGGAAAAAACTGAGCCAAGCTGACAAGAGCAATGTCTTTCAGGCAAGAAATACAGCTGCCAAAGAAGGCAGATGAGGATTTTATACAAGTGTAAAGCCAGCAGGGTATCTGGGGACATCACATTTCATTGCTCTTTTCTGTTTACTACAAGATATAAAAACAGTCGTTTGCCACTGGGGGGATGTTTCATGAATTCACTCTTATAATTCTATAACCGGATACTGTGGCCTTAGGAGACTAAATGAACTTTTCAGTAAGATTTCCGCCCCCCCCCCCCGCCAAGTAGGGATCCTAGAATACATTCTAGTAGTCCCTCAAGAGGTAAATGCTAACTGTTTAAACAATTCCTGTTGGTCCTTTCTGACCTAAACAATGAACTTCAAGAGTTTTTGTCCCTTTTCATTTGTCAGATAAATTCCATTGAAAATTTAACAATAGCAAAATATTTTTAAAGAAACAATTCAATTGCTCTTCTTCTCTCTCTCTTCCCCATCTTCCTGTCCTTCTCCCTCCCTCCTCTCCCATTCTCTCTTGCCAAATAGGTGTTTCATTCTCTATCCTTTCCTAACATCCCCAGACGCTCATGAATTCTTTTGGTTCATCTTTCACCCGCCTCAGTGGAACTCGGTTGACAGGTATAGAGAAACTTGTCCTGTAAGATGATCAGCAGCTGAGGAGAGCTCAGGGAAACTGTGCAAAGCCATTACATGGCAGAACTAAGACTGGAAGCCAAAAAATTTGTATCCCACTCATTACCAACCACATTTAATACTGTCTTCAGTATAACTTATTTTGAGAGGAAAGCCTTATGAATGTGCTAACCATAATTTGATAACTTTTAAAGGTGACTTTATGAATGATCTCAGAAAGTATTGAGAAGTCAGTGTATAGCTACATTTCCTACAGTGCACTCTACATTTTTTAGCATCAATATTAAAAGAAAACTACTCAATGCAAACTTTCTCATTATTGTAACAGTGTTTTTAGCTCTTAATAAAAATTTTAAAAGGCAATGTATTGTAGCCACTTATTTGTTCAGCAAATATTTGTTGAGCACCAACTGTATTATAGAGACTGTTCTAAATATTGGGGATACACTGCTCTACAGCCAACTTCTCTGCCTCAGGGAGTACCCCTACGAATTATGAAAAGCTGAACTATACAAAGACAATATTAAATTTTTGGTAGTACTAGGGAAAGTAAATTTACCTGAAGGCCAAAAACTACGTTGTTACGGTTAGTCTCTAGAGCCTCAATTATGAGCCATCTGTGTTTTCAAAAAATTGTGTTACAGAAGTGATTACCAAACTTTTCCTTGTGGCGAGCTTAGGGTCACACATGGACATTAGGAGAAAATGATGTCAAATGGCTTAGACCAAATATCCAGTCTAGGCTGACTGAAAAATCTGAGGAGTTTCCTGGAAAATATAAAGAAGTTTCCAGACATTTCTATAGTGCTGTTACGGCTGTGCTAACATGTCCACGAGAAGCTATACTCTACACTGATTTGCACAAACATTCATGAGTCTTCTGGATTCCTCTTCTCCTCGAGTCTATGTCTCAAAAACATCCTCATCTGTCTCTGATTTCTTACCTGCCAGAGAAAAGCATTCAAAAAAGATCTGTCTCTCTTACTAGTGAATCCAGCCCAGCAAATACAGTTAGTGGTACCACAGAGAGGATATCATCAAAATATTTAATATTTAGCCACAGAATAAATTTCCACATCTCCAAAATGTGGAAGATTTAAAATGCTTAACTAGTTTTTAGGGTTACTGTGAAAATTCATTAATAAAGAGCCTTGAGGAAGAGTGTTTGTAAAACACTTGAAAAGGATAATTACAATGAAAGGCACAATTTAGCAGGCATGTAAAATGTAGTTTAGTTTCCTTTGGTTATAAAGCTCATCACTGTACATAAAAACCCAGATTTTGCATGAATGGATAAGCCAGTTAGAAGAACTCTTGATAGTCAGTTCTGCAAGATATTATATTCAGTAATTAATTTTATAATAACTGGTTCACACATATAAAGTAGTCCATTTGCATAAAAAATTACTGCTTAAATGACAAATCAATTATTGCACACAAAGTCAATTATTATACACTTGTTTAAAACTGAATATCATAATTAAAATTTGAGTAATTTGCTGTTTTTCCTATTGCAACACAGTTCAGTAATTAGTATTCTGGCTCTGTGAGATTAAGTCTTAAAATAAAAATCCCTAAATCTAATGCATAGTAAATGCATGATAATTTTAATAGTCAAAGGAAGTTTTTTCTTTTTTAATAGAAATTATCACTTGAGCCTACTTCTTTGTAAACCTTCTGACAGAGTCCACATGGCTACTGGTTATCACTTTTTTTCTGAAACAGAGGTGGAGGTAAGAACTGAGCATGCAAAACTGCAGAGCAGGTAGCTTTCTGATCAAAGAAATTCACCTATATAAAGGAATGGTAAATCTTTCAAAAAGCAACAGAAAGGAGTTCTTGGTGAGTTTTCTAACTGGAACACGTAACTCCCAGTGAACAGAAAATAAGCACCGGGTTTGTTTCAATTCCACAGAAATACCCTGCAAGTGAATAACACTTAAAATGGTAGCAGAATCATCATGGGTGGATAAAAGAGTCTATGAATAAATATTCAATAAATCTTCACTCTGAAGAGACCCCCCAGGCCCACAGGGTCACACGGATCAGATAAGTTGCAGGTATTCACAAATATGCTCCTCCCTAATGATTTTCTAGGAGCAAAGTACACACAGAATGTCTAGTTTCAAGTTTTATCCAAAATCTGACTCCTTTTTACCTCCTGTACCGTACTACTCTAGTCCAAGACACTATCTTCTCCTACCTGGATTAATTTAATAGCTTCCTAACTCCTACCCTACCTATTCTTTATAGTAGTTCAACAAAATAGTCAACATCATCCTTTCAAACCATAACTCAGATGAAGTGAGAAGCAGGTAAATTAAGCAGGTAACTCTCCTCAAAACCCCCTGATGGGTCTCATCTCATTCACAGCACATGTCAAAGTCTCTGCCATGGCTAACAAGGCCCTGCCCAACCGGCCTGTTAGTAGTAAGAGCTATTAAAAAAAAAATGAAGAAGAGGTTGTAGAGTGTCTAAGTGTGTAATCTGAGAAGAGGTGGTGATGGAAGCCCTTTTTGAGAAAGTGTGAATGGAATGAGGTGTAGAAGTGAGCTGAGATGTTATCTGGTATATTGCTGCCAAAGGATAAGTATGAGCACGCCAAGTCAAGAATGAGTTTGGCACACTGGAGAAAGGGAGGTCAGGGGGGTGGGAGCAGGGGCCCAGGAAGGGTGAGGAGTGAGTGAAAGCCAATGAAGTTGGAGGGAAAAAACCAGGGGTAGGTTTTATAAGACTGCTGGATACCTACTCTCAGTGTGCTGGGAAGTGACCGGAGAGCTTTCAGCAGGGGAATTACTGGATTTGACACATATTTTATAAGAAAAAGATCATCTCGGCTGTGGTGTGGAAAGCAGACTGAAAAGGGGCAAGCACTGAAGCTTAGGAGAGCACAAAGCCTTATAAGGGAGAATTATTCACAGTAGTGGTGGGATATTATCAGAGCTCCTTGGTAATATTTGGGAGCTGGGATAGAAGGCCCAGAATGGCCAATCACCTAGGTAAATATAGGAACAGACAACATGGGGCAGTAAGTGTCTTCTCAGTCACCATCATGGTCATTCACAAAGTTCAAAACAGAGGCCCAGGGTTCAGTACACCTTGGGTGATTCCTCCTAATGTTGAAAAGGAAAAAGAAAAACAGTGAAGGAAGAAATACTGTATTGCTCAATCCTTCAACTGCAGAGAGAGAAAAATAGGATTAGGAGAAAAAACATATGCAAGTAACTACCTAGGCTGGGAAATGTATGGCCACATTGGCCATTTTAGTCATTTATGTTCACATAAATAAGATATTCAAGGAGGAAGTCACCCTGGCCCCTAAAGGAACAGTTAAATGAGTAACAACATTGGTCACAGTTGAGGTTTATTTTTTCTTTCCCTGTCCTAATGTACAATTTTCTTCTTTTTTCCCCTAATATTCAATCTGTTAAATATAAGTGGCCTAGAGTTTATTGTACAATAAAAATAATATACCATGATACCCTGTGGCAATCATAATAATTTCCTCCATTATACTTAAACATCTAGAAATTTAAGTGTATGTCATCTACCTATCTATGGCATAATCCTATAGTCTAGAGAGGAACTGATGAGTTAATAAAAGCCATAAGTCCCTTGCAGTCACTGTACGTATATGTACTGTGTACTATGCACTATGTTGATGTTTATATTTTTACACAAAATATGATTTGAAGCCTCTACCAATCTGAAATTCTGTATAGTACCCCCTCCCCAAGTGTTCCTAATTGTTTCTAGAAGGTTCTATTGTTCTCACATGACTGACTGGAATGCTTATTTTGGTAATAGGCTCAGTCATTTCTGGGTAACCTATTCCCTGTGGATTGGGAAAAAAATATACCACAGAAATCACAAGCTCAGGCTCTGAGTTCAGCCTGCCTGGATTGGAATTCTAACACTGCCACTTACTAGGCACATGACACTGGCAGATTCCTTAAACTCTGTATCACTCAGTTTCCTGAAGTGTCAAACAGGGATAACACTGCCTTCCTTCCTCCTAGTAATTAGCACTCAGACTCATGTTAGGAGGAATAAAATGAGATATCCAGAAAACATTTAGAACAATGTCTGACATCTGATAAATGATTAATACATGTTAGTGATTATTATCATGTCTTGGGGAGGGAGTTGTTTTCAGCCTCAATACTGCCCCCTCTGTGAATGCTCATTGTGCGAATGCCAATGTCTGGGTCAAGCATTCTGTACCCAAATATCCCAAAGCTGTCCTTCTTTAGTGCTGAGCTCAGGACAAAGGTAGGAAGATTAATTTTCTCTTTTAAACACTTGGCCAGGCCTTATTTCCTTGGTCCCAAACAGAACTACTTAGGTCCATCATCTTGTCAAGCTTCTAGCTTGTGGTTTCTGTTTGTTAGTTTATGGTCCTCTCTCCTCCATTTATGAGGGTTCAAATCCAGACTTTGTGCCGAGACAGGAAGCAGACCTCTTACCATCCTCTACATTCTATTAGTGCCTGCTTCAGGTTGAACTCCTCTCCTTTTGCTTAGTTACCAAACAAATGCCCCCATACACAGCATCAGAACATACATGTAAAAGGAATGAGGAAGAGGAGTATTTTCTACACCTCTAATGTCTGCTTTTAGTTTGGTCAGCCAAACACACTGTGTTGTTTATGTTGGAGCTTTATCTACCCAATGGTGTCAGATTTAGATGGCCCATGGTTACCAGGTTGAAAAGGTATATTGTATTAGTTAGAGAAGATTGCCTTAGTTAACTATAAAATTTAAAAACATAGAGGCCAAACACATATGGTTCAGATGCAATAAAAATCTTATTTCTTACTCATGAAACAGTCCAAAGTTGATGTAACTGTTGGGAAGCTCTCTTCCACTTGGCAATTCAGGGAATGACCCAGATTTCTTTTCTTTCAAGGCTCTGAGCATTGTAATCATCTGTATCTAGCTCTCTAAAGAGAAAAAAAGGAGCATATAGGAGGCATGTGTGCTTCTAAAGAGACACTGCACAAGAGCACACATCTTTTCCATTCACAGTCCATTGTGAGTTAGTCACATGTTTATACCTAGCAGCAAGGTCTGTCACATGCACTCCCCGGACAGGGAGTAACTTCCCAGCTCCACTTGCATACTGTGGAAGGGAAAAAAACATCTTTTGATGGGTAGCTAGCCGTATCTATACAGAGAAAAGAATTTCACAGGACCACAGTCAAATAATCAAAATATTTAAACTTTTTATTCAATTTTAGAACTGATTTACTCCAGATCAAAATTAAAATTCATCAGTGAATTAGTATAAGATGGAACTAAATTGTTTTTTTTTCCTAAGGTGTAACTTTAATAAGCATATTTATTCCTCCTGCTACATTCTCTGCAAGGAATTATGGTCAAAATACTTAAACTTTTTACTCAATTTTAGAACTGACTTACTCCAGATCAAAATTAAAGTTCATTGGTAAATTAGTATAAGGTGAAACTAAATTTTTTAAAGGTGTAACTTTAATAAGTATATTTATTCCTCCTGCTACATTCTCTGCATAGAATCTGGTTTAAATAAGAGAAAAAATGTACTGGCGATGATTCTTAACTTCAGTCTTCATTCCAGAAATCACTTTTGGTAAAAATTAATATTGGTTAAAAAGAATCATAAAGAGGTAAAAACTGGGACGTAAACACCGACTTCTTTTTTTCCATCTCTTCTAGCATCCAACCAAGGATTTAAGGCTCTGCCAAGTATGGAGGAGGTGGTAGGTACTTCATGGTATGCATTAGCAATATTTTTTAAAACTATTTTTAACCCTAATAAGCTAATTCAATGCATGCTCAGGGAGTTGCTAAAATTCCTAGATTTCGAAGTGCTAAACAAATACCCCCGACTCAGGCGGCATCTTTTTCTACATTACTAATGCATTACACATAAGCTTTCCTAATATTGATACCACTATGCAAACAGTAGTGTCACTTAGAGCCATGTTCACCTTTTGTAAACAAATGATTCAATTAATAAACCTCACTAGGGGATAGTATTTTTGACTTAAAGGTTGCCTTTCTAAGACTGCTTTATAAAACAGTCTTCACTTTCCTGGAGCTTATGACCTACGTGCAATCAGGATTTGCTAATGAACTGTTCAGCTGCTGAGTTGAGTAAATAGAAAAGACCATTTCTCTTTGCTCTTTTCACACCTTTTAGTTGGAAGAAGTATGTTTTGGTCTGATTCATACTTCTATTTTATGTGTTAGAAACTTGTGTGAATAAGAACTTGGTTGAAATTCTGCAAGCAGTAGAGGTCATATTTTTTAACAAGGGCGGTAGGGTTGCTTTAATTCTACAGGACAAGAATTAATAGATCATGAGTGACATGATGGATTGGTTTGAGAATTACATTCCAACCTGAGTGAGTTTTAACTCTCATAATGTGTCTTTCCCTGTTTCTAAAGCAATTATTTTCCAAGTAGAGTGCACAAGGTGGCCGAAGGGGGCTAAGAGAGATTGTATTAGTTAAGACTCTTTCTGGTTGCAAGTGATAGAAACACTTCTCAAAATGGATTAAGTGAAAAATGAAAAGTCCGTGCTCATGTATGTGAAATGCCTAGGACTGAGCTGATTTCAGGCAAGGTTGGTGGAGCATTGGGTATCTCAATAGGAAACAGCTGGCATACTCATATTAAAATAATGAGAACAGTTTATTTACACAAGGACTACTATGCAGGTATATGAAAATGAGCTAGTATGGCAACCCAGGTTTTGCAAGACTAGAACTGTTACCACCTCTAAGCCTGATGATATGGAGAGAAGGGAGAAGTTTAGGAAGTTTTGGAAAGAGTTTTGGTGAGTCAACCTAGAGGCATCCGCAGTCCTGCAGAGGGACACAAGGGATCAGACCACTGCTCCTCCTTTTGCTGGGGCTCCTCAGGAGCCCACCCCATCTGGAAGCCAGAAGTCATTCACTCCAAAAGGCAAACAGAAGCTGTCCCACACAACTAGATAGGGTCCCTTCAGTGTGGGTCTCCATCTCCTAGACCTCTACTCTCTATTGCCCCCGCCATCGGATGTGATTTCCCCTCATGGTGACAAACCACTAGCAGCTCCATGCCTAACTCCTATCAGCCCAGCTACCCTGAGAGGGGTTCTTTTTTCTTCAAGTTGAACATAATTCCCCAAACTAGCTCACGAAGCCTTCCCTAGACCAATCGCTGTAGGCAGGAGATAGAACACACTGAGAAACCAATTTCGGATGATGTGCCAGACTCTGGACTTCAGCCAGATCTGAACCCCCCAAAAAATGAGTTAGAGAAAACTGCCTCCTCAAAGGGAAAGATAGGATGTTATCCTCAAAAGAAAGGGAAATTGATGCTAGACAGGTAGCTATGCACTGAATAAACAGATACCCATTTCAGGGACCAAAATCAGAAGCCGTGTGTGAGCGAATCCACTCACTGCACTCCACAAGCATAATTCCAGTTATCTTTTGTTTCTTTTGCCAAGATTCATTTCTGAGAAATCTGACTCTTTTCCTGGGATATACCCACTATGGAATCTGAAGACCTAGTATATCTTTATCTCTTCTGAGATTCTGTTTCTGTCAGTTCATTTTTTTGGTAGTTTTTCTTTCCTTGAATGGAAAATGACCCTATTCCCACCCTGAGGCACAGATAAATGAGAAAGGGTGACAGGTTCTTTTGGAATTTTAACATGGAATCTTTAGATCCCAGGGAGTTGAGTTATGAACTCCATGGTTCTCATGAACACCATAGTTATATATAAACAAATTATTTTCATTTTTCTAAGAGGGAGCATCCATAGCTTTTCTTAGATTTTCAGAGAGGTAATCCCCCAAATGGTTAATATCCTCTGCGGGCTCACTGTCTTTCATGAACAAATATCCTTTTTGATGGCTCACAGCTTCTACACAGAGCACCTGTAAGAATACTTTATCAGGATTGCAGTTCAAGAGAATCCAGACTACTGTTTTAGTTCTGCTTTTTTTTTCTCTTTAAAGCTTTTTATTTATCTGAGTGTGCAAGAGAAACGAGAGTGAAAGAATGAGCAAGGGGGAGGGTCAGAGAGAGAGGGAGAAGCAAGGTCCCCACTGAGCAAGAAGCCCAAGGCTGGGTTCAATTCAGGCACCCTGGGATCACGACCTGAGCCAAAGGCAGCCACTTAACTGACTGAGCCACCCACATGCCCCTTTTTTTCTGATTGTTAAGGTGTAGGCAGGCAAGCTTACTCTTTGGAGAGATAACCATGGCCTATAAAATAGAGAAGAAAATATTTAATTAAAAATATAAAAATAAATAAATTAGATGCTTAGTAATGATGCCCCTAAAAGTGATGGTGGTTCTAGTAATTAGCTATTTAATGAAAAGAAGTTCTTATCATTGTCTACGGTTCATTCTATTTTTAAAACTCAAAAATCTTTCTCTTCTATGTTAATTTTCTGTGTCTATAAATACTATAGTGGCATATTAGGAGTGCTGAAAAGTCTTATAACCAAAACATATTTTTAACCATGATTGAACCAGACTTTTCCAAATTCATTTGATTATGTAAACTTATTTTTTCACTAATTCCCATTTACCATCCACTAAAGCTAGTGCTGTGTGCCACACATTTTAGGAAACAACAAGGCAAACGTTTACCAGAACCTAATCTAGAGTCACATCTGTGTGGCTTTTTAAGAGGAGAAGAAGGGAGGTTGGAGAGGGGGAATGACAGCTACATAATTGAGCTTCTTCTCCAATATTCTGTTATGGGTTCTGAGCCTAGCACTGTCTCTCTAGTTGGTAAACCAGACATAGAAGACTCATAGTTTAGGCAAGGCCCTCATTTCGAGATGGATGGATTTACTAAGACTGTTGTAACTATTCATGGGTGGGTATCTAAGAGTGAAAGAGACAGAGGACCTCCCATCAGGATGCTAAGCAAATACGTAAATGATTCTGATGGTGCATGGGACAAGGTCTCATTAGAAAAGTAGAGCAGGAATCGGTTTGGGAGTACAATGCAAGGACAACATGCATTCTGGCCTCCACTTTACATGCATTTAATGAATCTGCACAACTCTCCGAAATCAGTGTTATCATCCCTGTTCCACAAATGATGTTCAAAGTCCCACAGGAGTTAGCAATAGAGCTGGGATGGAAATCCAAACTCCTGCTTCCCTACACCTACGCCCTCACCATCACACATCGACCTGAAAAGATCCCCGGGAAAGAAGGATGTCTTGGAACATGAGCGAGAACTCCTTCAAGAAAAATGAGGAAAGGGTCGTTGGTGAAAAGGCCCTGTTTTAGTGCATAACATGTTCCATGACTTTTAATGGGAATTTGTTTTCATCCTTAGTGCTGTTATTTATGATAAACCTGAATAAAACAGAAAGCACAAAAATAACCTTCTCGGACCTAAGAATACACTGAGCATTAAAGAGTCAAAAGCTATCCCTGAATTCTGTGGTCTGAAAGCAGATTTGTCGAGCTGTGCTAATTGACAAGGGGAAAAAAAGGCTAGATTAATTAAAAAAAATCATATCCCTTGGGACAGACCCAAATGTGGATCTGTGCCGTGGTTGTGTCTGATCTTCAGGATGCCTGCTATGTCTCTGACATACCCTGATGCTGCAGCAGTTTCCCTGAATCTCGTTAATGTCACCAGCCAACCAAAATTAGCATAAAATGAGACAATCTGGGATTGCCAAAAAGATCCTGAAGCAGTCAGTATAAAACAGCAGCCAATGTGGTTGTGGACCTCTGCCCCAGGGGAGACACATAACAAACATTAACCAGCAGGAGTCCAAACGGCAGCTGAAGAACAGGTTGAACTGAGCAGCTTTCTAGAGACACTGCAGCCCAATTTCCAGTGGCATGGCAGAGCTGGAAACGAATTGGAAGCATCACTGATAGACAGAACAATATGGCATGAAGTATTGGGACAGGGTGACTCTTTGACTAAAGGTGTCAAACAGATTGTGAGGAAATGAAACAGATTCTTCCGTGGTGACTGTAGCTGAAAATGAAAGGGGCAAGGTCTGTGTGTCTGCAGCGTGCAGAATTTCACTTGGCTCTTTCCAGCGGCAGCAACCCCCCACCCCCACCCATTCACATTGTGAGCACTGACAGTGCCGACTTTTTAAGTTTTTGAAAAACTGGACTCACAAGAATAATCCTTTAAGATTATTGAAGCTTCACACATTGTGATTTGCAGTGGCATTCTGTGCAGTCCAACTTCCAATACACAGCTGGTCTGTATCATGCTATTGTACTAATTGTTTTTATCGCCAAACCATGTGAGCTTTTCCTCCAAACCCAAACAAGACAAATGGGGTAAGATGGGGGAGGGAGGGGCAGAAATGTTTCAAAATATTATAACATAAAAAGGCTTAAAAAAAAAAACTAGAGACATTTAGTTAGAAGAAATAAATAAAGGTATTTGTTGAAGTAAACTGAACCAAAATAGGGACATGGGGGTCTTCAGATATTTAAAAGATTATCCTACAAAAGATGGAGTAGATTGCTCTTGATTCAAAAGACCAGCATGAAAATGAATTGGGGGCGGGGTGGGGTGGGTGGAGAATCCACAAAGAAACAGATTTTAGTTCAGTGCAATGAAGAATTTTCTAATTACATTTCAAAGTTACAAAAAATAGCACTGAGGTAGCTCCTAGAGAACCATTTGTTTGGGATGACACAAATCATCTCTTTGGTGAGTCAGAGGTTAAAGTAAATGTACTTTATATATTTTTTGTTGTGGTTGTCTCTTATTCTTCCTGCTGGGTTGTAAACTCCTTGAAGACAGGAATAGAGTATTCTAAATATTTCTCATCTCTACAGAGCTTAACAGGGAACCGTGAACACAGCAGGCTCTTAAAACTTATGATTGAATTAATTTTACAGCTTCTTTCATGTTGAGACTGCGATGACATAAAGAATTCAAAAGTATTCATTCAATTCAATTCAGCACATTAGTCCCAAAGGAATCCATTCAACAGATTTACTCAAACAACTAAATTTTCTAAGACAATGTGATTTTTTATTACCAAAGTGCTTAAGTCCATTCAGATTACGTGTGTCAAGGAGGTCAGTGTCAGCTGACTATATTTTCTATTTTCGAACCTTATACTACCAATAGGATATAACTATGTTCATAAGAAAGTAAATCTTACACTTTTTGGGGATTTGCACCAGTCAGGTAAAAGTACAGGCAGATCAGTGTCAATACTTTCTATACTTTGGCCATTCTTGCCTATCCTATTTTAAAAAATAAAATAAAATGTATCAAATTAAAAAGGGATTTCAGTTATATTCTTTTAAAACTTAATAATTGTTTGACCCATTTCAAAATATCATGTTGACCTTTGAAACTTCTACACTTAAGTCCATCTTTAAAAGTATGACACTGACATTTTTGTCTTAATAGATGTTTCATTAAGGTCACTGCTACATTTACTTCAATAAATAGAGGAGAATTAAGAGCTCATCAGCACTGTGATAGCACGCATTGAAAAGATCGAATTACGTGCTTAAGGAGATGAATTGATAATGATTGGCAAACTCTACTAAGAAAACTGCTGCCTTAAAAAGTATCTCAGAGAAAAATTGTTTCCACTAATATTTTTGCTCCTCCATTGTATTTTTCTTTTGATGAATTAAGGTTATCATTTAAAGATTCATACGCAGACTCTGTGATTTAACTACCCTCTAATTAGCTCAAAAGGATCACTGTCTTAGCGGTGATTTCAAAGTACATTCTGGGAAAACCTGTCACTGAGTGCTCATTGAAAATATGAGTTGCTCTCCTGACCCAAGAGAGTAATCAAATTGCTTTCTGGTTAAAACACACACACACACACACACACACACACACACACACATACACACACACACACACACAGAAGGAAACTAAAGAAATATTAAAATAATGAAGAAATATGTAATGTGTATAGTATGGTGGTATACTCTGAGCTATTTAAAATATCCTTTGTGTAAAATGAAACATCAATCTAATTCCAAGTGTGGAGAGCTAGCATGGCAAATCCAATGTAGCTGCAAGGCAGTTTACATTGTATCTTACCAATGTTCAATTTAAGAAAAGATTGAAGAACATCAGGCTGCTATAAAAACAATTTGCACAGAATAAATTTGGTACTTGCCAACCATTTCTCAGAGAAAGCAGCTTTCCAGCAGAGCTGGGATGTCATGCGACATGGGTTACTGGTACTCACGCAGAATGATTATTAGGCATAAAATTAGTTCGAAAAATAGATTTATACAAGTATTAAATGCTTGAAATCAGAGCAATATCTGCCATCTAAATGGTATTTAAATTTTGTTAACTGAGAATAGGTAGTAAGAGAAGCATGTTTCTCACCGAAACTTACAGGGTTGTTTTTTTTTTTTCCTTTCCTTTCTGTCAGATTTTTGCTACAACTACCTACAAAATAATGAGTTAAGGAAACACAGACAACATCTATGAATTAAGGTTGTCTATGCTCTTTGCCATCTGTCTCATGCTATTCAAGGTGGGTGAAGGGTCAGAAAGGAGAAGGAAGCCTGGGGTAGAAGTGGGGACACAAAAAGGGAAAAGTCATTATTCTAACAGGTATAAAAAGCATAGGAATTCAGAGAAAATTGGTTACAGGGAATGAAAAACGTTTTTTTGGAAGATAGGAGATTTAAGGTAAATTTCTAACGAAGTATAGAGATCGATACAAGTAGTCAAAGGGAAGCATACTTCACTGACAGCAAAACTTAGTGGTTTTGGTCAAAGGCTATGGGGTCAGATTCTGACTTCAATTCTGCCACTTCTTAAATTTGTGTCCTTGTGGGGTGCCTGGGTGGCTCACTCAGTTAAGTGTCTGCCTTCAGCGCAGGTCATGACCCTGGGGTCCTGGAATCGAATCCCGCATCAGGCTCCCTGCTCAGTGGGGAGTCTGCATCTCCCTCTCCCTCTGTCACTGCCCCTGCTTATGATCTCTCTCTCTTTCTGTGTCAAATAAATAAATAAAATCTTTTAAAAAATGGTGTCTTTGTGTCCTTGCATTTCTGTTTTCTCATCTGTGTGGGGGAATAATGAGAGCAGCTTCCTCTGGGTTATTCGAAGGATTAAATAAGGTAATACGTGTAAAGGGTTTTTATTATTATTATTATTTTTTAAAAGATTTTATTTATTTATTTGACAGGGAGATATTACAAGTAGGCAGAGAGGCAGGCAGAGAGAGAGGAGGAAGCAGGCTCCCCACTGAGCAGGAAGCCCGATGAGGGCCTTGACCCCAGAACCCTGAGATCATGACCTGAGCTGAAGGCAGAGGCTTTAACCCACTGAGCCACCCAGGTGCCCCACATGTAAAGGTTTTAGAACAGAGCTGGGCATGTAAGAGGCCTTCAGTACAGTTAGCTCTTGCTAGCAGCAGCTTCATCTTCATCAGCATCATTGGGCTTGAAATTCCTATTATCAATTCTCTTTATCTTCATTTTTACCTCTTTATACACATTTCTTTTCATAAAGAGTCAACCAGAGGATCTTAATTGGTTGGGAAATAAACATGGACTTTAAAAAACTCCAGTTGCTTTGGGACTCCTGGGTGGCACAGTTGGTTAAGCATCTGACTCTTGGTTTTGGCTCAGGTTGTGATCTCAGGGTTGTGAAACTGAACCTCAGGCTGGCTCTGTGCTCAGTGCAGAGTCAGCTTGGGGTTCTCTCTCCATTTCCCTCTGCTCCTCATGCTCATACTCTCTTCCTCTCTAGAATAAATAAATAAATCTTAAAAAAATCCAGTTTTGCCCTTTTTTTTTCAAAACCACTAAGTCAAATTATTTTTCTTTCTCTGGATATATAAACAGAAATATTTATGTATTATAGATGCGTGGTCCAATGTGAACTTCAGATTCTTCATGATATTGAAGCGGATTCATGCCTAATGCTTGAAAGAAAATATTTGAGAAATAGTAATTGAAGAAAGAATGCAAACTTGAGTGAATATGACTGAATTTAACAAAAGGCATAAATAAATAACAAAACTGGAAGGCAAAATGAATTTAGAAGGGGAGGAGCTGTATTATTTCTATGCTATTATAATTTAGTTTATAATTTAAATATATATTTAAAACATATATTCTTAAATAAAAGACCTGATGCATACTACTATAGGAGAAAGGGTTTTGTGTGTATGTGTGTGTATGTTAATAATCAGACAGCCCAGCTTTGTTAGCCACTGAACTGTCTCCCTATCTTTTCCAAGTGATTACTGTGCTGCCTAGCCCAGTATCTTCTGTCATAAAAGAGGTGTCCCTTTTCTTTGGATCTTATTGCCATTTTCTTTTGGATCTCTATTTACTTCTTCATCTAGAGCAGAAGTGTCAAGTGACCTTGACGAGTTATCAATGAGAATTTGGCTTACAGAGAACACTATTTAATGCTGTCAATCCCTATTAGACACTAATGGTTGTCATGGTATCAATTTGAATCTTTTTTGCTTCCTTAGGTTTTGCCATCAATGTTTTTTTCACTGGTCTAAAACTGTGATTTCCCTCAGCAGACCAGAGTTAATACATTTGAGAGCTGGACTAGTTGATACCTAGTCAACTTTTCAGTAAATGAAAGTAACAGAAAATATTAAAAACAAACTGCTAAGTGGCCAGCCAGTTCCTACTATTATCCAGTTTAGTAATTTCTTAAACATTCACCTTTGTTAGTATTTTCTCTAAAATACTAAAGCCATAATGGAAATAAGGGTCTATACAGAAACCCTCCCCATGTAGCTAATTGAGCTTATTATGCTGACCTACAGAAAACAAAATATTACAATATTTTCATACCCTCAAACCCTTACGCTTTTAGATGTTTGTGTTGATAAGTCCTTCTGGGCTCATGTTTCTGAGAACACTGATTTGGCACATGATAAGAGTTTGTTTTCATAAACCAGTAACCAATTAAGACATCTGTCTGGGGGGAAAAAAGACATCTGTCTGGGAATGAAATCTGCATCCTTGTCCTTAATTTACACTAAACTGACTAGCCACAACCATCAAATGTCAATTCTTTTGGCTCTTAAAAATATCGTCAGGAGTAGTATTATTTTGGAAAACTACTTTCTCTTAGTAGAGAAGAAGGATTTCAACTGTATTCCTCCTTACTAAAACACTTCATGTCACACTAAGCCCTTAAGTACTCAAGTCACTGGTTTTTTTGGACTTTTTTTGTGCTAGTGAATTTACTTTTGTAAAATAAGCCTCACACAGGGATATTATATCATTATAATTCTACCTTCAATTAACCTTCTTGCCAGTGGCTAAATTAACACAAATTAGAAAGGATGTCATTGCAAGCTATATAACCTTGGTGTTACAACTAGTGGTCATCTCATAAAAGCAGTGCTTCTGTTAGGGGGAAAAAAAGGGGGAAAAAAGCATTTTGAATGCATTACAGCACACGGATTTCATTTATCTCTTGGTCCTTATCATACAGTGATATTCCTGGAAATCAGTAGCTACATAATGTCAGTTTATCCTGCTTTTCTCCCCCTCTTTAACTGAAATGTTCTAAAATAACCAAAACAGCATTAGGTCTTCTACTTTACATTTGTTAGTCATGCAGGAAGTTAATCATCTAAATATAAATCAAAGCTTGTACCAGTTTCAGTAAGGCAATATTTATTTTCTTTTTATCCTTAAAGATAGAAAGCCTAACTGGTACAGAAAATTGAGACTGACAAGCCTTGAGGTGGTCTGATTTCTAAACAAATTTTTTTCCATTGAAATTTCTCAGAGCAGGGATGTCCAATAGTTTTCTACTAAAAAGGGAGTGCATGTACCCCTTAGCTAAGACTTGGTGAAACCCGAGAAGGTAATGGTCCATGAGTGATAAGTTGAGGAGGAGAATTTCATACCTCATTTTCATGTTCCTGGACATAAGCACCGTACACTCTCCATGTATCACTGCAGTTTGGAGAGATGTGGAGGACAAGCCTGACAATTGCCAGCTTTGATTACCATCCTTTCCTAGAACCCCAGTTTGAAATTCTAGAAATCCCTGGGTAAGGAATACTGACAACCACCATTGCCTGAAATTGATTCTCAGGTTTCCTTACTGACCTGAAGATTGAACCCATAGGGAGTATTTGTATGTGTAGTAAGTATTACTTTTATGTCACTGACTGAATAGCCAAAGGCCTATTAGCAAAGAGTTGCAAAACTGTGAGGTAATTATATATTCTTAAATTACCTTCTAGATTAAGAAATCACTACAACCTAAGATCATGCTTTTTTAGTAGAAAAGGATATTAAATAGGATAAAAATGATTAGTGACAATTGTACTGAACAAACAATCTGGAAGATTTTTCTTCCTACAATGGCCAACCGAGCATAAATCTTTACTTTGCTTCTTTTGACAATGCCTATTAAAATGAAAGAAGATACACACAAATAAGAATAAATCTGATATCACAGAAATGCTACCATCAACAGAGCTGAAATTGAAGAATTTCTAGAAAAAAACAGTTGGGAACAGATGAACCATGAAACCTAATATAGTTGAAGAGGAAAAGATCTCTGCAAAAACAGATCAACCCAACAGAAACAAAAAATAACCCTAAGATCAGGAGTGGGTCTTGGAATAGCAGTGAGCTGTCTACCAGTAGGAATGATAATTAATTTAAAGGCTGTGGAATATTTGTCCCAATTGTCCCGATCTCAGTTTCTGGTTGCAATGTTTGCCTCTAAGAAAAAGGTATTATTAGAACTCACTCAATAAAGTGAGATTTATTGAAGGAAACTCTCAGAATTAAGATGGAAGTAAAAAGAAAAGCAGGGCAGTGCCCCCAGGTAGTCATCATGCCAATCATCATGGAGGACAAGGGGCGACCTAGAAAGCAAACTCTAGACACCAAAGGACCAGCAATTCTATCCTCACAAACTAGAGCCAGCACTTTCTGTGATCATTCCTTGCCAGAAGAAGAGAGTTTTTCATTTGTGTTAGGGAGTCTGCATCTAGTTAACAGTATCATAAATATTAATAAACCCGAGATCACCAGGCATTTGGGGGGAAATCATCATTCTGAACAAATCCCAAATGAAAATGTTGAAGTAAAAGGTAAAAGGGAACTTTAAAATGAGTGATATTATTATCCTCAGAGAAATTCAAAGGGTTGTCATATCCACACAATAAAAAGACTGCCATTTTGTGTCAACTACACTCAAAGAAAGAAAGAGAAAAAAAAAAAACCAACCCAAACCAACAACAAAAAAGGAAAAGCCCCCCCAAACAAACAAGGAAGCAAAATCCCAGACTGCTATGAAAAAAGAACTAAAAGTGAAAATCATGGTAGTGGAAAAAAAACAAAAAACAAAAAAACTAAATGGTAGGGGCACCTGGGTGGCTCAGTGGGTTAAAGCCTTTGCCTTCGGCTCAGGTCATGATCTCACGGTCCCTCCGTCAGGCTCCCTGCGCAATAGAGAGCCTGCTTCCTCCTCTCCCTCTGCCTGCCTCTCTGCCTACTTGTGATCTCTCTCTCTCTCTCTGTCAAATAAATAAATAAAATCTTTTAAAAAAAAACTAAATGGCAAATAGCAGGACTTCATGGCAGGACGTTTCTCTGCAGTTTTCTCTGTAATCTTTCATATTAACTGAAGTTTCACTTTCAGGCTCTGAATGGTGACCCTTCAATCAGTTCCTGGCTGTCACCTCAACGTCAAAAACTGCAACTCCTACAGGTCTCAGGTTCTCTTCAATGAACATCTGGCATCAGAGATCTCTGGTAGCTGCTGTATGAGCCCCAGGGTTCACTCACTTTTACAGGCCTGAACTATTCAGGACGGATAGGCTGCCCATGGTAACAGGGGTAAAAGTCAACCTCAGCCAAACCACTTGGAGGAGGATGGAAGTAAGGTAAATCCATCATGGAAATAAAATTGGTAGGCAAATGTAATTGATGCTGCAGTCAATCAGCTGCACCAATCAAACATGTCAATAAATAAGAATATAGAGGATCCAAGTAACATATTTAACATAGTTAAATTTAAGAGTCGTGTGCTTGTATGTATAATAATTAATACATAATTGGGGTAACAAGTAATAATTCAATACATTCCAATATGTAGAATTCATACAGATCATTTTTTTTTATTAACCATGGATCAACAAGACTCAATATTGACAACAAATGATAGGAAGAGGATATAACTATAGAAAATATAAGGCAATTTTTAAAAATAATGTCTTGTGTTAAAGAAAAATTCAAAATGGAAATGATAGATTATTCAGACTATGTGTATGATGATAATCTGGTTATACAGAAACAACAACTGGGGCGTGGATATCAGGGGACCCAGACTCATTTCCTTTTGCTAATGAGATCTGTGACTTTCAGCATGCCACCTAACTGCTTTCTCAGTCTCATTTTCTTGTCCTCTTTACTTTGTCAGCTTAGGAAGAAAGAAAATGTGCTTTTAAAAAATATTCTAATAATTATCTTTCTCCCTATCTATATATTGCTATATATAAAGATATATACAAAGATATGTGTATGTATGCTCTTGTTATTTGCAAAATAATTTAATATTGTTGATCCTAAAGACACCAGCTATCATAATTCTAACGTTGTATACAATAGTAGCAACCAGGATTTTATTCCATGCCTGTTTATATCTTAAGACAACATTTTATATCACACATACAAAACATACCCCATTATTTGGGGGTGGTGTGGAAGACAGAGCACAAATACCAAGCCAGTTGCCTTGATTTTTTTGGCTGTTTTCAAAACTGCAGACTAATTACTTCATAAATGTGCAACAGTATATACAGAAGCCTGCCCAGTTATTTCAAAATAGAAAGATTCCCCCCCACCAAATTCTCTAAATTCTGGAAACTACCTTTGATATCCCAAAAACTTCTCAGGAAAATCTTTTGGCCACAAATAAACACTGCTAAGAAAGACTACATTTTATCCTTCAAACCAGTTGATAGTTGTTGGTTTGTTTCAAGAAATTATGTTCAAGACCCTGGTTCTTGAAAACTTTATCAACTTGAGAAATCTAAAATATAATTTTATCATTGATCTAGAGTGTTCAAAATTATATCTGGCTATAAATATTTCCAGTATATCATGAAGAATAACGTTGGAGTCGGTCCTAAGGAAACTCAGGATTTTCAAAACCTTACATCTATCTGCTAAATATGCCAATAGCCACTAAATTTTTTCATTTCTGAAGATTTGGAAATTTGTGTTATCCTTGCTATACTAAAATTGGGAAAACTACAAATATTAGTGCTTAAATATGGCCAAATATAATTTCCCTTCAAAAGCAACAATCCTCAGTATGAACCATGACCAGCACTCACATCCATGCAATGCAAAGAAAATGATCTGATATTTAACAGACAATTTTTGCATTATGGAGTTCCTTGATGATGAGGTTAAAGACATTTCATAGATGGATGAACATAGTTTTGAAGGTCAATGATTGGAGATGAACAATTAGTTCATCCCCCAAATCATAAAACAGAAAGTTCCTGGACCAATATTAGATTGCTGCTTCTCATCACTGCCCACCCTATCCCCTGCTGCAGCCACATTTTAGCACATTCACAATGAAGAATGTTCACGCAGCCTCAATGATAGCGAAAAGCTCCAAGCGTTAAGAACATTTTTCCCCCTCATGATAATTTTAGGCACAAATTGGGCATAATTAAAGCTTAGGCAAAAACTTCATTCCTGGTGGCAACAGAGAATGAGAACTATAATTTGATCTCTGGGAAACAGGAAATTTAATATTATTTCTTAAATCTTCTGTTCAGCTTTGACTATATATTTCAATAAGGAAATATTCTAAAATATCCTTTTAATTTCCTCTCTAAGTAATGTTTTGGCACAGTACTAAGAATGCCAAGTTTCACAAGAATTTCTCAAATGTTGTGATTTTTTTCATTTAATGATTAAGAGCACTATATTAAACAAACTTTCACAGCTTTTAGAGTTTACTGGTATGTTTTATTACCATTTAATTCCATGTACTTCAGTGAATTGTATTTTCTGGAAAAAATCAGTAAAATAATTAAAAATAAGCTTTTATCATTTTTTCAAATCAAAAGACCATATCATCTCACTGCTCAGTGTTTATATACCCAAAATTTGTGAAATTCTATCTTTTGTAATATACATGGATCTAGATTTGAACTAATCATCATTATTTCGGTAAAGATTTTCAAAAACTTGTCACTGTTTCACTAACATCAATAAATGTGTGTGTTAGCTGATGGGTATGAAATGTTCTATACACTTAGGTATGTCTGAGACTCAACTGAAATTTAATTTTTTAAAAAAGATTTTATTTATTTATTTGACACAGAGATTGAGAGAGATCACGAGTAGGCAGAGAGGCAGGCAGAGGGAGAGGAGGAAGCTGGCTCCCCAATGAGCAGGGATCCCAATGTGGGCCTCGATCCCAGGACCCTGAGATCAGGATCTGAGCCGAAGGCAGAGGCTTTAACCCACTGAGCCACCCAGGTGCCGTGAAATTTAATTTCTATACATACCTATACTTGCAGCCTAATACCTTACATTGTTTTATAATACTAGAGGACAGCTTCACTTCCATCATACTGACAAACTTTACAAATGAAATATAAGATATAAAGTAATAGATTTTTTTTAAAGAGAGGGTAGGAAGGGGAGAGGGGCAGAGGGAGAGAGAGAATCTAAAGCAGGCTCCATGCCCAGCACAGAACCTGACTTGGGGCTCCATCTCACAACCCTGAGATTATGACCTGAGTCAAAATCAAGAGTTTGATGCTTAAACGACTGAGCTACCCAGATGCCACTAAAGTAATGGACTTTTTGAGATGCAGTGCTAGTTACTGGTTAAGTCCAAGTTTACTTTTTACATTAAAGTACAACTTAGAGTGAAAAGAGCAGATCTAATTTAAAGTTTGATCAATTCTGACAAATGTATATACACCACTGCAACCCAACCCTGATCAAAACATAAAACATTTCCATCATGCCAGAAAGTGTTCATGTGTCACTTCCAACTATATTACACCATTCCTCCTCCCCACTCCCCTGCTGCCAGAAGCAACAACTGTTCTGTTCTCTATCACCATAGATGAACTTTGCCTGTTTTAAAACTTTGTATGAATGCTTGTAATCTTTTGCATCTGGCTTCATTCACTGGCGTAATTTTGTTTGAGATCTACCCATGGTTTCCCATATGTCACTAGTTTATTTCTTTTTATTGCTGAGTAGAACTCAAGGGTAGGAACATGCATAGTTTATCTATTCTCTTGCTGATGGAACAGAGGCTGTTTTCAGTTTGGGGCTATTAAGAATAATGATGCTATATATATATAGTTTTTTGTGGACAAAAAACTGCACCCATTTCTTTTTAACAAATACCTAGGTGCTCAATTGACTGATGATAAGGACTATATTTAACTTCTTTATGTCTTTTAGTTTTTCATGCCTTATTGTGTATCCAGTATGATCTTGAATAAAAGTAGTAAAAGTTGATATTCTTTCCTTGTTCCTACCTCAAGGAGAAAACATTCAGTATTTCACTATTCAATATGTAAATTGTAGGTTTTCCAAAAATGCATTTTATCAGATTAAGGAAGTTTTATTTTATTGTTAGTTGGCTGAGAGTTTTAGTCATTTCTGGAATGAAGCCCATTTGCTAATGATTAATTTTCTTTTTATGTCTTGTGGATTCTCCTTGTTAATATATTTTTGTGTGTGTCTTTAATCATGAGGAACATTAGTCTGTAATTTTCTTTTCTTCTAATGTCTCCATCTGGTTTTGGAGTGTAGTTATACTGGTCTCATAAAATGAGTGTGGGAAATACTGTCTCTGAAATAATTTGTACAAGATTAGTACTACTTCTTCCTTAAAACTGATAGGATTCCATATGAAGCTGTTGGGTGGGACCCAGGGTTTTCTTTTAGGGAAATTTTTTAATTAAGAATTTAACTTCTTTAAAAAATGTTAAAATTTTAACTTCTTGTTGTAACAGTTTTGTTAAATTGTGTTTTTCAACAAATTTGTCTGTTTCATCTAAGTCATCAAGTTTATTGGAATAAAGTTGTACACAATAGTCACTTAGTATCCTTTTAATGTCTGTACCATCTAAGTGAACTCTGCTCTTTCATTTTTTTTCTTTTTACCCCAGTTTTATTGGAAAAACCTGACATACATGACTATATAACATCAAAGTATCCAGCATGATGGTGTGATTTACTTCTATTGTGAATGATTATCACAATAGTTTTAGCAAACATACATCTCCTTGTACACATAAAATAAAAAGAAAAGAAAGGAAAAACTTTTTTCCTTGTGAGGCAAATGCTTAGGATGAACTCTTAATGATTTTTCTATACAACATATAGCAGCATTAGTTATAGGTCATGATGTTGTACATTATATCCCAACTATTTGTTTATCATATAACTGGAAATCTGTACCTTTTGACCACCTTCCTCCAGTTCCCCCACTTCACCCTTCCCTCTGCCACTGGTACCCACAAGTCTGATCTCTTCTTTTGCTATTTATTATCTTTTTGATGGTGGTCATTCTAACAGGGATGAGGTGATATCTCATTGTAGTTTTAATTTGAGTTTCCCTAATGACTAGTGATGTTGAGCATCTTTTTATGTACTTGTTGGTCTTTTATATATCTTCTTTAGAAAAATGTCTATTCAGGTCCTTTGCCCATTTTGTAATTGTGTTATTTAGCTTTTTACTATTGAGCTGCAGGTGTTCTTTATATATTTTGGTTATTAACTCCTTATCAGATACATGTTTTACAATTTTTTTTCCCATTCTGTAGTTGTCTTCACTTGGTTGATGGTTTCCTTTTCTGTACAAAATATTTTTCTTTGGTGTACTCCTGCTTATTTTTTATTTTGTTGCTTTTGCTTCAGATGTCATATCCAAAAAAAACATAACCAAGACCTATTCAAGGATATTTATTCCTATGTTTTCTTCTAGGAGTTCCATGGTTTCAGGTCCTACGTTTAACTCTTTAATCCATTTTCAGTTAATTTTTGTGACTGGCATCAGATATGGGTCCAGTTTCATTCTTTCACATATGAATATCCAATTATTCTATTTATTGAGGAAACTATTCTTTCTCCATTGAGTATTATTCACTCCCTTATCAAATATTAGTTGACCATGTATGCTTTGGTTTATTTCTGGGCTTTCAATTTTGTTGCATTGGTCTATTTGTTTTTATGCCAATACCATACTATTTGGTTAACTACAGCTTTCTAGTGTAACTTGAAGTTAGGAAGTGTGATGCCTATTGCTTCCTTCTTCTTTCTCAGGAGTTGGGGTTAGAAGTGTTTTTTTTTCCTACTTCTACAAAGTATGCCACTGGAATCTTCATAGGGGTTATACTGAATCTATAGGTGGGTTTTTTTTTGCAATATTGACATTTTAACAATATTAATTCTTCCAGTTATCCAATAATTAATTATTCCTGTCCAGTCCATGAACACAGGATATCTTTTCACTTATAGGTCTTCTTCAGTTTCTTTTATCAATGTCTCATAGCTTTCAGAATAGAGATCTTTCACCTCAAATTTATTTCTATGTATTTTATTGTTGATAGTACTGAAATAAAACTGATTTCTTTCTTTTTCAGAAATGTCATTGTTTGTGTATAGAAGTACTATTGATTTTCTATGTTAATTTAGTATTCTCCAAATTTACTGAATTCACTGATCACATCTAACAGTTTTTTCATAGGGTCTTTAGGATTTTCTGCATATAAAATCATGTCATCTTCAAAAGAAACAATTTTACTTTTTCCTTTCCAATTCTGATACCTTTCATTTCTTTTTCTTGCTTGATTGCACTAGCTAAGAGTTCCTGTATTCTGTTGCATATGAATAGTGACAGTGGGCACCCCTGTCTTGTTCCTGGGTCTTTGAGGACAAACTTTCAATCTTCCACCATTAAGCATGATTATAATGTTAGCTGTGAGCTTGTCATATATGACATTGTGTTGAGATATATTTCTTCTTTGCCTAATTTGTTTAGACTTTTATCATGAATGGATATTGAATTTTGTCAAATGCTTTTACTGTGTCCATTGAGATGATCATGATTCTTTTCTTTCATTCTATTAAGGTGATATATTGCACAATTGATTTGCATATGTTGAACTAACTTTGTACCCCAGGGATAAATCTCACTTGATCATGGTGAATGATCTTTTTAATGTAGTGGTGAATTTGGTTTGCTAGTATCCTATTGAGAATTTTTGTATCTATATTCATCAGGGATATTGGCCTGTATTTGCTTTTCTTATAGTGTAATTTTCTGGTTTTGGTGTCAGGCAATGCTTCCTAAAAGAAGTTAGGAATTGTTCCCTCCTCCTCAATTTTTTGAAAGCATTTGAGAAGGGCTGGTATTAATTCTTTTTTAAATATTGGGTAAAACTCACTAGCTAGGGTCCTGGGCTTTTCTTCAGTGGGAGATTTTTGATTACTGATTCAATCTCTTTACTAATAATTGGTCTATTTAGATTTTCTATTTCTTCCCAAGTCAGTTCTGATAAGTTTTATGTTACTAAGAATTTTTCTATTTCTTTTAGGTTGCCCAGTTTGTTGCATATAGTTGTTCATGGTAGCATGTTATGACACGTTCAATTTCTTAAGTATAAGTTGCAATTGCAGTCTTCTCTTTTTTTGTAATTTTGTTGAATGGGTCCTTTCTTTTCCTTGGTTAGTCTAGCTAAGGGTGTGTCAAGTTTATCTTTTATAAGAACCAACTCTTAGTTTAGTTAATCTTTTGTTTTATTGTTCTCTATTTCATTTATTTCTACTATAATCTTAATTACCTCCTTTCTTCAGCTAACTGGGGACTCAGTTTGTTTTTATTTTTTAGTTCCTTAAGTCATTAAGCTAAGTTACTTATTTGGGATCTTTCTTGCTTCTTAATGTAGAATTTTATTGCTAGAATTGTTCTGCAGCATCCCATAATTTCTAGTATGTAATATTTCCATTTTAGTTTGTCTCAAGAATTTTATTTCTCCTTTATTTTTTGATCCATTGGTTGTTCAGGAGAGCATTAATTTCCACGTGTTCATCAATTTTCCAGTTTTCTTTTTGTTGTTGATTTCTAGTTTCATACCACTGTGGTCAAAGATTCTTGGTGTGAATTTAGTCATGCTGAATTTGTTTAGACTTGATTTGTGGCCTAATATATGGTCTGTCCTAGAAAATGTTCCATGTGCACTTGAGAAGAACATATACAACATATACAATACTGCTGCTGGAGAGAATGCTGTGTATATTTCTGTTAGGTCCATTTGATTTACAGTGTTGCTCAAATTTATTTCCTTACTGATTCTCTATCTGGATGATCTATCCATTGTTGAGAATGGGGTGTTAAAGTTTCCAACTATTAGTATATTACTGTTTATTCTTTTTAGCCCTGTGACTATTTGCTTTATATATTTAGGTGTGTCACCATTCAACCAATAAATATTTACAATCGTTATACCTTCTTGACATATTATGTAATGACATTGTCTCTTTTTACCATTTTTAAAGTTTATTTTATCTGATATAAGTATAGCTCCCCTCCCTTCTTTCTTTTGGTTACCATTTGTTCAAAATGTCTTCATCCCTTCACTCAGTCTATGTGTGTTTTTAAGGCTAAAGTGAGTCTCTTCTAAGCAGCGTATTGTTGGATATTACTTTTTATCCATTTGGCCATGTCTTTTGCTTGGAGAATTTAATCTATTTACATTTAAAGTAATCATTATAAGGTAAAGATTTACTCTTGCCACTTTAACTATTTCCTAGTAGTTTTTCAGATCCCTTGTTCTTTATTTCTTATCCTTTTGTGTTTTGTGTATTTGTGTGTGTGTTTGTGTATGTGTATGCTTTTGTGTCTTCTGGTATTAGTACGCTTTGACTACTTTTGTGTAATTACTGTTCTTTTGTGTAATTACTACAGGATTTTCCCTTATGATTATCATGTGGCTTGCATGAAATGCATTAGATTTATAACACCCTATTGTAAACTGATAACAACTTAACTGCAATAAAATTCATAAACTACAGTTTTACTTCTCTTCACCCTCACATTTTAGGTTATTGCCATTACAATTTACATGTTTTTATATTGTATAACTAATAACATTTTTGTAGTTATAGTTATTTATACTTTTTTCAAACTTTCAAACTATAGTTGTGGGGTATAAGCACTATTATTATATTTCAGAATCTGTAACTATATACTTATCATTACAAGTGAGATTTACACTACCTTTTTATGTTTTTGTCATGTTAATTAATGCCCTTATACTTCCACTCAAGGAACTCCCTTTAGTATTTCTTGTAAGGCAGGTCTGATGATATGGAACTCCCTCAGCTTTTGTTTATTTGGGTATATCTTTATCTCCCCTTCAGAAATGAAGGAGAAATTTACTGGGTATAGAATTCTTGGTTGACAGTTATTTTCTTTCAGTATTTTCAATATGTCAGCTCAATCTATTCTGGTCTGAAATGTTTCTGTTGAGAAATTTGTTAATAGTCTTATGGGGGTTCCCTTGTATATAACTTCTATCTTTTCTCTTGCTGCTGTTAAAGTTCATTGTCTTTGACTTTTAACAATTATAATGTACCTTGATCTAGTCCTATTTGGGATCATTTAGTCCTCATGGATTTGGATATGCCTTTCTGTTTCCAAATTTGAGAAGTTTTCAATCATTATTGCTTTATTTTTTAAAAAAGATTTTATTTATTTATTCATGAGGGACAGAGATAGAGGCAGAGGGAGAAGCAGGCTCCCCACTGAGCAGGGAGCCCGATGCAGGACTCAATCCCAGGACCCTGGGATCATGAACTGAACCAAAGGCAGACGCTTAACCATCTGAGCCACCCAGGTGCCCTCATTATTGCTTTAAATATATTCTCTGTCCCTTTCACTTTCTTGTCTTTTGAAATACCCATAATATGAACATTGCTTTTCATTGTGCTCATAAACCCTGAAGGCTTTCTTCACTTTTTTTCATTCTTTTTTCTTTTTGTCTTCTCTAATTTCAAATGTCCTATTTTCTAGGTTGTTGATTCTTCTGGATGGTTGAGTCTACTTTTAAAACTCCCTATTGAATTCTTTAGTTCATTTGTTGTATTTTTCAACTCTAGCATTTGTTTTGCTCTGATCGTTGCAATTTCCTTGGTGAGCATCTTGTTTTGTTCATGCATTGTTTGCTAATTTTTAGTTGTATATGTTTTCTTGTTCACTCAACTTCTTAAAAGGATTATTCTGAATCTTTGACAGTTCACAGATCTCCCTTTCTTCAGGGCCAATTACTGGAGCTTTATTCATTTTCTTTGGTGGTGTTATATTTACCTAATTTTTCATGATCCTTGATTCATTATACTGTTATCTACACATTTGAGTAATGGGGCTCCCCTTCCAGACTTTCCTTGCTTTGGTAGAGGAAGTTCTTCCACCAGCCAACTCAGTTTGAGTTTTTAGGTGTATCTGTAATAATGCCCTTAGACATGCGGGGGCTACTACTTTGGTCTACTTTTGGGCATAGCAACTGTTTTAGCTTTGGGAATGGAGATGTGGGAGTGTGCCACTGGCTGCCACAGTAGTATAGGAATGCTGGCTTAGTTTCCTACATAGAGAGGCTACAGGATGAGCTCTGCCATTGCCTGGACTCTGTGGTCAGGCTTACTAGATGGTCAGGACTAGGTACTATAGTCAGTAATAGAAGGGGCTATCAATAAGCTTCCTTGCCCTGGCAAGGTAGCAGGCCAGGACTCAGGGCCTATGCAGCTTGTTCTTTGGAGGCTCAAGTTAGGCCTGAGTGTATACTGAATTCTTTGGTCAGATGAGGTTACTGGATGGGCTATGCAGCTTCCTGTGTGCTCCAGTTAGGTTCCCTGGTAAGACCAGTTGGTGGCTATATTAATAAGTGGGGCTACAAATTAGATTCCCTGCTCAGGCACAGTGAGAGAAGTAGCTCTAAAACCAGTAATGCTCTTTGGTGTCTTAACTCAAGCCAACTTGCACTTCAAGTTTCCTTGCTGAACTGGGTCACTGGCTTTGCTCTTCAAACTATTAGCTCTGCCTGCCCTTCTCTTGACTTGAGTGCTACTGGACTGCATAGTTTCTAGGAGTTGCCAGCCCTTCTGGTCAGAAGGGACTGGGAGGCACCCTCCAGGGTGGATGGGGATGTCTCAGCAACCTTGCTTGGGCAGAAGGGGAATTGGCCATTTCAGGCTACTCTTACTTTCCCAAATGGGCTCTCTGGTTGGGGAGGGGCTGGAAGCTAGCTTCAGCCTTGGCTATGATCTAATTCTCCTGACCTAGCATGAGAGCACTGATGTTCCATACTGGCTTTATTCTGGGAGTGATCACTTCTGCCCACCTACCTCTTGGCTGGAGTGCCACTGGGCCACACTGCAGTTCGGAGTTGTTGCCAGACATTCTGTTCAGATAGGGCTGGAATATGGTCTCCACAGCAAGTAAGGCTATGACTTAGCACCTTATGTAGGTGTGGGCAAATTGGGCTCTAGAACCAGCAAAACTCCTCATTAGAGAATCTGAATCAGGTAGATCTGCACCCTGCCAAATTCCCTGGTCAAAGTGTACTCCTGACTTGGTTCTGCAGATGAGCAAAACCACTGGTTGGGATTATCACTCGGACACTGTGGGTAGAACTCAGTATGCCAAGATCTGTATACTGGTTGTTGGCAGGCCCTCTCACTTTTTTCATCACAATCAAATTCCCAGTAGTTGAGCCCTGTAGTTTGCCCTGCAATCTTGTGGTACAAGATCAGAAAAGGGGCTCCCATAAAGCAACACACAATGCTTGGGGTGGCTGTTTGTCCCCCTCCAGGGCTCTTTTTTCCTTTTGAGGGAACTGGAGGTTCAGGGAAGATGACTCCATGTGGTACTGAGCTGCCCTGAGGGAGGAGATGATGTGGACAATATGCAGCCTCTTCTCTTACCCTTCTAATGTGGAGTCAGGTGGTGCTTCAGCCTCACCTCACATTCTATGATTCTCTCAGTGGTGTCTTATTCTTGAATAGTTGTCAGTTAGTTTTTTTGTGTGTGTGGGGAAGGAAAGTCAGAAATGACCCATGTTGTCATCTTGATGACATCACTCCCCAGACACATTTCTTTATAACCACAATTCAGCTACTCTGGTAGTCAGTAAAAAGTACTTAATATTTTCCAAATAATATAATGCTATCAGGTACTCTTATTACCTTATTTGCATTTCATCAATATGTCATTACAGACAAAATAAAAGAGGAGGTACAGGGTGAGTTATTTATGGGCTGTGTAGTTAAGTGCAATCTGTTACTCTACATTCACCTTTTTAACAGGAAATCATTTATCTAATTTGGAAAATTTCTTTTGTAGTTGAAAAGTAATCAGAATCCATGTCAACACACTTGTGCAAGATACAGTCTAAATAAAAACAAGTAACAATCAAGATAATCTTGAGAATCTTAAATCCTTGAATTTTTCAGAATTTTTTCCAGTTGACATATTTCACTATACTATGCTGTATTATTTAGAATTAAGATACTATCCTGTCATATTGATTATGTAAGTTTTTTCATTTTTATAACTCATCATCTAATTTTAAAAATAATCTCTATGTATGACAAATATGAGAAAGAATATTTAAAGATAGTAATCATGAATAAAATTTGGCAATCCCCATCCTAAGAACTTATTCTGAAATGTTATCAACAGATGAATATCTAGACATATTGTTTTCAACTCTAATAACCTACATAATAAATAAAATTGACTGATAGAAGTTCACAACTTTATTTCTATTTGCAAATCATGAAATATACCTTATTTAGTAAACTATATCTATTAGACTAGATTGGAAGAAAATAATAAAACTTCTGCTACTGCTTTTAAGAGGCATTTTGTAATTTTGATTAAACAGGAGTCTGGTCATATTTTATGTGTACTCACAACGAATAGTGCTAAAATATACAAATCGCACACACCCACACACACACACACACACATTCTATACATCTGATTTTAAAATGATAATTCTATACACCTGATTTTTAAATGCATATGTGATTATTGATGGACTCAAAAAGAAAAGTTTCTCTACTCCACAGTTTAAGAATCATTTTTTTTAGGAAACAAAACAACTAAGGTGCAGTAAGCTACCATTACTTGGGAGTTTGTAGGGAAGGAAGGCTGTAAAAGAAGTATCCTGACCATCACATTATATAGCCAGTGATCTTTACTGTTATTTAAGAACTCAGTTTAAAAATGTACCATTTCCATCCTAGAATAAAATCTTTAAGAAGTAAACCATTTTTAAGGGTTTTCTAACTATATCAGAAAGAAAAACTCATGTACATCTTCAATACAGATGATGACATTATCACATCTTGATTCTCTTAACTCTATGCTGTCCAAAAAAATCATTGGTCCACTTCACACCACAAAAGACATCTTTATAAAGGTGAATGAAAATTATTTTTCAATATTAATATCGCTGAGAGGATACACACTAAAAAACAAAGCTTAATGTTCAGATTTTAGTAACATCCACTGTCCTGGCCATTTTCCTCTTTAACTTTAAAACTAATTGCTTTCTGAATAATTTTATTACTTTAAAGATAAAATATATTACTTTTAAGATAAAAATATATAATACTCAAATATTTGGACAGAGGAGGCACATCCATCTTATGTGCCTCCACAGACATAAATACAGATTACATGTATGCTTCTCATACCAGGTAATAATTAACATTTTACTTATTTATTTATTTATTTTAAAAAGTTTTTTATTTATTTATTTGACACAGAGAGAGAGATCACAAGCAGGCAGACAGGCAGGCAGAGAGAGGAGGAAGCAGGCTCCCGCTGAGCAGAGAGCCCGATGCGGGCCTCGATCCCAGGACCCTGAGATCATGACCTGAGCCGAAGGCAGAGGCTTTAACCCACTAAGCCACCCAGGCACCCTAATTAACATTTTATTTGTATACTTCTCTCCCTCTCAATAGACTGCAAATTCTAGAAACAGAGATCATAACTCTTTTAATCACTATTGATCACTATTGTAGTACCAGTATATAACTAGTCATAATTTTGTTGAACTTCCATTCATTCATTAAGCAAATAGTTATTAAATGTCTTCTGTGGGCAGTATGAAGGACAAGAAGATTCTGACATGAACGTAACTAAGAAGCTCACAGTGTAATAGAGGAAATAAATAATATAGTATGACAAGGGCAAGTAAAAAGGTACATAATTTATAAAAATATTAAAAAGGAAGGAGGACTTAATTCTTTCTATTAAAGTTTATAATAGATTCCAGAAAGAGGTGACACCTGAACTGGATTTTCAATGATGAATGGGTTTTTTCCAGGCAGATCATGGAACAAGATGTGACAAAATTCTAAACAAATGGTACAGTATTTGAAAAAGCACACTGGACATGACGATAAAAACTGACAAAACCTATATCCCTAAGACATAAAATAAATCAGTTCTTAGAGTACATGGCAGTTCTCACTTCACAGAGGGTGAATTCTCACTCCAAAAATCCCATTAACATCTCCTTGATATTTCTGTTGCTTGATCCTAGTCTTTTATAATATCATCATTATTGGAGTTCCATTCTAATTTAGTCAGTATGTCCCACTTGCCAGCATGAGGTACAAAATTAAGTTACATTTATTTATTCAAAATAAGTTTTTTGAGGTTCTTTTCCATCTCTTCAGAATCGTCTCATTATCAATTGCTCTGAGATCCCCAGGGATAATTTCTTAATCCAAAGGGCTATTTTGGTTACTACCACTTCAGGAATTGCATCCAGGAAAGCAAGTCCTGTCAGAGGAAGGGCCTTGTTACTGCCTGTTGTCCTGTGGCTGCTTATACTGACTACTGATGTAACCTGGGCAGTCAGCCCAAGTAAATGCAGTCCAGGAAGGCAAGGTCTTTCCTGGGGACTATGTACAGTGACTTGTGCAAACACTGAGCCCAATGCTTGGTGAACCAGCATGCAGGTACAATTCCTGCCCTACTAAATAAACTGCTTCCTGCCCCCATACCTGGTCCTGGATGAAGGTATAAACAAGGGAGTCTCAGGCTTAGGTCTCCTGGCTCCATGCCATCTTCTACACAGGCTCCTGGTATGGAAATTATTTAATAATACAAATCTATTTATACACACATACCAGACAAAATTCTTTTTCTTCCCCAAACAAGCCCAGGTCTAGAGGATTTTCCTACTTCACGTGCTATTATGCTATTTCATAAACTACCTTTTTGTGTAGTTCCCAGGAGTGCTAGGGGCCCTACCTCTTCCAGGCATACTGTTAATCACCAGTTCCTATCCTTAGGGGACTGATACCTTTATCTCTGAAAATCCTGAATCTAATCCATCTTCACAATGCTTCCCAATTAAACCTCTTAAAGCATAACTCTTATTGTGACAGTTATTTATTTATTTATTTTTTTATTTATTACTCATTCTCCACTGCATATTAAAGCATGGCCACATGCAGCTTAGCACTCATGGGTTCCCATGTTCCAGTTTTCTGTCATTCTGTCACAGTATACCACTTCATCTCATCATAGATTTACATAAGCTTTTAGTCATAAGGATTTAGATGTCACCTATATCTTTTCTTTTTTTTTTTAAGATTTTATTTATTTATTTGACAGAGAGAGACACAGCAAGAGAGGGAACAAGCAGGTGGAGTGGGAGAGGGAGAAGCAGGCTTCCCACCAAGCAGGGAGACCGATGCGGGGCTCTATCCCAGGACCCTGGGATCATGACCTGAGCCAAAGACAGACGCTTAATGACTGAGCCACCCAGGAGCCCTGATGTCACCTATTTCTAATTCAACCATTTTCTTTTAGTGCTGAGGAGGCAGACATGGAATTTCAAAGTTTTATTTTGGAATTTGCATGTTCATCACTGTGTATATTCAATGCTGAGAAGAGTGTCTGACCAATAGAAAGTGATCATTAAATATTTATTGCAGGAATTAAGGTTAAGATCCATTAATTTTTCTTCTTTCTAGTTTACTAAAAAGTAATCTTTTTAACTTTTACTAAAAGTTAATCTTTCTAGTTTACTTCCAAGTATATATACTTGTATGTGTATATATCAGAGTATATACAGAGAGACCTGACTCTCACAACAATCGTACTGAATGTCAAAATAAATCAGAAAAATTATGTCTATCTATATTCACTAATGTAATATCAAAGTGCATAAATTCAGAACAGCTGTAATTACCATATTACTATTTCAAAGATAATAATAATAAATATGTGTTGAACACTTTAGCATGTAACAAGCATTCATCTAGTACTTTATATGTATTTACTGATATAATCTTCCAAACAATCCTATACTGTAGATACTATTATTATGCCCACTTTACATATGAGGAAACCCAAACCCAAAGATATTAAATACCCAGTACACTTGGGAGAAGATGTCAGAAACTTTTCCCTACGACTTGTGTATGAGAAAATTGTGTCACAACTAACTTTAAGTGGTCTGGTCTAAGTATCTGAGTGGAAATGCCAAAACAAAGACGGCAAATGTCGAATGAACATTTGGATTTGGAGGTGTGCTTGTGTACTTTTAATGTTTGCTTTAGATTATTTTGGGTTAGAGGGAGCTCTAAGATATCCAAGAACATATATTAGAATGGCAATTGGTTTAGAGCAAGTCCTGAGTGGAGAATATAATTCTGGGTATCATTGACTTATAACTTACATAATGTCCAGATATGACATTATGACATATACATATATATACACACACACACACAGATACACAAATATACACACACGCATATATAAACACACATGCTGATACATACACACACTCAGTTACTAATATATAGAACTATGTCATGTAGAACTATAATTTAGCCCAACCTCTGAATATATCATCTTTTGATCCTAAAGCTTGGGTATCTGTATCACTTAAGGTTGATCTTAGTGGCTTGTAAGAGAAACGTTACAATTATTACTTAGATAACAAGTCTCTAAGTAGCGATTTCAGGGCCAGTGAAGCTGCTAAGTGACCCATTAAGGACACAGGATTCTCACAGCTTCCTTCTCTTCCATCCTAATGGTGGCATTGCATTCATTGTGCTGTGCTGTATTTTAGGTAGAGAGAAAAAGGAAGTGAGCAAGAGGAAGGGTAGTGTCTGCATCAGGAAATGAAAACATTCTATTTTATTTCCATTGGGTGGAATGTACCACATGGTCATCCTTATTTTTTAAAAAAAGGCAGCTGGGAAGTCAAGTTTTTGCCTGAGTATGTTATAACCCCAGATAAAATTAGATTTTTTTTAAGAAAAAAGGGAGAGTAAATATTAGATAAACAACTGATATTTCTCCCAAAGAGCCACAGAGTTTTAGCACTTTAGTAGAATTTGAAACTTCCTAGCTAGCAGAAATTCATTCATTTTCTAGATGAAAAAAACTAAATGATTTGCTCTAGGTTACATAATGAGTAGGTGGAGTTAATAGTAGGTGAAGTTGGTAAGAACAGAACCTGGATGTTCCGGCTCCTTGTTCAGTGGCATGTCCATCATTCCATGTGTGCTATCAACTGCCTTAAGCTTTATCCCAGAGCTTCCATTTCCCACTCAACTCTCATAGTTGTTGGTGCAAATGGCCATCATATTTACCATGGTCTACTCTATTAGTGTGTGTCTATTTGTCCTCTAAATTATTTTGTGTGTCTATTTGCCCTCTAATTTGGGATACCCACTGGACTAGGAATTGTGACTTCTTCATCTTTATCTCCCTCCCTCTTCCCCTCAGGATCTCAGAGAACACTCATCATATTGTACATAGTTAATAGGTTATTATTAAAGGAATTAACCTTACACAGAAAATATAACTTCAGGATGATATTTTAGTGGTTTCTGATGGAAGGATATTAAGCATTCTTATGATGTGGAATTTTATCCCAATAGCCTCCGAGCAATTGGTTAATATCATTATTACAATATTATAATCATAGATCTTAGGGCTGTAAAAATCATCTGATTTACTCCCCATGTTCATATAGTCTTCTTTCATCAGAGTCAGCTAAGGAGTAGAGACATTACATTGCCCAAGTTTACTGGATCAATAGGAGGAAAGGCAGAAACAAAGCCAAGAGTCCTCCTTCTCAGGGAATCTATTGTTTTTGTTGTTTTTCAATACATCACATTGCCAAACCTTGATGTAATAATATATTTCACTTTCATATCTTACATGTGCAAAGTCTAAAATGGCCTATACTATTTTAAAATACTGACCCTTTGATATATGTCTTGGTGAAGATGCAAAGGTTTTCACATGTATGATATTGTAAATGGATAACAGCAAGAGAGATCCAAAATTTATTATCAAGATTGAACTTAAGTTTCTCCACTTCTGGGGATGATACTCATAATACATTTTTAGCACCCCTCCAGGACAGCATAGATATCCTACTTTCTATTTGTAACTGGGAAAATAGAGGTTAAGATAAAGGCCAGAGCAACTGTCAGAAACCATTAGTTTTGCTACTCTATAAACATCCATTTGCTTAAATTACACTGGCTCTTAGCATCCACACTTCTGCTATATGTAACATGGCCAGGGCTATTTTCTCAGCACTTTACTCATTTGAAAATGAGAACATGCATTTTATATGATTAAATAAATTATACTGGGCTAGAATATGACACACAGTCCTTGTCCCCAAGACCTAAATGAAATCAGGGAGGCCTATTAAGAGCTAGAAAGTAGACATAAAGAAAATCAGGTGCAGTAGCAAACATGAGCTCATATATTTCTCATATCGTGTATATCAAAAATATCTTACATATTAATAGCAACCTTCATTTTTTTGTTATGTGTAGTCATGTGAGCACTATTCCCCTGAGACATGAATTTCACTTAATATAAATTTGTCGAATAAAAGTGATTTATGTTTCTTCTTCAATTCAGTACAACTTACAGAAAGAGGGAAAATTTTGGAAGTTGAACAATGAGAGAATTACCTAAGTTAAATAGGATCAGATGGAGTTTACTTGTCAGGGTTATGGTCCCTAATGTATCCAGAGGGTTAGAGCCTAGAACTTTGTTCTCATGATGTAAAATGGAACAAGTCTTCTTATTTCCAGGTGAGAAAAATGAGTCTCGGAGAAGTTTGCAGCCTGTCTAAATTCTGATAGCTATGATGTCCTGAAACTGGGAGTCCGGGCTCTGCCCCCATACTCTGGGCTTCTTTTACTTCAGCATCTTTTCCTGTCGTTAGAAATGGAGGAATGATGTTCTTATACATCTTGTAAGTTCCCAGCTGATCTCTTATAGATTTGTTTTAAAAATTATTTTTAATCGATTTTAGTTACTAAACAACTACACTCAAGACAGGTAATAGTTTAAAGCCTCAATCATTTGACTAAAGTATGAAATGCCTGAACAGTAATTAGTTCTGCTATATAATTGCTATATTTAATAAGTACTGTGGTTTTTAATCCATAATTTTCTAATATCTACCTGCCTATCATTGTGGGACCAAGAAACTCTTTTCTGTGATATGTGTGCCCTGTAATCCCGTCTTTATATTGGTCAATGAAAAGCTGATTAGGAGCAGAACCCATCAAGGTCTACATTAAAGAACTGCGGAAAAACAATGACTCAGAAAACTGACACAGGGAGTTAAATGGAAAATAAATCCTTTAACACCTGTTCGTTCTTATAAAAATGCATGTATTTCTTTTGCAGGGAAGTCTTAGAAATCAGTTAAAAACTTACTTCAAAAAAGATTTATTGTGAATAATTCAGATCCTTCTTCCACACAGCACTGTTCTCTTGTACCCAACCTGCTCTGCAAATAATAATATTACATATACTACCACTACCTTTATATTTTTATTTATTTAGTGCTTTATAGGTGAAAAGAGAATTTTCACATATTTCCTTGATCTTTCTCTCTATTAGTTTGTGCATCCTCTTCCATCTATATACTACTGTTTTTATGCAATCATTTCCTCTTTTGTCTAAAATGTTAGGTCAGAATTCATTCTTGTATCAAAGTATCAAGACATGTGTGTGTTTAGTTTTGAGAAAATAGAGAAAGCATGAGATTTTTAGTCAAGAAAGAAGATAAATGTCCTGAACATCATGCAATAAATTTCATGACAAAATATTTCATAAATAACCCAGAAGTTCCTCATTTTCTTGGATCGTAAAGACTTGAGGATTTCAGAAATGTAGTGATGCTGTCATCATCCTTTGATATTCAAAGATGACTCTTATTACCGATGTCTTCATCTCTATCTGAGGTTACATCTGAACAATGCTTGAAAGTCTTGGTCATTTCCACACAGACCAGGCCCCATTACTGTTAATAGCTGTCATCAAAGGATCTGGTTTACATGTGCCTTGATTTCCCATGCTATAAGTTTTATGTAAACTTTTGAACTCTTTAAGTCAGATTAGCTGAACTGCTGTCAATCTTCTCCTACCCCACAACTCAATTCTTCTGCTTGAAATTATGTAACCTCTATTATACCTATCCACATTGCTCAGTATTTATGTTTCCGTCCAAATTCCTTATTTCTTCTGTCTAAACTAAGACCATCCACATAAGGAGCCTGGGCAAGGGAGAAAATGAGATGAAGCTTGACCTCAGGTGTCCCATCCTCCTCAGTCGACATGTTCCCTCTCATCCCAGTATTTGTGACTCCCCTAACCAACCACTCCTCCAGTCAAAATCTGCTTTGAAGAAAGAACACTATAAATATTAATTACTATTTAACATAGTAACTCTAATAAAAGATACTTTTAAATACATCTTTTTAAAAGATACTATTAAAGATACTTCAGATATCAAATGAGGGAAAAAATTACAGGAAAGTTGTAATGAAAACAGTAAAGGGCAGAGAGTTTGTTTCTGGAGTATGAACTTGGCTGATTCTTTACCTGATCAGAATCTGACTTTGTGACCCTAAGAGTAGTTTTCTTTACTCTGGTCCTCTGACAGAATTTCCAGAAAGATTAAGTAGGAGATCTTTGACATTTCAATCTAAAAGGTACAAAGCAATGTTTGAGTTAAGAAGAACGATGTCAAATTTAGTGCCAAAAGAAAACATTTTGACTCTATTATTTCACTTAATAACTGAAAATATTCAGGAGAAGAAAGATATTCTTGGGAACATTCTGGGAATGGAGACATCCTTAGGAGAGCAGACAATACAACCTAAATTAAGATGCCTGAATCTTAATGACTCAAAAGGCATCAGAATCATTGTCTCGTTTTATCATTTTGCCTACTTTTTAAAATGAAACCTTGCCTTTTTAAATTGTACTTGGAACAACTATTAGATATATTAAAATGTTAACCTTAAGATAGAAATTGGTCAAAGGCATAACCTTTTTATCATTTTATCCCTTGAAAGTTACAAGTCAAAATAAACATTTTAAAAAAGATTCTATTTATTTATTTGACAGAGAGAGAGGGAGAGAGCATAAGCAGGAAGAGTGGTAGAGGGAGAGGGAAGTAGGCTCCCCAGGGTGCCCAATGAGGTCCTGGATCCCAGGACCCTGAGAACATGACTGAGCTGAAGGCATACACTTAAACTGATGGAGCCACCCAGGCGCCCCTGAAGTGCACGTTTAATAATCTCAGAAATGGGCTATAGAAATGCCAGGTGTGTGTGTGTGTGTGTGTGTGTGTGTGTGTGTAAGTGTTTTATATAATATATATGTATATATAAAAATACACACACACACACACACACACACACACAAATATCTTCTGTGGCAGAATATATTTTCCCAAGATGGCTGCACCAACATATATCCCACCTTACATATTCTTACAATATGACAATAACACTTCAGTCAAGAGGTAGGTCTATATTTCCTCTCTCTAGATCTCTATCCTCACCCTTCATCTCTACCCCACATGGAGAGAACAGATAGAGAGTTCAACATGGAAAGAAAATGAGTGCTCTAGTGAACAGCTAGTCACAACTCCAGATGACTTCAACCCCCAGCCTTTGTGTCTTCCAACTGAGGCCCTGGGCATTGTGGAGGAGTGATAAGTTGTCCCCTTTGTGCCCTATCCCAGTTCTTAACCCTTACGGTCCATGAGTGTAATAAATGGTTGTTTAACTCAAATACATTCCATATGATTTGTTATGTAGCCATAGTAACTCAAACATCATCATATTAGAAATAAGTACTTAGGGCGCCTGGGTGGCTCAGTGGGTTAAAGCCTCTGCTTTCGGCTCAGGTCATGATCTCGGCGTCCTGGGATCAAGGCCCGCGTCAGGCTCTCTGCTCAGCAGGGAGCCTGCTTCCTCCTCTCCCTGTCTCTCTACCTACTTGTAATCTCTCTCTGTGTGTCAAATAAATAAATAAAATCTTTATTAAAAAAAAGAAATAAGTACTTGATGTTTTTGTTTTCTACTTTTGGCAACTGTCACCAATGCACTTCTTGATTGTTTAAAGAAATACTGAGGTATAGGGCTGCCTCATCTACTCTATTTTTTCCATGTTTCTGAATCTCCTAGGAAGGTGCAATAAAATTCCAGAGGAATATTGCACCACCATATTTCAAGACTAAATTATCAATTTAGAAGCCACATGGGAACAACATATTCTTCAGCCTATCTGGTACCTACATGCACAGATATTCAACTTACTTCAACAGGTATTTATTGAGTAACTGTGTGTACAAAAGAAGAGAAAGAGGGAATTAATGTTTATTAAGTAAATTGTGCATGGCAGGTACTGTTAGTTCCTTAAATATTTATAACAACCTTATGACATAAGGCTTCACCACAGATGAGACTCAGGGAGGTTAAATAACTTTCCAGATCTAACTGCCAGTGAGAAGCAGAGTCAAGATCCAAACTTTCATCTTCATTATAACAAATATGTGCCTTTTACACTCTGCCTTAGTTTGGGGATAATAACAACTTTAATGGCTACTATGCAAATTGAATAAATTTATAAAAATTTATTAGAATATAGTAAATAATATGAAATATTTACTATTGTTATACCATTTGTCTTACCTTTCAACTTAGTGCCAGATGCTGTGAAAACACAAAAATGAATAAGATGTAGTCTTCAATTTCAATAAGTTGAAGTTATAGTTTTGGGGGCATCGATTTAGAGCTATAGTGGTTTAGCTGTTGAGGCAAATACACAAACTATAATATAAAATGAATTTTAATAAATGACTCAGAAAGGTACAGGAAAATTCTTAAATTCAGTTACCAAGAAAGTTTTTATGGATGCATTGGTGGTAAGGATAGACCCTGATGATTAAGATCTTATTTCAATAGATAGGAAGAGTGGCTAATTCCACAATGAAGGAATTGCATAGCAAAATAACATAAAAGCATTGGAAACTTTTCAAAAATTCTAAGAAACTCCTGGAAGAGAAAAAAACTCATTAATTCTTTTAAGATGGAAAAACTGGATATGTTCACAGGCTTAAGGGAAGAACTCAATAAGGATTCTAAGGATAGATATAGAAAAGTGATGGCTGTCCTTAAAGAAGTGAAAATGGGTTAGGTTGAGGGAGGTGGAAATGGAGTTAGCTGCTGTGAACAGCAAATGGAGTATGAAAGTATAGCCAGCATGAAAGTATAGTGAAAGCAAGAAGGATGCATATGGCAGCCTCAGGTCCTCCACTGGTTACGGAGATTATATAAGGAGTGGGAGAGAGAAGAGGGCTTGAAGAGGATTGAGAAGGTTTAGAATTATTTTGAAAGAGGATGGAAGAAACAATTGAATAGGAACAAACCCAGTGTTTGTTAATGGCGTTGCTCCCAAAACAGACATTTCTTGTTCACCTCCCATGTGGTAGATGTTGAGAGTACCATAATAAATAAAGTCAACACTGTTTCAAGTAGCAAAGTAGACTGCCTTCAAGATAGGGATTAGGTAAGTAAAAGTGAAATTACTATTCAGTATGATATAGCCAAATAGAAGCTTATTATGTAGATCTCCATAGGGGTACAGAACCTTGAATTTGTGAGTTAGAAGGACATTTTCCAAAGCACATGACATCTTGATTGAAAATAACAACAATGTCAAAAGCAGTGGGTGTAAACCAAGCAAAGGGAGACAGGAACGGGGGGAGTGTGGCAGTACATGACCTAGTGGGTGCAAAGACCCACAATTTTAGGAAGTCTGGCATATTTTTCATGGAAAATGGTACCGTCTTTCTTTATATGTTACATCAGTAGTGTGAATTAAATCCCCAAGATATTAGAGCAGGTTTTACATAAAAGAAAATTTAGCTCAAATATACATTTTGGGAAGATGTCTTAGTCAAAGCTCTCAGTGGTAAAATACAGAATCCCACTTGAGCTGACTTAAGCAAAAAGGAAAAAATTATTAACTATATATTATAGTGCTTTTCAACCCTTTTCATATCCTGGCACAGATGGAAAATAATAATATTTATATAACACTCTGGAGAAAAGAGATGAGACTGCTTGTGGCAGGAAGCAATCGGCCTGGGGACTCAAGCTGCCCTAAGGGCTTGATGGGTCAATATTGAAACATACGTCTTTGGCACACCAGCTGGGGACCTCAGATGCATTATATGAAATTATAGACTCAAGGATAAATCATGAACCTAAAAGACTGGTGGAGACTTATGCAGGGCTGTGGCTGGGAACTCCAAAGTCAAGTCTGCCTCTGTTTCTGCCTTGGGCAATGGGGTCTTACCTCTGCCCCTTTCTGTATATACATACTTTTTCTTTCCCTTTCCTTGAGCTAGATTCATTGCTTCCTTGTGCACATCAGAGAAGATACTACCTCATAATTCCCACATGTGTAAGTTCTTCCAGTTAAAATATTTAATAAAGATCAACTAAAAGTTCTCAGTGTTGACCCCCAATTCCTTGCCCCCCCCCCAAAGTATCAGATTGGCCCAGGTGTCCATTCTATTTGAAATCCGTTGTTGTCAGTAAGAGGTAAGAAACACAGGGCCACAGAGGCTCACCATTATATTGTTGAAGGGACATTTCCAGAGAAGGGGCTATAGAAGCTGGAAGTTTCTGGAAGGCCACTGTGGCTACAACAAGAAGTATGTCCAGAAGGAGAGGCAATATGGGAGTCATGGAGATGAGTTGAGAAGCTGCTCTGGTAAGACAAGAAAGGGTCCAGAATGGCCATGGCTGGGATAAGAGCAGGAATAAGGAGCAGTATGTATAAAGCAGAACTAACAAGGCTTGGGTTTGATGACAAATGAGTGAGGGAGAAAGGACCCAGAATTCTGGCTTGAACAAAGAGGTGAAGAGGATGGTATATTTCACTGAAAAAGGATAAAAAAAGACTAACAAGTATAAGAGATGGAAGAGTTTCAGTATTGGATGCAAATTTAAAGTTTTCTTGAGAAATCCAAGTGGATATATCCAACAGACAGCTGAGTAAGAGACTGCAGCTCAGAAGAGTCATCTAAAAAGGTAGATTTGGGAGATTTTTAGATGACAGCTGGAGTTTGGGGATGAAATTTTGCACGAGAGAGTTTTAGGAGAAGATAAGTGATGCAACAGGGGAAAAACCTCTAAGAAAACCCAAACTTTGAAGGATGGTCAGAGTCAGAGAGGACAAAGCTTCCAAAAGAGATGGAGAAAGAACACAAAAATAAATGGGGAGCAGGTTAAAGACAAAAGAAAGGCTTTTTTTTTCTATAAGTAGGAAATTATCAATAGTGCCAAATGCTGCCAAGATATAAAATAGAATAAAAAGGGCTTGGTGGATTTGCCACTAAAGACCTTGGCAAGAAAGCAGTTTAAGTAGAGGGGTAAGTACACAGGACAAATCAGAAAGCATTTTAAGGTGAGAGCCAAGAAAGTAGAACATGAACAAAACTTCTGAGAAGTTTAGTTATGAAAGAGCATATATACCAGATATACCCCTCCAGCAGATATACCTCTCCAATAACTGGAGAGAACTATGGTCTCACAGAATGTTCTGTTTTGTTCTTACGTACATCACGTTAATTCCACACAGTGATGTGGCTGGCTGGCATCCCTGGGCTAAAGAGTAGAGCGTGAGGCACCTGGGTGGCTCAGTGGGTTAAGCCTCTGCTTTTGGCTCAGGTCATGATCTCAGGGTCCTGGGATTGAGCCCCACATCAGGCTCTCTGCTCAGCAGAGGGCTTGCTTCTCCCTCTCTCTGCCTGCCTATCTGCCTACATGTGATCTCTCTCTCTGTCAAATAAGTAAATAAAAATCTTTAAAAAAAAAAAAAAAAGAGTAGAGCATGAAATGGTGTCAGTGGCCACAAAACAGTGCTGAATCTTTGCTCCACATGCCTAAAAATGCAGAAAATAATGCTGAATTTCAGGATTTAAAAGTGGATTCTCTAGTCATTATACGTATCAGGTGAATAAAGCCTTTAAGACGCTGACAGAGACCATGATCATATCACCTATATGAGAACAACCCCAGTAACAAGGAGGGGCCCTTACTGAAAAGGAACAGGCTATTCTGAAGCCAAATTAGGAGTCTTCCCAGAAGGGAAGATAACCCGAGGGAAAAAGAAGGGAGCTTTCGGCCTATGAAAAACGTGGCATACAATGCATCCAAATACAAAGGAATTTAGAGAGAGACGGTGCTAGCTAAAGGAAAGCAGAAGATCAAGGAAAAGTGTGTCTGTGTTTGACTTACAGAATGGGAGAGCCCTAAGCCCTCAGTATCATGGCCAGCACACAACAGACAATATGTAGAGTTATAAAGAAAAGAGGGAGGGAGAAGAAGAGAAGAGAGGAAAAGAAGAGAGGGAGGAAAGGTTGTCTACAGGCTCAGTAGAGAGAACTGCTGAATGGTAGTATTATTGGAGATAAAGCAGAAAGGATAAATAAATGATGCCTAAAGTCCCAGTGAAGTCTGAAAAGGATGGAGTCTAGAACCCATGGGTTTACTTTTAAATTAACTAAAATGGGTTTATTTTTAAATTGACTAAAATTTGCCAAGTGAAAAGTTTTGGGAGAGAAATAATATATAAAACTAAGTACAGAAATATCTGAAAGAGTGAACAAAGTCCCAAAACCAAAGGCTGGGAACACCAAACATAACTGCAGCATCCTCAGAATGGTGCTTTTGGGGTGAGCTGAGTTACTCTTCCTTGGCTTCCAAGAACAATAAGTAAAAAGATAAACACAAGCCCTAGAATTTGTTGATTATTTATACAAGAAGCTAAACTGTCATCTTTAACAAGAACCAGATTTAACAGGATGTTGAAATGGACTGAAGCCCCCAAATAATAAACATAACATCCTAATTGAAGTACAAGATAAACATGCAAGATTTCAAAGGAGGTGACCAAAAGCCAGTTTTTTGATTATTGGTCTCTTACTCATATTTAGCACATAAAAGATTTTAGAGTTTGAGAAGAAGTTTGGGGAAAAAAAAAGAACTTTTTGTAGTGAGCTGATATTTGCAGAGATTTCCTCCCAAGTGGGAGAAATCAGAGTTGTCTTTTCCCCACCTCATTCCCGGGAAGTGGAGCTTTGCGGGCACCACTCAGAAGGCTTGAAATGTGCTCCAAGAGCCGGGGGAAGTTACTGAGGCTTTGTTGTCACCTTGCACCTAAGAAATGCTGCTCCCCACCTTCTCAGTTCCAACCCTGAGTCAGGCATAGGCTTGGGATAAGCAAGAGGTTTTACATTAGATGAATGGTCGGAGCTTTAATATTTATTAATATTTGAATGAAATTGGCAAATAATCTGGTCTTATTGTATCTGACTGAGACTTCATGGAGGGGGAGCTGGAGGGCGAGAAAACCGTTTGACTAAACAAAACGGGTTTAAAGGTACAGAGATGAAGGGAGCCTGAGTGGCTCCACTGGTTCAGTGGCTCACTTGATTTCGGTTCAGGTCATGATCTCAAGGTCATGGAATCAAGCCCTGCCATCAGGCTCTGCTCCCTTAGCACAGAGTCTGCTTGAAATTTCTCTCTCTCCTTTTCCTCTGTCCCTACCTCCTGCTTGTGCTATTTCTTTCTCTCCAAAATAAATAAATAAAATCTTAAAAAAAAAGAAATCAAGGTTAATAATGCTGGGGCTGGCCAAGTGCCTGAAAATGGAGCAAGGAGGGAGTGGCTGCACTGGGAGAGGCCTGCTGCCAACGTTTCTCAGGGCAGAGGGGACAAGTTTTCCCTCTGGACCATCTGTGGGTCTCCTATAACAAAGATAACACAAATCTTCTTAAGACTTTGCCTTGAGGGATGAGAGAAGTTGAGGAGAGAGAAGCTGTAGTACTCTGCTGGAGGCAGAAGGGCTCTAGAAGACCTTAGAAAGAAGGAGTTTGAGAAAGATATGTGACCTCTGTCAAAGCCACTGCCAATGAGAGGTCCCCACAGGGGAAGCATCTCCAGGAAGCTCACAGAAGTAACACAACAGAAACAACTGTCAAGGCCAGAGTGCTGATATGAAATCTTGTATGTTTTCTGCAAGTAAAATTCTCCCGCCTCTCTTAATTTTACCTCCTCTCCCCCCATCCAGATTCCAACCATGGAAGGATCAAAAACTATCAGAAAGATGAACAATGGGGTAGTATCTCTAGATTGGGAGAGAGGAAATCTCCCCAAATATTTCCCCTCATTTCCCACTGTAGGAGGCAAGCCTAAGTTGGTCCAAGGAGGGAGAAATTAACTTAAAAAATAAATTTGGAGTGTTAATTATTACATCATACTGGATATAATAATGATGGAAATGAGACTGTGATCTGTGCCTTGAAGTGGTTGGGGGAATTTTCACTATGAGTGAGTGACCAGGAAAGTCATGGGTTTGCCAAAGACTTCATCAAGGGGCAGGAAAGCGTTAATCCCACACCAAAGGTTTAAATAGTGGGAAAAAAACACAAGTTGTTTTCTGATTGCCCTGTAAGACCCTTCTGTTCATCAAGATGTTTACACAGATATTCATAATCTTTCTGGCACTTGCTCCCTTTCTCCAGGCAATAGAAAAATAGACACTTCTAGAATCTTGAAATTTTTACCTGTCTTGTAACTCGAAATTTTAAAAAGTAATAAAGGAATGGAAAAATCAGATGGAAACTAAAGTTATTTCATTTCATAAAATGTCGAAACAGTTTCTTCTCATGTGGTTTCTGGGAGAAGTGAGTTAGAGAAAATTTGAAGGAAAATGCCTTTTACCTTCAGAATATAATCTGTGCTAAATGTGTCCACACATTCCTGGATTAATTTACTTTTTACTAGTGTTTTAATGCCTGTTCTTGAAATATATTTAGTCAGATGATCCCAGGAAAATGCACTTGATAGGAGAAAAATGAAATCTGTAATACGTTAATGTTAATGGCTATTTTTGTCCTGGCTGATTCTGGTTTCATACACTATAAACTATCTGTCCTAAGTAGAAATTTCTTTATTGTTTACTTTCTGAGAATTCACGACTAAACCGTGGAATGCTGATTTCTATGAGCAACACTTGAAATAAAAGCAATCATTTGGAGGTGAACCAAATTCTCTGCATATGCAAAACAACCAGCAATATACCCAAGTTATAAACTAGAATTTGGGGAATTGTCTCTGTCAAAATCCACATTGATTAGCTCAATCTTCATGTAGTGCCTCACCCAGGCATTTGGAAATGAAGCAAGTTTGCACTGACTGAACCATTCTTTCAGTAGACTGTTGCCATGACATATTCTCCACCAAAGTCAACTTTTAGTTAATAGCTTGATGAAATATGACTTTTATATTTTTATAAAGGCCTTCTGAAGCTCTAAAATTTGGACAATAAGAGGTAAGTTTGTTTTTTCCTACAACAGATAGAATTGTTCAATTTTTCATTTGAGGCATAATGTTTCCTTAGTTTATTGTTTTATAATGCTGAAATTTTTGCTGAGTTTGAATGATAAATTCAAAGGGCAAAAGTACAGTAAAGGTATTTCTTAGAATAGTTTTCTCTTACTTGAAAAATTCACAACAAATAGGAAATATTATATGTATTAAAACAAAAGTTCATATGCCTGGTTAGGAACGTCTTTTGTTTCCTTACAATGGTACTAGTTCTGTAATGGTACGAAATAGAAAGGACAAATATTACACCTTTACAAAGGTCAAAGAAAAATCTGAGAACAGAATTTGTACTAAACTGAATTCAAAAGCCTGATCTAAGCCCCAAACAAGTTTCTTTCGTGGCCTATTGAAAGGAAATACTTCTTATTCATTACAAATCTAGAAGTCTCATATTCAGTCGCTAACTCCAAAATCCATTTCTTCATTTGGGGCAGCGTCTAGAAAGTAGAGGGGCAGTGTTTAATATTATTGTAGAGCAGTATCTTTAGTCTCTAGGAAGAGATTATAACTGCTTAGCTTGGAGTTTTTACCTTCTGCCAGAGAATGCCTTTGCATGGAAGCAATTTTAAAAACTCCTCACTGTAATCATTAAAAATAAAATATACACACCAAATTGGAACTCAGAGCCCACTGATTGGCTTCTACTCATTTCCTTAATTCATATTTCCCAGATATGAGTTTTGAAGGCAGAGGGTACAGCTCATGGCCAAAGTGGAGCCGAGGCCCTCCTTTTAGAACTAGTGTTGTTACAAAGACAATTGCCTCTTTGCTCAGTGAGTCATTTCATTCCTAGAATTTTGAGGAAAAAATTCACCTGACAACTACTGATCCACATAAGAAGCATTAAGAATTTCATGCCAGCAAATTGAGAATACTTTATGTCACATGAAGTTGAAACTCTATACTTCCAAAGTTTTACTGTAATTTATGCCCTAAAAGACTCAGTTTCTAAAACAAAAATTTGGTATGGTCTGAAGAGATTCCTTTCGACCCTCTTCCTTGTCTTCTTAGCTTTCTTACTGTGTAATGCATGTTAGAGTGTTCACAGAAAATCTTGGGCCAGCTGTACCATCTACTGCACTGCCCCAGTTTTCATCCTCACCACTTGTTAAGAGTCCTCTGGCTTCAGTTTGTTCATTCATTTTTTCATATATTTGCTCAGTAAATTCTAAGACACAAAAAGCAATGTAAGCATTATTTCTGGAGGCTATGAAGATTGAGCAACTAATTCAAGAGACATGGGCCCTCTCAACATGCTGTTTATGTCTTAGAATAATGCTAAATCACCTCTGACATTATTAATTATTCAAGTACAATTGTGATAAGTGCTATGAATGGCAGTATAGGGAATGGTGAAAGGGTTTAATGGAAGAATCTGAATGAATTTGGAGTTTTGAGTGTCCAGGAGGCAATGGGGCAGGGGCATTCCACACAACAGAAATGATAATGAGATGAGCATAAAATGGAAAGAACATGGTGCACTCCAGGAAAGAAAATAAATCATGGTAACTAAAGCAGATTTCTCAAATGAGCTTCCACAGAACTCTAGGATTCTGTAAGATGTCACCAGGGGTTTCACTAGATTGGGGAAAAGGGAGGGGGTATTTTTTTTAAGTTCACACATCACATAATGTTAGCACTCATAGTGATGACTATTTACTGAGTGGCCCCAAAAGAAATTTCATTAGCAGTCTTGCAGCTCTGGCTGACAGTATGCAGTGGTACTGTGTCACTGGGTAGAGGACATTCTCAGCTGTTTCATGAGTTAGGTAGGGGAGGTCACTGATAAGTGGTGAGCACTGGGGTACACCAAAGGGAAGGTAGTAGATCTCTGATGACATCAGACTCTCCCTTCCAAACAGTCTCCCTCACTTTCCTCTTATATGCTAATGACTGCCTTAGAGGACTGACTGAGCTCTACTTGTATAACAGAAAATTGAAAGGTAATTTTTACTCTAAAGAAGGTATTTTTAGGTGCCGTAACTCCGCTTCTCTCATGTTGTTTTGCTATTGCTGTAAATATTGCAAACACAGATTGCGTAGGTTAATGGTGAACTCTATTGTAGTTTTGTGGCTTACAATTTATCGGTTTTTATGTTTTCCAAAATGTCCGGCATTCCATCCTGGCAATTTTTGAAGACAGAGTGTGAAGGAAGATTCTGGGCCTAGGTCTTTGAATGATTTTTTTTTTAAGATTTTTATTTATTTATTTGACAGAGAGAGAGATCACAAGTAGGCAGATAGGCAGGCAGAGAGAGAGGGGAAGCGGACGGGCCCTCCACTGAGGGGAGAGCCCGATGCGGGACTCGATCCCAGGACACTGAGATCATCCTGAACTGAAGGCAGAGGCTTAAACCACTGAGCCACCCAGGCACCCCTCTTTGAATGATTCTGATAAGGCTAGTGAGAAGAGTCACAAACTTCTAAGTCATTTCCCTGTACTAGTATGAGAAGAGATACAAAATAAGTTCATTTTTACAGTAAAAAAAAAACAACAAAAAAAACTAGTTATCAATGAGTTTTGCATGGGTTGGTTACCCAAGTTGTATTCCATTGTGCAAATGCATCAATGGCTGCAAGAAAACTAAAAAGACATGAGTATAAATCATAGTCATTTAACAAGTAAAATGGTTGGTTATTTCAGATGAAATGAAAATATTTATTTTAGAGTAAAACTTTGTTTTTAAAAAAGTCACATTTAATGAAAAGACTCAGGAAGCAAGTTATTTAGTAACAGAGCTCATTGCCCAGAAAAATGAAAAAACATCATGCACTTGGTGAGAATCTAATAATGCCAGCATATAAATATATAGTGATGAAAATGCTGTCAAGTTGTAGTATGAGAAATTGAAAAGGTTCCATATTACATGGTATGATAAGTTGTCATATTGATGACATGTCACATGATGCTGAAGAGCTTTGGGGTAATAAACTAAAGAAGAACAGCTTCCCATTACAGGGTGATGAATCAACAGATTTCATTGGTAAATGTCATGTTGTAGCATTTGTATGGTTTCTAAATGGTGATGAAATTTAAAAAAAACTTTCTGCTGCATCTAGCCTGCCCAAACAAGCAAAGGCCAAGATTTAGTTAATGTTGTGCCATATATCTAGAAAAAAAGGGCCTGTCCTGGGGAACTATTGGCATCTGTGTTGATGGCATCCCATCAGTGATTAGTTACATGAATATAAAAAAAGAAAGAAAGAAAAAGAAAATTTTATCTTACTCATTACCTCTTACTCATTACCTCTTTACTCAGAAATACTAGCGACAAAAACTCTTCAACATGACATAAAAAGACTCTAAGTATTGCCATAAAAATGGTTAACTTTATTAAACAAAGATACAGTTCACTCAAGAATTTTTAGAAACCTGGACAACATAAATCTGCAAGCTACAGAAATCCAAATACTTACCATAGGAGGAGATCTCTATAGGGTGTGTGAGCTGAAAGGCAAATTGCAGGAATACCTAGAAGGACCCAGAAGGCCAGATATTTTACTAAATGCTTGAGTGATAAAGAATAGCTGCAGACTAACCTGCTTAGCAAACATTTTTCATTACGTGAACCAGCTGGACAAGTCTCTGCAAGAAAATGTTTTACCCTCAAATGACAAGATGTTTGGCTTTAAAAGCAACAGAATCATTGGTTTAAAAAAAAAATGTGTTTCAACAGGAAACCTTGAAATATTTCCCATGCGGCTTGGGTTTGAGAGTAAGATTATCAGGAAGATTCTAGTCTTACTGAAATCCACCTGGAGCACCTGCAGAACAAACCAGTCTTTTCCCTCACATTCAAACAACTACCTGGCTAGGTGATGGGTCCTTTCTCTGATTCTCCTGCTCAGTCTAAGAACATTTCTTTGTGTTGGTGAAGTAAAAAACAGGCACATGTTTTACATTGAAGAGGTGAATTTCATTCTTTTAGTTTATGTACATACAGACTTATAAAATAGATGAAGAAAACAACATATGTACATACGGATTTTGTAACTATCTAGGCCTATATTTGAGACTGATATGTGATTCAGCCAGAAGATGTTCTTCAAAGTCTTATATAAAATAATACTTAAGCTCTATTTTTTATTCATACTGCTTTGTCTAGTGGCTTTGCTATTAACACTGGTAATGCACTTTCTTTATTGAAATTATATTAAAGTTAATTTATGACCGTTATTTAAATGAAATCTATATAGCCTACCATTAGAAAAGTTAAATCCCATCTTGGCTCAAGGCAATATTTAAAATAAACTTATTATGTTTGTTTATAATTGTTTCTGAATTTATATAAAGAATAATTTCTAAGATAGTAAACTTAACTCTTTTTTAAAGAAAATTTGGATAAAAAGTCAATTTTAGTCTTAAATAAGGAAAAATACAGCTATTTTTATACATACTATACATAATACATACCAAATTTTATTAGCATTTTATAGAGAATAAATTTATAAAAAGACATTTAGGTCTATTTGAATACCTTTTAAAAAATCAAACAAAATTTTTAAATAAAGGAAAAGCTGAAGTTTCCCTTACTAACTTGTTAACTTGCATTAGCGTTGACATCCTGTGGAGAGGTGGAATGACATGAGAGTAGGCTTATACATTGGCCAAAACAAAAAGATCCACTGAAAAATATTTTCCACTGAAAAAAACCATTGACAGATCTTTCACCTCCATGGTAAATTTATTCTGAAGTATTTTATTCTTTTTTTATGGTACTGTAAATGGAACTGTTTTCCTAATTTCTTTTCTGCTATTTCACTGTTGTTACATAGAAACACAACTGACTTTTGTGTATTAATTTTCTACCTTGCAACTTTACTGAATTTGTTTATTAGTTCTAACAGGTTTCTGGTGGAGTCTTTAAGGTTCTTTTTTAAATATAATATCATGTCATCTGCAAATAGAGATAATTTTTTTCTTCCTTTCCAATTGTGATGCCTGTTATTTCATTTTCTTGTAGGACTTTGAGTAAGATGTTGAATAAAAGTGCAAGGGTGGGCATCCTTGTCTAGTTCCTGTTCTTAGAGGAAAAGCTTTTAGCTGTTGACCATTCAGTATGACATTAGCTGTGGATTTGTCATATATGGACTTTATTATGTTGAAGTGTATTCCCTTTAAACTGACTTTATTTATTCACCATGAATGGATGTTGACTTCTGTCAGGTGTTTTTTCTGCATCTATTGGGATGATTATATAATTTTTATTCTTCGTCTTGTTAATGTAGTGTATCACATTGATTAATTTGTGGATGTTGAACCATCCTTGCCTCCTTGGAATAAATCCCACTTGATCACAATGTATGGTGTATTGTCATTCAATTTGCTAATACTTTACTGAGGATTTTTACATCTATATTCATATTGACCTGTACTCTCTTGCAGTGAGTGTCCTTGCCTGGCTTTGGTATCTGGGTAATGCTGACCTTGTAAAATGAATTTGGGAGTGTTTCCACTTCTTTATTTTTTTTGGAAGCAGTTGAAAATAATTGGTATTAACTCTTCTTTAAATATTTGGTAAAATTCACCAGCGAAGCCACAGGAGCCTGGATTTTTCTTTGTTGGGAGGTCTTTGTGTATGGGTTCAATCTCCTTACTAGTAATTGGTCTGTTCAGATTTTCTATTTCTTCACAATTGAGGACTTGGTAGGTTTTATGTTTCTAGAAATTAATATATTACTTCTAGACTGTCCAAATTTTTGGCATACAGTTGTTCATGGTAGTCTCTTATGATCCTTAGTTTTGTGTGGTATTAGTGATAATGTCTCTTCTTTCATTAATAATTTTACTTATGAGTCCTTTTTTTTGAAATCTAGCTAAAGGTTTATTTTATTTATCTTTTCAAAAAACAGCTCTTATTTTCATTGATCTTTTCTATTTCTTGTTTAGTCTCTTTTTATTTCCATTTTGATCTTTGTTATTCTCTTCCTCCTACTAGTTCTGGGTTTCATTTGTTCTCCTTTTTCTAATCCCTTGAGATGTAAAGTTAGACTATTTGAGAGATTTCTTTTTTCTTTTTCTTATTCTTTTTCTTTTTTTTTAAAGATTTTATTTATTTATTTGACACAGAGAGAGAGAGATTACAAGTAGGCAGAGAGACAGGGAGAGGAGGAAGCAGGCTCCCTGCTGAGCAGAGAGCCCGATGCGGGCCTCCATCCCAGGACGCTGAGATCATGACCTGAGCCGAAAGCAGAGGCTTTAACCCACTGAGCCACCCAGGCGCCCGTCTTTTTTCTTAATGTAGGTATTTATTGCTATAAACTTCTTTCTTAGAACTTCTTTTGCTGCATCCCATAGTGTTTGGTATACTGTATTTCCATTTTCATTTGTCTGAAGATATTTTTTATCTTCTTTTGACTTCTTCTTTGACCTATAGTTGTTTAGAAGCATGTTGCTTCATTTCCACATATTTGTAGATTTTTCCACTTTTGGTAACTGATTTCTAATTTCATACCAGCATGGTTGGAAAAGGTGTTTATATGATTTTAATCTTCTTAAATTTATTAAGACTTTTTTATGGCCAACATATGATCTATCCTGGAGAATGTTCCATCTGTACTTGAGAAGATTGTGTATTCTGCTGTTGTCAGGTAGAATGTTCTGTACATGTCTGTTAGGTCAGTCCGGTCTAACATATCGTTTAAGTCTAATATTTCCTTATGCATTTTCTTCCTGAATGATCTATCCAATGTTGAAAGTAGGGTGTTTAAGTCCTCTAATATTATTGTATTAGTATTTCTCACTTCACATACATGTTCATATTTGCTTTATGTATTTAGGTGCTCTTATATTGAGTGCACAAATATTTACAAATGTTAGATGTTCCTAATGGATTTACCCTTTTATCATTATACAATGACCTTCTTTGTCTCTTGTTAGTCTTTGGATTAAGTCTATTGAAGTCTTTGGATAAAGTCTAGCTACTCCAGTTTTCTTTTGGTTTCCATTTTTATTGACTATCTTTTTCCATTCTTTCACTTTCAGTATATGTGAATCCTTAAAGCTATAACTTGTAGGCAGCACATAGCTGGGCCTTTTTTTTGTTTTGTTTTCATTTTAATACATTCAGCTACTCTATATATTTTAATTGGATTTAGTTCATTTACATTTAAAGTAATTTTTGATAGGTATGGACTTACTATTGCCATTTTCTTCATTGTTTTCTGGTTGTTTTGGAATTGCTATGTTTGTTTCTTCCTTTCTTTTTCTCTCCTTTTGTGATATGATGATTTCCTGTTAATACAGGAATGTATTAACTATAAAGCTGTAAATCATATAGGAGTGTATGCATACACTCCTTCCTCTTTGTCTTTGTGTATCTACTATAGATTTTTGTTTTGCTTACATAAAACATCTATTTTCTACTAGTCTACTTTAGGCTAGTAACAATTTAACTTCATATGCACACAGAAGGTCTACATTTTTTACACCCTCACCCCACATTTTATGTTTTGATGCCACAATTTACATGTTTTTTAACCTTGCATGACCATTAAAAATTATTGTATTTATATTTATTTTTAATACTTTTGTCTTTTAACCTTTATACTAGAGTTATACATGGTTTGCCTACCACCATCAAAATATTAGAATATTTTGAACTTAACTGTATCTTTGATTTTATCCGTGAGTTTTATACTTTCATATGTTTTTCTGACTAGTTAGCATCCTTTAATTTCAGCTTGAAGATCTCCCATTAATACTTCTTGTAAGACCAAGCTAGTAGTGATAAACTTCTTCAGTTTTTGTTTTTTTTGTTTTGTTTTGTTTTTTGTCTAGAAACCATTTATATGCCTTTTAATTCTGAAGGATAACTTTGCCAGATTAAATATTCTTAGTTAACAGTTTTCTTCTTTCAGCATTTTGAATTTAACAAGCACTCACTTCTGCCCTGTAAATTTTCTGCTGAAAAATCTGTTCATAGTTTTATGGGGCTACCCTTGTATGTAAAAAGTTGCTTTTCTCTTTCTGCTTTTAAAATTCTCTCCTTGTCTTTAACTTTGGATAACTTAACTATCAGAAGTCTTGGTGTGCAACTCTTTGAAATAAGGTCTGAAGATTTAATGTATAATATGGGGACTATAGTTAATAATACTGCATTGTATATTTGAAATTTGCTAAGAGAATAGAACTTAAATTTTATCATCAAAAAACTTTTTTAAAGGGAATGTAAGTTGGTGCAGCCACTTTGGAAAAAAGTGTGGAGATTCCTTAAAAAATTAAAAAGAGAGCTACCCTATGGCCCAGCAATTGCATTACTGGGTATTTACCCCAAAGATACAGATGTAGTGAAAATAAGGGCCATATGTACCCAATGTTCATAGCAGCAATGACCACAATTGCCAAACTGCAGAAAGAGTCAAGATGCCCTTCAACAGATGAATGGATAAAGAAAATATAGTCCATATATACAATGGAATATTACCCGAACATCAGAAAGGATGAATACCCAACTTTTCTATCAACAGGGACGGGACTGGAGGAGATTATGCTGAGTGAAATAAGTCAAGCAGAGAAAGTCAATTATATGGTTTCACGTACTTATGGAGCATAAGGAATAACATGGAGGACATTAGGAGAAGGAAAGGAAAAGTGAATTGGGGTAAATCAGAGGGGGAGACAAAGCATGAGAGATTGTGGACTCTGAGAAACAAACTGAGGGTTATGAAGGGGGAAAGCGGGGAATGGGTAAGCCTGGTGATAGGTATTAAGCAGGGCATATACTGCATCGAGCACTGGGTGTGGTTGCATAAACAATGCATCTTGGAACACTGAAAAAAATAAAATTAAATTAAGATGTTAAAAATTTAAGAGTAAATATGTAAAAGGTTGTATATATTAATTAAATCAATGGGGGAAATCCTTTCACAGTGTAAACACATATCGAATCATAATGCTATACATTTTAAATACCTCACAAATTTATTTTTCAATTATTCCTCAATAAAAAATTTTTTTAAAGAAGAAAGCATTGACAATTGTTATTAGATTATTTTTCTACAACTTACTACACACTAGCATACTGAGAGCTGTAGATATACTAATTTTACACAGGGTTTTCTGGAATCTGAAAATTATTTCATGGTTCTCTCTGGATTAAAAAAAGAGAGAGAGAGAGAGAGAGAGAGAGAGAGAAAGGCTGGTCTAGAAAAGAGGAAATAAAAGATTGACAGATCCTGGATGAAGCTGGAAATGTATATTAGAATCAGATCTGGAGTAGAGCTGCCAGAGACTTAATTTTGATATCCCCTCAAAATTAATATGTTAGACCCTAACCCCCAATGTCATGGTATTTGGAAATAGGATCTTTGGGAGGTGGCAGGTGATCAAAGCAGAGCTCTCACGAAGAGGATTATTCCCCCTATAAAAGAAACCCTAGAGAGCACTCTTGTCCCTTCTACCATGTGAAGACACAGCAAAAAGACTGCCATCTAAGAACTAAGAAACAAGCCCTCACCAGAGCACAGATCTGCAAATGCCTCATTCTCAGATTCAAGCAGCTTCCAATAATACTGAAAACTGCCAGGAGAACAAGATCAGGCCTGAAGATCATGTTCATTTTTCTAACAAAGAGGAAGGGATGACATAAGCAAGAGTAGGTTTGTTAAAGTTGCAGCTGCTGAAGCTAAATCAGGTGAGGAGAAGAACAGGTAGGGGATGAGCAAACGGGATGCAGCAATTTAAGAAAACTTTGAGAAGACTTGCTGTAAGGGAGCATAGAGAGATGGAGTGGTAGCAGGCGAGCCTATGGCAAGAGTTCAAATGGTGGCTCATATGCTATATGTCTAAATATTTAAAAGTTATAAATCAAATTGACACAACATTAAATAAAAAATGTATTTCCCACCTTTAAAAAATGTGTCTTTATAACAATCAGGAAGGCCCAGTTCAGATTTGAAACTTTAGGACTTCTCAGAATTGTGCACTAGAATGTGACATCATGGACAGTGCCTATTCCAGGTCTATATCCTTGGCCAGTAATTTGTTTCTTCTTCCATTTCGGTTTGCTGAGGGACCTCAGACTCAGGTGTGAGGACATCCCAGCCTGCCTGTACAAGTTCTATCCGCACCCCCTGCAAACTACCCCCTCTAGGACCCAGGTATAATGAAGTCCACACTTGGAAGAAGGGACCCTTTAAAAAGGCTGTGGCAGTCCTAGAGGAGGACTTAAGTCATAACTACTTGAAGCATGCCTAGAAGGAGGGAATGCTGGGGCACCTGGGTTGCTGAGTTGGTTAAGTGTCTGCCCTCAGCTCAGGTCATGATCCCAGAGTCCTGGGATCGAGCCCCATGTCAGGCTCTCTGCTCAGCGGGGAGCCTGCTTCTCCCTCTGCCTGCCACTCCCCCTACTTGTGCTCTCTGTCAAATAAATAAATAAAACCTTTTTTTTAAATGAAAGAAATAAAAGGAGGGAATATGAGTTTTGGGTAGACACATCTGCTTCCCCATGGACTCCTGGCTCTATGAAGAGTCATATATATGGTAAAGTTAGATCCAGGCCTTCTAAAGCACAGGGTTTGTGTCAGAGGTCCCTCTTTCTGAGTTCTGAGGGTGGTAGTGGTAGCTGAAAAGAAGGTATTTTTAAAACTCCCGTTGTACTTTTCTCTATTTTAGAGTTGAACTGACCTTTTTGGCAAATAGGTGGAATGGTCTGCTTTTACTCCAGTTTTTTCCTGTTCGACACTGTCTAGAGGAGAAAATCAATAGGCTGTAGTATGGCTTGAAATGAAAGAGGCTGGTTACCAAATTCTTGTAAAACATTGATTTGTGAGTTATTTATTCAAGTTCACTGAATAAGCAATTTACAAATCACTTTTCATTGAGCTTGATTCAGCACTCTGAAGTAAATAAATATGAAATCTCTATCAGGCTTTTAGTGCTATGTCAGTCTTGTCTAAATAGAGGATGCTGAATTTATGTTATAAATCTAACTTTATTTTGCTACATTTGGATTCTGTTTTCTTGTTGTCATTCCTGGGATTCGTATAAAGGCTAGATCCATATCAGCAGAATAAAATGAAAAAAAAAAAAACTCTGCAACATTATTTGCTACAATAATATATTTCAGGTAAAATGATTTAGCCTTAATTATTCACTTAACCAGCTTAATTTTCTTCATTTCCACTGAGTCAAACTGTTCAAACATACGGCTTTTTCCTAGTCTTGTTTCTTTTAAAATTTTACAATGTTACATTTAAACACCATCTTACATTGTGCCTCTAAATTTAAAATTGGCAGATTTTCACAAAAAATATTTTCAATATGATTTATATTTTTTCCCATATCAATTAATTCATTACATATAATATTTGATGTAAGGTTATAAACTGTACAGGTTTTGAAAATACCTCCTTTATTGTATTAAAAAAGACAGTATTAAGGCTCTGTTCCCGTTTCCTTTTTCTACTTAAAGGTCCAAAGAGGGTGACAGATCTAAAGAAACTGTGCATTAAAGTGCTATTCAGTTGTTTAAGAAATCATTAGAGAACAAGATAACTAGAAGAAATTATCTGGCACTTCTCAAATAATTAACTATTTTGATAATTAATAAACTGGAAGAATCAGAGGTTAAGGATATGGAACAAAGTCATGGTTAGTTATTTTAAAATAACAAACTGACCTAAAGGTTAATCAATGAAAATTATTCCCAGAAAGTCTCCTGTTACATGGATTTATACAACTGTATTATGTGGTATATAAATGCTTTGTGAATTATTCCCACATGTTTCCTTCTATTTCTCTCATGTTTGATGTAGAGTATAATAAGAGGCCCCAAAGTGCCATTTAGATCTTTTATGAGTTATTTGAAATTCAGAAAGATTTCAGCAATTTTGATCACATTAGTAATTGCTTTCCTCGTTGGGATAAACCCAGCTTTTGAAAAACTTGATACTAAGGCAGTAGACAGAGTCTGACTCATACACCACAATTACAAGCAAAGGGAGCAGAGATCCACAGCCAAGGGTCTGGCTTTAAGGATGTTTTTCTCAGGTTCATAGGTACAAATGTGCCCACCTTCTTCTGGATAGGAAGTCAAAAAACAGAAAGTAAAGAGACAAATGGCAGGGGAATGCTAAATTTTGTCTACCCACTATTTTCTTCATGCTGAATAATGGGGAAAATCTGTTTTTATCTTGGACCTTACACATAAAATGATTCATGCCCAAAAAAGACTTTTAAAATGCCCTTGCCACTCTCTTCACTGCAGAACATCAATGGTGCACTCACAAGTCTGATCAGGCATCAGGAACACTGGTCAATGAGAACACAAAGACTCACAAATGAATGGCAACACAAGGCAGCCATTCACACTAAGTATGCACACAAAGCATTCGGGGGACAAATTAAATCTTCCATAGAAACCTACTGAGAATGATTTGGTGCTTAAAGTTATGCATTGTGTGATTATTTAAGCAAAGACAGAAAAAAAAGGGGGGGGGTCCTAGTCATAAGAAGCTTGAAACAAAATTATAGACATCATGGCACTAGAGAAACATGGCATCCATTGAAGGAGATTCTCTCCTGATCAGAATCTTTGCAAGTAGATTTGGGTTTTTTATTTATTCCTAAGAAAAGAGAAAGAGATAGACATTGATACTTAAACCAATGCACGGCTTTTGCAAATGATTATATATAAATAAGCACATTAGTCTGAACAGAGTTCTTATTACAGTGTATTGGTTTGGTCACTATCAAAAAATCCTTTGACTGTTTTTGCAGAATACCAGGCTAAATCTCCTCTAAGTACTGCTATAGTTAGATAGCTGAAATGGAATATATCAAGCTGTTGAGTTAGGCTTCTAGTGAACAGAACAGGAAAGCCAAATAGTATATACCCCATCTGAATGGGGCATGTTACATACACACCGACTTTATCAAAATAGATCAAAAGTAGAAAAGAAAAATTTTAAAGTTTTCAATAGTCCTTAAATCTCTTCTAGAATAAATCACAATATATAAATAATATACTCAATATGAATCTCAGTATATATGTTTGGATGACATAGAATTATAATTTTATATTCTATAACAACTTGAATCAATTGCATGCCTCCCAAGAAAGAAGACATCTACTCAGTGAAATCTGGGTTTCTATTCTTCCTTCTTTAGGTTGTATCAAAGTTCCAAGCCATCAGAGAGGGGAGAAGGGCATGGATTCTTAGATCCTTGAATTATTTGGGCTCAAAGTAAGGTCTGACCTTGAAATAATCCTCAGCTTAGCAAACCTGTAGGTAGCTCTGCAAAGCTCTTTATGGCTCCCAATTAACTACAGGAAGCCAGGGAGTGCATAGTCATTTTTTTTTTTTTAATTTTATACTATCTTTGGGCTCTGCCCAAGAGATAGACACAGATGATGCTACCTCCACGACCCATTAACATATTTGCATCTCATTTCTTCTACATCTCTCCCTTCTCCAGCCTAAGGGAATTATTTTCTAGACTAAAAAATAAGCTTAGGAGACCTTCCCTTATTTCTCCTAAATATTTAGTCTAATGTTTGAACACTTTTCCTGTCCTAAATTTAGGCTTAGAATTTTGGAAACCAAAGTTAGGATAATGTGTGGGGTTTCTCTTCTCTCTGTACTATCATACCTCGTCCCTGAGGGATTAAACAAATCCCTAGGGATTTCCACTAGCTATCCCAATGGAGTATTTCACTCTAGGAAAAATAATCAGAGGGGAGAAAAATAATATTGGTTAATAGCTGAAATAGAAAGGTGTTTTTTTTTTCCCCACAAAGCCTTTATAATGAGATGACCAAAAGATGACTATTTATTTTGAAACCCTAGTATATACATCACCCAAAATACTGCCACATGTATACCACTATGGCATGGATTTTGGCTTTATATTATCAATTTTCATGGGCTATAAAATGCAAATTATGAATGAATGGTACCCAGAAGAATAGTTTGGGTTTAAAACTTGTTATTCAAGATCTTCCAAGCAAGAACACTTTTTAAAAACTTCCAAGGTAGGCCAAAATATTATGATTTCCACTTTTTAAATGTCACCATGTTCTAAGCCTTTTGCTTTTAATGATAAACAGAAATTTCTGAAGACATCCAGCAGTAGTCATGACATCAGACAGGAAGAGACAGCCCTCTGTATAACACACACCCAGGAGAGATGTCCTGCAGAGGAAATGTCACGAACAATGTTATGTCGGGGATTTCTCTAAACCTATCATTGCCAGGCACCTGTGCTCCAGGGCATCCATCCAATCAACCAGAGAGCAGGCACCTTGCCATTTCAGCAGATGGGTATTAGTGTTGAAGGCAAAGGAACCATGTACAGTATATATTTCAATTATAAGTGTGGAGACTCAGAGTCCCAGTTGGAATCATGTCCATTCCTTTCTGAGCTGGTAACAAACTAGAGATTATACCATCCAGAATGTGCTTTACACAGAATTAGCTTTCAGGAAAAATACACATTTGCAAAGGGAAGAACATATTTTGTATGACAAGTCGAGAATCAAAGGAAAGAACCTAAATATTCCTTAAGAAATTTCCTAAGCTTCATATTTCTACTGAAACAGCATGGAAAAGACAGAGGGGAGGGAAAATTTCCACCATACAGATATATTATGGCAGAATTGACAGAATTTTGAAAGCCTGTGTATTCCCAAATGTCAGTGTGTTTCATGTTTTTGAAGTGTTCTAGTCAAACAAATCTCAGAGGTGAAGTGGCTGCTGGGACAGGACCATCTTTCATTTTGGTCTATATATTCAAAGACAAAGATTTCTGATTCTATCCTTTCGGGTCATGCTGACTTCTACATTGTTAAATTTTAGAAGTGTTTCAAGTAAAAATATTTAGGTATCATACTGATTAATAATATTTACTGGCCAACTATTATTTCAGTATATGATAAGACAGAATACCAAATCACTGAATTTAACTATTTACCTAATCTTATTATCATCAAAAATTAAATGCTCCCTTAAGAGTTTACACATTACATGGGGTGCCTGGGTGGCTCAGTGGGTCAAAGCCTCTGCCTTTGGTTCAGGTTATGATCTCAGGGTCCTGGGATCAAGCCCCGCATTGGGCTCCCTGCTCAGCAGGGAGCCTGCCCTCTCCTCTCTCTCTGCCTGCCTCTCTGCCTGCTTGTAATCTCTCTCTCTCTCTCTCTCTCTCTCTCTCTCTGTCAAATAAAAAAATCTTTTTAAAAAATAAAAAATTTTAAAAATTAAAAAAAAAAATAAAAAGAGTTTACACATTATCCTGGCCAGCCAGTATTACAAAACAAGCAACCACACTTGGGCGAATGGTTGTAAATATCCAAAGAAACAACATCTAGGTTGTTTCTTTGTTTTGGCATAAAAATACACAGAAGCCTTCTTAAAGCTTTTAATCTGTTACAATTTGGGTGCCTGGGTGGCTCAGTGGGTTAAAGCCTCTGCCTTCAGCTAAGGTCATGATCTCAGGGTCGTGGGATCGAGCCCCGCATCAGGTTCCCTGCTCAGGGGGGAGCCTGCTTCCTCCTCTCTCTCTGCCTGCCTGTCTGCCTACTTGTAATCTCTCTCTCTCTGTGTCAAATAAATAAATCAAATCTTTAAAAAAAAATCTGTTACAACTTACTTAGATATAGAAAGAGAGGGGTTGTTGGTTTTACATGGACTAAAAATATATCTATTACTGTACTTGGTAGTCTTCAATTCTTATGAAATTGTTTTATAACACCTGGGGGTAGCATATGGGAAGAACGTCAGCCTATCTTGGAATTCATCTAGCCCATGAAATGTCTCTAAGTTCTTGCTCAAGGATTCAACTATTTATTTTACTGACCACAAGGAATGCTGCTCTCCTACTCCTGAGAAGCAGTCACAGCTCAAGAGTCAAATGGGAATGAGGCACATGGAAGTTCCTGCTCAACCACTCCCATGTGTGTCATGGTTACATACCAATGGCATAGACTTAAGGTCACTGCACTTCTTTCAAAACCTGATAGCTCTGCTTGTTTTCTAAAAAGCTGCTTGAGGCTTACTCCCCTTCAATAATTCATCCTGGTAACACAGAGACTGTAAAAAGTAGCACCTACAACACCTGAGAGGGTTGTACATGCAACCAGATGGCTAAACCTGTCGCCAGAGAGTACAAGTAATAGTAACAACAAAAACACCCACAGCCCTACTGTCTGTCCAATGTGGATTAAGAAGTCATATGTTGAATCTAATTCCTAATCTTCCCATCTTTTCCAGCTCAATTAGGCCCCTGTCTTCCCTTTCTTTTAAGAGTCTTCGGGTTAAGTTTGAAAATCCTGGGCTGCTCTCACCATTATCCTAAAATAGTGGTCCCCACGGGCACGTGTCCAGCATAAGGCTGGCCTCAATCTGCATTCCCAGACAAGAAACAGACCTCCTAGCCTGTGAATAATCACAACACACTGACTTACACTGGTATCCATCACACCACTGTCATTGCCTCCTAATAATAGCAGCTACCATGTATGTGCACTTACTGTGCACCAGATATTAATCCCTTACTAATATTGTTAGTAACTACTTTACTAATAGGAAATGCCCGGGCATGATTACTCAAGAAAACACAGTGAAGTAATTGGTGATTTTCACCCATATGTTGCATCAATGGAAATACAACCTCCTTAAATGAAGTATGACAAGGTTGTTTCACTGAAAGTCAAATACCATGCATAGCGTTGCTGCTTGCTATGTGATTTCTTCCTTTTTTTCCTAAAAGACTGAAAAACTTCTGATAAGTAACCACAAACAAAATCAAGTGTAATCTTCCTTCCACTTAAATGATAGTAGTTTGCATTCCTGGAAAATTCAGTGTATTTAAAAAAAATATTTGTATGTAGTTAGGTTCTAGGCTTAGATAATTATAAAAAGGATTTTTACCTACATGAATGTCTTGTGAGCTTTAAAAATTAATTTAGGGAATAGTACCATCCTCCATGCTGGGACTGTCCCACACACAGCAGTGTGCCCAGCAGCACTGCTTTCTACCCACTGAGGGCCACTGTCTTTTCTGATCCCGTGATCACCAAAAACTCCCTCCAAGGAAAATGCTGCCCTCACCCCACTCTGGGAGCCACCATCTTAAAGAACAGGTATTATTAGCCCTATTTTACAGATTAAAAACCTGATTCCTGGACATTTAAATAATTTGCCTTAAGTCAAATAGCTAGAAAATGAGATTCATACCCAGGTCTCTTTTATTTCTGAAGAATGGGCTCTTCTCATTACACACAACTGACTTCTTCAACTAATTATTGCTCCATTTAGAAAATGCCCAGGTAACTTAATTAGGTAGAGCAGAAATGAGGACTAAACAGTGTCTAGACTCCAAACTCATATTTAAGAAATTTCTACCTATGGTAAGCTTTGAGTGAATAGGGAACTTCTATGATTTCCTTATTTCTTTATCAGGTCATTTTCTCATCCAGTTTTCTAATTTCTATTTTGATTTTAAAACAGTTTAAATTGACCAAAATCCCTTAAAAGTTAAAGAAAATGAAGAAAATGAGCTATGAAACTACCTGTTTTAGTGCCTTTTTACACATTATGAATGTTGTTTTTGCTACTCTAACATAATAGCGGGGGCAGCCTATAACAGCAAGGATTCTTCAAATACTGAGTCCCTCCTTCAGTTGTGATCGTCACCTTTCTTTCTCCTCAAAAAGCCCTTAGATTCTTCACTTTGGTCCACACCATAGCCAAATACTCATTTGCCAAATTTGTTCTCTCAATATAAGACTACAAAGAAGGGATTATATCATCAATTAAAGATATTTTTTCATACAATTCCTAAATAATAGCTATCAGCATTTCCAGTCTTCTGTTCCTAGAAACATTCACACAGTGGTTCCCCAACTTGAATGTGCATCAGAATCGTCAGGAAGGTTTGTTCAAATACAGCTGGCTGGACCGTACCAGCAATCAGAGTTTCTGATTCTGGAGGTTTAGGGTTAGGGCCAAGTAGAAGCAAGTTCCCAGGAACTGCTGATGCTGCTCATCTAGGAACCATACTCAGCAAACCACTAAAGAAACTTCCCTCCACTGCTATAGTACATAAAATGTATATAATGACTAAGAAACTACCTACACATTCTTGTGCACATTCCAACCCAATATTGAACAAACTGGTGCTGGAACCTTCATTATAGTTATTTAAAAGAAATCCTTGAACTCCTGTTATGAGGTGATAAGGAGGTTTGACTATCTAAACAAAGTTCCATATCTAGAAACTAGCTACTTTAATGAGGAGCCTTATTACCTAGGGAAGTCATGCTATATAGTAAAGGTAGCAATACCTAAAATTTTAATAATACAATGTTAGTAATAATAACAACTAATATTTATTGAATACTTACTATAGGCAACAACTATATACTTAGTATAAATGTACTATGCACTTTCCCTGAATTATTTTACTTACTATTAGTCTTGTAAGATGCAATTAACATAATTCCTATTTTACAGTTGAGTAAATCAAGACACAGTCAGGTTATATAATATGCTCAAGGTCTCAGAGCCAGAGAACTTGCTCTGTCTGGCTCTAAAACAGGAGTGCCTACACACCCTACTAAAAGGTCCCCCTCAACAGATCTTCCTCCTCTTCATTAGGCGTTCACATTGACTAGATCCTATCAGCTATGAGATATGGTTGTTCATGAAGTTGACAACCAATTAACATACTTTTTCCTGGAGCATCATGTCTAAAAGGTCAGATTTGCATATGATAAAAGTGCATGAGGCTAATTAAAGAATTCATGATCTTTTGAACTGGATCCTAAAATCACACTGATCTGACAACGAACTCCTGGGCAACGGGACCACTGGGACAATAAAAAGTTGTCCGTATGCAGTATGTATTTGTCAAGTTCATAGGTCTCACATGTCTATGAACTGTGATAAATTCACAACAATATTTACACAGTTCGTATTAATGTTTGCCATTATTATGCAAACATGAGTTTCACTTAAATTAGGACTCTGAGAGATCACCATGCAAAGCTTGGTTTGAATATTTTAGTAACAGTCACCTGATATGGGAGGAGTTTTAAAAGAACCTAAAAATTATGGTGACCACCTAGCTTTATCTAGTCTCTCTGGCCACATCATAAGCTGAGGTAAAGGGCTCTAAATAAGGAAAAAAGCAGTCAGAATGAATATTTGCTTCATAGTAAGAAAAAAAAAGAAAACTTCTTTTAATAAATGACTGTAAATGTTAATAAAATGTCAGTAGGGTAAGTGATCAACTGTTGTGACATTAAGAATAAGAATTAAGTAATATATATTCTAAAAGGTTAGCTCACAATTGGGGTGTCATTTTACTTCATTCATGTTACAGTCTATAAATATACCATCTATAAACACAGTCTGGAAACACACAATGATGAATACAACCATCAATCATTGTAGCAAAATATTCTTCAACCAAAGTCCTCGCCTTTGATAGAAAAAAAAATCTATAGTGTGACTTCTTAAAATTTTTATGGCAAAATTGATGTTTTATTTTTGACTTAATTGTGCCTTCTTTGATTCCTAGCAGGACTCTCAGGTTACCTTTAAATATCTAGGTTTCTAAATAACTGGGTCATGAAATCTTTTGAAAACTGACTTCCTACTATCATTTTGAGGAATTCACCTTTAATTAACAGGAAAAAAATTGATTTGCCTCTAGGTCTTCCTTGTGAGAGTGAACTTTTTACCTAAGGCACAGCTTAAAACAGAATTTTCTCAGTTGATTCATAACAGAACAATACACTAACACATTGTAAGAAACTCAAAGACTGATTTGCAGTTAATATCTTCCACCCAGCATGACAATTACAAAAGACTCACTCCTAAAAAAAAAAAAAAAGTAGACTTGAGATTATTTTATCATTTCAACAGAAACTCACCTAACTTGGAGTCACAAATTGAACAGGTAGAAATTTTGTAATGGTATTTCCCATTTGTTTTACTAATGGTGGCATTAATTTTTTACTCTATCTGAGCAAGGTCAAATAAAAACAGACAAAAATGACAAACATAATGCGCAAGAACAAATGTTCTTTTTCCTTTTCCCAAGTTCTACTGGCATGATTTTTTTAAATTTTTTAAAAACATTTTACTTATTTGAGAAAGAGTGAGTGAGAAGGAGAGAAAGAGAAGGTGAAGGGGCAGAGGGAGAGGGAGAAGCCAACTCTTCACTGAGCAGGAAGCCCGCTGTGGGGCTCAATCCCAGGACCCCAAGATCATATGTGAACTGAAGACAGATACTTAACTAAGTCACCCAGAAGCCCCTTTACAGGTATGATTTTAAAGGAAGAGTGAAGTAGAAGTCTGCTCTCCATAAGTTGTGATCATATTTTAAATTGTATATGTTCCAGTACTAGTAACTCCTATCTAATATAATGATTCAAAAAGCAAAAACGTTTATATATGATTTTATGTAAATGCATTTATTGTCTTAAGATTTTCATGAATTCAGAGAAGGGCCAAATGTAGACCCAGTTATACCCTCACAATCTTAGGCAATAGGCACACCTAACTATTTCCAAAATCTTGAAGCAGAACATAATATCCTTTTCTAAAATTTTGATAACTATGACAATCTTAATTTCTGAAGTGGTGTACATGATTGCTAACTAATGTTCTCTTTTATTTACATGTCCACTAAACTTCATAATAAATAATAATAAATAAATAAATAATAAATTCTGTCCACAGATTCTAGCCTTGACCTGTTGGTTTGCCCTAGGAAACTTGGCATCTCATCCCCGGCACACTGAACCACCGAGTGGAAATAGCCTCCAGCTGGTGTCAGACTGGTCTGCAGCAGCCCATAGGCAACAGGCAACCTGATCCCCGTGCTTTGCTGAGGTACATTATTTATGGCCCCTGGCAACTGCAAGCCACATTACACTGCATTACCAAGTATTGCATCCGTGGTTCAGGATTGGAGGTGAAATAGATTTTATTAAATACAGTTCATATTCGATAAGAAAAAGGAAATAAATCATTTGTGCACTCCACAAGAGGAGTACTCTAACATCTATCTAAAAAGCTATTAATAATTATCCTTTCAGTGTTGAAGCACTTGATGCTATTTTTATGCAGGTTTTAGATCACAGATCACATTGGAATGCCAGTTAGATATTTCTGGTTCTGGCCAGGCCTGAGTCATTTTATAAAATCCCAAGTAAGAATTGCTTTCACTGCTGACATTGGCCATCTGCTGCTGTGCCAACCTGGATAAAAGCAGCTCTGTACATGGGTGTAAGGGCTTAGCATGGTGTGCCTGAGGTAGAAACAAGACCCTTCCATGGTTCAAATCCTGTGCTCTCATGCAGCAAGTCCCACATAACCTCTCTTCTTCCAGTAGGCATTGGGTATTTCTTAGAACAAATAATGGTAGATCTGTACACTTCCAATACTTTTTAATCCTGCATAACTCCGGACATATCTGTTCAGACACAAAATCACATTTCTTTCCCACAACCCTCCAAAAAATTCCTCATGAAACATACTGAGAGCTTATTAGGTGGCAGGCTCTTGCTGAAATGTTTTGCATGCCTGCCCTAATGATGCCAATGATTCAATGAGGAGTAATCAGAAGCAATTACTAGCACAATATTGCTACCTTTCCTTTGGTTACTTAGTTTGGTAGTTTCCTAATAGTGTGTACTTAGGTTGGTATATTTTCCTAGAAAGCAGATTCTGTGTTTTGTTTGTTTGTTTGTTTGTTTTTTAAGGAGAGCTAAAAAAAAAAAACCCCAGAAGAATACTGCAAGGAAAAAGTGAGAGAAAGGAAAAAAGAGTAAATATGGTTAAGAAATCATTTAAGTTTTATAAGTCAAATACAATTTTTGCAAGTATAAATTTTATTAAAAGTAATTTAACAAATGAGCAAAAACATCTTACTCATTTTGTCCCCCACAGCACTCTCTATGTGCATTCTTTATAGAATACAGAAGAACATATTATAATTCTAGGTTTTCATATCTTTCACTCCATAAAGGCAGGGACCATCCCAATCAATTCTATATTCACAGTGGCCAACTTAATGTCCAGCAATTAGTAGACACACAAAAATGCTTTTTAAATGAATGATGACTAAATGGTCTTAAAGGACCAATGTTTTCATGATCCTCAAGAAGCTCAGAGTAGACCCTTAGAAGTCATCCTGGAAGAGACCAATTTTCCAAGGAAGTTTCTTGAAAAAGACTAATGTCCAAACAAATGTACTTGGTTGACCCTCTTTGCCAGCCCAGGATATAAAATTTCTTATCTATTTTAATACTTAAATGCTAGAAAACCTTCTTTGCTAAAAATAGCAGGCCCTCTAGTATTTCTCCCCTCTTCACCTTACCTAAATGCTTGTACAGTACATCTGAAAGCCTTACTCAGTATGAAAGAACCAGCTCTCCTCTGAAACTGAAGTGAGGTGATTATGTGAGGTAGTAAAAAAACTCCAGACAATGCCAGATTGGTAATGATTTGCCTTTTTGGTTATTAATAAATCATGAGTTGAAAAATTTTTTTTAAAGATTTTATTTATTTATTTCACAGAGGGAGAGAGATCACAAGGAGGCAGAGAGGCAGGCAGACAGAGAGAGGGGGAAGCAGGCTCCCCGCTGAGCAGGGAGCCCAATGCGGGCCTTGATCCCAGGACCCTGAGATCATGACCTGAGCCGAAAGCAGAGGCTTTAACCCACTGAGCCACCCAGGCGCCCCATGAGTTGAAAATTTGTGCTATAATTTTTTTCAGTAACTTTGAGATATAATTCACATATATTATAAGTCATCTATCTAAAAAGTACAATTCACTGGTTTTTAGTATATTTACAGAATTGTTGTTCAACAAATGTTAATACTTTCCTATTCATTGGCTTCAGTAGTAACCTCGTTGGTCCATGCATCTATACAGATCATAGGGATACCTTCAGGAAGGAGAATGAAACTTCTAGGTGCTCCGTTTCTTAGGTAGTCTAGATTATGACATCATGCTCTAAATTCATAAGCTCAACCATTGTTTCCAGAATATAAATCCTTATCCTAATGTTAGGTTGCCTGAATAAGAAGTAAATTTACCATCCACCAAGACCTGGCAATTGAGCTCTGGTTAACTGTCTAGATCCTGTGGTACATATGGAGATGTACAACACAAATCACCGTTCAAAGAAAGACAGGCTGCCCAGGGAAGGGAATTTGGTCAACAGATGGCCTCCAACTCAGTGCTTTTAGGGTTTGCCTCAGCTGCAAAGAGTTGCCTGGCCCAGAATTCCATCTTTCTTGGATAACCCACATTCAATTACTGAGTGAGCCATGAGTCAGCCTTTTGATCTGACATGGACACTCTGATGGGCAACATTTATTCCAGAACTTTCTTTAGGGTGGACTGAGATTTTGCTGGGCTGCTTCACAGTTTCGCTTTTTCCTCTTTCCAATACTGCTCCTTCTCCCTCCTTTTTACAGGTGTTAATCTCTAATAAACATCTTGCGCCTCAGATTCCATCTTAGTATCTCAGGAGTGCTGGCTGTTCTTAAGAATGGTCTGAGGAAGCAAGCAATAAGACAGTTTTGAAGCTGGATCACTTATGCCCAGCTAGCAATGAATGCCCCATCAATGGAAGAGGTGAACCACCAATAAGCCCTGGCACAAAGTGGTGATCCAGTTTTAAAACTTTCACTGGAGGTGGATTAGGTGGGTATACCAGTGAAAAAGAGTGCATTGGGTACAGTCTATCAAGCATTTGAGACATATAGAGGAAATAGTACCTATAAAGGTAATAGGATTAGATGACTATTTCTAAGTTCCACTGATGCTCTACAGAAAGGTATTGTACAGTGAAGGGTAAGTAATAGGCAGTTGAAATCCAGATATGAAAGCTAGTGAAACTCTTTGGTTATATACATACAAAGAAATTCTATTTATTCAAAGGGGAGGGCAGAGAAGGTTGCAGACCAAGACTAGTACTACTTAATAGTATGAATGACTTTATTTCAAAGAAGATTAAACACAAAACCAAGACAAGACTATTATTTGTAGTTAAAAGAAATGTGTGGGTTTGTTGGAAAAACCCCCAAACTTCTATTAGACCTAGCCAGTGTGAACTGAAAGGAGCAGGGGAATAGCATAGAAGTGAATTCTGAGGGTATTTGAACACTGCATTGGATAGGGAAGAGGCTATTTACTTTTATCTCCTTATACAGATACACCTGGCAAAGACCCCAAGGGCATAGGGTGGTGAATTTGCTACCAGAATAGCTCCTAGGAGCATGGAAAAAGTGATGGCTCATTCTGAGCAAAGGTGAAATGCCAGAATTGTAGCAGATAGTGAAAAAAGGAATGCAGGACTCAGGGAAGTGGGTATCTAGGAATTAATGTATCATGTAAGGTTGAAAGACCCACCAGATGATCATGTTCCATAAGAATGCCCTGATGACAAAACACTATTTACTAAGCCCATAGGAATGCAGCAGTGATTAGGGTAACAACACTACCAAAATGAGTAGTTGTATCTCTCCTCTTCAAGCCAGGGCTGACAATAGGAAAGGTTCTTACATAAACTGGCTTGCTGAGAGAAAAAGAGATAATAGGATCCTAAAACCACACGGCTAGGTAGTAGCCCTTAACCTCCAGAAAACAAGGAGTTGCAATCATTATAATAGCTAAACAGGTCTAATTTCCAGTCAAGAGACCAAGCTGCAAAACGTTATAGAGATAATTAACAGAACTCAACATCTTAAGGGTCATAGAGATATGTAGCCATCAAAGGTGCTTCTTAATTGTAACTGCAGAAGAAATCAAGTATGAATGACCAGAGGGCTAAAGACTGCTGTGTCAATAAAAAGTAATGATCCACTTCCATTTTTCAGACCTGAGCTATTTCCCACACCCATAACATATCACTGAAAAGATGGTTGGATCCTCAGAAGGAGGGAACCTTAAAACTACACTAAGTTTACCCAAAGATTCCTCTGTCTCTTCCTCAAAGGGATCTATGGCCATTTACTTAGACAACTGTACCTTGTAGAAAGAAGATATACAGACATTTTAAGGCTATTTTCACATGAGGTCAGAGTTAATACTGATATCTGGAGACTTAAAATGTCAAGGTCTCCCTGGAAGAGTTGGGGGCATGTGTGAAACAGATGCTAAATTGGAATTAGAAGAGGGAGAGATTTATTGGGATAAACTTCAGTGAAAGCTAAAGAAAAAACAAATGGGAGTAGGCAAACAGAGTCTTCGTTTTTACCCCAGAACTATGTTAATTATCTGGCACTCTTTCATGTATGTAGGATCATCTAAATGTCATACAAAATACCACTTGATCCATTACACTGGTGACTTTTTGTTGGATGGGCCAGGTAAGAAAGAGATGGCTAGCATGTTAAAGGTCTTGGTAAGTCACATTCTAGAGGAAGAAAATAAACTTTATTAAGATTCAGGAGACTGCCACAATAAACTTTTCGGAGCCCAGTGGTCAGGGTGTGCCAAGACATCCCCTTAAAGTAAAAACCAAATGATCATATCTTGTGCATCTTACTGTGAATAAAGCAGCATCACACCAGTGGGCCTCTTCCATCTCTAGAATCAGCGCATTCCATCTCTATAACCAGGATGATAAGACTGTCAGCTTTAAGTGGGTTGCACAGTGGGAAAGCACTGTGCTTCAGGTCTTGGCTGCAGTGCAAGCAGCCCTCACACTTGGACTATAGGATCAGGCACACCCTGGGGTGTAGGAGGTGTCAGTGGTAGGAAGAGATGCCATATGGCAAGTTCCACTGGGAGAATCATAAAATGGGTCCCCTGAAATTTGGGGGCAAGGTCTTGCCATCTGCGATATAGAATTACACATCTTTTGAAAAATAGCTTCTGGCATGCCACTGGCCTGTAGTAAAGATGGAATGCCTGACCGTGACTCACCAAATGAACATATGGCCAGAGCTATCCATCATGAGTTAAGTCCTCTAAGACTCACCAACTAGTAAGGTATGGTAGACCCAGGAGCAATCCATCATAAGATGAAAATGGTATATCTGTGAGCACAAGTAGGATTGGAATCAACCATAGTTATAGCATGGTCCTCCTTCAGCTCATTCATATAGCTGTATAGGGAATCTTTTGTTGCCACCTAAAGAAGGAGAAAATCCTCCTACTGGAGATTAGATGCAATGCACCTTGTCATTCATTTTAGCTAAAACTAGTAAGGTTATAATATATTCAGACTTATGGGCAACACTGAAAGTCCTGATCAACTCTGCAGGGATGTGAAAAGAAGATTAGAAGGTGGAGTATAAGAAGGTTGGATTGGACACATGGAATATCTATAAGATGGACATATGTGAATGGCATGAAGTGTGAAGATCTGTGTATAAGTTCTTGCCCACTAAAGATTTAGTAATCAACCAAGTAGACAAAAAAACTTAGCCAGTTAATGTCAGCCAGATTCTGTCATCAGCCATTTCAGTGTGGGCTCAAGAAACATGAATAAAATGGTCATAGTGGCAGAAAAGGAGATCATGAATGTACCGATATCATGGACTCCCACTTATGAAAGCCAGTTTAGCTACTGAATTTCCAACCTGCCAGCAACACACATTAATGTGAAGCCCCTGATATGGCACTACTGTTTGAGTCCATTCAGCCAAGTGAGTCAAGTCCATCCGGGAAGGATCATTTGTTTATATTCATAGGACTAGATATAACATTATTCCAAACATGGGTTCGCGTACTTCACCCAGAGGCCTCAGCCAACACTCTGAGGGATTATGCAATGACTGACAGACCAGTATGGAATCCAACAGAACACTTCCTCAGACTAGGTCACCACTTTACAAGATAGAAAGTGCCACCATGGGCTCACCCCCCATGACATTCGCTGGTTATATCACAAACCACTCTATGCAGACACTACTGGCCTTCTAGAGCTTTGGAATGTCCAGTTGAATGAACAGATGGAAGCTCCAAATGAGAGGCAAAACTCTGTGAGGATGAGCTTCTACCTTGCAGGATGAAGTATTTACAATGAATTGAAGAACTTCATACAGCAGTGTATCTTTCATAGGAAGAATTCAGCAACCCAAGAACCAAGAAGTAGAAGCAGGAAATGGCCCAGTTACTAGTATAACAAATGATCCACAGGGAACTTTGTGCTCTCTGTCCTTGCAACTCTGTGCTTTAAAGGTGTAAAGGTCCTAATGTAGAAAGGGTGAAACTATCAAAGACCTACAATCTATGACTGCTGTCTGGAGGTTTGGGGCAAGAAGAGGGGTCATCATCTTGGCAGGAATAACTGAATTGGATCATGAGGAAGCCGTAGGACTGCTGTTACACAACGGGGGCTAGAAGTACATGTAGGACCCAGCTAAGCCACCAGAGGGCCTCATGGCATTCCCTTGCCCAACTATGAGTGCAAATAGGCAGAGTCAGCTATGCAGGCAGGAGAGGAGCATGGTGACCAAGATATTGGTTGCCTTCTCGATGAAAGTCTGGGTGATATTATCAGATAGGCCACCAGGTCTACCAGAGGTGGTGGCTGAGGATTCAAGGAATTTAAAAGGGATAGTTGGGGTGAAAGAAAGTAGTAACTGTGGCCTTGTGATCAACTGCAGCAGTGGAGATGGAGTTGATTCTGTTGCTCTCCCTCCTTTATATTTCCCCTCAGGAAAAGAGACCCACCAGAGTCCAGGAGAATCCAGCTCCCAAACATACACAGAGAAGTGAACACAAGTGAGAGAAGGGGGAATTGTGACAGATATGAAATATACCACCCAAATCCTCCTTCAGGGAAGAACTTGCTGCCTTCAGGTTTTACCATAGCTGTAGGAGTTACTATTGCTGCTATCAAACAACCTACTAAACTTAGCCACTTGAAACAAACAAACAAAAAAATTATCTCAAGTTTTGGCAGGTCATGAACCAGCATGTGGCTTGAGTACCTCAAGGCCACTCCTGAGGTTGTAGCCAAGCTTCTTGCTGGAGCTGCAGTCTCATCTGAAAGTTCTACTGGAGGAGTGGGGGGGCAGGGCAGGGGTTTGAAGGGTCCACTTCCAAGCTCACCAACACGGTCCCTCAGTTCATCACCAAATGAGCCTCTCTGAAAGGCTACCTCACATTATGATGTCTGGCATCCCCAGGGTGAGTGATCCAAGAGAAAGCGTAAGTGGGAGACTCACCCAATGTCATACCTTTTCCAGGGCAGCCCACATCCAGGGACTAAATAAGGCAGAGAGAAGGACCCAGCGACTTCATTCCAACATGGGTAACAGACAATAACACTTGTCTACAGGCTCCCTGTCAGGCTGGTCTGGGCATTATCAGGCCTGCATTATAATTCAACTTCTTCCTCTGGTCAATCCTACCTCTGCCCTACTTCCTCTCATAAAAATTGATCCCTAAAACATCTTGTATCTTAAGCTCTATCCTTCTTGAGGGAACTGGTGAGGGGTGTGTTTTCTTTCTTTTCCTATCATTGCTGAGTGCCTTCGTCCCAGGACATTTTAAGTTCCCTTTTCTAATTCACTTCCTCCTCCTCACTGACCAAATCTATAGGTCAACAGATGCCAGCTAGTCTCCCCTATGCCATAAATGGTCTTGTTATACTTTCCAACTTAGCAGCTACCTCTTAACTTTATGTCTAAGAGGATTTTAGTTGTGGAGATGGTAGAGAAACTGGGGAGAAGCTCTTAGGCACTTTTCTTAAATTAAGAGGTCTACCCTACACTTAGTAATTTAACTGAAATAGAGATACGACTAACTCAAATGGCAGTTTTTATAAAATTTCCCCAAACCTACTTAGTAAACAAATAATGATATTATCAGATGAGAGGTTCTCTCACAAAAGTACATGGAAAGTTGTGGTGGGAGGTACATCAAATGAAGAAAATAATTTGTTTTTGTTTTTATTAATAATCAAATAATTCTTTAAAAATTAAATTTGGAACACACAGACTATTTTGGCTCTACCTCAAGATAAATATTCTTCATTGAAATAAGAATTCTCCAATTCTTTTGAGAGTATACAAAGGATCAAACATAACACATGCAATTTAGAAGAAGAGTTATAATGAAAATGCAAATTAATTCAAAGGTCCATAGTGAGATCATTCAGCCATATGATCACTTATGGAGTTCCTAATTGTTACAACATCAACACCCCAGTCAGAAGGCAAGATGGAGAAATTCTGCTGTATTTGGACTTCCTTAGAATTCTTTAAAAACTTTTAACTAAATTTCAAGAAATGGTTTCCATTTCTGAAACTTTTTTTTTTACACCAAGGAACACTGCAAACCTTCTAATTACAAAACTTTAAAAATATTTTGAATAATAATTTCCCAAGTTGTGTAATGAATAAAAAAATCAAAGCACCACATTCATAATTTAGGATACAAAATATATGCCAACAGGGATTCTATGAGTAAATTAATTTATTCATTCATCCAAGGCATATTTATGGGCATCTAAAAGGTGCCAGGACAAGAATTCCTGCCTTCATGGAGTCTGCATTCTACTGAGGGCTACAGAAAGGAAAACAACAAATAAAATGTATGGTATGTTAAATAGTAAAAAGTTCTAAATATATAAACAGGCAAGAGAGATATAAAATGTTGGTAAGGGGTGGGGGTTAGAATTTAAAGTTTAGATCCTATGTTGAGGAAAGACTTCGCTGTGAAAGTGTCCTGAGTGAAGACCTCAAGTGAGGAGATGAGTCATCCTTCCTCTATGGGAAGAGCACTCACAGTGGAGATAGCAATTACCAAGTCCCTGAGGCAGGATTTGACCTTATATGGAGGGAAAAAAAAAAAAAAAGAGTGACCAGTGTTGCCACTGAGGAATGAAGGAAGGCAAAATACCAGAGATGAGTTCTGAAAGGTGATAGTTCATGTACACTTGGGGGCCACAAGGAGGATTTTGGCTTTAGCCTGAGGAACAAGTGAAGTCTTTGGAGAGTTTTGAACATAGGCAACATAGCAGGATCTCGCTGAGGTTTCAACAGAATCACTCCAGTTCTAATGAGTAGTAAAATGGGGCAAAATTAGAAGTAGGGATACAAGTTCAGAGCTAGATGAAGCTAAGAGGTAACAGGGACTTGTCCACGGTGATGACAGATGGTCAGATTCTATAGTACATAAGATTTCCCAAAGGTCCAGATTAAGGAGTGTAATTTTTTGGTGAAAAGTGTGATTCTAAAATATCTTTACCTACATTTTATAAACCACATTCTATAAGAATCATGGTGCTAAATCTATCTATAAACTTTATTGTCTGTTTGCTTATTTTGTTATAGTGAAGAGACATATTTCTGAAGTTTAGCACTTAACACTGCCCTGTAGATAATGTTTTATTGATGAAGCTTTAGACGATGTCCCAGTTCAGTACTGAATAATAAAATGTTCAAGAATCTATAAACTTTTGGCCTATTATCATGTTAAAGAAGATCCTTGGAGAAAAACCCTATTGAATAAATTCTTTATCTTAGTCAATGCTATTAACTGTTGGCTATCTAGAGAGGGGGAGAGAAACGGGGAAGATCAGAGGCCTGTGTTTCCAAGGGCATTTACAAACCCTTCTATAGCATAACTGTCTCTCTCACATCCCCAATATCCTCTCAGCTCCAACCACACAGTGTCTTCTACTTCTCTCATTTCTTCCTTTGGCTTTGTACCATGGTATAGTCCTTACCATAGTCATTAGAGTACAATCTTTTTACTCTCCAGTTTCCAGAACAGTGTTATGAATGTTTCTTGAAACTGTTTCATATCTAATTCATTTATAATTAGACCTAATCAAAAATGAATCCCAAAACCTCAAACACTTAGCATTATGGTAGTTCTTAGGGATACTGTTATCAATTGTATTAAGTTGGCTCAGTAATTTTTTCCTGATAGAGAATCTAGGTAAAAAAAGCCAAATTAAAAATATCAAGAAACAGAGAAAACTAAAGACAAAAGAATCAAATGGTACAGTCGGTGGACACCAATCAAGAAAAGGAGTAGGGTCTCCAAATAAGAGCAGAGAGCAAGAATTGGACTACACTTAGACACATGGAAGTCTAAAAGGGAAAGGACCTTGTGTATAGGACTTAATACCAGAAAAATCAAATAAAATTGAAAAATCAGAGAAAATAAAAAAAATTAAAAAGTTCTGAATATTTAAAAGAATGACAAATCTGCACAAAAAAGGGATAAATTTAGAGTTTATTAGGAATATTTCATTCATTGTTCAAATAACATGTTAGAAACACTTGTAATCAGTTAATTGCAAAATGCCACTTGGATGCCTTTCCCAAAACAGAAATATAATCCCAGTCATGAGTAAGTTGAAATTAAGATCAAGAATCTATCAGCATGTCATATTTTGGAAATAGGAACAAAATTCCTGGAAAGAGTTCATTGTTATTAATATAGGAGGATCCACGATAACCCTCTAAAGATGAATGAAGAAAGGAAGGGGCACACAGGATCAGATTTTCGAATCAGATTCACATGGAGATACCTGGGTGGCTCAGTTGGTTAAATGTCTGCCTTCAGCTCAGATCATGAACTCAGGGTCCCGGGATCTGGCCCTGCATTGGTCTCCTTGCTCAGCGGGGAGCATGCTTCTCCCTCTGCCTGCCGCTCTCCTCGCTTGCGCTCTCTCTCTCTCTCAAATAAATAAAATCTTTTTAAAAAAGACTCACATGACTCAGATTTTTACTCACTTTCAAACTTTACTAAGTAATTACAAGAATACAAGGCATTCAGGAATTATGGATGAAGCAGAATGAGGTCCAGGGCATTAACAGTAGGTCCCTAGGTCGGTCGGTCTGTCCTTCCTTCCGTCCGTCCTTCCTTCCTTCCTTTTTTTTTAAGATTTTATTTATTTATTTGATACACACAGAGAGATTACAAGTAGGCAGAGAGGCAGGCAGAGAGAGAGAGGAGGAAGCAGGCCCCCCCACTGAGCAGGGAGCCCGATGCGGGGCTCGATTCCAGGACCCTGAGATCATGACCTGAGGCTTTAATCCACTGAGCCACCCAGGTGCCCCAGGTCCTTTCTTTCCACATCAGACATGCACCTAAAGTCCAGGAAAACAGAAAGGAAGGCTCTTGGATTCCTTACATAATGGGACATGTTTAAATTATGAAATGTCTCAATTTTATACCCAATGGAGTTTTGTAGCCTTTGTGACATTCTCCAAGGAGCCATGTCATTTACCCTGGATTTCATTTATTATAGGTAATCTTTAGTCAGGGACTCCTGTGTAAGGGCATTTTAGTGATATGGTCTCTTCCTCCTAGCAAACAACATTAGTCTGTTTACCCAGAGGTCCATTCGACAAGGAGATTAGATTGAGTCATCTGCCTTCTTTGCTTTCCCTGAGGGATCTCCACCTTGTGAAGGGAAAGAATGGATCCCATCACCCTGGCCAGCTGCTTTAACATCTTCTTCCCAGGAAGTGTAGATTATCTTTATGTGAGATAATGTAAGAAAATGTAAGAAAATGTAAGAAATGTAAGAAAATGTAAGGTGATTTTTGGAAAGTGGGGGGAAATTTTTAAAAGGATTAAGGTAAACAAGTGTTTATAAAGTCCCTGAGTCTACATTTTGAAGGAAATAAGATATTTGGAGGAAGGGTAAAATAAATGGTAACTTGATTGAAAATACTTGTGGTAGCCTGGGGAGAAACACAGGCTAATGTGTTAAAAGTGCAAATGTGGAATGTTCTCATATAATTGGTAGCAACAATGATTCCCAACCTGGCAGTATGCCATTAGCTATGAACTAGATCACCTCCCTTCACAAACAACTTACATATGGTTAGAAAATATAAACCATATGTGCTATAATATTAAAGTGAGGCTTCCTGCTTCTTGCAACTGAACAAGAAAATAATAGATGCTCTATCCCTAAGTGAGTAGCAAGACATTGCATCATGATCTAGAACCCATTACGGGAAGTGAACTACTGTGACCCCAATAGCAAAGTCTCTGAGGAATGGACAGTCAAGGAAACAAAGCCTAGGGGATAAGCTGCAGCCTGAGGACAGTATGGCACCTGCATCACAGAAAGTTGCAGGCAATTCTCCTGGTGGAAGTATCTGAGGAAACTCTCAATGTGTTCTCTGGAAAGGGACAGCTTTAAAATCTGCCAGGCTCAGAGAACACCAAGGGTCTGAGGGGAAAAGAAAACAATCATCTAACTTTCCTGCCTTCCTGCTTCTTTCTCCCTCTCCTGCTTCCACATTTCTCCTAGTTAGGAACATGAAGGCAAACTACCAATACCGTAACAATGAGGGAAGGAAGAGGAAAGATCAGTTTTCCCCTACCTGGGTTGTGCATGCTGTCAGTCTCAAAGGTTTATTATCTGGGACTGGACATTTTCAATTACTGAATTGAGATGGGGGAGGGGCATATGTGACTTCTATTACCGAAGAGTAATCAGAAAAATTTTTATCCAGTTGTCAAAGTAGGAACAATACCCAATGAGTAGATTTAGAGAGAATATGAGAGACAAAATAAAATCGCTTTTGCAATTACGCCTTGTGGAAACTTCTTCAATGTATTGGTCAGTTTACTAACTTTGATCTTCATATTCCCACAGAAAAAAAACATAGTTAGCATAGTTAAAAGACAACTAATTAGAAAAAAAAACAAAGAAATCAAACTGACTCCTAAAGGAAAAGTATATGATTTAAACTATTGTTTCTATTCATTAAAATAATGAATCAATAATTGGCATATAATCAAACAGTGCATATTTGTTATTTTACAAATTGAGGAAATGCATATGGGCAAAAGAAAAAAATAATTATATTCTATCTTGCAGATAATAACTACTCTCAACACTTCGGATTTTATCTTTGTAAGTGTTTCATAGACGGGATCCTATGTGATATTTTCCCCCTAATGAAATAGTAGCAAATCTAAACTTCATATATAAACACTTACAGTCTTTTTGTGAAATTGAATTCAGGCCTTTTTTGGGGAACTTTTATGTGTGAGGTAGAGAAGGCTCCATCTCTCTGGACAACTATCCCTCAGGTTCAGGAAAGTGCTTCACTGCATTCAGGTGAAACTGTTTCAGTTTAAAAAAAAAAAATCTCAGATAAAAGCCTACCATTGACAGGCTTTCTATTTGGGTTAGCCATGAATTTATGAATTTGATCTTTTCCTGCTGTAATGGCTCAGTGGGTCCTAGTGTGGGTTCTTGGAAGCACAAGGAGCTACACTGGAAAGCCCCTGTCCCTCCCATGGGCTACATGGGCCATTCTGTGTACTAAGTTTGGGAAGATTGCCCTTTCTTACATCTCACAAGAACACATGCTTCATCTGGAAGAAGAGCTAGAATTAAGTTGGTTTTACCTATTGTCTACCAATCGACATTTACTTAAGGTTATGCTATATCAGTATTTTTCAATTGCTTTAGCAACTTGCTTCAACTAATTTTGTTTGCCAACCCTGGCTTCAATAGTGATTTACTGGAGGGAATTTTTAGAAAATCTGAGGCTTGGTGGCTCAGTCGGTTGAATGAATAGCTTGGTTTTAGTTCAGGTCATGATCTCAAGGGTCCTGAGATCAAGCCCCACATCAGGCTCCATGCCCAGTGGGGAGTATGCTTGAAATTTTCTCCCTCTGCCTTTGCCCCTCCCCACCTCGAGCTTGCACACACACTCTAAAAGATAAATAAATCTTAAGTCTTTAAAAAAAAGGAAGTTTGCTCTTCTTGGAGTTCCCTTTATCTCTTCAGTATTCCTTCACTTTCTAAGAACAAAACAAAATCTGTGCACTGAATTAGAGTTTCATTATTTTGATTTGAAATTTTGGAAAGAAAACACAGAACTATTTTAGAAACTAACAGAATGGCCATAGGTTCTTTCCTATTTTCCCACAACTAGCTACTAGGATCCGGAGTTTAAGACAAAAATTTGTCAAGTACCAGATACTCTGAAGAGAGAAAAATTAGAGGGGAAGGATGAAAGTCACTTTGACCTATTTGAAGACAGTTAAGGTGGCTCTACTACCTCAACTGTCATCCCAGAGCTTCCTAATCCCAGTCTATATACACTGTAAACTACATAGGAAGGAGAGAGACACAAAAGGGAGGGAATTACCAGAGTCCTGAGACAATGGCTGTATTCAGAGGAGAGGTCTGCAGATAGTCAAGAGGGAGTCAATCCCTCTGTAAGGGAATCTACTTACAGAGGTTGGGAATGCCAGTAGTGCAAGGAAGACTAGTATTTTATTCCCCAATAGAATACTTCTGCAACAGCAAATTTGCCCATCTTATTTATTTGAGCTAAGAAGAGCTCAACCAGGGGCACTTGGGTGGCTCACTTGGTTAAGCATCTGCCTTTGGCTCAGGTCATTATCCCAGGGTCCTGGGATCAAGCCCTGCATGGGGCTGCCTGCTCTACAGGGAGCCTGCTTCTCCCTCTGCCTGCCACTCCCCCTGCATGTATTCTCTCTGTCAAATAAACAAATAAAATCTTTAAAAGAAAAAGAAGAAGAGTTCAACCGTGGAGCACTCTGTACTTTCATCACATGGCATAGCACGTTTGAGGCTCAAGTAGATACAACAAAACTTAGCCTGAGTTGTGCACATCCTTGGATCCCTAACCAAGGTGACTGCCTGCTGGAAGAATAACTTTAGTAACAAGCAGCTATGGGGTAACTTGCTAGTGTGTATATGAAAAAGGGAAGTGGAAACATCTCATCAACAATAAGGATGCCCCCCTGATGTACCTGAAGAACCCAACTGTGCCTTCAATGAAAGTGATAGTATGCGTGTGTCTTCAGCAAGAGAACAATAATAGCCAGGCAGGGCTCTCCAGAGGAGCAGCAAAACCAAGAAAAAATCCACAACACCAACCAAGAAAGAAACACCTGTGCCTTTCCATCTTTCTTATTCCCTCATCCCAGGTTCCAACTCCAAAAGAGATATTGATCCAGAATTAAGAGTGGGAAGACGGAAGAATGAAGAGTAGGCTGTGCTCCCCCCCCCCAACTTCAAGATGAAGTTCAGGAAATTTACAGATAGGCCTAGCAGAAGGTTTGGGACCCTAAAGTTTGGTCAACCAAAGACTCTTCCAAGGTTTTGGGGGTTTTGCTTGTTTGTTTTTACATTATAGATGCAAAAAACAGTAACAAAAATGGTTGTTAGCCCATACAGTCTCTGTCATTCCTCCCAGTTTTGAAGGCTCCAGCCATGGTTATCATGACAAAGGTACTCTTGGGAGTCATAAAGGACAGTTTAGATAAAAGGGTGAGTAAAGGTTTTGTCTTCGTTACAGAAAAGCGACAGATGGCCCTTAACATCTGATATGATTTACATTTAAAGTTGTGACCCTTGATCTTAAAGGTCTATTATAATTAATAATTATAATTAATAATTTTGCTAAGGCATTAAATAAGAATGAGACCATAAAAAAAATTACCTACGTGGGGAACGAGCCTACACTTTTAGTATATACATATTAATGCAATTTTTAAAAAAACCAATTTACTTAAACAAGGAAAAAAAAAACAGTTCGCCCATTTCTCCCACCCCCTACCCTCTGGCTATGGCAACCATCAATCTGTTCTCTGTATCTATGAGCTTAGATATTACATACATACACATTTATATGTATTTAGATTCCACATATAAGACAGATCATAAAATATTTATCTTTCTCTGACTTATTTAACTTAGCATAATGTTTTCAAGATTCATCCATGTTATCGCAAATTGCAAGACTTCGTGTTTTATAGCTGAACAGTACTCCACTCTATACATATATGTCACAATTTCTTTATCCATTCATCCACTGATGGACACTTATTTTACACCTGTAAACTTCCTTGTAAAACGCAGTTTAGCAGGAACCCCTCTCCCCCATTACACACATCCTCGATTTCTGATCACACTTGCTATCTGATTGGGGTCCTCATCCTCTACTCTTCACTAACTGATGTCCTATCACCTTGGCCTGCTGTCAACTTCAAGAATCCTATTAGGTTGGTTTAGCCAGAATCCACCCCCCTTGTCCTTGATGTTTCGTTGTAGGAATTTTCCATCTACTGACCCCCCTACACACACACCCCACTCCTTGTCTATAAATTCTTACTTTATCATGCTATGTCCCAACTTGAGTCCAGTCTCTCTCTTTCACCACAAAATTCCATTGCAGTGAATAAAGGTTGCCTTCCTGTGCTTTAACAAATGTCATTGAATATTTTTTTCTTTATCACAGTTAAGTCATCATTTCTATTATCACACAACACTTCCAACATATGCTTGGGTTACTGCATGAAAATATTCAGTGAATTAATAAAACCATGTTAAGTGAAAAATATCCAATTAATTGTTCAATAGAAATCGAAGTGAAATCTACAAGTACAATTTCTAACAACAAAGATAACCAATTTCTCCCCAGAGTATACTATATCCAGAGACTGGACTAATGCTAAGGCAGTCAAGTTAGACCTAGCGCAATCATATAAAGAAGAAAGAGCTCAGGACTATAGATGCCATTGGTTCTAGCCAATTATGGGAGTTCCCTCAGTGAGGTGTTTCTTCTGTTCTGGCTCCAAAACACCAAGACACAATTTGAGAAATTTCATGAAGCTTCAGTATGTTCTCTCAGGTTATTTGTACAGGAAGAAAAGATCATATAGTCCAACCTTCTTTCCATGGTCATGACAGATCATTTGGTTTATGCATGAGCATTTTGCAAATTGCCCATCTGTGATTGAAATGCTTCTGTTAACAGAACGCTTTTCCTTATCAGTTGCCATCCTAACTTCCTCCTGTTGGCTCTAGTTCTGTCTTTTGGAGGAACACAGACTAAGTTATATGCCTTTTCTGTGTGTTAGCAATGCAAACGGATTATAATTTTCCTAGGTCAGCTCTTCAAGATAAACATTTCAAGTTTTTACAATCATCTCATCATCCTGACTTCCAGAACTCTCTTTCTCTCTCCTTTGTCAACATCATACGTTATAGCGTGTCACCTGGAATAGGACATAAAGCCACCTGACTACTACAGTGGTTCTGATTTCGTCCTTTGGTCACTGCACTTCTAGGAATAAGGTCTAAGATTTCATCATCTTTAACATCACAATGATTTAAAAGAAAACACTAGATCAGTGGTTTTCAAACCAAGCTGAACATTAAAATCGCGTGGAAGAACTTTAAAAAGAAATACTGATTTCTGTGTCCTAACCAAATAAACCTGAATCTCTGGACGAGAGGCCAAGGTACGGGTATTTTTAAGTGCTTCAGTGATTCTAACATGTAACCAAATGAGTTTAGTTCTTAAATGAGGTTTTTTCAACCTGTATGTGTAAATGTATTTTTTATTTGAATGTAAATACCAGACTTTTGTTCTGTTGCTGCTTAAATATCCCTGGTAATAGGAGTCCCCAAATTTTCAAATGTAATTTTATAAGGTCAATTTTCAACAAAGTTGAACATTAAAGTTACTAATGATATCCATAAAACAGAAAATTTTAGAAAGGATTTTGAAAAGTTCAGAGATTAATTCATTTTAAATTAATATTTCTTTCCTTGTTAGGTTTATGCATGATATTATTTGGTTAACACATACTATATATGAAAGCATCTTAAGATCATACTAAGAATGAACTTGGATGAATTTGGAAGATCACCAGTAGGAAATGACATAACCCAGTAAGCATGGTACAAAATAATGATTTTCTGAATTTAAGGTCCTTCCAAATAAAACAAGAATTAAAAAAAAAGTCCAGGTATTCCTGGGATGAAAAGATAAGATGATAATCAAATAGGATAGGAGGTAGATGTTTTAAACTGAGCTCAAATAAAAGTAACTTTTTAGGGCGCCTGGGTGGCTCAGTGGGTTAAAGCCTCTGCTTTCAGCTCAGGTCATGATCTCAGGGTCCTGGGATCGAGGCCCGCATTGGGCTCCCTGCTCAGTGGGGAGCCTGCTTCCCCCTCTCTCTCTCTGCTTGCCTCTCTGCCTCCTTGTGATCTCTCTCCCTCTGTGAAATAAATAAATAAAATCTTTAAAAAATAACTTTTTAATAATTGAAAATGATCAAAGAGTTATAGGATCTGCCTGAGATAGCCTTAGGAGACAATAAAGGGAAAATGTGCATGGCCTAGTTGGGACAACAACTGAGGAAAAAAGAGGAAACAAGCATGGTTATCTTCTAATCCTATTAGATTCACCAATTAATAGAAATGAATTTAGAACAAAGATAAGATGAGAAAACTTTATGAGGAAGGTATGCAAATAAATCTGGATTATATTTGGGATAATGGGGGGTGAGAATGACAGATACCAAAGAATCACAAGAACGTAAAATTGCCAATGAACAGTTTCAAGTCTGATGATTTTTAGATACCACCTCTTGTTGAGCATAAAGTGAGGAAAAAGAAAAAGCTACTCTCACTTGGGTTGTATGAGAAATGAAAAATAAAACAATATCTCTACCTTTGGCAATTACAGCTAAGTCAGTCACATGGAATATATACACAGTTAATTATAATACAAAATAGAGGATGAAAAGTGTCACAAGCAAGAAATAAATGTAGTGATAGAGTTCAAGGTAGTGATTATTTTCAGCCAAAGGAATCAAAAAGGGCTTTTTGAAAGAGGCAGCATTTGAGCTGGGCTTAAAAATGTACTTTGGACTTTATCAAATGCTTTTAGTATTTTGAGGTTAAAATAGTTTTCTTCTTTTGATCAAATTACATATTAATTTTTTAATAGTCACAGTCCCACAAGAAAAGATGTTTTAAAAAGTTATTTTGGATTCAAATTATATTTTGGACTTTTGCATACTTATTCATGTATATACCAGAAAGCTGGTGGGTGCTTTTCTGTGTACCATCTTTATAAATTCTTATTAGCAGGTTAACATAAGATGAATCATGTAGCATTCCATCCCTTTGCATATCCTGGAAGAATTTACCAAGGCGATCTTCAGTCCCTTGGACAATATGGAAGAATTCCCCAGTAAAACTATCCTGCTTTGGATCCTTTTTTTCTCCCGCTTCTCTCTAAAGTAACCAAAAATTCTGATTGCATTTTTAGGTTTCGCCATGGCTATGGACACATCAACTTCTTCCAAAGTTCATTAGGTAGTATTTCCTAGAAACTGTCCATTTTGGGGCGTCTGGGTGGCTCAGTGGGTTAAGCCTCTGCCTTCGGCTCAGGTCAAGATCCCAGGGTCCTGCGATCGAGCCCCGCATCGGGCTCCCTGCTCAGCAGAGAGCCTGCTTCCCCCTCTCCCTCTGCCTGCCTCTCTCTGCCTACTTGTGATCTCTCTCTCTCTCTCTCTCTCTGTCAAATAAATAAATAAAATCTTTAAAAAAATTAAAAAAAAAACTGTCCATTTTATTGAAATTTTAGAATTTGCATAGAGCTTTAGTTTTCTTTCTCCTTACAGTCTTTTAGACTTCTTTTCTATCAACTATGTCATTGTTCTAATTGTTTATATATTTTTTAATTGGAGCTCTTTACAAATTTCTTGTTCTTTTTACCAGGAGAGCTGATCCCCAAGAGGAGTAAGATTCAGAGGCACAGAGGCAGGCAGGAAAAGAAAAGGAAGGTAACAGTTTCATTCATTGAAATATTTCTTCGGGAAGAGTGAGGAGAGAAAGAAAAACAACAATACTGGGCCCTCCACAAGATAAGAAATATTGTTTGTCATGTTAACATGATAATGCTTTCTGAAGTACTGTTTTAATAAGTATTGGATCTTAATAGGCAAACACAATAATCAAACTGAAGGTCTTCAAATATAGGTGGTGTGGGCTAAGGTTTATACCTACCCAGAGAAAAGTACACTAAAAATGGAGAAATGTGTGTGCTCACCATTGTACAGAGCTGGGAAAACTGGTATTAGGCGTTTTATCTATCTTCCTCTTGCTCATCCTAATCAAAGATCACTGCCCCATCGTTGTCACCCAAGGTTATTTTGCTAATAAATGCATAAATACACAAAGTATTTTGAATCTTTATAAATGGATGGTTAATAAGAAAACTGTGAAGTTTTCTTCTAAATTTTCTTTAAAGGTAGATCTTTCCTGGCTAATATTAATAAATTCGCATCTACACCAGAATATTTATCTCATGCTTTCATTTCCATCTCCAAGCAGCCTTGTAACTCCTCACTTAGGTATAGGCAACTGGCAACACTACACATCAGACCGTCTCCATATTGAAATAAGTGAAGCCATTCACAAGGAAGCCTGTTATATATATTGTTGGCCCTCTCCTCTTCTATCAGCAAGCACAAGTACAATGAGATCCTGAACAAATGAGCTTATTAAGATCATGGTTAGACATATCGTTTTTCAAATCACACTCTACAAGAAAGATATGCTGGCAAAGCTGTAATAAATGTCAAGGCTCAAGGCATCCACCATTCTTTTCAGCAGCCCGATGGCTTGGCTAGAAAAGCTTTTCATAAATTTCAGTGCACACCTGTCAAGTGGCAGGTGCGATAGTTCGCTATCGTGGCACCCGAGCTCGCTCTCCGGGCTGGCAGCACAGTCACCGTTTGCAGCGCAATCATGTGCTTTGCTCTGTTTGTGACCGATGAAATCTATGTGACCACACTGAGAATCGGTGCATCTTGGCAGATCTGCCAGGGATACTCGTCAAGCAGAGATTATTTTAGATTGGCTGCCATGAGGTGTTATTTCCCATTTGTTAACACAATGGGGTTCCGGGACTACGACAACTGAAGTACATTCATTTGTATATGGCTGTTGTCCTTGTTGCCAGTGTAAAAACCCATTCCATCTTTCCCAGATTCCTTTAACCTTTCATAATCAATCCTCTACCTGAGACAAGTGCAGGGCTAATTATATCACATTCTTCTCAGAGGAAAGACAGGGGGAAAAAACAAACAAAAAACAAACTTTTGTTTCAGTAAGCTGAATTTGGTAGGTAGAAATCTAACTTTTTGAATCAAGTTATGTGGAATAAAACTATGTTTCTTATACATGCCTCCATATATAATTAGAAAACTTCTGAAAGGAAAATCAAATTGAAAATCACACTGAAAAGAAAGGAAAGATTGGAGGTAAGGGAGTTGGGGTCTTCCATTTTGTTCTCTGTATATTATGGTAATGCTTGAATTTCTATGATCGTATTTTCATATATTCCTTGTGTAATAAAGTAAATTTTAAAACCTAAATATTAATATCAATGTGAGAATTGGGCCCCAAAGGATCATGCTTGGATGAACAGTGTCATATAGAGTGTGGTCATACATTTTCTATCACTGAATCAGGGGGATGATTGAATCAGATATTGGCCTTCTCATTTACATAGATAAAATCTGAAACTTAATGAAGTTTAATGACCTGCTTAAGTTTCTAACTAGGCCTTCTGATGTCTAGTTGCACCTTCTATCCCCTCAAGTCCCTTCCACCTACTATGTCATTATTTTCTGTTTTGAAAGCAACAAATATATTCTCGTATATTATCTATTTGCTATAAAACATACTAGCTTTTCCATTTTTAATATTTCTGACACATATATTCAGTATATGTATTTCAAGCTTCCAACAGAGTCACAATTTCATATTAATATATTATTTAGGAATTTTCAAACAGAGAAATTTAGACTGTGGGACATAAATAGAAATTTCAATACTGTTTTCTACTGAAGAGAAAATAAGCACGATTTTGTTTAGGACACTTTTTTTTTTTCAAAATTATGGCAAATGCAAGGCCTCTGGTTTGTCAACTAATGGATGTCTGCCATAAATACCATTTTAAAAATAACTGATAACTGGTTTTATAGTCAGAAGAACACATGACTCTTGCTCTCAAGGTCATGAGTTTGGGGCGCCTGGGTGGCTCAGTGGGTTAAAGCCTCTGCCTTCGGCTCAGGTCATGATCCCAGGGTCCTGGGATCGAGGCCCGCGTCGGGCTCCCTGCTCGGCGGGGAGCCTGCATCCCCCTCTCCCTCTCCGTCTGTCTCTCTGCCTCCTTGTGATCTCTCTCCCTTTGTGAAATAAATAAATAAAANATCCCCCTCTCTCTCTCCGTCTGTCTCTCTGCCTCCTTGTGATCTCTCTCCCTTTGTGAAATAAATAAATAAAAATCTTTAAAAAAAAAAAAAGGTCATGAGTTTGAGCCCTATGTTGGGTGTAGAGATTACTAAAAATAATAATAACAAACTTAAATAACTGGTAAGTGGTAATATTTGTTTCTATTGGTGTCATTGTCTAGTCTATCAGAATTAATAACAATTTATGAGTTGGGCATAGGTACATCTTTAAAAACCTTTAATCTACTAATTGATAATTACTTAGGGCAAAAATTTAATGAGATTTTAGAAAACTACTTCCTTGTACACCCCTCCTTTATTCCCACATCTCTGAGCTTTCATACACCCTTGTACAATAGCTTATAATCATTTTTCTACTACTTCTTTTGTAAATGGTTCAGAGAATATTTAAAAAGGCTCTTACCTCATGCTTAGTGTTTTAGTACTAAAACAACATATATTCCAATCCATGTGCAGAAAGACTACATTCACATACTACAGATTCCTTCGTGACCTAGAAACCTTACCTCAAATCTTTGGCACTCACTCTAGTGATTCCCAACTCTGTTTCTGGCACTTTCAGGAACTAGAATTGGGGTGAAAATGCGGAAGAAACACTTGAGGGGACTAAAAATCATAAAACAACATCAACAAGTGTCAGCAATAATAACTAATCCCAACTACCGCATAGCAGGGTCTTATGTGCCTTACAAAAGCACCACACTGCCCTTAGCCCTGTCACTTTTTCAGTATGTCCCCTTTGAGTTTTCCTCACAAGGCAAAGCGCAAGCAAAACTTAACTTCCTTTTGGAGCAGCTAACCATGCTTCTGAACTGTGGAAACATGGGCTCTCACTCTCTGTCCATTCACCGGGTATGCTCAGTTCAACATTCACTCTGGCAGACATTTACAAAATCCATATCAACTGAAGACAAAAGTATGTTTTGCTTTGTCATATTGAAGACATACCTGTGAAGGGGAGATGGTAAACGACTGCTACAAAACACAGAACTACCAAGCATTTCCTTTCCCAAGTCAGCCTGTGGGTGTGGGGCTGGCACAGTGACTTTCCCCATGAGTGTCTATTGCATCGCAACCCCAAACCCCTGGAGATGGTTTGTGATTTCTGCATCCTGTACCTGATCTTCAAGTCCTTGAATCTGCACTAGCAGTTACCTGTCTAGGGCTTTCCTGACTTGCCATATGGAAGAACTATAAGTGTCTTCTGTTTCTAGGAGGTTAGAGGCAAGACAAACTCAGCACATTTAACAAGCAATTGCCATTTCGATGTTTGTCTTTATTTCTAACATTTATTTCTTTTCCAGTAACTAAGATTTATTTAATATAAAAATATATCTCTAAGAGCTTTATACACTAAACAGTAAATAAAGCAACACAAAATAACACTATTATTCAGATTTTATAAATGAGAAAAATAAAGATACAGAGAGACTAAGGTATTTGAGAGCAGATATACTCTAAGTGTCCATTCTCTCTCAAAATTCTGTGGCCTTAACTGCCATGTGATGCTATTTCACTTACTGCTTTCTCTGCCTGTTGGTTTTCCCTCTGCCTCTATTTCCTCTATTTAGACCACAGAACTTGAAATTTCTAGGTTCTCCAGGCATCTCATACTGCCTCATGTATTGAAAAATATTTTAGTTAAACTGCTCATCTTGAAATTAGAAGCTTTGAGATTTATTGTATTCAAAATCTTTAAAAATGAGGGAAAGCTAGCTTTAGTATATAGTATTTTCCCTTAGAAAGTTAAGGTGGTACATCTCCAAAGCCAAACACTTCATTGAAAAGTAATGCATTTTATAAACCGTGTTTTACCTCAGAGTCCCCAGAAAATGGGAGAAGGGACAGCTGACCTTGAAATCCCTGCTGACCTTCTTAGCCCCTTGTAAGAAATATTCTAGCACTCTGTGTATATGTGCCTTTCCTTTCAATATCTACTGAAATTGTCACTGGAGGGATTGAGAAGGAAAGTGAGTTGACAAAAAGGACACTCGTGTTAATTCTATCCAGACCCTGAAATTCTATATTATATGAAATAAATCATCATGTATATGTTGATTGTAGAAAAGGTCTGATGCAAGCTCTGGCACTTAAATGAATCTACAGCTTGTTTCCAGCATGAAATGAACGTTTTAACTAGTGTCTTACTCTGTGGCATGTTGAAGGGATTTCCTTTTCCCTTTTCCTCCCTTGGGGCTAGAAGCCCAGCATTGCTCTAGGTACTGAAAGGACAGAATAGTGCCTGTGGCATCGTCCCTGCTCTCTGGGATTTCACACGGTGTCACAGGAAGTTCAGCACCCTGCCATACAGGGCTTCCAGGGGGCACCTCTATGCTCATACTTTAGCTTCTCAGCTTTCCAGGTTTGAATTTTAAGTTGCATTAATTGTTCCATTGTCCTCTGCAGCTGTCATCCCAATAGCCTTAAAACAAATACTCACATCTTACCTAAAGTGGTGATCAAAAACGTTAAGTAAATGAACAAAGCAATGGAGACTATCAATCCAAAGGAAATGCTCATTAAATTCTGACAGGGAAACCATTAATACTTGAATAGTTTCAGGGACTGTAATCAGATGCCTGATTAATGCAAAGCCATGTTCCACTGGCAGCTTATGCAATCCTGAACAAAATGGCCCGATCCCTGTGAGGTAAAAATTTAAAAGAGACATAGAACCTATAAATATCTTCTTTGCTAGAACACTGGATCGTTGAGAAATTTAGTCAGAGGATAAGTAGCTCAGCTGCTTCATTTCTCTGATGTTCTTGCAGTAAAGGCTTGGCTGACTGCCTTTTAATTTTTTTTTTTTTAGAGGCTTATTGCATTCAGTTTGACATGAAACTTTAGTTTTTACTCAAGGAAGGTGTGGGGTGATTATTTTTCATTTGTAAAACAGAAACACTACATTAGTTAGTGAATTGTAAACATGCTAATATTCATTCCCCAAGCTCCATTGCTGGAGGTTTTCCTCACACATTAAGACATCTATTGGCTGCAGTTCTAATATCCTTCACTGAAGCTAAGCACCACTAAAAATGTGCATACTGCTTTACAGGTACCCCAAGGCCCTGCCTGATTCAATTGCTGTTTGGGCTTGCATAAAAAAATAACATGAAAAGCTGAGATACCATCATTCCTTTACAGGCAGCGAGGTGAGCAATCTACCATTAAAAAAAGAGAAGAGAAACAGCCTCCATATACTGAGCCCAAAAACACCATAAAAGCTAAGTGTTCCATTTCATCATCAACACCATCACTGACTATGACAGAACTGTGCTAGGTTATATACTTTCTAAAAATTATTTTTCACAAATATGTGAGATAGGCACTATTGTTATTTCTATTTTTACAGTTAAGGAAACTGAGTCTAAGCAAGACCAAATGATTTGTTCAAGTTCCCTCAGCTAGTCAGCTGTCCAATCAAGATGGGAACTCTGGTCTGTCTGTTGGATTGCAAAGCTAAACTCTTGCCTGGACCAAGCTGCTCTTAAGATTGAGAAGCTAACTCGATGTAAACTATTAGTTTCCTGCACAGCATGGAAAGAAAGTCAGTGTGCAGTCACTTCTGGGTTAAATAACATTTAAACCTGACTTGCTTATTGTGACAAATCACAAGAAGGTAATTGTATAAATACGCTTTTTTTTTAAGAAAGAATGGAGTCCCTTTAAAAAAATTTTTTTTAAGATTTTTTATTTATTTGAGAGGGAGAGAGAGAACAAGCAGTGGGAGGGACAGAGGGAGATGGAGAAGTAGACTCCCCACTAAGTAGGAAGCCCAATGCTGGGCTTGATCCCAGGACCCAGAGACCATGATCTGAGCTGATGGCAGACACTTAATGGACTGAGCCACCCAGGCACCCCTGGAGTCACTTTTAATATTATACCAGTCATGCTTTTTTTTAAAACTTACTATCTCATCAGCATCCAAGTTAGCATATACCGATCCAACATTTCCTCATAACTGCATCCCACTTCAGGAAATGGATAAACAACTTTATCCACACATTTCTGTATTAGAGGGGATCCAGGTTGTTTCCAAATTTTGCTCTGACAAACACTGCTATTGTAAACAGTACCTACATATGAACACACATACATATACACTAACAGATGCATATATATATACACAAATATGTGCATAGGTCTATATATGTATGTGTGGGCATGTAAACACATAGATGAGCCTTTATTTTTTATGTTTAATTAGCCAGCATATAGTACATCATTAGTTTTTGATGTAGTGTTCAATGATCTGTTGCGTGTAACACCCAGTGCTCATTACAACATGTGCCCTCCTTAATACCCATCATCCAGTTACCCCATCTCCTCACCCTCCTCCCTTTTATAACCTTCAGTTTTGTTCCTGGAGTCCAGAGTCCCTCATGGTTTGTCTCCCTCGATTTCTTCCCAGTTTTCCCTCTCTTCCCCTGTGGTTCTCCACACTATTCCATATGTTCCACATAGGAGTGAAACAGTATAACTATCTTTCCCTGCTTGACTTACTTCACTTAGCATAATCCCCTCCAGTTCCATCTATGTTGATGCAAACGGTGGATATTCATCCTTTGACGGCTGAGTAATATTCCACTTTGTAGATGTACCACATCTTCTTTATCCATTCACCTGATGAAGGGCATCTCCACTCCTTTCACAGTTTGGCTATTGTGGACATTGCTGCTATAAACATTGGTGTGCATGTGCTCCTTCTTTTCACTACATCTATCTGTATTTTGGGGATAAATGCCTAGTAATGCAATTGCTAGTAGAGTAGCTTCACTATTAATGTCTTGAGGAACCTCCATACTGTTTTCCAGAGTGGCTGTACTGGCTTGCATTCCCACCCGAAGTGTAAAAGGGTTCCCCTTTCTCCATACATCCTCTCCAACACTTGTTTCCTATCTCATTAATTTTTGCCATTCTAACTGGTATAAAGTGCAATCTCAGGGCACCTGGGTGGCTCAGTGGGTTAAGCCTCTGCCTTCGGCTCAGGTCGTGATCTCAGGGTCCTGGGATCGAGCCCCACATTGAGCTCTCTGCTCAACAGGGAGCCTGCTTCCTCCCTCTGCCTGCCTCTCTGCCTACTTGTGATCTCTCTCTCTCTGTCAAATAAATAAATAAAATCTTTTAAAAAAATAAAAATAAAAAAAAAATAAAGTGCTATCTCATTGTGGTTTTGATTTGTATTTCCCTGACGGCTAGTGATTGTTGAACACTTTTTCATGTGTCTGTTAGCCATTTGTATGTCTTCTTTGGAGAAATGTCTATTCATGTCTTCTGTCCATTTATTGACTTTATTCTTATTGATAGATTTCAAAAGTAGAGTGATTGGCCAAATAAACCAATACAACTTTTTCTGAACGGTTTACTTTTTACACCCACCAGCAATGTAGGAGATTAGATATTTCTCCAGCTCTTCTTTACATCCAACTCATTGATATTTTTAGTTTTTGAAAATCTGATAGTAAAAAAAAAAATTCTATTTTAAATTTCTTAACTAGTTAAGATATAAAGATAGTATAGTTATATTTTACTTTCTACCATTTACTTTATTAGGTGTTGCCTTTTCTGTTTGGTTATATAACTAAGTTTTATACGGTCATGGTATAATAGTGTCAAGGGCTGTGAAAATCTCAAGTTTCACCCTAGTTGCATGTGAACAGTTTACTGTAGTTTTGTGGCTGTCGGCAGAAGACAAGATGCCTGAGACAAGACAAAGGGCATGCCTTCTGACACCACAAGAGGCATCATGATCATCAGCATTTGTGTCAGCTCTTCTTGCCTCCAAGTCCACAGGGGTGCCCAGATGGGTCCAGACGATACCTGTATCTGAATTTAAATCTTGTCTTTGCCCTTCTTCCTATGGTACTTGGTCTGATGTGTAGTATTCTAATGTTAAATTCAATATAATTACATGGAAATCATTTCCTTAATTTTGGATACAATTATTGCTTTGCTCCTAGTCAGAATGAAAACTATTGTCTAATTGATGTTTTATGAAAATCCATGTCCTTCTTTACCTCTGTTGTGTTTTTGCCTTGACAAAAGGGGAATAAAAAACCTAAAAAGGGAAGCCCATGAGAACTTTTGCTCAGTTAAATGAAGACTTAAGGTCCATAACTCCTTTCAGAGTTCTAAATTCTAATTCTAATTCTCCTTTCAGAGAATTCTAAATTCAGAGGATTACTGCATCCCTGCATATGAGAAGACCTAGAGGCTGGGCAGACCCATGTTTTGTGGGGCTGAAAGCTTCTTTAACTGAGGGAGGGGTGTGCTTAAACATAGAATTATAAAAAACATGACTTGAGCCCGCACAAATTTATACAGCCCATGCCAATGTGAGGCCCTAGAATGTCAGCTATTAGCTTCACAGTAAATCTGTTATATCTGGTAAAGGATGTGAAACAGAAGGTTGAAACTAATCACAATTTAAAATTTTTGTTTTTCTAAGCCATAGTGCTACATTCTATGCTCAGTTAAATATGTGGCATTGGTCCCTTATGGAAAACGTCCCATAGCTACTGCCCTTCCTGACCTTGGATTATGCTGACCGGCAGTTTAAGACGAATGACTTTTTGTTAAGTATACCCACTGGGTACAAAAATTACCACATCAGATCAAGCAGGATTACCTCCAGTGCTCGGTGTGTGTTTGGGGTGGGGGGTGAACACTATAACAATTCATTATGTTAGGTGCCTTTCTGTGACCTCCCAAGTGTTTGTAAGAGTAAAATCTGTGCTAAGTGGATTTGAAAGGTAAAGTCAGCAAGAGAAGAGTTGTAGAAGTATCAAAATATAAGGAGTGATATTTAGGAACATGCATGAAAAGAAACAGGGATAAAAGATTTTTAGACAGACTTAGTTAATTCTGTTTCATCTTTGATTGTTTTTATGTGTCTTATTTCTTTTTAAATTAACAGCAATTGGTAGAGCTGCCTCCTTCCCTCAGATTTGCCCCAGTCACTTGGTTCACGTTTCACAGTTAACTGTAAAAAGTATATCAATAATAATGAATGCCTAAAATTCACATGGTACTCTATCAATCACTGATACAAAGATTACAATACTCCCTACCCTTACAGTCTTCTTATAGAAATAAAATCAGTACACAGGTATCTCCAAAGCTAGATACAATGTGCCTCATGGCATGGAGACCAACAGTTATTTGAGTTTAAAGGAGAAAGCTTCTTAGTAGTAACCGCATTTAAGATGCCTGAATGATGACGCTGTCTGAAATGTAGCCACAGAAAATTCTAGGCAGCTGAAGGGGCAAAGCCTTGGGTTTGGGAGAAGAGGCAGAAAATTCCAAAGAACAGGAAGTGAATCCAGTTTTAGTTGGATGATATGGTAAAATTAAAGAGATTAAGCAAGACAGGTGTGGTACTTTATTACTGAGATCTTGCACTCCCGTCAAATATAAACACTAAAGTGATCATCAATGAGGAGCTGTTTCCTGCAGGGGAATAAATGAATGGGGAAGTAATTTTGGAAAGTTAACCTGAAAGGAGTATGTAGAGCAGAGAAAAGGCAAGGGAAGGTAGTAGGAGGCCAGGTCACAGAGTACACAATAGGTCTGGAGGCAAAAGAGCCATCTAATCTCCTTGCAGAGATTAAATCTCAAAATGGAAATGGGAAGTGGAGGGAGAAAGAGTGATAGCCTTCCAGGAATCTCACGACTTTGGGATCCTACAGGACAACTTATTTTACTAGTACATTTATCAGGTTGACTTTTTTATGCTCTTTTTACTTTAGTATTTTAGATAGATGGTCACCCTGATGTTCTTTCTCTTCCCTTCTTCTGTGCCTTCACTTATCAGGAGCACCTGTCATTTTACTCAGCTTGATTAGTGGCATGGTAGATTAAATCCTGCTCATCTCATAGACAGGGTATGGTATTTCAAAAGAAAAAGAAAGCTCAACTCTTCTTAAGGGGTAGACGTCTTCCCTGAGATTAAGACAAGAAAGTACAAGTGATAAAAACATGCAAACATCAATCCTATTAACTGCCTTTGAGTGTACCAATAAATAAATAAATAAATAAATAAATAAAGTGCACGGAGAGAGATCCCCAGGGAAGATGGAGAAAGATGAGGAGGCTACTGTCAGGTGATGATGCTATGCAAAATATTCATGACCAAGGACAGTCAACACACTGCAGAAGAATTATTATGTGATTTGGAAAGTAGAAGGATATTAAAGGTCTGAGACATTGGTAGGGGCCTGGTATGCCAGAGAGTTTCCCATCAACCATGAATGTCCTATTCCTCTATTTCATCTCTTCACCTCCATCTTGTTCTCATCAGCACAGTCATACCCACAAGCAACTGATGGATTCAAGAGGAAAGACATTCTAATGATAGAAAATATTATACAGCATCATCTCCTCCCCATGAAGTACTTATTTCCATGTATTTTCATACCTCTCAGTTCTGTAAGGCAAAATCATACAATCTTGATTTCACCTATAAAATGTCAACAGATTCCTGCCAGTCATGATTACAGACAGAATGTTAGTCAGAGGTTCACAATAATTGGTATCTGTGCCAGAGAAGAGGATCACACTTGACCTGAGAAGTAGATCTACTTGACACCATTTGGAAAGGATTTAACACTTTGTCACTAAAACTGGCAGATCTGTTCAAAATTTCAGTGTTCCCCTTGCTACTTATTACGGTGGAAATAACCACCTCAGGCTAGGAACCAAGATTCTAGAAGTGCTCCATACCTTACTGATTTTGTGATAATTCTGCAGGGTTGTTTTGAGTATCTAGTGATACAAAGTAAAAATATCCATAAACTGTAAAGCCCTATATAAATGAAATTTCTTACATAATTATTACTGCAAATGCCATAATTTCCTGTGGCACTCAAATCCTGGTGTTGGTGGAACTTTAGAGAAGAATGTTCGAAATGACCGGTTTCAGAAAATTCTGGAGACATCTAGATTTTCTCCAAGACAAGGCTAATATATATCAGCAGCACAAGGACCATTCAGGGGTGAGCAAGAAGTTTTTACATAAGAAACTAAATTAGGAAATTGTGAGAAAATACAACTGAAAGATATGTAGGTTTTGACTAAAGCCCTATAGTTTGGAGATCTCTTTTAGAAAAAGCATATAAAATCCATAAGTACATAATTTGGTATAAAATACACATATATTTAGACTAAGGAAAGAAATCATAATAAATTACAAGTTAAAAAAAACTGACAACACAGCATATAAATTTCAGGAAAATGCAGTAAGTGCTTAACATATAAGCTAAAGACTTTTTTCTACTTTTTTTTCTGTATATATACTCTTATTACCCTTTTAGATAGCCATCATTTTATGCTATTTCCATACAGAAAGCACAATGACAACTTAGCCTTTCCTCTAGCATAGCTGACTACAATGTTTTTTATTATTTATAATAGAAATGTATAAAATATGGTCCTTCATATTTAGATATATTCTTTGCTGTTTCAGATTTGTGCTCTCATATTGGGGATTCTAATAAATTTCATGATCTCTTTAAAATATTATATGCATAGTACATTTGTAATTGTATGTATTCATTATTGAGAATATTCTTGACAGGAGAGAACTTCTGTTTAGATTTGCTGTCAATGAGAACTGAATCTTCTGCTTGCAATTTTACACATCTGCTGTTTACCACAGACTGCTTCTGGCTCTGTACATCTAACTTTATTTATCTTAAGCTGCCCACATATGTACTATGACAGCTGCTGTGGGACCTGTTCATATTGTGATAGGACCTCCACCTTCCTGACATGGTGCCAGGTGCATTGGTTCAATGGGTAACTTCTAGAAGCAAGTGCCATCTTGAGTCATGGATATGACTATATCTCAAATACGTATCCTCAACTACAAACAACAAAAATACATGTCTATCCAAACTAAATGTATTCATGACTCTACTTCTTATCTACATTTCCAAAATTCCCATAGTCACAAAAACGCTGTCGTACAAGAGGGGATGGATTTAGGAGCATTCTAGTGGAAGGAGACAGCAGTCTGGAAGGGGTGGGTGTCAAAATATATTTCTTTGCCAATATTATAAAACCATATGGCCATATGCAAACACTACTAAGGCCACTTCAGTCCTAGAAAGGGCCCAAGAAAATAAGGGCCCTAGAGCTGAAGCTCAATTAGGTAAGTCTGCCTCTGAATCAATGATATATGAGAACAAAGACAAATACTAACTGTATTCACTTTTCCCATTTGTATCACAAAAGAATATCAAGTCTAGTTCAGTGATAGGTTACAGTTCTTCAAGCTTGATCAAGGATCAGGGTATCAGGTCAAGCAGATATAACAAAAGGAAGTTTAATCAGGAAAACAGAGTAACAAGTTGAAATTCCAATGTAGATATAGGGAGAATCAGAGACAAGAAATGGGACTACAAGTCAATGATCACAGTTCAGAATCACTGGGCATGAAACCACAGAAGGACTGTATCTAGAGACACTTTTTCCATTGGAGGCTTCTGATAACACCTACGTATCAAACTCACATAGCCCAAGACGTAAGAACCTGTCCACTCCAGGAATATAAAATAGAAGACGTGCTGGTGTTGGTCTAAGTTGTTAAACCATGACATAAACTTCTAACCACTATGGTTTAGTTGACACTCTGGCGGATTCACTAGGAATTTCTTTCAAGTGATACTATCATTGAGGAACCCAGCTAAGGAGATGCTGTGTCATTAGTGCCTCAGTGGGACTGCAGGTAATTACACTGACTTATTTTTAAACACTTTTTTCAGTACTATCATCCTTTTTGAGCTTGGAAATTTATAGTCACTCAGATGGGAAAGTAGCAGAATTTTTTTTTTTATTACCAGAAAATAACCTCTGGTTTCTCAGCTTTTTCCCTCTTCTATGCCCAAAGAAACACATCGTATTTCCATAAAAAAAACATTATTCCATTTCTTTGGGTTCTAGCTCAACTCTGGGAAAAATCATACCACTAGTGAAGGTTAGATTAGAGGTTCAATACTTAAAGTAGTTTAACTGCTACTCTCCTTGAAATCTCTCTTTCCTGGGAAAGACTATAAAATCCCCAGGGCTTGAATAGGAGTCAGAAAGCAAACTGAACTACACCTTCCAAAACAATGTTGTCCAAAGGGTGAGCTTAGGTCCAGCTGCACTGCAATACTCATGGGTGCCTATTTAAAATGCAGAATCACTGGCTCACGAAAGCTTTAAGGAACCAGAATCTCTGCATGTAGTTCCTGTAAGTACGTGTGCCTAACAAGCACTCGAAGGGATTCTTATGACCATTGTGCTAACTCTTGGGAGTGGTAGAAGTTGCTGTAAAGAAGAGGGGATAGATTTAAAGTAGGGTCCTGAGGTACCATCAAGACAGCTCAAGGAATGGCCTCAAGTTTTAAGTCTAGAGTGTAGAAAAACTCAAAATGAGGATGCTCATGCAGTTTAAGCCCTCCTCATCCCCCCTGAGCTAACCCTCCCACAGATAAACATCTTACACATCAGAAACCAATTCAACTTTGCTGCTTCCCGTTACTGCTCCCCTACCTTTTCTTCTCTACTTGTGTCTGATGCAACTTCATTTTGGGTGTTTCCATGGCCCTCCCACTCATTTGAGCTCCCAAGACTGAAAGGGATCTCAAATTCAACCAGCGCTTTAATTCCCTCTGCAATATTCCTGAAATATTTCCACATGTCTTTGGGTAGATTGACTCTATTGAAAGGGAACTGCGGGGCTGCTTGTTTCATTTTTAGACACTGCTGATCATTAGAACCATCTTCCTTATCGCAAATCAAAATGTCTCTCTATAATTAGCACTGTTGGTCATAGTTCTGACTTCTGAAAATATATTTCTGGCAATTACATTCCCTTTCCACATGATGGTTTTGGCTACTTTCTTACTGATGAGTATTTAGCTTTAAATATTCTGTAATGTATCCAGGATGAAGGTTCTCTATGAATGTGAAATGAGAATTAACAGTCTCAATTGCCATTCCTATGATAATAGCTTCACAGCAACATGCTAATTAGATAAAAACTATCAAGACCTCCCCCCACCACACACACACACACCAGAAAAATAACCTCTATCTAGAATAAACCAGCCAAAAGCCCAAAGTTGTCCTTATGTGTTTCAGCAGTGGTTCTCAAACCCAGGCAATTCTCCCCACCCCTTACCTGCACCACCCCCCTCTCTGTCTTGAGGATATTTGTCAATGTCTAGAGACATTAATTGTCACATTTGGGAGAGAGGTGCTACTGCCATTTACTGAACCGATGCCAGTGATACCTCTGAACATCTTACAATGACCACAATAGGTCCCCCCAAACTTCCCCACAATAATTATCCAGACCAAAATATCAAGTGTTGAGATTAAGAAATATCAACAGTATAAAGATTTTGACTGTTTTTGTTAGAGAACCCTCAAAAAAGTCAACATAGAAAAATGTATACAATGATTACTTGCTACTCACTCTTTCTTGAGGTTCTTTTCAAAACGGCTGAAATTTTCAGACTCCATCATCTTTCACCTGGAAAATTGTTCATATATTTTTATGAGTTAGGACCATCACTGACAATGTTCTCAGTCACTTAGACATTTGTCTTAGGGTAAAAGAGATAAATACTGGCTATTTGGGCATATCTCTTTGAATGTTTTGCTTATCTATAATCTGTAACTACCCTAAGATAATCAATTCTCCTCTACTTCTAAAGTAAAATAAATGTCAGCAGAGGTCCTGGCTTTGAGTCAGATATTCAACATCAACCTTCCATAAACTCTGCCCTTAACTTCACTCCAATGAAATAAACAAATATAAGTATGTTCAAATTACATATTAAAGATGAAGACTAAAGTAATTTTTAGACATTATTTGAGTTTTATAGTCATTCATGAAGTATTTATTGTGTGCCAGACACTTGGTCAGATGTGTCATAAGAAGACAGAGAAGACATGATCCCAAGTTTAATTAAAGTTTGATGAAGAAGTCAAAAATAAAAACTGTTTACTCAGAGCTAATGACTTTTCTAATTTCACCAAAGAAATAAATAGATAATAGGAAGAAAAAAGCCCTTCTATGCTTCTGCCACTCAATCTTCCACCCCACCCAGCATCTGTAGCCATGCGTGCTCTGCCTCCATGCTGACACTATGGATTCACTGTGTCTTATATAGGCCACCCTGTCTCACATACTGGGTCCTGTCTCTGCCTACTCCAGAGCTTTTCTCGTACAATTAATTCCTCTCTCTTCTCTCTCATCACATCATTTCCCTCTCTCCATTATCATAAAAGCATGTTTTATATCTGTCCAAGGCAGCCCTCTGTCTCCTCTCTATCCCCATCCCTTTCTAATCTTCCTTCCTTCCTAATCTTCCAATCTTCCTTTACCTTCTTAAACTCTCAGCATCATTTGGTACAGCCCATCACTACTTCTTCCTTTAAAAATCTTTTTTTTTTAACCTGGAATTTGGTATACCATGTTCTCCTCAACTTTTCCTTGTCCATATAACTGCTACTTCTGAGTCTCCTTTACTGGACCCTGTTCATCTCCCCAACCCTGAAATGCTATAGTGTCATTTACTCTTATTTCATCCATCCCAATGACCACGTACTAATGCTGATGACTCCCAAATTTGTATCTTCAGAGTGAACCTTACCTCTGAATCTTCATATTGTTCTAGGATATCTAGTAGCCATTTCCATCTTAGCAAATCCAAAACTGAGCCTTGATTCTCTCATCTACCTTTGTCAAAGTTGTTCTTCTTAGGATCACTGTCACATCACTCATTGGCATAAAGTATCCAGTTTCTCAGGTAAAAACTGTGATGCCATCCTTGATTCCTCCGTATTTCTCATAATTTTTATTCCATTCCATCAAATGAATCCTGTTAGAACTACATCCTAAAAATATCCTGTTCCAACCTAACCCAAACCATCTCCATCTCTCTCTTGGGTTCATTACCTGGTTCTCCAAGAGAACTTCTACTCTGGTAAATCAGTAGTCAGTTTTCCCCACAGTAGCAAAAGAAAAATCTTTTAAAATGGAAATTATGTCCTATTACTCAGATCTTGGATAACCTGCAGTAGGTTTCTAACACTCAAAATAGTTCCTAAATCTTCACTGCAGCCTATTAGATCTACCTTAGCTGGCTTTGGCTATCTTCTTCCTCCCATTTCCTGTCATTTTTGTTTTTGCTCATGACACTTTGTTGGCCTCTTCACAAGTTTCAAATACTCTTCCTCCTTAGGATCTTCATACTCACTACTTCCTGAAACAATCTTCTCCCAGATAATAGCATGGCTCATTCTCCCACTTCATGCACATCCCTGCTCAAATGCCATTTCCTAAGAGACAATTCAAACAACAACTCTTCTCTATCCCCATACTCTTCTATAATTTTCTTCCTAGTGTTTATTATTAGCTAACATAATTTACTTTTTTATGACCTGTTTATCCCACTATTATATAAACTTCATAACCACAGTTGTTATTTTGTTCTTGGCTGTATTCTAGTGCCAAGAACAGTGCTTGGAGTATTAGCTATGCAAGTATTTACTAAATAATTAAATGAACTTGTCTCTATATTCAGCCTGGTATTACCTATAAAGTATAATCTCAACTTTTGTAAACTCTTCTCATTTTACTTATCAACATTATATTTTTGGAAGCGGTATAACTATGTTGTTTGCAGTTAACTGAAAATAAGCATTTATTTATAATACCTCCTATATTTAAGCAAATCTTACCCTAAGGTGGGAGCAGAAAAAATACAACACAGTAAATATAATGCCACAGCACATCAATTAAGGTACAAGTCAACAATTAAAATCATTACCAATGTATCACATTTAAATTCTTCTAATTTTTAATATTTTAAATAAGCAAAAATTTATAAGTCCGTATGCTTTTCAGATGAAACAGAGTGACCCCTAGATGTCATTTTATTTACTTTTATTTTTTCAATGTTTTTTCAATTTTTATTTATTTATTTATTTATTTACTTACTTATTTTATTATTTGCCCCAGGGGTACAGGTCTGTGAATCATCAGGCTTACACCTTCCACAGCACTCACCATAGCACAAACCCTCCCCAATGTCCATAACCCATCCACCCTATTAGATGTCATTTTAGAAATGGGAGTAATTCGAACTCTTTAAAGAGAATTGTAGTATATGTAATGGTTTTAAACAATATTTTGATACAAGAAGCAATATATGTCTTTTCTGAATTAGGTTTTGATGCATTGCCTGACATCTAGGGTTTGAAGTTTTACTAGCCGACAACACTAAAATTTCACTTTGTCAACAGCAAGTGGAAACATATATTTGAGAATCAGCTTAATAACTGTGCAACATAAAAAAACTCAATGTTACTGAGTCATAACATGCAGAGATAGACTATTCTCACTGTTCTTGTGTAGCCTTAGATTAATTGTCAAACTTCCAGAAGCACTAAAAATGAGTGAAGAGTATCTTGCCTCAATCTTGCTGAGAATAAAGATTCTGACACTTACTTGGCATTACAAAGGTCACTAAATGTCTTTTAATAGGGTATTAAAGCACTGGATTGGAGGCAACAGGCCTGGTTTTTAGTTTTTGCTCATCCACTAAGTAGTTGTATGGCCTTAAGCCTCAACTTCATTTTTCTAATAAAAGAGGGCAGTGAAATAAAAATTTTACTTTGTGTCTTCCACTTCAGACCAGTTTGTGTTTAGGTCATAGAGCTACTTATCAGAAGAGCGGAGATTTGAACTTGTATCAGTCAGGATAGGCAAGGTTATGTTGGGAAAACAACCTCCAATTCACAGTGTGTTAAAATATTATAAGTATTTCTGATTCATGCTATATGTCAGCAGGCATGGCATATTCTTGATGGTCATTCAGAGACCTAGTTAATGAAGTTGCCATCATGCCATGTGTCCACTATCAGAGAGGCAGGAAAGAGGGAAAAAAGATACCTGAAGCTTCTGACCAGAAGTAAACGCTTTCTTACATTTCGTTGGTCAAAGTCATAAAGATACACTTAATTTCCAATGGAATGGAGAAATGCATCCCTCTGTGGGCATGGAAGAAGAACCAGAATATTTTTGAAGAACTCAAATGACTGCACAAAAACTAATCTGAGTCAAGAGACCATACTCTTCACTTCCGTGTTAGAGGGAAGCTTTTTCATACTTCCGGGTATACAGTAGGTCAACAGTGCTTATCTGTTTCTCTTAAAAGTTTACTGAGAAAGAGGAGAAACAAAAGACATAAATGAAGATAAAACCTGCACATAAGGACATTTTTTATGTCCCGTACTTGGACACATGACACAAAATACATTCATGATATAAAAATATATGCATTATGTATGATCCTATAACTGATTTGTGATTGAATAGATTAAAAGAGGAAACTTAAACTTGTAATAATCCTATCACGTGAAAATTTTTAAATATTGCTGTCATACAAATAACCAATATGAAGTCAAAACAGCACAATGACAAAAAATAGCAAATTTTATGAATTTTTAATTGTTTTACTTAAGAAAATAGGTGATAGTCGAATCAATGTAACATTCAAAAGCATGAAAGTAACTATAGTGGAAAGCATGTAATTCTCATCTTTATCCCACAGTCATTCAGGTGTTACTCCATATAACAACCACTGTTTTTAGTATGCTATCTTTAGAATTTATGGTGATTTTTATTTATGCATGGATAGCTGAATTTACCAATCTTTTATGGGTTCTGTTTATTTTGTTGTTCTGTTGTTGTTGTTTGTTTTTGTTTGCTGGCAGTTTTTTGTGTTTTTGTTTTGTTTTGTTTTTTTGGGTCATTCCTGAAAAGGTATTCTAAACCCCACTCCCACCCCCAAAAAAGTCCCATGGTTTTCTAGTACTTTCATGGTTTTATTTTTTATTTTAGTATGTATAAAGCACATACAGATTTTATTTTTGATGAACGAATGTGAAATCAAAATGATGTATTATTTTCTTATAGTTACATATCTGATTGTCCCAATGTTACCACAAAATTCATCACCCTCCTCAGATTAGAAATGTCATTTTTATTATATACTAAAATTCCTGTGTATTACAGTGTCCTAGGTCTCTAAGTTTTCAAATCAATTGTATGAGCAATATTTTAAATTCAGCATTTACTCTATTGTGACACATTTCAAAAAAATGTTTTTACTTAAAAAGTCTGTGAAAGGAAGCGCTTCTAGAAGAGTAGAGTAAGGTTCCCCAACTCTGCTTTTCAAAAAAATATATCAATTAGAATAGAAAAGAAACTCAAAATCAACTCTCAAAACTCTAAAAATTAACCAGTAATTTGCAATAATCCAGAGAGCATTTATTCAAGAAAACTGGCTGCATCTTGGTAAAAGCAGTAAGATTTGTGAGGCTTTTTGTTTGTATTGTTGCTTTGTGATATCTTTAATTGGCCTTGTTTTCATCTTCTCTAACTCTGTGATCTCCATGAAATCCAACAGCCTTCCAATCTATGCTGAAAACCATCAGCCCAGCAGCCACCTGTTGGGGAAGAATGGATTACTGAGCTCCCTAAGCAGCCCCATTCCCAGAGAACAGTTAGGTGAATAATTTGGCAGCTCTCTGAAAACTACTACTCACAGGACTTACATTTTTTTGAATTGACTCAGGACTTGCTCAGTGAGAAGAACTCTTTCTTTGGGGGTATTCAGCTAAAACAATCAGGGACAATTGTATAAAATTAGTTCAGGACAAACAAATAGCTAAACTAGTGAAGGAGGGATCTTATTTATGGAATAAATGTATTAAAGATGTCTAGTTTTCAACAACAGAAAAATCATTAGACATGCAATGAAAGAGTAAAGTATGTCCCATACACAGGGGAAGTTAATACAAACTGTTCCTAAGGAAGCCTAGATGTTGGACTTAATAGACAAACACATTGACTCAACTATTTTAAATACATTCAAGGAACTAAAGGAAATTATGTCTCAGGAATGAAGAGAAATATAAAGCAGTCTCACCAAATAGAAACAATAAGGAGATACACATTAAAAAAAATAGAAAACTAGAACTGAAAAGTAATGACTAAAATAAAAACTACTAGAGAGGATCAACAGCAGATAGGAGCTGGCAGAAGAAAGAATCAGCAAACTTGAAGATAGGTCGAGACTCTTTGGTCTGAAGTATAAAAAGGAAACAAAGAAAAATGAACAAAGACTCAGACTTGTGGGACAACATATGAAAATGAGAGTCATAAAAAGAGGAGAAAGAGAAAGGGGCATAACGAATACTTGAACATACAACTCAGCAAACTTGATGAAAAATATTAGTTTACCTATCCAAGAAACTCCAACTTTAAGTAGAATAAAAGTGGAAAAGATCCACACTTAGATGCATCATAGTTAAAAGTTTGAAAGCCAAGGACAAAGAAAATCATAAATGCAACAAGAAAGACATGACAAATCTTGTACACAGGACCAATAGTAAGATAAATAATTTCTTATCTTAAACTACAGAGGTCCAGAAGGTAGTGGGATGACATTTTCAAAATGCTGAAACCAAGAATTCTGTATAACCAAAACTACCCTTTGAAACTGAAATTAAGATATTTATTGAACAAAATCTAAGAATTCATTGCTAGTAGATCTCTCTCACAAGAAATATAGGGAGTCTTTCAGGCTGAGATAAAAGGACTTTAGAATGAAACCTGAAGGAGGGAGGAGCAAGATGGAGGAGGAGTGAGAGACCTAAATATCTGGTCCCAGGAGTTCAGCTGGATAGTTATCAAACCATTCTGAACACCTAAAAACTCAAAAGGAGATAGAAGAGAAGAAGAATAGCAATTCTAGGAACAGAAAATCACCACTTTCTGGATGGTAGGACCTACAGAGAAGTGAATCTGAGACAACATACAGGAAGATAGACCATGGAGGGGAGGGGCCGGCTCCCAGCAAGCAAGAGAGCAACAGAGCACAAAATTGGAACTTTTAGCAGTTAGCTCCACTGAGGAACATTGCTCCAGAGGCTAACTGGGAGGTGGAGCCCTCTCGGGGACAGTGTGGTCTCAGGACCCATGGGGTCGCAAAAAGAGCAGGGGAGTCTGAGTGTGGCAGAGCTCCCAGGTATTGGAGCCAGGAAACTGGCTGCAGAGATGGAGCTGAGGAGTGGGATCTCAGCTCAGGATTATCTTATACCGTGATCCAAGGCACAGTTGGGGCACTGCTCTTGGAGCAGGGACCCCACAAGTGGCAGATCTGGAGAGACTCACCTTCCTCCTCTGGGAGGAGCGGCGCAGGAGCAGGCTGCAGGCATCTGCTGGATTTGGAGACTCCAAATGGGGCCAAGCGTCAGAGATGGAAATGCTCGGTCACAGGCTGGGTGAACTTGGAGTGCTGCCAGAGACCAGGGAGAAGGGAGGGATTGATTGCTTTTCACTGGGGGGCACTGAGGAGAGGGGCCCCAAACACACAGCTCCTATGGGGCCAGAGGTTGGGAGTCTGCCATGTTCATTCCCATCCTCCAAAGCTGCATGGAAAGCCTTCAGGGAACAAAAGCTCCCAAGAGCGAACTAGAGCAGATTACTTAGCCTGGCCCCTTGGCAAAGGCAGTGCAATTCCGCCTCAGGCAAAAACATTTGAGAATCACTGCAACAGGCTCCTCCACCAGAAGATCAGCGAGAACATCCAGCCAAGACCAGTTTCACCGATCAATGAGAACTGTGGAACTCCAGAGCTAGGGGAAAGCAATGCATAGACATCATAGCTTTTTTCCCATGATCCTTTAGTCTTCCAAAGTTAAATTTTTTGAATTTTATTTTTTTCTTATTCTTTTTTAATTTTTCCTCTTTCCTATTTTAACTTTTAACTTTTTAAAAATACCTTTTAATACCTTTTTAAAAATCTTTTTTAATTTTCATTTTTATAGTAATATTTTATCTCTTTATTGTATTTAACCTTCTTTTTTTGTCACATATAGGCTTTTTTTTTCTTCAAAATTTTGGGATACAATTTCTTCTTATAGATCAAATATACCCTAAATCTAGTGCTTGGCTTTGTTCTAGTCTGCCACCTGATCACATTCTCTCTTTTTTTTCTTCTTTTTTTCAACCAACTTCTTCTCAATTCCTTTTTTAGAATCTTTTTAAATTTTCATCTTTACAGTCATATTCCATCCCTTTATCATGTTTACCCTTATTTGTGTGTGTGTGTGTGTGTGTGTGTGTGTGTGTTTCTTTCTTTAAAATTTTGGGAGATAGTTTCTTCTAATAGACCAAAATACACCCAAAATCAAGTGTGTGGCTCTGTTCTGTTTGCCTGTCTAATATATATATATATATATTTCTTTTTTCCCCCCTCTCTTCTTCCCCTAGTTTCAGGTCTTTTCTGATTTTGTTAGTGCATATTTTTCTGGGATTCTTGGCAAAGGGAGCAAGCATCAAAATCCAGGAGGCACAGAGAACCTCCCTCAAAATCAATAAAAATAGGTCCACACCCCATCATCTAATAGTAGAAATTACAAGTCTCAGTGACAAAGAGAAAATCCTGAAAGCAGTTTGGGACAAGAGGTCTATAACATGCAATGGTAGAAATATTAGATTGACAGCAGACCTATCCACAAAGACCTGGCAGGCCAGAAAGGACTGGCATGACATATTCAGAGCACTAAATGAGAAAAATATACAACCAAGAACATTATATCCACCTAGGCTGTCATTGAAAATAGAAGGAGAGATAAAAAGCTTCCAGGACAAACTAAAAGAATTGGCAAACACCAAACCAGCCCTATAGGAAATATTGAAAGGGGTCCTCTAAGCAAAGAGAGAGCCTAAAAGTAACAGACCAGAAAGGAAAAGAGACAATATACAGTAACAGTGAACTTACAAGCAATACAATAGCAGTAAATTCATATCTTTCCACAGTTACCCTGATTGTAAATCGGCCAAATGCCCCAATCAAAAGACACAGGGTATCAGAATGGATAAAGAAACAAGACCCATCAATATGTCTACAAGAAACTCATTTTAGACCCAAAGACACATCCAGATTTAAAGTGAGGGGGTGGAAAACAATTTATTATGCTAAATGGACATCAAAAGAAAGCAGGGGGTAGCAATCCCTATATCAGATAAATTAGATTTAAACCAAAGACTATAATAAGAGATGAGGAAGGACACTATATCATACTTACAGAGTCTGTCCAAAAAGAAGATCTAACATTTTTAAGTATCTATGCCCCTAACATAGGAGCAGCCAATTATATAAACCAATTAATAACAAAATCAAAGAAACACATCAACAATAATACAATAATAGTACGAGATTTTAAGCTCCCCCCCCCACTGAAATGGACAGATCATCTAAGCAAAAGATCAACAAGAAAATAAAGGCTTTAAATGACAAAGTGGTCCAGATGGACATCACAGATATATTTAGAACATTCCATTCCAGAACAACAGAATACACATTCTTCTCTCATGCACATGGAACATTCTCTAGAATAGACCATATTCTGGGTCACAAATCAGGTCTCAACTGGTACCAAAATATTGGGATAATTCCCTGCATATTTTCAGACCACAATGCTTTGAAACTAGAACTCAATCATAAGAGGAAAGTTGGAAAGAACTCAGATACATGGAGGCTAAAGAGCATCCTATTAAAGAATGAATGGGTCAACCAGGAAATTAAAGAAGAATTTTAAAAATTCATGAAAACAAATGAAAATGAAAACAATACTGTTCAAAAATTTTGGGACACAGCAAAGTTGGTCCTGAAAGGAAAGTATATAGCAATACAAGCCTTTCTCAAGAAGCAAGAAAGATCTCAAGTACACAATCTAACCCTACACCTAAGGGAGTTGGAGAAAGAACAGCAAAGAAAGCCTAAACCCAGCAGGGGATGAGAGATAATAAAGATTAGAGCAGAAATAAGTGAAATAGAAACCAAAAGAACAGTAGAGCAAATCAAGGAAACTAGGAGCTGGTTCTTTGAAAGAATTAATGAGATTTATAAACCCCTACCCAGACTTATCAAAAAGAAAAGAGAAAGGACCCAAATTAATAAAATCATGAATGAAAGAGGAGAGATCACAACCAAAACCAAAGAAATACAATTATAAGAACATATTATGAGCAACTATACACCAGCAAATTTGACAATCTGGAAGAAATGGATGCATTCCTAAAGACATATAAACTACTAAAACTGAACCAGGAAGAAATAGAAAACCTGAACAGACTTATAACCAGTAAGGAGATTGAAGCAGTCATCAAAAATCTCCCAACAAACAAGAGCCCAGGAGCAGACAGCTTCCCAGGGGAATTCTAACAAACATTTAAAGAAGAATTAACACCTATTCTCCTGAAACTGTTCCCAAAAAAAAATAGAAATGGAAGGAAAACTTCCAAACTCATTTTATGAGGCCAGAATTACCTTGATCCCAAAACAGGACGAAGACCCCATCAAAAAAGGAGAATTACAGACCAAATATCCTTGATGAACATGAATGTAAAAATTCTCATCAAAATACTAGCCAATAGGATCCAACACCACATTAAAAGGATTATTCACCACGACCAAGTGGGATTTATTCCTGGGCTACAAGGTTGGTTCAACATCCGCAAATCAATCAATGTGATACAATACATTAATAAAAGAAAGAACGAGAACCATATGATACTCTCAATAGATGCCTACAAAGCATTTGACAAAGTACAGCATCCTTTCTTGATCAAAACTCTTCACAGTATAGGGATGGAAGGTATATACCTCAATATCATCAAAGCCATCTAAGAAAAACCCACGATGAATATCATTCTCAATGGGGAAAAACTGAGAGCTTATCCCCGAAGGTCAGGAACACAGCAGGGATGTCCACTATCACCACTTCTATTCAACATAGTACTACAAGTCCTAGCCTCAGCAATCAGACAACAAAAAGAAATAAGAGGTATCCAAATGGGCAAAGAAGTCAGACTCACGCTCTTTGCAGATGATAGGATACTTTATGTGGAAAACCCAAAGGACTCCACTCCAAAACTGCTGGAACTCACATAGGAATTCAGTAAAGTGTCAGGACATAAAATCAATACACAGAAATCAGTTCCATTTCTATACACCAATAGCAAGACAGAAGAAAGAGAAATTAAGGAGTCGATCCTATTTACAATTGCACCCAAAACGATAAGATACCTAAGAATAGGGCGCCTTGGTGGCTCAGTGGGTTAAAGCCTCTGCCTTCGGCTCAGGTCATGATCTCAGGGTCCTGGGATCGAGGCCTGCATCGGGCTCTCTGCTCGGCAGGGAGCCTGCTTCCTCCTCTCTCTCTGCCTGCCTCTCTGCCTACTTGTAATCTCTCTCTGTCAAATAAATAAATAAAATCTTTAAAAAAAAAAAGATACCTAAGAATAAACCTAACCAAAAAGGCAAAGAATCTGTACTCAGAAAACTATAAAGTACTCATTAAAGAAACTGAGGAAGACACAAAGAAATGGAAAAACATTCCATGCTCATGGACTGGAAAAACAAATATTGTGAAAATGTCTATGCTGCCTAAAGCAATCTACACATTTAATGTAATCCCTATCAAAATACCATCATTTTTTTTCAAACAAATGGAACAAATAATCCTAAAATTTATATGAAACCAGAAAAGACCCTGAAAAGCCAGAGAAATGTTGAAAAAGAAAACCAAAGTTGGTGGCATCACAATTCCAGACTTCAAGCTCTATTACAAACCTGTAATCCTCAAGACAGTATGGTACTGGCAAAAAACAGACACATAGGGCAATGGAACAGAATAGAAACCCCAAAAATGGATCCTCAACTTGATGGTCAACTAATCTTCAACAAAGCAGGAAAGAATGTCTAATAGAAACAAAAAACAAAAAACAAAAAACAGTCTCTTCAACAAATGGTGTTGGGAAAACTGGACAGCCACATGCAGAAGAATGAAACTGGACCATTTCCTCACACCACACACAAAAAGAGACTCAAAATAGATGAAGCACGTCAATGTGAGACAGGAATCAATCAAAATCCTTCAGGAAAACACAGGCAGCAACTTTGTCGACCTCAGCCGCAGCAATTTCTTCCTAGAAACATCACCAAAGGCAAGGGAAGCAAGAGCAAAAATGAACTATTGGGACTTCATCAAGATAAAACCTTTTGCACAGCAAAGGAAACCATCAACAAAATCAAAAGACAACCACAGAATGGGAAAAGATATTTGCAAATGACATATCAGACAAAGGGCTAGTATCCAAAATCTATAAAGAACTTATTAAACTCAACACCCAAAGAACAAATAATCCAATCAAGAAATGGGCAGAAGACATGAACAGACATTTCAGCAAAGAAGACATCCAAATGTCCAATAGACACATGAAAAAGTGCTCAACATCACTCGGCATCAGGGAAATAAAAAACCACAGTGAGATACCACCTCACACCAGTCAGAATGGCTAAAATTAACAAGTCAGGAAATGACAGATGTTGGCAAGAATGTGGAGAAAGGGGAACCATCCTATACTGTTGGTGTGAATCCAAGCTGGTGCAGCCACTCTGGAAAACAGTACGGAGGTTCTTCAAAAAGTTGAAAACAGAGTTACCCTAGGACTCAGCAATCACACTACTGGGTATTTATCTTAAAGATACAAATATACTGATCCGAAGGGCCATGTACACCCGAATGTTTATAGCAGCAATGTCCACAATAGCCAAACGATGGAAAGAACCTAGATGTCCTTCAACAGACAAATGGATAAAGTAGATGTGCTGTATATATGCAATGGAATACTATGCAGCCATCAAAAAAGAAATCTTGCCATTTGCAACAATGTGGATGGAACTAGAGGGTATTATGCTGAGCGAAATAAGTCAATCAGAGAAAGACAATTATCAGATGATCTCTCTGATATGAGGAATTTGAGAGGCAGGGCTGGGGGTCGTGGGGAGTAGGGAGGGAAAAAAATGAACCAAGATGGGACTGGGAGGGAGAGAAACCATAAGAGACTCTTAATCTCATGAAACAAACTGAGGGTTGCTGGGGGGTTGGGGGGAGGGATAGGGTGGCTGGGTTATGGACATTGGGGAGAGTATGTGCTATGGTGAGTGCTGTGAAAGGTATAAGCCTGATGATTCGCAGACCTGTACTCCTGGGGCAAATAATACATTATATGTTAATAAAAAAATTAAATTAAAAAAAAAGAAACCTGAAGCTACAACAAAAAATAGGAACATAGGAAAAGGTAAATATATAGGTACGGACAAAAAAGTGTATTTTTTTTTTTTTAAAGATTTTATTTATTCATTTGACACAGAGAGAGATTACAAGTAGGCAGAGAGGCAGGCAGAGAGAGGAGAGAGGAGGAAGCAGGCTCCCTGCTGAGCAGAGAGCCCGATGCGGGCCTCGATCCCAGGACCCTGGGATCATGACCTGAGCCGAAGGCAGCGGCTTTAACCCACTGAGCCACCCAGGCGCCCCAAAAAAGTGTATTTTTTTGTTTATTCTCTTACCTTATTTAATGGAAACTGACAATAGCAATCATAAAACTGTTGATGTTTGTAATGCACAAAGATGTACAAAAAATTAATGTATAAAGATGACAATAGCATGAAGGGTGAAGGGAATATAGATATACTGAAGCAAAGTTTCTGTATACAATTGACATGAGGCAAGTATTAATTTTAACTAGATTATAGTTAACATGTCAATTACAATCCTCAGGGCAACCACTAAGAAAAAAATTTTTAAAACAAAGACATTAAAAGGATATACTGGAAAATATTTAACATAAAAAATGTAAGAACAGATGGGGGGGAAAAGAACATATAGAAATCAAAGAGCAAATTAGGAAAGTGGATAAAAAAATATTATTCACCGAACGCTGTTATAAAGGACACTTTAAAAGACACAAATAGTTTGGGGTGCCTGGGTGCCTCAGTCAGTTAAGCACCCAACTCTTGATCTCGGCTCAGGTCATAATCTCACAATTGTGAGATCAAGCCCCATGCATCAGGCTCCACACTGGGCATGGAACTTGCTTACAATTCTTTCCCTTCCTCTGCCTCTCCTTGACTTCTCTCTCTCTCTCTGTAAAAAAACAAAACAAAAACAAAAACAAAAAAACCAACCAAACCAAACCAAAAAAAAAAAAAAAAAAGAAAGAAAAACCACACACACAAATACGTTGAAATAAGGATGAAAAAAGACATACCAGGCCAACAGTAATGAAGAGAGCTAACATGCTCTATTAATATCAGGCAAAATATACTTTAAGATAAAAATTATTACAGACAAGAAGTATTGTTTCATAATGATAAAAGGTTCAATATGTTAGTGAGGCATAATTTAACCAAATATGCACCAACAGTCTCAGAATGTATAAAACGAAAATAGAATTGAATAAATAGATAATTCAACAGTAATACTTAGACACTTCAATATCCCACTTTCAACAATTTTCTAGTACATTGTTTTAATAGCAGGAGCGAGGAATAGACAAGTCCAATGACACTGTAAATCAACTAAAATAGACCTCTATGAAACACTCTCCCCAGCAACAGAATACACATTTTTCCCCCAAGCACACATGGGCCATTTTCTAGGACAGACCATTTATAAGACCATTAGAATAGGCCTCAATACATCTAAAATGCTTGAAATCACTCAAAACCTGTTCTCTGACCACATGGATGAAATTAGAAATCAAAAACCAAAGGAAATTTGAGGACTTCATATATATTTTGAAATCAAATTATATACGCCTAAATAAATGGGTCAAAGATGAAATCACAAGGGAAATTAGAAAATATTTAGATATGAATAAGAACAAAAACAACATGCCAAACAAATGGGAAACAACTAGTAATACATAGTAGGAAATTTGTAGCTGTAAATGTCTATATTTAAAAAAATGTAAATCGAGGTATATACATCCTGTGGTATTCCTTTGCAGTTTCATGAAGATTTATACATCACATTTAGTGTTATGTACAAACCTGCCTTCATTTACATTTATTAACCCCTCTTCATTTGAAAAAGCACCAGCAATTGTAGTTAACTTTTGTTCTGGCTACTGAATTAGGCACAGACTCATCAGCTCTTTTTCTTTATCATAAATGTGTGTTATCTTGCAGTTCATCAAAAGTTTAGTAGGCCAGTGCTAGCTTCACTGCTCAAAATTAAAGGAAAACACAATTTTTAAAATGATCTTTTGATTGCAAAACTGACACATCTATGAGGTTGCATTTCACTGTTGTACATTTGTTATCATTCCTATGTGAAATGAACACTTTATTGTCATATGACAAGTACCCTTCCTAGTTTTGTGAGAACTTAGATCAAGACTATTTGAAATGCACACCATTGTTTTTCTATTCTATTTCACTTGCAGATATTTAAATTTGTCCTCTATTCCATTAATTTATATACCACATTTGGTTCCCAAATAATACTGATATGGTAAATATATCATACCTGAGAAATTGTACTTCATCTTTTTATTACTATAGCCTAAGTTCTATAACTTCTTATTGGATTACAATAGTATGCATTTAGTTATTTAAACTGAGGCCATGTAAAGTCATGGCTAATGCAGTAAGTTTTAGTCCTATATCATTTACACTTGTTATATCTATGGGCATGAAAAAATGTGAAGAACAACATATTCAAATACTATGCTCTTGCACAATTTTTGATACTCTGATTCTGTAACATTTTTATTTTTTAAACAGGAAAAAGTGATAAAATAATGAAAACACCAAGAGTTTTAACATAAATGCTTAGGATCATTTCAACTTTGCCGGCCAACAGACTGACATGTCAAATTTCTTTACTAACGTACTTTTTCAAAAGCCACTCCTTTCCGTAATTTTAGTATGAAACTGCCAATACCATAAATAGCAAGGGACAGAACAGGTAATTTTTAGTTACATTTGTATTACCTAAAGGAGCATTGTGGAAGAGGATGCAGTTAACCAATTTTATGATTTGCATAGTGCTGACTAAGAAGCTTCCATACCTACACTTTGTATTTTTCATATGTAATCATATTGCCCAAGACAAACTATTCCATCATTTAGTGTAACACTTTCTCCCAGATCTACCAGGAAGTTTCTGTGACACTGTCTTTTAATTGCAATAAAAATGACGGAGTTGCAGCTATTGAAGAAAAGAGGAAGAAAATCTCAAATCGATAACCCAAACTCACATCTTAAGAAACAAGAGAAAGCAAAGCAAACTAAATCCACAGCAAAAAACAAACAAACAAAAAAAAAACAAAACAAAAAAACAAATCCAAGTAGAATAAATGATGTAGAGAATAGAAAAACCAAAAACTAGGGCGCCTGGGTGGCTCAGTGGGTTAAAGCCGCTGCCTTCGGCTCAGGTCATGATCCCAGGGTCCTGGGATCGAGGCCCACATCGGGCTCTCTGCTCGGCAGGGAGCCTGCTTCCTCCTCTCTCTCTGCCTGCCTCTCTGCCTAGCTGTGATCTGATCTCTCTCTCTCTGTGTCAAATAAATAAATAAAATCTTTAAAAAAAAAAAGAAAAACCAAAAACTAAAAGTTAGTTCTCCAGAAGATGAAAAAAACTGGCAAGTATTTAATTAGACCTACCAAAGAGAAGACCTACTGAGTACAGAGAAGGCTTAAGATTCAAATTCTAAAATCAGAAATGAAAGAAGGGTTATTGCTACTGACTTTGCAGATAAAAAGGTCTACAAGGAAATACAATGACATATTGTATGCCAAAACATGCAGGTAACCTAGATGAAATAAAAAATTTGCTACTAAGGCACAGGTACTGAAACAGACTCAAGAGGAAAGAAAATCCCAACAGACGTTTAACAAGTAAAAAGATTAAGTAATTATGATAATAATCATAATAACACCACCACCACCACTAATAAAAGCATCCCACAAAGAGCCCAGTCCCAAATGACTTTATTGGTAGTCTATCAAACATTTCGAGAAGCATTAACAATTTCTCATAAACTCTTCCAAAGAAATAGACGATAAAGGAAAACTTCCCAACTCACTTTATGAGGCCAGTATTACACTGATAAACAACAGACACCACAATAGAAGAAAATTATAGACCAATAGGTTTTATGAGTATAAATGCAACAATTCTCAACAAAATACTTGCAAACCTATTAAGGACCTAAATAAACGGAAATATAGCCTATTTTCATGGATCAAATTATAGTAAGATGGTAATATTCACCAAATGTTATCTATAGATTCTACACAATTCCCATCAAAATTCCCATCAGGCTTGTTTCTAAAAATTGAGAAGGTGACACTAAAATTCATATGCAAAGTCAAGGCCAAAGGTAGCCACAAAAATCCTGATAGAAATAATGAAGCTAGAGGACTCACACTTTGTAATTTTAAACATTACAAAGAACCTCCAATTTCTGACACATAAGGGGCTGGAAGTCACCACTCCATCCTAACATAAAGTAAAAAGCTGAATAGAATAAAAAATCAACAACTCTCCTAGGACCTAAGAGAGGGATTCCGGGAACATAACTGCCTCAAAGATTAGAGAGATGGACAGGTGCATATAGGGAGAACTGACTTACCAGAACAGAAACTCACAAGTAGAAGCCACCAGAGGAATCACTGCTGGGGTAGGAAAACTTGAAATGCTACCGTCAAATTGCTGGAGGCTCAGTGTGGACAAGTCTCAGAGTTAAAAACTTCAGGAAGAACTGGTCAATATGAGGGGTGTCCACAACATTGAGATTTTTCTCCAGGGGCTTTACCAGATTCTCACAAATACTGAAGGAAACCCCCATCCCACTCACAGAAGGGCGAAGGGAAAAGGAAAAATTGTGAAATACACTAGAGCGCTCTGCAGTTCTTAACAAGGCCTGCCCTCAGGGTAAACTAGTTAACTAGAGCCTCTTCTGCTGGAGTATTATCAGAGCCTAACTGAACTGGAGAAGGAAAACACTCAACTCTAGCTGTCTTTAGCCATCTTATCCCAACTAAGCAGAAAAATAAATAGAGGAACACTTGTAAAAGCATGGTTTGAGGTACAAGCTCAAAAAAAAAAGTATTTAGTACATACCTATAAATTCTTAAATATAAAATGGTCTAAATGTTCCAATCAAAAGACACAGTGTGACTGAAAGGATAAAACAAACAAAACCCATGTATATGCTGCTTATAAGAGACTCACTTCAGATGTAAAAACACATACAGACTGAAAGTGAAGAGATGGAAAAAGAAATTCTATGAAACTAGAAGTGTGGGGAGGAAAAGCTGGGGTAGTAATATTTGTATCAGACGAAATAGACTTTAAAACAAACACTCTAACAAAAGACCAAGAAAGACATTAAATGATGACGATGATAAAAAGATCAATCCAACAGAAGGATTTAACAATTATAAATATTTATGCACCCAACACAAGACCACCTAAATACATAAAGCAAATATTAACAGACATAAAGGGAGAAATTAACAGTAATACAATAGAATTTAATACCCACTTACATTCATGGATAGATTATCCACACACACACACACAAAAAAAAAATCTGTAAAGAACAGTGGCATTGAATGACACGTCAGACCACATGAACTTAAGAGATATACATTCCATCCCAAAACAGAATGTACATTCTTTTCAAGTGCACATGGAACATTTTTCAGAACAGATCACATGTTAGGCCACAAAACAACTTTCAAATTTAAGAAAATTGCAATCATTTCAAGCATCGTTTCACAATGGTAAGAAACTAAAAATTACAAGAAAAATGCAAAAAAAAAAAAAAACCCCACAAACATGATGAGGCTAAACAACATGATACTAAACAACCAATTGGTGAACAAATACATCAAAGTTATAAAAAAAGAAAAAAAGAAAAAATACATTGAGACTAATCAAAATGAAAACACAATGGTCTAGAATCTTTGGGATACAGCAAAGATAATTTTAAGAGGGAAGTTTATACCAATACAGACCTACCTTAAGAGACAAGAAAAATCTCAATCTAATCTTACACCTAAAGAAACTAGAAAGATAAAAAGAAAGTGCAAAGTTAGTAGAATGGAAATAAACATCAGAACAAAAGTAAATGAAATAGACACACACACACAAAAAAGATTAAACCAAGAGCTAGTTCTTTGAAAAGAAACTGATAAACTTTTAGCTAGACTCATTATGGGAAAAAATGAAGTACTCAAAGTCAGATATGAAAGAGAATTAACAGAAATATAAAGGATTGTAAGAGATTACTACAAAAAATTACATGTCAACAAATTGGACAATCTAGAAGAAATGGATAAATATCTAGAAACATAGAACCTTCCTAAACTGAATGAGAAATAGAAAATCTGAACAGACAATTACTAGTAACAAAAACTGGTAATCAAAAGACTTCCAAGAAGAGTCCAGGATCACATGGTTTGACTAGTGAATTCTCCCAAACACTTAAAGAAGAATTAATACTAATATTTCTCAAACTTCTGTAAAAAATACAAGTGAAGGGAACATTTCCAACTTTATTTTATTAGGCCATCATTACCCTGATACAAAAACCAGACAATACCACAAAAATAAATAAATAAATAAAATTACAGGCCAATATCCCTGATAAACAAGATGCAAAAATATTCAATAAAATATTAGCAACCTAATTCAATACTTTCAAAAAATTCATACACCGTGATCAAGTGAGACTTATTCCAGAGATAAAGGATGGATCAAAACCCACCAATCAATGCACTATATCACAATAACAAAATGAAGGATAAAAATGATATCATCTTAATTGATGCAGAAAAAGCATTTGACAAAATTCAACATTGATTCATTAAACTGTCAAAGAGGGTACAGAGTGAATGTATTTTAATGTAGTAAAGGCCAAGACAAGCCCACAGCTAACATCACATTGAACAGTGAAAGCTGGAAGCTTTATTTTCTAAGATCAGGAAGAAGATAACGATGCTCACTCCTGCAACTTCTATTCAACACAGTATTGGAAGTCCTAGCCAGAGCAATCAGGCAAGAACAAGAAATAAAAGGCATCCAAATCAGAAAAAAAAGTAAAACTGTAATAATATTATACACAAAGCCCCGAGGATCCCACCAAAAACACTATTGGATGAAATAAATTTAGTAAAGTTACAGGATAGAAAAAAATCAGTATACAAATCTGTTGTTTCTATACAACACCAAACTACCAGAAAAAGAAATTTAAAAGACAATCCCATTTATGCATCACAAGGAATAACACCTAGGAATAAGTTTAACCAAGGATATAAAAAAAACTTCTATGTTGAATATCATCGGACATTGGTTAAACAGACACACAAGTAAACGGAAAGATATTCTGTACTCATGAGTAGGAAGAATATTGTTAAATTGTCCATACTCTCTAGAGGAATCTACAGATTCAATATAATTTCAAAATTCCAATGACATTTTAAAATGATGTAGAATATTAAAATCTGTAAAGAACCACAAAAGACTCCCAATACCGAAAGCAATCTTAAGAACAAAGCTGGAGGCATCACACTTCTGAATTTCAATCTGAATTTCAATCTTCCTTACAAAGCAGGAGTAAAGAAAAGAGTGTGGTACTGGCATCAAGATAGACACAAAAAATGAATGAAAGCCTAGAGATCCCAGAAATAAACCCACATAAATATGGTCAATTAATTTACGACAAAGTTGTCAAGATTATACAATGGGGGAAAGAACTAGACAGCCATATATGAAAGAATACAGTTGAACTACATTCTTATTCCATACACAAAAATCAACTCAAACTAGATTAAACACTTGAAGATAAGACCTGAAACATCAAAGCTTCCAGAAGAAAAAGTAAGTGGTAAGTACCTTGTCATTGCTATTAGCAAATACTTTTAGGATCTGACACCAGAAGCAGAGGCAATAAAAGCAATAATTTTTTAAAAAATAGTCTCGAATCAAAAGCATCTATACAGAAAGGAAACCATCGACAAAATGAAGCAAACTACTAAATGGGAAAAATATTTGTAAATCATTTATCTGATAAAGAGTTAATATCCAAAACATATCAAGAACTCCTTCAAAACCAAAACAAAAAACAAAAACAAAACAAAAACAAACAAAAGACAGGAATAAAAAACTTATATGCAGATAACAGATTGGTGGTGGCCATAGGTGGGAGTGAGAAAAATTCATGAAAATGGTCAAAAGGTCCAAACTTTCAGCTCTAAGTACTTGAGATGTTATGAATAGAATGATGCCTCTTGATATTATAATGTGTATTTCAAAGTTGCTGAAGTAGGTCTTAAAAGTTCACACCACAAGGAAAAGAACTGTAAGAATTTGAACAAAATGTAAAAACCCCACACTGTGACACTTCTGCATGAAAAAGAGTGATATAGTATCAGTATTTATTAGTCATTGACTCTTTGAACTTTTATGAAGTATATGTGAACTGTGAACATGGGAAATTGTTGGAATTGAATTAATGACAAAGGGCAACACAGACAATGGAAGGCATCAGTTCTGTCTACTAAACAAAGCATTTCAACTACTAGACTCCTAGACACTGTTGGACTGGGCAACATGAGAGTGGAACCAAGGTTGCCAAAACTGAAGATTTAGTATCCTGGATTAGATCCTTCATTTATACTTCTCAGGGTATATTAGGTATTTTCGCAAACACATTAACTCCTTCCCTTACCAAGAGTGAGTATGATGTGAGAGAAAAAAGAGTGTCTTTGGAACCCCCTTTCGGGTTCAGTGCTCATAAATGGGAGTTGGTGTAAGCCAGTTAACCTCTCATGGGCACAAATTTTTCATTTGCAAAAGAGATTTACTAATGCCTTGGCTGAGGGATATGTGAAGATTAAAAAAATCTTTTGAGTACATTATATAAAAGAACCTGGTATAAAATAGAGATTAAATAAATGCTTATTGAACCAATTCTTCTTATTAAATAGTGCCTGAGTTTTGCTATTATTTCAAACCACTATAATTTCACTGCAAAGATTCCAGTTCTCACACTAAACACTAACCCTAGTGGCTTGGAAAAGCACACGCTTAATGCAAACATGTCCAAAGTAGTGTACTTATTGGGAGAACGTGGCTCAGTTACCTGTGAAAACACTCCAGTCCTTGCTGATCATTAAAGGGTTTAATGTTTGCATCTCCACATAGAAGAGGTCCTTGGAAATATCAGGCTTGTAAGGCATGATCTCAAGTACAAAACAAGGTCAATTTTTCAGCACTGTCAGAATTAAACATTCTCCACAATAATGCTGTTCCCATTTAAAAAATGCAAAATGAAGTCAGTTTCAAGACCACAAGATGCTCCTGGAATATTACCATCATTTATGTTTTAATTGGCTTAACCTGCTTAATTCTAAGATTTGAGATTGCAAAAAGATATATACAAAGTTTACCTATCTTAAATAAGTCTTGTTTGAAATATGTTGAAAATTAGCAATGTTTTAAAGCTGACCTGTGTCTACTAAAAACTTGAGTTTTTCCATCTTATGGCAGTATTTCAATCCTTCTCATTTATCAGTATTTCAAATAAAAATAAGCAGTAAGAAAATGTGTAATTTACTGTAATTTATATTTGACAGTGCATGAATAGGACTAAGTATATCAAATAAAGCCGTAGAAATGGATTAAAAATGATTTTTAAAATATGGGGTTCTTGTCATAAGAAAACAAGGTGACTTAATAGAAGAAGCCAGTTAAAAAGAACTGCCTAGCATGAGCAGTTGCCGCAGCGTCAGAAACATGGCAGAGCAAGAGCAAAGAAAAAAGATCCCACTGGTTCCAGAAAATCTCCTGAAAAAGAGGAGGGCTTATCAGGCCCTTAAAGCCACTCAAGCAAAGCAGGCACTTTTAGACAAGAAGGACCAGAAGAAAGGAAAACAGCTCAAGTTTAAGTGACTGGAATGGTTCTTACATGATTCCTGGCGGCAGCAACGTGACAGGGTGCACCTCAGACGACTAGAAGTGAAACCTCGCAGCCTGGAAGTGCCAGATAAACATTCCTTGGCCTTTGTTGTACGCATCCAAAGGATTAAGGGGTGAGTTCACTAGTGCAGAGGACTATTGCAAGGCTTTGCCTAAAGATTTTCAGTGGTGTCTTCTTCAGAGTAACCACCCAGACCATAAAAAAGCTGCGTGTAGTGGAAACTTATGTGAGCTGGGGGTTTCCAGATCTGAAGTCTGTCTGGGAACCCATCTTGAAACATGGACAAGCCAAGGTCAAGAATAAAACCATCCCTTTGACAGATAATACAGTGATTGAGGAGCACCTGGGGAAGTATGTGGTGTTATTTGCTTGGAAGACCTCATTCATGAAATTGCCTTTCCAGGGAAGAATTTCCAGATCTCTGCGTTCTTACATCCTTTCCATCTCTCAGTGGCCCATCATGCTACCAAGAATAGAGTGGGCTTCCTGAAGGAGGTGGGGTTACCTGGCTATCAAGGTGAACTCATCAATCAGCTCATTCAGCAGCTGAATTACTAAACCCAGCATTTCTGAAAGCACAGTGTATTGGTGGCCTGTGTTTTGTCTTTTGGAATTGTTACCAGTATCTTCAAAGAAGATTATTTTCTGTTATATCTTCAGAAACTAGAGGGAGGGTCAAGGAAAAAATGATGATGTCCTGGAAGGCACTTGTAACCACAGCCCAGTTCCAAGGGAAAGTTTCAGTGTGTTTTCCACGTTGGCCGCCCTGCCACCTCTGAAGTCAGCAGAGGACTCCTGCCACGGAAGAGGGAGTCCTGCTATGTCACATCTTCTATCCTGGGGTTTAAAGTTGGTGAACGAATACCCAAGCATGATTACAAGACAAGCTTGGACCAAGCTCAGGAATGTACTTGAACCTAGGGTTTCCTAGGGCCTTGTTTTGGAAGGAACTTGAAATTACAAAGAAGAGCACAAAAACAGTGAAGAAGAAAAAAAGAACTGCTTAAAGCTTCAGTTTAACTTGGATTTTATCAAGTCTCAAATATATTAGGATCTTCAACTTCAAATCATTTCAGTTTAACAAATGTCATAGTGCTTACTATGTGCAAAGCACCATTGTAGTCTGTTACCTTCCTCCTGCCCCACTCCGCATTTTCAGAAGTCGGCCTTTAAAATAATCCATTATTACTTTTCATTTGCTTCTCAGAGTATTGAGGATAATGAATCATGTGTTTCAAAAAAAATTAAAAACTTTTGTGCTTCAAAAGGACATTTTCAAGTAAATGAATTTTTTTTCAAATCCTGTCACGTAATGAACATTTATCCACAAAATATAAAGAACTCCTATAGCACAAGTCTTACAAAAACAAATAACTGAATTAAAAGCCAGGCACAATATTTAAATAGACATTTCTTCAATGAGCATATGAAAGAAAAAAACATCATTAGTCACTAGGGAAATGCAAAACAAAACTAAACAAAACAAAAACACATTATACCCCTTTGGATGGTAAACATACAAAAGATAGTGAATAACCAGTGTTAGTGAAGATGTGGAGAAACTGGAACCCTTATATACTGCTATAAATATTTGGAAAAGAGTCGGGCAGTTATTTAAAATGTTGAACAAAAAGTAACTTTGACCTAGCACTTCCACTAGTTATATACCCAAGAGAATTCAAAGTATCCATATAAAAGCCTGTTCATGAACGTTCGTAGCAACAGAATTCACAATGGTAGAAACAACTCAAATGTCGATCAACTGGTGAATGAAAAAATAGAATGGTATATCCATAAATGTGGCATTATTCAGTCATAAAAAGAAACTAAGTACTGATACATACTATATAACATGGATTAACTTTGAAGACATTAGGCTAAATCAAAGAAGCCAGGCAAAAATGGCTATATGTTGTATAATTCCATTTATATGAAATTTTCAGAATAGGCAAATCCACAGAAATAGAAAGTAGATTAGTGGCTGCCAGGGCCTCGGGGAGGAAGAATGGGTAATGCCTATTAATGGGTGATGAAATGTTCTGAAATCAGACAGTGGTGATAGTTATATAGTTCTGTTACTATCAGTGAGTTATACACCTCAAAAGCATGAATTTTATGGTATATGAGTTCTATTCCAAAGAAGCAGTTTTGAAAAACAGTCTGTGTCATCTTTAGTTTCAAATCTACCCTACAAAATATGGGCATATTCTTTTATATACACATATACATGTGTATGCCCAAGCCCATAGTTTCTGGGTATTTGAAAATGCATATATTTCACTTTTCCTTAACTGATGAAAAATCAATTTGCTTGTGTTCCAAATAAACTAGTTAGTTCTATGTAGATATGTAGATCTCTGGATCCATTTGACTATCTTCAGAATTCACCCAACATAGTATGATGCATATGGATCATTTCTGGAAAGATCCCTATAACTTCCTAACTTAGAAGACATTAACAAGTTATATTGATTTCTATCAGGCAATGCCACTATATTAAAAATGTAAGTATTTAAAATTTGTCAGCCAAAGGCATTTCTTTATATCATTTAATATGTGCCACTAGTTAGATAGCTATGAGAACTAAAGAAAGTTCAAATTAAAATATCTGCACGGTTAGTCTTTCCCCTAAAATAAACCAATCTGGAAGATAGTATTATCACTTCTGCAGAGCAGTAAAGTCATCAACTTATATAGGTCAGGCTTATTTTTCTCTTCCACAAATTTCTTATCTATTGCACACAGACCCTCTTTGGGAAACCACTAGTATAAGAGAGCAACAGAAGTGTGAATTTTTTAACACCTCTTTCTGCCAATATTTTCCTTTAAGTTCTCCCTTGTTCCATTACAAGTTTGGAGCTCAAGTCATTTTCTAGTCAATAGCTCTTTGTAGCTTTTGACTGAACCAAGAAATAAGGAGACTCTCTATGGAAAATCAAGTCGTGATTGACCATTACAGAAGAATCAATTTTAGTCAGAAATACCTGTTTGTTTCACTTGAAAATTAAACTGGTGCAAGAAAACTAGGTTGTAAATACTGTGACTGACATAGTATACACTGAAGACAACCAATTGAACCTGTCAACTTCACATGAACAAATAATAAATAACTAGTTTTAGGATCTTTTGATCCATATCATACAACTGGCATTATATAGCAGAATTATTAAAATACATTTTTAACAGCTTTACAAAAAATACTCAACTTTATCCCAATTGTTTCACACACCATAATGAATATTAATACTCCTGGTGTTATAAAGTCTAAACCATAGACTATATTATAATTTAGGTCACTTTGGGAAAATTTTTATTTATAAAAATTGTATGTACCGGAGAATTATAAAACTAGAAGCAGTTAAGAGAGTATTAACTAAATGTTTATCAAAGGAAATTAAAATACAAAAATGACATTTTTAATACATAATAAAATATTTAAATCAAGTGCCTTAAAGGCTCTCCTTTTTTTTTTTTTTACAAATGATATCCTGATTTCCTTTATGTCTTAAATTGCTAACCAATATTTGTATCTTATTCCAGTAAGATTAGGGTTTTTATGCACAGAAAGTAAAATTCTCCATTTGACCTTTTGAGATGCTTGAAAGATAAAAAGAATTGATTGACTGCCCCAAAAAAGGGGGGGGGGAGATTTAAGTTGACATTATAATTTTAAGGTTGACCAGCTATGTGCTAGCATATTTAGAAAGTGTACAATTTTTTAAAATATCCATTCTAAGTGTCCTTGGGTTAGTTAAGAGTAAGGGGTGTCAACCTGAAACTCGGCCTCCAAAAAATGCAACAGTGAATTTAGCAGATAAGTGTACACTCTTAAGAAACAAGTCAAATTGAGACCAGAAGTCATAGACTTGTGCTTTAAAGGCAAATATCTCTATGAAACTATTGTTTTTGCCTTGTAAAGTGTTTTTTTTCTTACAATTTTAAATTTATCTGTAGTTTAAAATTGGAATGTTTCACAAAAATAATAGGGAGTATTTTGTCTTGGCAAAAAAAAAAAAAATCACAATCCGGTAACCCCAGGTTCATTTTTCCCACATAGCAAAAAAAAAAAAAAAAATTATAGAAGTGACTAAAGTATGCTCCTTTAGATGGGGCTCCTCAAAGCATTGTTTTCAGATTTTTTTTTAATTTATGGTGATTTTAACTTAGCCTTGCTGATTATATCACCTACTCCTCTAAGCATCTAAGTTTATGACCCCACCAATACAGATTTAAGTGCTTTCATTACAAAAAACCATCAACAAAAAAGTTTCAAGAAGTTTAAATTGCCCCAGGATTTACTTTTCAATACTTTTATTTTGATGTAAGTAAGGACTTTGATTAGTCTTTAGAAGTATTAATACATGTATCAGGTCAAGTCTAGTTTTCAAATCAGCATGGAAAGAAAGCCTTAAAACCTTAGGCACATCATATTCTCTACTTGCTGGAAGCTCCACTCTCCTTTTGTCTCCTTAGAATCTACCATTATGGCTTTTGAAGACCACACACATGTGAAAATGAGTGAGTCTACAGAAGACAGAAAAGGAAGCAGTCTTCCCAGTTATATGTAATATTTCCTCCCAAAACACAAAGTTGCCTGATTCCAAGATCTAACCTGAAATATAACCTACCCATAACATTACTATTAAATTTATATTGACTAGATAACATGCTGAATGTTTAATAAAATTTCCTAGAACTAAGTTGATTGTATCCAAAAAGTCCAATATCTATACTGTCGATTTATCTGTCATTCAGATTATCAAATAGTATAAGCCAAATATTAAGAGGCTTAGAAAAAAACATACCCTTGAACCAAGCAATTCTAAATTTAGCACAGGGTCTCACATTCTGAAAACAATCACTGATATATCCAAATATTTATATACAAGGAAGTTTTTCATAGCTTTATTGTAATGGCAAAAAGGAGGGGACAATATAGAAATATGTCAACAGAGTGTGGGTTGAATTACTTTGGTACACTGGATATGTAAAGTCAATTAGTTAATGCCACAAGACAATATGCACAATATCAAATGAAGCAGGTCCAAAGTAATATGTGTACCAAGGTCCATTTCATAATAGATATGAATAAAATGCAAATGAAAATATGTGCATAAAACTATTAATAGAAATAATATTTTAGGTATAGTGGATTGAATAACGTGCACTCAAAATTCATGCCCACCTGCCACCGCAGAATGTGACCATCTTTGAAAAAAAGGGTCATTTTGCCCAGTTAATTAGTCAAGATGAAGTCACAGCAGCTGAAGGTGGGCCTTAAACCCAATGACTAGCGTCCTTTTAAGAGAGGATACCCAAAGTCAGACAGAAAAGAAAGCCATATAAAGAAAGACACAAACTAGACTGATACAGCTACAAACAAAGAATACCAAGCTGGGAGCTACCAAAAGCCAGGAAGAACTAAGGATGAATTCTTTCTCTAGAGCTTTCAGAGGAACCAGAGCCCTACTAACACCCTGGTTTTGGATTCCTAGTTTTAAGAACCGTGAGAGAATAGATTTGTTACTTTAAGTCACCAAGTTTGAGATCACTTATAATGGTAGCCGTAGGAAATTACTACAAGTAAGTGATCTTTATTTCCCCTTCATGTGAATGGGTTTTGCCCTATTTGATAAATTAAACATGTCAATTTTATGAGAAAAATGTTATCAAAAACATATTGTGACCTAATAAATACCTAATAATTGATAATTATGTTATTCTTTAAAAAAAGTTCTAATTCACCTATTTTTGAAAAAAATCTGTGTTCAAACACACTCAAATACCAACAAGTATGTCAAGCCTCAATACCTTTTTATTATTTACCTTCTACATTTATAAGACTCAGAGATAAACAAGCAAAATCTTTCTCCTCTAAGCATAATCAAACATCACTAAAATTTATGAATAATGAAATCAAAGTAAACTGAGCAGCTTGGTAAAAGCAATAAAGAACTTCTGAGACTGCAATTATGTTTGGTTCATGTAATATTGACTTGGTTTTAGTAAACAGATACACTTCTTGTGTGGGCTTTGAGAAAATATGGAGCAAGTAAGACAAATTATACTTCGATACAAGACCAAAAGAAACAACCCAAATAACAAAACCTCGGAACTGGAAGATTTAGAATTCATCTAGTACATATACCATTAATCAAGAATCTTCCTAACAACATTCCTGACAGGTGATAATTCAAATGCAATTTTCTAAGTACCCTACTTGCCAAGAATACATGACTACATCATCCAGTGGCCACCTCCAAAGGTCAAGCGTACTTTTCAGAAAGCAGCCTATTCTATTCTTACAATTCTGTTTCTTAGAAAATTCTTATGTTGAGATAAAATCTTCTCTCTGGAATAACTATTTTTACTCTTCCATACCTTTTTTTCCTTCTTCCGTCATCCTTCATAATCAACTTGTATCACAGCTTGAAGTCATAAATTCAAAGAATTTTTAGAAAGAGATTACTAACTTCTCACCAATGAAAAAAATTCCTTCATAGCATTCTTTGCTAATTGCTATACTTTATTTGAATATAACTATTGAAAAAGAAAAGTCCACTCATAAGGACAGGCATGTCTACTTTAGGCATGTGGCATGTAGAGCTGACCTTCACCTTTCTGCAAATTTCACTAGTTGATGCTAATTCCTTGCTGCCACAATACAGTGAACTCTTCCATGTCAGGGTTACCAGGCATCTGAAAATCACCATCAACATTCCCCTTAGATCTCTACTTCACTATACACAGTACTTCTGGTTATCTTTCCTGGTTTTAAGATCCTTTATTATTCATCCTCCTGGTCACATTTCTCTCTGAACAAATCTCAATATATCCATGTGTCTTTCTCTATAGCCTGGTGCCTGGAACGCAGTACATTACAGAGGCCATATGCCCACTGTGGTAAAAATCATTAACCATAGTTGGGAGGCAACACCACACCTGTGTTAAAACAACCCCCTGAAATTACATGCAATACTGTACATATCTATATATACACACACATACACAAGTATAAGCAAAAGAAAGCATTCTTCCCCCTTTGAGAAGACACTTTCTTTTGCTAGCTAAAATCCTGGAGTATTTTTCACTACAATATATTTTATTCTTGGGACTTTGTTTTCCTTTTCTATAAACAGATAGTTTTTTAACTTCACCAAAATGCAAAACTTTATATTTACCTTATTGAATGCCATTGTATTACTTCCTGCCTTTCTTGCTAGTTTTCAACATTTCTCTGAACCCTAAAACTTCCATCCACTTAGTATCCTCCAGAGACTTGCACCATTCCAATTTAACAAGATCTTTTCTTTTTCATTTAACTTCCAGTTAGTTAATATACAGTGCAATACTAGCTTCAGGTGTACAATTAAGTGATTCAATACTTATATACAAAACCTGGTGATCATCTCAAGTGCACTTCCCTATCTTCTCTTAAGCAGAGGGCTTTGATATTCTACCTGTAAAAATCTGGAATTCCATGGAAGTTCAAGTATTAGTCACAATGATGAGGATGATAGCTAATATAATACCTCTTTCTACCAAACAGTGTTCTAAATGCTTTATAGGTCTTACCACATTTAATTCATGTTACACATAAAAGTACCACCAGTGATAGAACCAGAGCTGCAGATGAGCTGGTGTGGCTATATCACTTGTTTACAGGTCATGTCCATTCTGACTGGTCCATGCCCAGCATTACCAGTTAAATTTTTTAAAATAATGCTCTCATGGAGCCAGGATTTGAATCCCAATGGCCTGACTCCAGAGTTCAACCTAATAATCCAGTCTTCCATGTTCCTTCAAGCTCTGGTTTTCTTCTCACTACCCATTTTCTACATAAGTATTGGATGAAAAATTTTAAAAACTATTTGCTGCACAGAGTTTTAAAAGTACTAAAGGATTAAGTGAAAATATTTTAAGTAACTGAGCTTAAGAGGTTATTAATGTTGAGTATATCATTTAAAACCCCTGAAATTATATGCAGCATTTTATGTGTGTGAATGAGAGCAAGAGTGAGCATCTTTCCCTCTTGTGAGAAGATATGTATCTTTTATTACATTCTTAGATGGGTTACAGATATACACAAAGTCAGCATTGCCTCAGATCACCTCTGATAAACTGGGTAAGAAAATTTATCCACTTTTTCTAAGAACATGAAGGCAAAAGGAAAAAATTTCTTGGTGAATGCAGGTGAATTGTGATTATAATTATCAAACTTGGGAATTTGATCTTGAGAAAATTACTTGTTGACTCAGCCTCAGTTTCCTATTTGTGAAACAAGGTTAAAATTGTACCTACCTTAAATAATTCCAAGACCAAATGTAAAGCACTTGGAACAATTTCTGCACATAGTTGATACTAAATATACATTAATATTATGAAGAATGTAGTGTGTCAGAATTATCAAAGCTGAAAGATGAATAAGGCATATCTTCCTGGATGATTTGGGAAAACTTATTTATACATTAAAACAAGTATATCATTGAATAGAAAAATATCACCTGCATGAATATGAAATAAAGTGGGGGACTTAGAAATTCATTCACAAAGCAGACACCTTTTTTTTTTAAGATTTTTATTTACTTGTTTATTTGACAGAGAGACAGAGAGACAAAGAGAGAGAGTGTGTGTGCACGAGAGGGAACACAAGCAGGGGGAGTGGGAGAGGGAGAAGCAGGCTCTCTGCTGAGTGGGGAGCCCAATGCGGGGCTCAATCCCAAGACCCTGGGATCATGACCTGAGCCGAAAGCAGAGGCTTTAACCCACTGAGCCACCCAGGCACCCTATATACTATGCTTTTCAAATAATAATTTAAACATGCATTTACTGGGGCACCTGGTTGGTATCATCAGTTGTCTCCAACTCAGTTTGGGCTCAAGTCGTGATCTCAGGGTCATGAAGTTGAGCCCTTCATTGGGCTCTGCATCAGCATGGAGTCTGCTTGAGATTCTATCCCTCTCTTGCCTGTGTGCTTTCTCTCAAATAAATAAATAACCCCCAAACCATACATTTACTGATTTGAAAAGATGGAACATTCATAATGTATTTTGAAGTGGAAATAGAAACATTACAGGAAAGTTGCTTTGGTAAAATCTTATTTTGATAAAACTTATATGTATAATTTCTCACAGGAATTTGAAAGCTTATATCCCAAAAATGATGGCAGTGATTTTCCTTCTAAAATATAGGATTTAAAGTAGTTTGTTTCTATTTTTTTGATCATTTAGAAACTTATAAAATTTTAAATAAAAGAAAGTAAGTAACCTTGTCAAGACTATTTTGTCTATCTTGGCTTTTTGTGAGCTCTAGCTCTTTAAGGGAGGGGCCAAAAATCCATGTATTCATGAAGATTTCTTTAGATCTCCATATACAGTGGTCAGGGTCACTAGTCTGAATGATCTGTAGTTCACCTTCTCCCACATTTCCAAAAAATATACACATCTTTATCATTTTCTGCTCCTTGGAATGTCAGAATGCAAGTGTATGCTCTGACATGCATCTGCCTGTCATGTTTAACTATTTAAACATGTTGCCTAGGGACGCCTGAGTGGCTCAGTTGGTTAAGCGCGTGCCTTCAGCTCAGGTCATGATCCCAGGGTCCTGTCACTGAGTCCTGCATTGGGCTCCTTGCTCAGTGGGGAGCCTGCTTCTCCCTCTGCCTGCCACTCCCCCTGCTTGTGCATATGCTCTCTCTGACAAATAAGTAAAATCTTAAAAAACAAATGTTGCCTATTTCCTCTACCTGTTTCCATCTTCTCTGGTTTGGCTTCATCAGTCTTTCCTTATAGGACTTCACTCTTACATCTCTCTTCACCACAGTCACCTGTTCTCATTTCTTGGCACTCTGAGTCATTGCCTTTTTATTTTTTATTTTTATTTTTTGTTTGTTTGTTTAAAGATTATTTATTTATTTATTTCACAGAGGGAGAGAGATCACAAGGAGGCAGAGAGGCAGGCAGAGAGAGAGGGAGAAGCAGCCTCCCCGCTGAGCAAGGAGCCCGATGCGGGCCTCGATCCCAGGACCCTGAGATCATGACCTGAGCCGAAAGAGAGGCTTTAACCCACTGAGCCACCCAGGCGCCCTGAGTCATTGCCTTTTTAAAACTTCAAGAAAACATTCTTCCACACCTAGTTTAACAGGGTAAAAAGTCCATAATTTCCATCATTTGTATATTTAATTTCCATTAATGCACTTTTTACATCTTTTAAAGTGGTCATATCACTATGATGTATATTGAACTTTTCACTTACTATAAGTGTTTTCATAAAAATCCTGACAAATCAGATTTCTATCACCTTCCATTTACTAACTGATTTTGTATTTAAGTATTTTTAGGTGTGTATTCATAATTCTGTTTAGGACTTCACATTTCACCCCTATTATATTTTATTAACTCTGGTTCTTATCCCAATCAGAAAACTGCAATAGAATTTCTAGGTAATCCACATGACTTACATATGCCTGTAATTATCCTCCTTTATATTTCTTATGCATATGTATCTTTACAAAATGTAGTCAAATAGTTTGTTTTCCTTCAGAGATTAAGTTGTCATCATGAGAGGATCCTAAGTGAAGGACACTAGAAGTTTAGAAGGAAGGGAAACAGACCTCGGTTTGTTTGTTTGTTTGTTTGTTTAGAAACAGACCATTTTAATAAGAGCCTCAAGCCTTTAGGGTTCACAGACTTGGGAGGTAATATGAGTGAAGCAGGTTCCTGCTGAACAGTACTTCATCATCCAGTGGGGGCAGCCACTTCTGACTGCTGACATAAGGGAATGTGGCAAATGTTCTGATTTTTCATGAGAATCCACTAAGTGGAGTTTCTATGTGAAATCATCCAATTTTCAAAATACTTCATTTAATTATGCAAAAATCTCAGATTCCAACTGCCCACTGCAGATAGCATGCCATGCTTTATTGAGCATTGATTCAAAAAGTACTTACCAATCTCTTTCTATAATCTATAATCAATGGAAAAAAATCAAATGTCACCAACCTCTTAGCATCTACCCAGAATCTAGAAGAATTTCAACAAAGTCAAATTCAGAGTTTCATGTATGAACCCCCTCTAAATCCCTTAATAAAGATCAGATCAGGATTTTGCATGAGAACTGTTTATCTCCTAATCACCATAAGGGCAATTACTCACAATACGCATCTTTCATAACTAGAGGTATTTCAATGCTTTAGTATTTTTTAATGAGACTTCCTTTGAACCTCACCTTTGTTAAATATAACTAGTTATACAACACTTGACACAATATCAAAATTCCATGAGCAAAAACTCTCCCCTTTGACCTACAGCAACTGTACAATTCTATTTCATGCCTGACAGCTGATTCTCATAAGACCTCTGACATACCAAACACAATCCATGACAGCTGATTCTAGCTAACAGCAATCACTGTAGACAATTCTTTTTGACTAGTTGTTTGAAAGAAGCAAGAATGAGTTATATATTTGATCTCCTCATGTACAGAGATGGTCTTTCATTACATCCAGATCTGGAATTATTAGGAGAACTTTCATTTTGTAAACTGACATATTACTTTAGGAAACACAGAGGAGCAACGTGATGATTTATATTTCAATACCATTGTTGAGATTCTTTTCCATTTCTATCAGCCATCCTTTAAGCTAAAGGGAAGTCTCTTTAACATGCAGGTTCCCAGATCAAAAGTAGAGACATTCCCCTCTTCAACTTAGAAATGGCCCAGAAGTCTGCATTTTATTAGGCACTTTAGGATTTTAGGAAGCAGGACATCTGCAAAGTATGCTTGGAGAGATACTATCTAAATTTCTATTGTTTCCCTAAATGTTAATCATATAAAAACTGCACCCATTCTCAATTCTTCACCTCCTCCATAGGCACATTACATATTATATCATTTTCAGAAAACCTATTAAGAGAAAGGAAAAGACAAAGGCACCAATTTGTTTAGTGATTGGTAGTCCCTGCTAGCCTATCTCCAGTTATTTCCACCTCACTCCAGCAACTGACGATGAAAGAAACTGGCCAAAATTTGATTTTTCCAACATAAAAGTATTTTTTGTCAATATATGATGCTACGCAATGAAGACAGCTAACTCTCCTGTGGAAGAGTGACTTCGAAGCTAACCCAGGCTTCATCCACCACCAGTGGGTCCCAAGGGCAAAAAGAGCTTTAGTATCAGTCAAGCTCCAGGTCCACTTAACACATGAGCCCCCAGGAAAGAAAGATCTGAAATATATTTGTGTGGGTTAGTTTTAGGAATCTGTGGAAGAGTTTTGGCTGTAACCTTCCAGGCCAAATAATCAAAGTGTGACTTCACGCTTGGGTTTCTCTGATAAACAGTTATTGCCAGATCTGGGTAGTGATTTGGCTGTGGATCCAGGCCCTTTTGATAAGATTCTTCCAAAGTCCAGCGTTGGGAATAACCATCTTTAACTGATTATGTTGGCTTATCTGGCAGTAAAAAAGGAAATAGTCAACTCTGTGGTTAAGGGGGAGAGACAGACAGACAGCTGGACATCTGAGCATTACAAACTTCTCTAACAAATTAAGTGACCCAACTGTAACACTAACTAGCCATATCACCTTAGCAAGTACTTCAAGAAGAGGACCCATAATCATTACTCTTACTCAACATAGTACTATAGAAGTCCTAGCTAGGACAATCAAGCAAAATAAAGGCATTAAAAAAGTAAAACTGTCTTTGCAGATGATAGAATCTTACTTATAGAAAATCCTAAAGTCAACCAAAAAACCACTGGAACTAATCAATGAATACGGTAAGGATGCAGGATTTATACACATTAGCAATCAGTTGTATTTCTATATAATAACAACAAAATCTGTGAAAAATAACAAAAACCATCTCACTCACAATAGCAACAAAAAATACTTAGGAATAAATGTATCCAAGGAAGTGAAAAGTCTCTGCAATAAAAGCTCTAAGACTTTTATGCAAGAAATTAAAGATGATACAAACAAATACAAAGATATCTCATGCTCATAGACCAAAAAGATTTGGGTTTCCATTCTTTACATACAAAAAGGAATTAGATTTAATGATGGCAAATGATTCCTTCTCGAATGCTCTGTTTCATCCATATACAAATCTCATTGCAGTCTTAATATCGCATCTGCATATTTCACCCTTTACTGCATCTGAAAGCATGCTTTTCTTTTTATTCACAACTTTTGGTAGACTAACAATTTCCCTCTTCCTCTAAATTATACTTTGTCCTCCCCTTGAAGTTATATATGATCATGCAACACAAGTCTCAATAGAATGTATATAGAAGTAAGGTGCACTATTTCTAAGCCACATCCCTAAAACCCTCCTACACACAACTATCCATTCTTGTGGATATCCATTCTTATGGTTTACTTATTTACTTATCCTCCTAAGTAGCCTAAAAACTCCTTAGAGGCTGGAAATATGCCTGGTTTTGCTTGCCAGCAAGCCTCTTAGCCCCTCACAGTGTCTGGTATGTAGGAGGTTCTCAATAAATACTGTTGAATATATGAATACAGGAAAGCAAGTGCAATAGGTATAAAAATGAATAAATGCTTAATGACTTGAAGCACAAAAACAGAAATCCATAAATAAAATTTACAAACTGCATTTCATTTCGCATTTTGTCTTTCTTCCTCTGATCTATAACATTTCAAAATACTTGGAAGTCAATCTTGGTGGGTTTTATTAATTAGCAAATTCCATCCCATCAATGGACCCTTAAGCACTGAGGATTTCCTATCCTCAAACGATGTCTATGTAACTTTCTTCCTTTACTAGTATGATTATGTTGCTATGTGACATTCTAGCAGTCAACCAATATTGCACCTGAATTGGCACCACTTGACAACTATGCTAATTTTGACTAATTTGTTCTGATTTCTAATAGCTTTCTCCTAGTCAGATAGCTCCATATGTCTAATACAACATTCATCTCTATATAAGCCCTTGTGTAGACCATATTAGATCAACAACCCCAACACCAAATGCTGAAAGGTAATTTCTTTGTTTTCTTTGACTTTAAAGCCAAAGAAGTGCCAACAGGCATCTTTACACGTTATTGTACTTACTGCTGGTCAGTGCCAAAACAGACAAACAGAATTAAAAGTAACGTGGTGTTTAAAATGTGTGTGCTGCCAAGACAACAGGGTAGATTGCATCTGTTGCCTGGGATACACATCTACAACTTCCAACAAATAAGCTCTAGAGTTTAGTGTTTGAGAAATGCCCAGGACATGCATATCAAGCAAAAAGTTGAGGAACTGCCTTGGAAGACAAGCACAATCTAAGTAGTCACAAAAAGGCCAGAGGCCAAAGCACTAGCTAAATATCAGACCCATACACCAAATTTTCATAGAGAGAAATGCATGAAGATCTTACTTCCTATACTGGTCTTTAACACAATGATTCTCTGCTCAAGACAGCACCTATTCAATAGGATTGCATGAGGTAAAGAAATCATTTGACCATAGGCAATTTTCCATTGACCTCCAAAGGTCATCTAACTACACCTGTTTTTTATCTAACCCTCATTTCCCTAGGATATCCTGTTTTGTGCATGATATGGTAGATTAAAGAGGGTCACAAATTCTTAAACATTGCTCTTATTAAGAGGTCAAGTGTATTTACCCTCCTCTTCAATCTGGGCTATTTTGACACATAATGTACAGTAGAATGATGCTATTTCCACACTAGACTTAACTTTTAAGAAGGCTGGCAGCTTCTACTTTGGTTTCTTGAGGACCCAAGCCTCCAAAAATGAAGTCTGACAATCCTTCTGGAGACACAACATAAAGAAGACCTACAACTATATCGAGAAATAGAGGGGCCACTTTAGGTCGGCCTTCTACCTGTCACCATCAGAACAGCAGGCTTTTGAATTAAGCTGTCTTGTTTCCTTTAGACTGCCCAAGACACCAACTAGGACCCCAGCTGACACCTTACAATGCAGAATAATTATCCAGCCAGACCCTGATCAAATTCTTCACACACAGAACTGTTAGATATAAAAAGCACTAAGTTTGAGAATTTTTTTAATACATTGATAGATAACCAAAACGCATGAATGTCCAACATCAAAATTTGGTGCTATGGCTTTTATGTGAATCTGGGATCTATACACTGATGACCAGATAATATAATGACCCCATCAGAAGAATGGGGGTAAGCATCTAGATGCATAGTTACCTGCTGCAGGGGTAAGACCATCGGGGCTGGCCTACCAGCATTACAATCTTTCCAGTACTCCTCAGTCACCATTCCTTAGCTTCTGCTGACTAGCCTGGGGGATTTTCTTCCAAAACCCATACAATTAAATTAGAATTCACTGCTTAAGCATAATGACTTCCCACTGTTTATGTGGGTTATCATTTACAACCAACTGGCATTTAATCAAACCACTATTTTTATTTCAAGACCAGAGGCCACAACACTGTGTTTTTTCTCTACCACCCTGTAGAGCCAAGCAGCTTCATCCAAGCTGGGAGGGGTATCAAATTGTTCATGAAAAATCAGCATGCAGTATTGTTTTCAGACATATTTATGATTTCACACCAACTTGGTGAGGATTTAGTTCATTTTGTTGATTGACACGTAATTTTACATTTACATATGTAATAATGTTGACATTTCCTGGAGAAAAAATATGAATTAAAGGAATGTAATCACATTCTGATACAAATTTACCTGTGAGACTAACCTTGCCTCAGAATTCGAACTATTCCCTGAATTGGAAGTATTTAGGATATGCACTATTACCGTGCCCAAGTGAACAATGTCTGCCCTCACCTCAAGCCTTCCATGTCCACACTCTTGCTCCTGCAATTCCCTTCACCCAGAATTTCCTCCCTCTCTCCTCTCTATCTCTTGAAATCGTCAAGCTTCAGCTAACTACCAAATCTGTAATGGCCACCCTTGGGTTCATCTGCATTGAACACCTTCTTTGGATTCTGAGATACACTGCTCTCTTTCCATGAAAGCCTTCTCTTCCTCCCAGCCCTGACTTCAAATATCTACATGGCTGCAGGAAAATACAACAGATTTCTTGTTTTAAACTAACCAGAGTTGATTTCTGTCATTACTTGCAACAACATTAGTCCTGACTTCTTCGTTTTGAAGATATTCCTGTCTCAGACTATAAATTGTCACCTCTGAATACCTTTGAGTTATGTTTATTCCAGTCTTCAATTTCAAATTAACTTGTAATAAACTAGATGTTCTTTGTGGCAGGTACCTGATTGTTTACTCTCCATAAGACCAAGCACAGTGTCTTCCTTGCACGTAGTTGGTATTTATTTAGCAAATGGTGTTAAATAATGTAGTATCTGTCAAAATATTAAAATAAAGAGAACTGCAGAAAATCTTCTCTTCCCTTTGATAAACTGTAATGACAGTGGAAATGTGAACTTGGTTATAAACTACCTGGTTACTATGAAAATCACATATGCAATCCCTCTCCTACCATAGTCCCTGGATGGTACTAATGCTGGGGAAAAGAGCAAATTCGTGCCTATTGAATAACTGTTTAGTTAATATTAGGTTTGCAGTATCTGTGTAATTTGAGCCATGGCATAACCAATTTCTTCTAATAAGCTGTATTATAACAAGGTCTATCAATTTATTTAAAAGAATTCACTGGCTTCAAAATTTCTTAAGAGCTCATAAGCCAAAACTTCTGAAAATATATAAATCTCAATAGTATTTCAGGTAAGTCACTAATTTTCAAAAGCAGGTATAATAAGTAGAATATTTACATATGTGGGCAATCCTAATCCAGGGAATCATGCATTTTATTTCACATGTGCTGGTCGCTGTCATGATCATGCCACAGCTGTTAGAAATTACAGGTTTTCAGTAGCAAACATCAGCCATCACTGTAATTATTATTATTTTATCAAACACAATCACAGGGAGTATTTTAGGCTGACAAAAGCCTTCTAGGTCTTTGTTTATTCTCTGCACCGCAGATTCTGCCCTCCATGCCAACTGAGTTAAAGTTCTTTTACTCCTGATTTAAAACCTATTATTAGAGAAAGTAAAGGTTCCCATCTTTAACACAAAGTAAGACTGGTGCTTGCATAGAGAGAACACTAGTCCGGGAATGTAAATAAAATAAAGCACAACCTGAGAAGTCTTATTCAGTGGGCTTTCGGCAACACTCCCAGAGAGACTGCAGCCTGCCATGCAATGTCAAGGCATAAGCGGTAAGCCACAGGCCAATGCCAGAATAATGAATATAAAACCTCAGATATAGGACTAACAGCTCAAGGAGTCCACACTTTCCATCTAAGAAACAGGGCAGCAAAAACTCCCCTTCTATACCCTGGACATTTCCCCTCTGCTAGCAAACCATTACGGTCACAAGAAGTTTCTCATGGCACAGAAGACTTTTCTCCTATAAATTCTTTAGTCAGTGGGCAGCAGACGGCTCAATAAAAGGCAGAGAGTTTCGTTTCGTGATCTAGTGCCTAGGAGAAAGGAGACAGAGGTCAAAACTACCTCCTCAGAAAGCAATGCTGAACAAAGTACCAGCCGACTAGAAAACAGATATTGGCACGGAGCATTTCTAAGTGTCTATGTTATAGACACTGTAACTATCACCAATTTAAACTGCATATTATACATTAATATTACATATTATACATTAATATTACATATTATACATTAATATTACACATACTTTTCATGCCCAGTTATGCCATGAGTAGGGTGGGGAGATGACGGAGGTTTCATTGCTTAGCGTTATTATTCAGGAAAGAAAACTGAATTTCCTTCAGTGAATATTCACTGTTTATTGAATAAAACAGGGAAAGTTCAAATGCCCTTAGTCTATGTTTTTTAAGGAAATGCTTAATAATTCCATCAGTGGTGTAAAGTCTCTCAGGAGTGGATGCTGTGGGATAAGAATGACATCATCCTTACATGGCTGTAGAATAGTATTCTCTTATAATAGGAGCTTGGATATCATTATTTGGCTCATAAAATTCTAAACTCATGAATAACATGACAACTTATAGTCCTGACAGGATCTTTTCAAATGTGAAATAACTTTTCCACATGCTTTTCCATTCAATTAGGTATGTTTTTTCCTAGAACACAAAGTTTTAATGTTAAAAGTTAATGAATGTTGAAAAAGATGTGTTTTTGTGTACTTAACAGAGCACTAGAGAATAAACATGTGCTGAAATGTCTTAATACTTTTACCAAGCTTCAATATCATTAGCTTCATTCAAATGTTAAAATATGAGTGCCTGGGTGGCTCAGTGGGTTAAAGCCTCTGCCTTCAGCTCAGGTCATGATCTCAGGGTCCTGGGATCGAGGCCCGCATCGGGCTCTCT
>LNAC01000004.1:1009263-1119832 GCA_002007465.1 Ailurus styani | reverse complement strand
GGGCTCTCTGCTCAGCAGGGAGCCTGCTTCCTCCTCTCCCTGTCTCTCTGCCTGCCTCTCTGCCTACTTGTGATCTCTCCCTCTCTGTGTCAAATAAATGAATGAAATCTTGAAAAAAAATATTAAAATATGATGTATATCATTACATTTGAAGCTTGATTCTGCTATTACTCTTTGCTCCTAGAGCTGCTCACTTAATACTATTACCATATTCATGACAGAAAGTTCAGTTGCTACCTGAGCCAAAGCTGGACCTATTTAGAAATCATATACTTTCCCTGAAATTGAAAAGGACAGTGAAAATCAGTTTAACTACATTAGTTTACTCCATTAGTCCTAAGAGACTAGTTAAAGAAAAAAAAAAAAGAGTCCACTTTGGGTCACTGGTCTGTCTTTTCAGTGCCAAATTTAAGGGTTATTCTATAAGGTCATATTTGAATATTTAACCCAGTCAAATTTTCTTCTTTTATTTTTACACTCCAGTAGTCTCACCATTAATTTCTGCTGCAAATTAACCTGTTGACATTTCTTCAAATGATCCTATTCTAAAGTTAGCCATTACTCTTCTGTTTAATTTAAAAATCTGTTAAAAGGCTTTGAAAAGTAAAATTCACACATCACAAAAGTAGACATCAATAAAATTATCTTAGTTTCAGAAAAATATTCTAGAAAATAGGAAGTAAACTGAAATTTCTAAAAGCGTCTAGAAAAAAAGAAACGGGAACACTTTCAAATGTAAAAACTGAAACAAAAATAATTCAAACAAAAATATATAAACTTTAAAGTGTTTATAGAAAATATAAACACTGCAGTCAGCAATGAGGAGTTAAACTCTATATTACTATATATAGTTAACTATATAATATATAACAAATAAATTACATATAAAATATATTTATTTAAGTGTGTGTATATATATATATATGTATATATATATATATATATATATACACACACACACACACACACACATATATATATATTGCAGCAAATATCCAAAGTGCTTCAAGATATAAAATGGTTATTGTTGGCAATTTGATGAGATTCAAACTCTGGAGAAGCATTGGAAAGACAATTTATTATATCAAGGTAAATCTGAAGTAAGTGCTCAAATTTTCCCTGAACATTAGGAACAAAAATCAGATCCTTTTCTCTCTTCTGCAGTCAGAGGACAGGCACTGTGCGTCATTTTTTCAAGCCTTCCTACACAGAGATGGTCAACACACAGATGTTCCTGCAGAAAAGAGGGGCCCACATCATATTTGCCTTTTAGTCGCCTAGTTATAGTTCTGTTCAAACAAGAAAAAAGGAGAGGAATTCAGACAATATAAGAAGGTATCACTAATATCAAGACTTTCATACCCTGCCCTCCAGCAGTATCTATTTGAGAAAAGTGTTTCAGAAAGGAGAATGTATTTTGTGGACAACTGAGAAAATTTGGATTTTTCACTGAATATTAGGGAAGTATTAGTTTTCTTAGGTATGATTAAATGCTGGCACTAGGTACAAGAATGTCCTTACCCTTTGGAAATGTATGCTGAGGTAATCAGGAGTATGTTCTAGGAAAAATACACCAAGAAAGAAAAAAGGATAAATGTTAACTTTTCTGAAGATTTGATCATTTTCAAAATAAGAATACCAAATATTGCCTAAATAGAATCTGGTAACTGACTATGGATCTGAATCTTTATGATAAAATGTACAGTTAAAGTTAGCTCCTCATTATTTTTTTAAAGAGTTTATGAGGTAAATTGAGCATAAAGCATCATCTCTGGTATGTATCTTTCAAATGACCACTTTAGCCTTCAATCCAACATGTACCTTTTAATCCACCACTTTAGCCTTCGGTGGTATGTGTGGTGAAAGATGACTGGGAGCAGCTCTGAACTCTGGAGCTGAATTGTAAAACCAATTTGCTATTATGAAGATAAATCTAAAATGTCACAGAGGGACAGAGGTGCTGAAGGGCTCAAGGGAGGAGCACTGTATTGTGGACTGAAGGACAAGTAACTGAACCTTAGTAAAACCTAAGTGAGCAATGGAATACATTTGTCTGTTGCTCAACAAAATGGGACATAAAGGGACCAAATCAGAAAAAGAACACTAGCTCTTTAAAGTATTTTTTGTTTCTTCAGCTACATTGTACATAGCACTCATTTATTAACTGCATATGCAAGTGAAAATCAGGTCTCAAAACCTTAAGCTTTAGCCTCACCAAGCTTTTATGAACACTGGCTTAAAGCAAAAGCAAAAAAATCTGTAAATGCTCTAATACTAATTTAATGCTAATGCTCTAATACTAGATTTCCTGTTTCTTTTTATTTAAGACTTATTTTAAGAGAGATAGAGTGAGCATGTACATGCATTGGGGGAGGGGGAAGAGAGAGTGAGGAAAAGAGAAGGAGGGAGAGAGAGAATCTCAAGCAGACTCCTTGTTGAGCATGGGGCTCAACATGGGACTCCATGTCACAGCCCTGAGATCATCACCTGAACCAAAAGCAAGAGTCAGATGCTCAACTGACTGAGCCACCCAGGTACCCAGAACAGATTTTCAAATGACAGTTCTACATCTCTGCTCTAGGTATAAAGAGTATAAATAGTATTTTGTTTTATTCATTCATCCCTTCATTAAACAAAATTTTAGTATTAAGCGCATTATGTGCATACACTTCTACCCTGTTTCTCTCTTCTCCACTTTTTACAGGCCTCACCATCTTATTTCCTTACTTGTAGATAGAGCCATCTGTTGATAACTGAAATCTTGGAACCCCTAACATCTAAAGTTTTTTTTCAAGATATGTGGAACTTTAAGTTGCAAGATGTTAGAATTACCAAGAATTACCTAGGAAATTTTCCAGGGCTAATGAGAACGTGTTAAATGTTACAGGAAGCCAAGAGCTTACACAAAGATAAGGTTATTCTAGAAGACTGCCTAGGATAAATATTAGAACTGGGAAACTAAAGTCAAAGGTCTCATTTTTAGGTGTATTCCCCTCAGTTCATTCTTTCTGTATGCCCACAAGGGAAGGAAGGTTTTCATGACAGTAATTGCCAAAAGTTACTGATTTGAGAAGAGACTGTATAAGATTTTACAATCCGGAAAGTCAGTAAGACTTATAAAACCTTGTAAAAATGTCTTGCTTTGAGAGTTTAAATACCATGTTGCTTACAACCATGATGCAGTGATAGCCCAAGGATAATAATTTACTAAAATTTGGCAGACCACTTAGGTCTCTATCTTCTCCACATTATTTCAGGATCCCAAAGAAGCCATATTTCTGAGGATGGAGGGGAACCAGGTAGCAGCAATGCGTTTGACTTCAAAGGGAAAGGTAAACACCTGACCAAATATGTAATTCTCAGCTGCTGACAATATCCTACAGAAAGACTTAAGCTTCCCCACAAAATAGTGGTTGGAGTCTAAGAGTGAGTGTCTTAAGAGAGTGAGATGGAAGCTTGATCACAGTGACTCAGCTTCAGAAGTTACATATTAACTTCTACTGTAGTCACAAGCTGCCCTAGATTCAAGGAGGAAATAGCAACCCCACTTTTTAACAGAGGTAGTATGTAAGTCACATTTTAAGAAAAGTATATGGAATAGGGGATATTGTTGTGGCCATTATGAGAAAATACAACTTGCCACACTCCTATAGTAGGATTTACGGAGGTAGAACAGTGGCAGATTATCTACCCTCAACTTGGTATCATCTCTGCTCCTACCTGCATTCTCTTACGCATGGCAGAGGAAGAGTCTGAAATAACAATTGTCAGAATACCTTCTTGCTTAAATTCTCCCATCAGGTGTGCTTGCAGGGGCTTGGAAAGAAAAGAAAAGGCATTATCAAGCAGCAGCTGCTTACCATAGCTAAGATTAGCAGCATCTTCAGCTTGTGAAAGTTTTCCTGAGAAAAATCCACCACAGCACCTTAGATCATGCATGTGGGCCCTTGACCAATGGGGAATGGTTATTATGCTCCTTTCAGATGAAATTTGATGAAATTTATTATCATGGTATGAGATCTTAAAAAAAGAAAACGGAGTTCTTGAATAGGACCTACTTAATGTGATTTATACACTCATCTAGGGCATAGATTAATCTGAGGATGATTTAAGTATTTTAATATTGAGGTTTTTCATCAAGGAACATTTTCTTCTTTGTCTCCTCACCAAAATTCTACAGTCATTTTTACATAGGTCCTGGCCATTTTTGCTAAGTTTAGTCTTAAACATTGCAGTAATTGTTAAAATTATTGTGAGTAGATTAAATTTCCCCCCACTATATTTTTAATCATTTATTATTCTTGCATAATAAATTATTAAAGATTAAACTCAGCAAGAGGAGAAGGAAATCCAGAGACATCTGCCAGTTTGTTTCCCTGTGTGTGTGTGTGTACCCTCTCCCCTCCCCACCCAGTAACAGAAACTGTAATATACTTTACTGCTCAAGCCTGGAAAGTGGGGTCTTCCAGGAATATATTAAATGAAAAGTTAATACCAAATGAAAAATAATGTAATTACATTCAAAGTGCAGAGGTAATGTTTGTGTGTTACTAGTAACAGTATGATTAACTGTAGAAGAAATTCCAAGAAGAAATAAGTACTGAGCAAATTAGTACTTTTTCACACCTGAACTTCGTTCATCTCAACTAAATTTCCTTAATTTATCTACTGAATATTGTCAAAAGCCTTGTATTCATTCATTCTGACCCCCCCCACACACACACACTTAACTTTTTGTCATAAAGTAAGGATCTTTTGGAATCAATACGTAACTGCAAGTTTACATATAAAACATTACTAGCTCTTTAGCAGGCTAATCCCAGGTTAGCCATAACTGTATGCCTCACCAGTGAAGCCTTTTAAAAATGCAGATGACAAAACCCCACAACAAAGTCTCCGAGATTGTTCTATCTTTAATAACCCATATATATAGCCAGACTTGAAAATCCTGGACTCTCAATCCTTGGAGAAATTATATGCTCTCTTAATCACAATACTCATGATTTATTAAAAATAGCCATCATGCATGGAGTAGTTGCAAAGATCCAAGCATTGTGTTCAGTACATTGCTGTTAGGTAAATTTTGTCATTTGATTCTCTATAATCTTAGAGTCCTCACCATCCAACTAATACTACAGAGCCTAGATAAAGGGCAACATGCCCTACTGTCAGCACTCCTTCATGGTGGGGAAGGACAATCCCCAGTAAGCTTTTTAAAAACACAAGTACTCACCAGTGTCTTCGTTTCTTGACATTTTAATGAAGGAAGTTTCCTCCTGGCCCTGCTGAGGAATCAAGTCAGTGAGTGGGTACTCTGTTCTCACAAAGTAAACTCAATCTAGTAGTTTCCTTCACCAAGCTTTCTAATCCCTTTCTTAATACTCTGCCAAGGTAGTTCTAGCAACCCTACCTGATTAACTATAATCATTGTGTCCAACCTTCACGGAGCCATCCTAGCAATACATTAGGTCCAACTCTAAGTGTTCTTGCCAAGACCCTGAGTCACAGGAGAGTGTGACCACACATCCTTCCCTACCCAGCCTTATATTCTCTCCTCTTAAGTCCAATTCCCTTAACATCCTCTCACATGTGTGTTACCCCAGTTCCAGCTGGTACATATTAGCCAGACCTTACAGTCCTTTGGGTGAGTGTATTATTTCCTCCTGGGCTATGCTATTTTCTGATCCTAATTAATGATCTTTAGTCAGTGAGGGAAGGGGGGGAAATTTTGATAAAATAAGCATCATTTGTGAGGGAGTCACCACACCTAGGGTAGTTTTAGTCTCCAGGCAACCAAAAAGGAGCTCACTTCTAGAAAGGCAAAGGAAACTGCTGCTTCTAACCTGGAGGCCTTGGGTATATATGGGGATTGTCAGGTTATATTTGTGTGCAGCCAGTTGCTACAGAAATAGCCATAGCAAAAAGGCGGGCTAGGAAGTTGCAGGGCAGAGTATAATAAGTATCTGACAAACTGATGAAGCATTTAAGGTAGGTTTTGGTTGTGAAGTAAGCTGTCAGTCCATTACTAAGGATTTAATGAAAGAAAGCAGCCAACAGTGAGTGGCAATAAACACAATCAAGTGTGAAAGAACAGGCAGGCCCCACTGGTGAATTGGCGGCTTACTAAAGGGAAAGGGCAGAGCAAATAGCAGAATGCAAAAAAACAAACCTTGTTCAAAACAGTAATAGACTTTATTTAGGACTCATTAATTCATCAGAGAGCAAATCTGAATTAGTAAAGAATTAGCTAAAGCATCATTATGGAACAGTTCCACTGATAAACTTGACATTAAAGATTAAGAAATGGGGGAATGGGTGAGCCTGGTGGTGGGTATTAAGGAGGGCACGAATTGCATGGAGCACTGGGTGTGGTGCATAAACAATCTTGGAACACTGAAAAAAAAGAAATTATACAAAAAATATGTATTTGGGGGCCCTGAAATAGCTGACTTACTCAACAATTTCAAATCTAGGTTAAAAGAAAAAGGGGAATTTAATTAAATTTATTAAATTAAATAAATTTAATTTAGAAAAATAAATAAATTTACAACCTGCACATGTTGACTTTGACTTATGTATCTCTAATTAAAATGGCCCAATTGGGGTTGCCGCGCCACGCCACGGTCTTTGCGTGGCCGCCGGGAGGGGGCTACCCAGTGGCCCGTCGGGCCGTGCACACGTGTATGTGTGCCCCGTGCCCTCAGCGTGTGGGGGGGAGCAGGTGGAAACCCCCTGGGCGCCTGTGGGGTCTGTCCGAAAAAAATAATAATAAAATAAAATGGCCCAATTGCATAAAGTGTCTGTAACTTATTTTTTAAAAATAATAATCAAAATAAGAGGAAAGAGGTTGGTTCTAGTAGGGTGGCATAACACCTAAGGGCTATCCCTCCCTCTAATACTAAAAATTGTGGATAAAACACAAAACCCAGCAATTAACCAGCTGGATGAAAACTCAACAAATAAACAGAAGCAGGAAGATTATGCAGGAGAGTGAAGACAGAGAAACAAAGGGTAAATAACCAGTATTATTTTTTTTCTCTTCCAACTTTACCTCAAGGATAGATCTCAGTGCAGAGCAACCTGTTATTGTGAACTTTTAAAAAACTCTAATAGCAAAGTCATCTTTCTTGGCCAGAAGAATCAGGAAAAGAGCCCGTGCTAGTCAAATACCTTGGAGGCATGGAGTCTGAAGGAGAGAAAACTCCAGAGGAGGCTCCCTAATTCTGCATATGAATCCATGTAAGGCTCAATTTAACCCCTCAATGATAGACTTTCATAAGATGGACCCAACCAACATAGCAAAGACTTAGAGAACTTAAGTGAAATTTGAATGCCTGCCCACAGAAGAAATAAACAGACCTTACTGAGTGAGTCTGGTCAGGGTGATTCCCTGCTAATATGAAAACAATATTTTCTAGAAGACCATAGTAGTGGGATTCAGAGTCTCCACAATAAAATATTCACAATATCCAGAATGCAATCCAAAATCATTTGACATAAAAATAAATAAAAAATGTCAAAATGGAGATCTCAAGGGAAAAGATAATCAAGAGATAACAACCTTGAGATGGCCCGGATGTTAGATCAAAGTCTTTAAAGTATCGGTTATAACTGAGTTCCATGAGATAAAGGAAAAATACTTGAATGAAATAAAAAATCATTCTTAGCAGAATACTAGGCATTATAAAGAAAACACACAGACATCAGTCTGAGATGGTGGCATAGAAAGCTCCTGAAGTCACTTCTTCCTATGGACATACCAAATCAATAGCTACACATGGAACAATTCGCTCTGAAAGAAATCCAGAAGCTGAGAAACTCCTACATTTTGGGCAAATGAAAAATACCCACATGGATATGGGTAGGAAAGGCTGAAACATACTCTCATCATAAACCCCACCCCTGGTACAGTGATGCACAATCACGGTGGGAATGCACAATTTCCATCTTCTCCCTGAGGAGCAAATGGTTTCAATTCAATATCTAGCACTTCAACTTTTGAGACTTCTATCTGAGGGATGGGATCCCAAAACACCTAGCTCTGAAAGTCAATGGGGCTTGCACCCATGAGACCCACAAGGCTCTAGTAAACGAATAAACAAAAGTCCCTAATAGGTTCATAAAGACTCACTGTGGGTATCCCCCTAGGACTCAGCACAGAGAATACAAACAGAAATCTCAGGCACAGATGGAAGTAGCCCATCTTCCAGTCTTTCTCAGTAACAGGCTTATTTGCACACTTCAAAAGCTTCTACTTAAGGGTCAGCCTTCTAATTCAGCATACATCTAGATTGAATGCAATCTTCCCTAGAGACCAGAGAGGCAAGCAGTGTGTTCTCTGCATTCTCCTCTGGCTTACTCCAAGTCACTGGTGTTGGCTTGGAAGGAGCCTGTGCATACATCTGGTGCCCTGACTTTTGTAGCTGCTTCTCAGGGAATGCACTTGATCACCAGGTTCTGGTGGCAAGCAAGCAGAGTTTCTGTTCACTGGTCCTACAGGACTGTCACAAACAAACAAACAAACCAGTTCTTAACTGGCTATCCCCCCAGAGCTCAGTGCAGAGGGAGCAAACAGAAACGCCCACCTGAAACACCTGAAAGAAGTATGTTTGTATACTTTAAAAGCTGCTGCCTGAGGTTCTGGCTTCCAACAGCCTATATCTAAGTGTTGATTGATATCCTTCCCTTTGGGACACTGACTGATCTTGGCACACACTCAAATACTGAGAGCCACTAAAACAAATAAGACAGCTTGAAGAATTAAGAGATTTAAGAGACAACCAAGAGCTCAGACTGGGCTGAATGATAAAGTTCACCTTACACACAAGATCACTCCATCAAGACGGGAAGAGATGGCCAGAAAACAACAACAAGGGTAAAGGAAAATGAAGAAAAAGATAAATATGTTCAAAACAAAAGAACAAGCTAGATCTCCAGAAACAGACCTTCATGAAATAGAGATATGTGGTTTACCCAATCAACAGTTCAAAATAATGATCATAAATATGCTCATCAATATCAGGAGAAGAATATATGAACAAAGAAAAATTTTCAATAAAGAGAAAATATAAGAAAATACCAAACAGAAATCCCAGAACTGAACAATATAAAAACTGACCTGAATAATTCAAGAGGGGTTCAATAGCAAACTAGATGAAGTGGAAGAAAAGACCAGAAAACTCAAAGAAAAAGCAGTGGAATTCATCAAATCAGAGGACCAAAATGGAAAAAACAAAACAAAGAAAAGAATGCAAATGGGTGAATATAGCTTAAGTATCCTATACTGCTATTTGCATTTAAGGATCCCAGAAGGAGAAAAGAGAGAGAAAGGGGTAGGAAGCTTATTCAAAGAATTAATACTGAAAACTTTCCTAAATTGGAAAAGGAAAAAGACATCCAGATTCAGGAAGCCTAGACAGTTCCAAATAAGATATATCCAAAGAAACCCACACAAAGACACATTATAATTATACTGTCAAAAGTTAAAGATGGGAGAGAATCTTAAAAGCAGTAAAAGAAAAACAACTTGTTATGTACCAAGTTTCCCCCATAAGACTACCAACCGGTTTTTCAGCAGAAACTTTGAAGGACAGAAAAAAGTAACATGATATATTTAAAGTACTGAAGGAAAAAAGTGCCAACCAAGAAGATTTTAAAGATATATCTGCACTCCCATGTTCCCTATAGCACTATTCATAGTAGCCAAGATATGGAAATAATCTGAGTGTCCATCAATGGATGAATGAATAAAGAAATGTGTGTGGGGGATGTCTGTATATAATGTAATACTATTCAGCCATGGGAAAGAAGAAAATCCTACCACTTGTGATAGCTCAAACTCAGAAACAGAGACTTGAAAAGTGGTTGTCAGGTATAGGATTGAGAGAAGTAGGAACAAGTTGGTAAAAGGATACAAATTTTCAGCTATAAATGAATAAGTTCTGAGGCTAAAATATAAGACATAGTGACTATAATCGACGTTGTCTCATAATAGAATTAGTTAAGTATAGAATTTCACCAAAAGAAAGGAAAGAAACGAAGAAAGAAAGAGAGAGAGAGAGAGGAGGGGAGGGGAGGGGAGGAGAGGAGAGGAAGGGAGAGAGAGAGAGCGAGAAAGAGAAAGGAAAGGAAAGGAAAGGAAAGGAAAGGAAAGGAAAGGAAGAAAAGAGAGAAAGGGAGAGAGGGAGGAAGGAAGGGAAGGAAGGAAGGTAGGAAGAAAGGAGGGGAGAGGGAGGGAGGGAGGGAGGAAAAGGAAAAAGATCAATGTGTGAGGTAATGAATGGATTAAAGTAGGGGAATCCTTTCACAAGCTATATGCATATCAAAAAACCACAATGTCCATATACTTTATCTTATAATTTTACATGCCAGTTATACATCAATAAAGCTGAAATTTTAAACACAATGGAAATTTTAAAATGGAAAAATGCAATCGTTAATTTTTTTAGAGGATTCTGGAGTAAACAAAGGAATTTTAGAATACAACAAGTTGGAATATTTACCCTACCTAATTTCAAGACTTATTATAAAGCTACCATAATTGAGACAGTTTGGAATTTTGAAAAATCTCTCCCATAGATCTGTTCCATGGATGATTGGAACACAATACAAAGTCAAGAAATTGACCCATACATATGTAGTCACTTGATTACTGACAAAGGAACAATAAAATGGGAAATTCTTTTGAAAAAATGATACTGAATAAACTGGACATCCAAATGGACAGAAAAAAGAATGTTTACCTCCCACAGCACAAAAAACTTAACTCAAAATTGATTAAAGCCTTAAATGTAAAATTTAACACTAAAAAAAGAAAATATGGGAAATAACTGTTGCTTTCTTGAAGCACAAATGTTTCCTAGAATTCTAAAATCATATTTTCCTTTTTTATTAGTTTCAGAGGTAGAATTTACTAATTCACCAATTTGCATATAACATTCAGTGCTCATTATATCAAGTATCCTCCTTAATGCTCATGACCCAATTATCCCTTCCAGCAACCCTCAGTTTGTTTCCTACAGTTGAGGATCTCATCTCTTATGGTTTGCCTCCTTCTCAATTTTCATCTTATCTTAAAAGGAAAAAAAAAAAGAATACTAAAATCATAAAACACAAAAAGAAAATTGATAAGTTGGACTTCATCAAAATTGAAATATTTTTTCTTCAAAAAGAAACTACTGATAAGTAGCATTGTTATACACACTTGGTTGAATCTCAAAGACATTATACTAAATGATAGAAGCTTGTCTCAAAGGTTACATACGGTATAATTTTATTTATATGGCATAACTGAAATGCTAATGTACAATAATGTAAAACATACGAGCAGTTGCCCAGAGTTATGGGTGGGAGAAAGAGTAACTATAAAGTGATAGCATAAAAAAGTTTTAGGGAATGATAGAATTAATATTTTTTCTTGAATATGGTGCTATTTTCATGAATCTATATACATACTAAGATTTATGAAAGTCCACACATAAAAAATTCAAATTTATTGTATGATAATTTTAAATATTAAAAAAATAAAAACTATCTTCCAGAGTAGTTGCCCAAATAAACATACTACCATTCCTGTTAAGAGTGTGTAATATGAGAGTCTTCTTTTCCCATGCTCTGGTCAATGCTGGGAAATAGAAAATTTTTATTATTTTCCGATCTGAGAAGTGAAAATGGAATCTTAGTGTTTTGATTTGTATCTCTTTAATTATAACAGTAATGTCTTTTCATATGTTGAATGGCAATTGACGGTGCTATGTTGTTTTGTTTAGATGAAGAGTGTGTGTTTGTGTATGTATGTGTGTGTTGAGGCAAAGTAGGGAAGTTCTGTTAACTTCCTAATTATAACCCTTGCTTATTTTTTCTACCTTTTAACTATATTGCTTTGTATAACCCTATAAAATAAAAAAATGAAAAAATTGATTTAATTTGGCAGGATTGTAGGAAAACACTAATGAGAATAACTGGAACTGAGATTAGAAACATTCCTTTTTTGTCCCCAAAGATCGTTAAGTGGCCTTGAATATCATGTTAAACCATTCAGATACTTAGAAATCAGTAGCCAAGATGGTAATGACCTATATTCTAGAGTTATGGCATCAAAACTATTGGCATGACTAGTGAGCTAGATTGGGGGACTGAAATAAGTGGATAGATATTTATGAAGTCTAAGAAGTCTAAAAGAAACCACATCTAGGATAACATATGAGTTTACCATTATTTTTAAAGAATACGTATAGGTAATATAAGTGGAAAAATTGGACTTAAATTAATGGCATACCCTTGAATAAATTTCTTCCTCTGACAACCAAGAAATGTTTCTTGATTTGGTACTGTTACTGGACCATAAATTCCAAGAGGGAAGAGACTTCCTGTTATTAATCCCCATCGCTCATACGAATGTCAGTTAAGACAACCAGATTAGAGCTCCCTTTTCGTATTCTCCTGTCACTCTCTGCATTTCCTCCAAATGCTTACCCAGCATAGTGCCAGGAATTTTGTATCCAAAGCTTTTTTGTTTTGTTTTTCAAGGAAATAAAAGAGAACAAGACCACCTCCTTCTGAGTCATATTTCAACCACCATTTTTTGTTATCCTTCTCTAGATGAACTGGCTTATTTTAAACTACTCCTTTTTTTAATTAAATGGGTTTTAGTATCCTAAAAGCTATCAAATTAGCTTACTTGTTGATGTATTTTAGTCATTCTTTCTTACTATTTTGACTTCTGTATGATCAGGGGTGATTGTAGAGGAATATTGCAGTCACCCATACCCAATCCAGAATGAACACAGTCTGTGTTGCCAGCTGCAACTGCTAAGTAGATGCAGCATTAATCAAACTTAAATTCTAAATCAAAATCAAAATAATTAATTGCTGATGACCAATACTGTCATATTTAACCATAAACTAACAAAGTAAAATAGTCATGGTTTTTTCAGTTAAAAGAATAAAACACCAACAAAACATGTTTTCCTCTTTAAAATTCTGTGTAATTATATGATTAAATACACTCTCTCCTTGTACCCCCATGCAAATTAGAATAACTGAATGTTTGAGGAATACTTTCAACCTAAATATTTACTCAGGGAAGTGAGTTACTTGTAGTTTGTATAAACAACTTATTTAGGCATAATGTTTATTTCTAAGTAGTAAAGTAATGATATAAAACTCTTTGGAGCTGAATCATGCAACCCTCTATAATGTTTGCCATTTTAGACTATATTACTTTTCCCTCCTGTAAACATTTTTAATGAAGAATTTAAATGCATGCAACCATATGTCTCTTTTCCAAGCAACAACTACTCAGAGGAAACAAAGTCCCCAGCGATCAGTTTGCTTATGTGTTAAGTAAAATAATATCCTAAAGAAGACACACATTAGAACACTTGATGTATAATGTAGCCTTTACCATATTTCTTGTAAATATAAACCCTAGACTATTTCTAGAACTATGTTTTTCAAAAAAGAACAATTATATATATTTACTAGAAAACAGACTTCAGAGATTAGATCTATGCCCAGGCACTAAGCTCCTAGGATGCCTCAAAGAAGAAGCTGCATAAAGCATTAAAACTTTAAGGACTTAAGAAACCACCCCATTCAAGTTTCTGTCATTACAAAAAGACCACTTACAGCCAACCCTCTGACAAGGGTGTGTTTTTTCCCTCCAAGTGAGAGCTACATACAGACATCGCACATAGTGGTCCCTTTGCTTTCCTCACAGCTTCTGTCACAAAGAGGACTGCTGTTGAAACTCATTACAGATTTTTTATGTTATAATAATCTTGGCATCCATAAAACAACTTGAATTTAGACCTTCTTATTTTACAGATGGTCCAAATATCAATAGCAACCAGAAGAGAATCTTCTACTGGGGTCAAGAATCTTTGAGTTGCATGTTGCCTTATGTTGACAATTTTTAGTTCAGTATTTATGATTCCTTTCTAAAAGTCACTGACCTTCTTTACATGTTCATGTTTTTACAAATGGCAGAGGTATACTTTGATGGTATATAATTGACTCAAATTTTATCTTAATCAAATGTTCATATTTGTATATTAGATGCATTTAATTAATAAAAGCTTCACAAATCTGCTTCTTTCCTGATCCACTGGATGCAACACCTCATAGCACTCATTTATTACCAGAGTTCTAATTCTTTAGAACTTGCGATTATATTTTTAGTGCTCTAGTGGAATGATGACATCCTTTCATTTGATGTTTCTCAAATACCGTGTTTATATTATTACTGAAATTTATTGTTTGCACTGAATTAATGATCTGCCCTTAACTCGTCTCTTCCAATTACTGTGTCATTGTAGAATTGGCTAATGTGATTTTCAAGTCAGATTCCTGTTGTCATTTTCATACTGAATTTTAAGTACTCTATTTTTATTTTTTTTATTTTTTTTAAAGATTTTTATTTCTTTGACAGAGAGATCACAAGTAGGCAGAGAGGCAGGCAGAGAGAGAGGGGTAAGCAGGCCCTCTGCTGTGCAGAGAACCTGATGTGGGGCTCGATCCAAGGACCCTGAGATCATGACCTGAGCCGAAGGCAGAGGCTTAACCCACTGAGCCACCCAGGCGCCCCTTAAGTAATCTATTTTTTTTTTAAGATTTTATTTATCCATTTGACAGAGAGAGAGAGAGATTACAAGTAGGCAGACAGGCAGGCAGAGAGAGAGGAGGAAGCAGGCTCCCCGCTGAGCAGGGAGCCCGATGCGGGCCTCGATCCCAGGACCCTAGATCATGACCTGAGCCGAAGGCAGAGGCTTTAACCCACTGAGCCACCCAGGCGCCCAAGTAATCTATTTTTAAACCCAGTAATACTGAACTGCCTCCACCAAACTCTGTACTCAAGTTTTTCTTTTACATTTTATACCTAGACATTGAATAGTATAAATCCTTTTAAACTGAGAATTGCAACAATCTTTCTGACTGCTGAGTATCTGGAAGATTGATTAAAAACAGGTTTGTAAACAAAACAAGATCAGTAGAATTTGCCAGTAATTTAAATAGAGGATTAGGCCATTTGCAGAAATGAATACTGTAACTGAAATTAATAGAGGGTTAAAAGAAAGCTCACCATTAATAAATACAGGGTAAGTTAAATACTAATGACTAATATAACAAAAATATGTGATAAATAATAAAAATTTTTACAATGGAAATGGGTAATTTTGTGGGGTAGTACCATTATCACCAACTATTTTTCTTTTGGAATAAATGCTATAATTTATATAACGCACTATAATGATGACCCCTTTTGTGTTTCCTAGAAGCATTCTACCTTCCCATTTATTTTCAACTTTGACCAATGGTAAATTATATTTATATTATCTAAGAATATATTAATAATCAGCCAATAAGAACAGTATTGCACCCATTCTTTTCATTTAGATAAAGTGAGGGATACAAACTAAATATAAATTCTAGAAGTACTTATGATGTTTACGAAAGTAAAAATAAAACTGGAATATTCACAAAGCGAGTAAAGAACTATGTAAAACACTCTGCAGCCAGCACTGAATTGTGTGATTCATACTATAGGGACGTAGAATCACTGAGTGAGATGTCTATGGGAGTGGGAGGTAGCATTATGGGCTTGATAGAGAAAGAAAGAATTATGTCTTCAAAATGGGAAGATTTTGAAGCAACAGGTATAACCCAAGATTGGTGGCAAAAGAAGCAGAAGGATACTAGACAGAGAAGCTTTTTAAATGACTATGATTTGTAAGAAACAAATAGTCTAAGATTACACACTTGCTAAAGATGATACACCATGTAAGTGGGCCTTAGATAAAAGTACATACAAATTATGTGTATCTAGTAAGAGAAATACACAGGAATCCTAATGAAATTCATAGTTACTCTATTCAATTGTCATTTGAACAAAATGAATTAAAAATATTGTTGAAAGATAATGTGGAATAAGGAAGTCTATTAAGGCAAAAATTAATTTCATGGTTTCAGTTATGTTACTCCAAATAGTGATTCCATTGTGAAATCCTGGTCTAATTTAAACTCCTTCAATCAAGACTGTGAGAGTATAGAATAAAAAAAAAAAAAGATACTGATCTATTAGTTTTAGTGCCTATCCCTGAGATTATAGATTTGAATATTATGAGTTCAATCATGATATGTTAGCATATTTTATGCTATCCTTTTTTATAAAACATGTGAACTTGCCTGGGTGGGCGTTATGGATTCGATTAAACAAATAGCTATTGAATATATTAGGTACATTCAGGCTTCTAAGTGCCACTATGGTGAGAAATGCAAATAAAGCACTGAGCTATTTCTCCTCCCTAGGGCCCAAGACTGGAGCTATGTAACATTCAGTAGGTGAGAGAGATGTGGGAATTGAGCTTTCAGTGGGTGTAGGACTTGACTAAACAGGGAAGAGAATTACAGACATCAGGATAGGCAAGAGCAAAGTAGCAAAGTGGAAATGAATAGATGGTGTTGGGGGAAAATGAGAGGCAATGTTCAGGAGAGTGAGGGTTTCTGTGGTTAAGATAGCTGGAGATGGCTAGAGATCACATAGTATAAACAAGGTAGAAGGAGATTTGGGGAGTTTTGGAAAACAAATGAATTGAGAAGAAGTAATATATAATGTAAAAAGCAGACTCTGATTCAAGATTTGAACTCCAGCATTGGTATTTGTATCTATATTGAAGCAGGGTAGAGGTGAGTAAAATGTCTTTCCCTCAATAGCTTAATCTAGGAGTGATTCAAAGATTTGAGTAGATACAATTAAGTATAACCTAAAGGAGTTTGTTAAGCATCAACCGAAAAGCACTGCAAAAAAGTGTGCTAAGGGGCGCCTGGGTGGCTCAGTGGGTTAAAGCCTCTGGTTTCGGCTCAGGTCATGATCTCAGCATCCTGGGATCGAGGCACACATCGGGCTCTCTGCTCAGCAGGGAGCCTGCTTCCTCCTCTCCCTGTCTCTCTGCCTACCTCTCTGCCTACTTGTAATCTCTCTGTGTCAAATAAATAAATAAAATCTTTAAAAAAAAAAAGTGTGCTAGGTATTATAAGTCTTCTGGACATGAAAGATGACAGGTTTAATGAAAATGGAGAGACAATATGCAAGATGATTCTGAAATCTCCAAGCCCAAGTATCAAGGTTTCTAAGGCATCCTTTTCTCCAATATCCAAATCAGCCATAATTCAAACTGAACCCTGTTCAAGAGGAAGCTTGTTTTCTTTGCAAAGCCATTTCCATCAGATGTCCCTTCTCAGACCATTGCTCTGGGGAACCCCCAGCCTCCCATCACTTCTGGACATTCTGTAATTGCTTCTCAATGAAGCTACTGCTCTCTTTAGCTCAACTTGGTTCCAATGCCTGCACGTGGGTCACCTGCTTTAGTCTCTCAAGCATACATAGATTGATAATAAGATGGAGGAATGAAAACAAAGTAGAAAAGGAATTTTTAAACCTAAATATGAGATGTCGCTGCCACAAAACCCATTGTGCTAAGTGTCTTTTTGTTATATTCTTACACAAAAATTCTTTAAAAACTATCTCCCTTCTGTACTCGAAACTTCCATCCTAGCATTTGGGCCTGTAGGCTCCATAGACCAACTTGAGTCCCTCACATCTTTTTCATCTATTGTATATCATATATCTTCAGTCTTAGACCTTAGAAAGGATAAATATCTCAGGGCTTTATTTGCACTTCTCATCACATTGGCACTTACAAAGATCACAAATGTGCTTAATATTTTCAATAACTATTTGTTTTATTGAATCCATAATTATCTACCTAGGCAATTTCACATTTTTATAAATAAAAGATAAAATAGGAAAATATTAATACCCCATGATTAAATTCATAGTATGCATACCTATAATCTCAGCCAAAGGCACATCCACACATACATGATAAATGGCATTCATCATAGACTCTATCCTATCTCTCACTCAACATACTTAGTTTAATATAAAATCCTGTCCATTTGACTTTGTATTTAAATTGCCATGATTCCTCCATAGATTGTTGCAATAGGCTCTTCATCTAGTCTCTCTCCAGCCAGTCTCAATCCCTCCATCCATCCTTCATGTTATTATCAGAGTTGTTTTTTCCAAAATATAAATAAAATCACAACACTTCCTTATTTATAGTCATTCAAAGACTTTCCATTGTCAACAAAATAAAGTTCAAATTCCTTCACATGTTCTACAAGATTCATCAAGATTTGGTGCCTGCTTACTTCTCTAGCTTAATCTCCTGCACTTGCCTATTCCTTCATCTCAAACATGATGCTCTATTAACTACTCCCAGTTAAGGAGTGGTAGAAGAGGTGGGAAACTAAAGCAGGTGTGCCCATCTAAGAGGGGCCAGGCTACTGGGCCCCAGCAAACCACCTCTAGGAAGAAACCTAAATCTAGAATTGCCAATTCTGATTTTCTGAAGTAAGCCTCAAATCCAGATTATTGTGTGCAATATCCCAACCTTTAAACATTGCATCTAATTCAAAGAAGTTTGTAAAACACTCTGCAAGCCAAACGATACATATACAATGGATCGGACTCCATGTATGGACTGAGAGTTTGTGAGTTCTGAACTAACACTTGTTCTGATATAAGGACAAATTCCAATTCCTAATAAAGTATCTGACACAATAGTGGCCCTCTATAAGGGATTTTTGCATGTATAGAGTATGACAAAATGTTATTGATACCTTGGTTTATTTTATTAAGATTTTATTTATTCATCTGACAGAGAGAGAGACAGTGAGAGAGGAAACACAAGCAAGGGGAGTAACAGAGGGAGAAGCAAGCTTCCCGCCAAGAAGGGAGCTCGAGCCCAGGACCCTGGGATCATGACTTGAGCCGAAGACAGAAGCTGAACAACTGACCCACCCAGGCATCCCAATATCTTGGTTTAAAAGGTAGTTAAAAAGATCATTTGAGGGCGCCTGGCTGGCTCAGTGGGTTAAGCCTCTGCCTTCGGCTCAGGTCATGATCTCGGGGTCCTGGGATTGAGTCCTGCATCGGGCTCCCTGCTCGGCAGGGAACCTGCTTCCTCCTCTCTCTCTGACTGCCTCTCTGCCTACTTGTGATCTCTCTCTCTGTGTGTGAAATAAATAAATAAAATCTTTTTTAAAAAAGATCATTTGAAATGTTCAGGGGTTTTAAAAGTAAAAAAGGTATTACATCTATTCATTACATTCACTCAGAGCATATTAAAAGAAAAAAATAAGTTTCTCTTCCTTTGGTCCTTGTCCCCAACAGATATATTTCACACAATCGGCAGAAAATTGTGGTTGACATGTTACATTTTCCCCCATTATTTAGTCCCCCCCACACCTATACTCCCCAGTTCCACAGATTGAATAAACAGAAAATTAAAGCAATAAAATCCATTTTGTTACAACTGACCCCCTATAAATTATTTGTGACTCCATGAATGTAAACACATGGCAAGCTGCAAGATTGTTAAATAGGCATGCAAAATATTTACATAAATGGTCTTGTGATTTGGTTATAAATTATATGAATTACCCAAAGGAAAGGTGCTGTGTAAATGTGCAATAATAATGATGATGGACTATCCATTATTAACCATATAAAAAGAAAATGAAATATTTTGTGTATACTTAGCACATAAGCAAATTCTTTTACTAGAAACAATTAAACAGCAAATAAAATATGCTTATGTGCTGGAAATGGACAGCTGGATTTATGCCACTCTTGCAATATCTCCATCTCAAGCCATATGGTTCTTGCTCATTAATGCAATTTTTAAAGAAAGTCTCACTTGAGAGTAAGTCTGAGTATGATAAATAAACACAAACTTATTATATCAATGTCCCCTTTTGCATCTTAAGTGTTTTTATTCAATTTATACAATAATAGGGTTATACTATTACCCAGTAACACATCCTTATATAATTTGACAAGTACTCACCCTCTTTAACTTACCATAGCTAGTGTGTACTTACTAACAAAGAGTGACTTTGAACAATAAAGCTAAACCTAGTTCATAAAGGGAGCAATGACATAGCAGTACTTCCAGACATTCCGGGAACAATATTTAATTTAGTTCAAAAGTGTGCATTGTTTCAGTCCATACAGACATTAAATTTAAAAATCCTGCTACCCAAGAAAACCCTTGAATTTAAGGGTTACAGATTTTTCTTTAATTCTGAGACAATAAATTTTGAAAGAAAGACTACTTTGTAGGGTTTGTTCAAAGATAGTTCTTCTCTTAAAAGGGATTTAGTCAGAGGTAAATGTTCTTAAGAAGCCTTTTAGAAATCACATGTAACAAGAGGAATATCTCTGTGGAAACTGCTGTGCTAATTCTGCATAGACAACATTTTCTCACTTCTAGTAACTTTATATTTGAAGAAACATATATGTTTTCACCCTAATGTACTGTAACAGTACATTTTGATAAGTAGATGGTAATTTAATGGTAATGAGAAAAATCTGAAGCAATGGAAATTTGTTTGATGATATTGAATATTATAGAAGAGAAATGTCTATGGTTAAGTTCATTCTAAAATTTGTGAGTTGCCTAATTTTGACTCTAGACAGATGGCAAAACATGTACAGATTTTAAGGGCCAAAGATCACCATTCTCCTTATTTATCAAGTACCCATTAAACCATCAAAAAGAAAATACCTTCAATACCATAGGAAAAGACTAGCATATTCTATATTCTGGAAGGCATTTTAACATTATATAAGAAAGGATGTAACATGGGGCGCCTGGGTGGCTCAGTCGTTAAGCGTCTGCCTTCGGCTCGGGTCATGGTCCCAGGATCCTGGGATAGAGCCCCGCATCGGGCTCCCTGCTCAGGGGGAAGCCTGCTTCTCCTTCTCCCACTACCCCTGCTTGTATCCCCTCTCTTGCTGTCTCTCTCTCTGTCAAATAAATAAATAACATCTTTTTTAAAAAAAGAAAAAGAAAGGATGTAACAATATTAAGCTTAGGAGGTCTCCAGACTTTGTCTTGGGCAGTATATCTAACCAAAATCCACAGAAGTGGGTATCAGTCAGAATTGGCCTCCACTTTCTGATTAATAGTAACAACACACAACACAAATGTCAACTTTGGGCGGGGCTATCTTCTAAAGAATCCAGTGAATGGATGAAAGAGTAAAATGCTAAGCGTACAGTCTTTCATCCAAGTCTTAGGAACCATTACAAAATAGACTGTTCAGCCTTTAATCAGTCTTTAATCCCCAAAAAGCTGTAACATCAACCAAAGCTAGAATAATAGAAGGAGTTCAACTAAGGCATGATCTCAAGGTGTATTCTCCCCAGCTCCCAAAATTTACAAGTGATTTCTCTGAATAAACTTCCTCAGAGTGAGCAATCAGTGCAGGCTTGGAACCCACCCACTGACCTCAACTTTCCTCCCTCATGATGAAATGGTCTTTCACCAACGTGGCTGCCAACAACTTCCCACTGGGGATAAACAGAGACTGAAAAAACATTTCAGAGCAGCTTCCCACAAGACCGTTCTTTAAGAACTAGCAAAATGATTACCAGGAAAAAAAAATAATAACTTGTATAGAAGGGAGGATGGGTAATCATTTCAATAGTTTGACTCTTGTGAGAAAATTCTGTATTTAAAAAAAAAGTTTCCATAAGCCCTTTCTGTTATTGTAATATTTTGCTTTTCGACAAGTGCAATCTATATTTCCTTTACTTTTTCCTTCTTCATTTATTTACATGGGGTCTTTGAAAATGTGTCACAATTAGTGTAAAGCATTGAGCAAGCACCATAGCCCATGTGCCAGCCGTTCTCAGACTACAGAGTGTGAACAGATGCTGAGGGCTCTGCGAAGTGCTCTAGCATAAATTTTAGTTTGGGATAGAGAAAGCTGTGGGAAGTTGAGTCAACACAGGGTACACAGTAGTGTTAGATGCTGGACTATGATGAAATCAGTACTCTTCATATTTCACCCAGAAATGTCATGTCAGCAATGCAATATCATTTATCTTATACTTTCATTTAAATGTTATTATGTTCATCATTTTTTATACATTGAATCAGTACATTTACTTGGATTTTATATTTGTAGAAGAGCTATTATGTGGAGGTTTTATCTGCTTTATGTTTGAATGTGTTTAACTAACATTATGTTAAAATCAAATTAAGTCAGTATAGAATTCTGTAAGAAGTTGGAGGGGGAGCACAAATAATAAGGAGCTTTAAAACTCAGCCATATCAAATAATAGAATCAACTTTTATGGCTGTAAAAATCAACTCAGACCCCAAGGGACTAAAACAGAGTGATCTATCAATTATGTAATCCTGCATACCCACAGATTTCAGTTAAGAAAAATATCAGAACATCTATAAGGATTTCCCACTATACAACTCTTAATTACTTATTTCTAAACTGTTGGAATTCATGCAGCTGAAGTCCCAGAAAATAATGTTGTGTTTACTCTATAAATAATAAAAGCAGCCTCTGAGTTTTGTCTACTCAGATATTGACCATAGCAAATGAGGCAAGTATGTCACCTTCTTTTGGTGCATCTGTCGGAATGGGATGCTACAAAATACAGCTTTCAGTCTCACACACCTACCCAAACCCAGGAACTGTGTTTAGTCTCCCAAAAGACTGCACAAAACATTCTATTCCTTTTGGCCACAGAATTGACCTGGTTTGTCTATGTCTAGACATTTCCTTCTCTACACCTTATTTTACTTAATTTTAGCTGCTTTCCTCCTATAGATAGAAATGTGCCCTGCACTCTGCTGAATCAGGAAGCAAGTCCTATTCCCCACGATTCTACACCACGTTAAACAACCACACTTACAAAATAAAATATGTCCTCTTGGGCCAATGTTTTCCAAAGAACAAGAAGAGAGAAAAGATTTATCTTTGCTTCACTCATCTTTCTTCGTGACTATCTGATTTAGCCTTGCAGAAAGGAACTTGTTGCCTCATTCATAGATCCAATGTGAGCCAGATAAACCTCCTCTGGATGATGAATGCTCTTCTGATTTGAGGAGTACTACCTAGGTAGGGCTTTGATAATTTATTAAATCCAAGGGAGATTTCTGGATATCACTGTACTGGTAGCTGCAAAAAATGTCTAGGGAAATCTTAGCATTTAGACTCAATTTCTAGCTGGCAAGTAAATATGTCATATAAGAGGTTGTTATGTGACATAGTAAAATGTATAGATTCAAATTATGAAACTGACCATTTGGGTTACCTTACTGGTAAAATGTCATTGTGGAGGGCATGGTGAGGAAGGGGGACCTACAGAGCCTACAGCTTATTTAATTTGGCTGAAACAATTTTTATAATTTATATTTGAAAATTTTTATACAGGGCACTCAGACCTCACTACTTCCTTATTATCTTACAGCAGACCAGCTGTGCTCATTTATGTTACCTACCCAATACTTGAAGGCAATACTTTGCTTTGTAATCCCTTGATAGCCTTTAAAAATTCTCTCTGTCACAGTTTATGGGGCCCACCAATATCTGAAATACTTTCTGTGCCTAACAATCCTCTTTACTATTTCAGATTGGTATAATATTCAAAGTGCATTAAGTCCTTAGGGGATTTTATGGGAAAGGTCAGCTGTAAGAGCCGATTATTGCTCATTATCATTAAGACTCCTTTGTTCCATACAATCCCTTCATACAGTTGGGGAACACCCCTCAAGGGATGAGTTTATCTCTATGTACTTTTGCAATAAAAGCAGTACTCATTTGTGGTCTTGGCCTTATTTTAATTCCTTCGCAGTCAAAGAAAGCCAGTTTTTCTGGTTAATGCTTTTAAATTATTACTTTAAAATATATCCCTTCTGAGACATTGGATTTATTTTTTTCCTGTTACCTCTAAACTTATAGTGACTCTGACCCAAATAGACACAACCTCCTGGCTTATATTTTTCCTAAATTTGGCTCTCACTACTGGGCACTAATTCCTGGTCTAAATGACAAAATTAATACTTCAAATAATGCTTTTAAAATCATATAATATGACCAATCTTTTAAAACGATCACACTTGAAATTATTGCATTCAATTATAAAGCACCCATTTCCTTTATTGAAAATCATATCTGTCTTCATTTAATGTATAGTTTTTTCTTTTAACAGAAAAAACATATTTTGCTCTATTAAACTTGTGATGATGTGATTATGAAAAACCACTGACTCTGAACACCTGATATATGAATCAGCAAAAGGAGTCTGAAGAAGAAGCATGTTGCAACAGTCTAAACACCGAATTGTCTTTATCCTTCCAGCTACAAGCTGAAGGCATCCTGCAAATGGAAACTACAATCTTGTGAGCTGATCAATGAGCCCTATCTCTTTAGAAGTATTTTCAATTGTGAAAGTAACTGACATGGGGCACGTAGGATATAGAGAAAGCCTCTGAGGAAAAGAAGCCAGAGCCATGAATAAGGGAGATTGATTTCCATGATGGTAGAACCAGCCTTAAAATTCAATGGGTTCACCTCCTGCTTACTATGCAGAAAGCTGGAAAAAAGTGTTACTCAATCCTTAACAACAGTAAGGTAGAAACTACAAATCATAAGTTTAGCTGATCAATCAAAGAGCTAACAGGCAGGACAACCAAGTTGGCAGAACTCCAAAGAGGGATGAGCTTCTCCAAAGACAAACAGAATATGTGAACTGCTTCACTTGTGAGAAATTATGGGAGTCAAGAGTAGCCATAAAACCTATGCGAGATTAGAGGAAATTAGGTACAGTTTTCACAAACAGTTGGACAGTATGGGCTAATGTGTTTGTCTGGAAGAGCTGAGGACTCCAGACATTGTTGGTTTCTTGTACTCACCAGTAAGTTTCTCTTTTGTTTTATTTTTGTTTGTTTCCTTTTTCTTTCTTTTCCATGAACCTCCACTGGGTGCTCCTGAGAAAAAAGTGGAGCAAAGCAATTCAGAGAGAATCCTTAGACATAACAGACCTGGAGGTGATTAGCAGATGAGTAACCCCCCTCTCTCACTTTAAGCAAAGCCTTGAAACCATTAAAGAAGGTGGGACAGAACCCATTGTCTTTAAGGGACAGAAAAGGACCAATTGTGGCCAAGGCTAAAGTAGAAAAAATATCTAGGTTTTTGGGAGGGGCAGAAAAGCATCCAGTCCCGAGGATACTATTTCAGTAACAAGTCGAGTTGATCTGTTAACACTTAGGAAAGGGCAGAAAATGTTTGCCCAAGATTAACCACAGAAATAAGGCAGCATTTGACTGCCATGAGAAGTAGAAGCAGGAATACTTAGAAAGCCCAAACCCCAAATCCAGGTGCACAAGGTCATCTATGATCAGGACAACAGAAAACCTATTATTACCATTTCCCCAGTGAGTGACAAACGATGGCAGTCTACACTGGATGAGGGGCCACAGCATGGAGAAAAACCCCATGCAAGGGTGCAGAAATGACTGCCAGCTGAGAGCGGCATACAAACCCTCAGAATGCCCCTTGGCAGCACAGCCCTCACTCTAAGCACAAAGAATGGCAGCCTGCTGTCACTAGAGGGAAATAAAAAGGGGGGGGATAAAAACAAAACAAAACAAAATAAAAACCCAAGGGCTATGGACAGATTGTTTCCTCCCCAAATTCCTATGTTGAAATTCTAACCCTCGATGGTATAGGGTTTGGAGGTAGAGCCTTTGGGACTTGATTAGTTCACAGTGGTAGAGCCCTCCTGAATAGGATTAGTGCACCTATAAAAGAGATCTCAGAGAGATTCTGTGCCCCTTCTGCCATGTGACACAATAAAAAAATACTGACAATGAACCAGGAGGTGGGCTCTCAACAACACCAAATCTGCTAGCATTTTGATCATGAACTTTCCAGCCTCTGAAACTGTGACAAATAAATTTCTGTTGTTTATAACTCCCCCCCCCTCATTTTTATGGCATTTCTGTCACAGCAGCCTGAACAGAATAAAACACCAAGTTCATCACAACCACTAAGTGGATTGACCTAATCCCCTACACTATTGACCTGATACAATAAGAACACATCTGCCCATTTCTGGGTATAAATAATACTTATATCAATTTCAACTGTTTTATACTTGATGTTTTATATGCAAGTAAAAATTATAAGAAATATTAGTGTGGAAGAAAAAGCAAACTATCATCAAGAGATAATAAAAACCCATAAATGGAACCACTCTCGGAGATGGCCCAGATGTTCAAACCATCACATTAGGACTGTACAGTTAACTGATTAATATGTTAAAAGCTCAGGTGGAGAAGGCAAACATCATGCATAAGCAGATGAGGGCTTTTAGAAAAGAGATGAGACCTACCATGACAGGCTCATCAGGAGACTTGACACAACTTGAGAAGCACTGAACCTGAAGATGGATCAATATAAATTATTCTCACTGAAGCAAAAAGGATGGAGAAGAGTGGAAAAAATATAGAACAGAGCATCACACTGTCAAATGATATCAAGCGGTCTAATATCTGTAGAGCTGGAGTTATCAAGAAGATGAACAAGAAGAGAACAGAAGGAATACTTGAAGAGAAAAAGGCTGAATTTCTTTTTAATTATGAAATATACCCAACCACAAATCCAAGAAACTTAAGAGAACTGCAAGAAGGACTAAATTAAAAACAAAACAAAACACAAGATACATCACATATGACAATTAAACTGCAGTGAACTATAAAGAGAAAATCTTAAAGGCAGACAAGAAAAAAAAGGACATATTACAAACAAAAAACAAAGATAAGAAATAAAGCAGACTACTTGCCAGCAACAATGCAAAGCAAAAGACAATGGAGTGATACCTTTAAGTTGTTGAAAGAAAAAACCCTATCAACCCAGAATCCTAAACCTTGTGAAAATATCTTTCAAAAAATGAAAACAAAAATAAATGTTTCCATAAAACAAAATGATAGAGGTATTTCATTGCCAGGAGACTTACACTAAAAGAAATGTTAAAGGATGTTCTTTCAGGCAGAGAGTATAATATTACATCAGAACTTGGGTATACACAAAGAAATAAAGGTCCCTGAAAAAGGAACAAAGGTAAATAAAAAAAATTTTTCTTATTTCTAAGTGCAACAAAAACAATTAACTCTCTAAAGTAATAATATTCTATTGTGGGGCTTATAAAATAAGTTAAAGTAAAATGTATGACAATAATAACAAAAAAAGTCAAAGAAAGAATTTGGAAGCATATTGTCATGAGTTTCTTATGCTACATATGAAATAGTATGATAATAATAATACCTGAGTATAAAGTGTGATAAGATGACTATTCTAAACTGTAGGGCAAATACTCCCCGTAAGTTTTAAACAGTACAACTGGTTTAGGTTATCTGAAATGAACAGACATTTTACTTGTAAACAGTCAACAGGAGGCTTGAAGTAAGAGATATTGCCAAGAACATGGTAGCTGGAATTTCAGCCCTTAAGATACAGAGCTTAATAAATTAAAGATAAACTAAAGTGAAAAGCCAGGACTTGGAGATTGTATAAAGCCACATTACGATTTTCAGCTGATGTTGAGAGATCTCAACCATCAACAGGCAGGAGAGCTTCTCTCAAGCCATGTATGGGGAAATGACTACCATGCAGAAATCTGGTATTCAGTAGAATAGAACTGTCACCAGAACTAGAAGCTAGCTATTACTCCTGCTTTCTTTGTTTTTGGATACCCCAGGTTTCTAGCAAAGTATAGGGACCTACAGGAATGAACAAGATAGATAATTTCCTGCATTCACAAAACTTACATCACAAATAAAGCAGGGCAGGTGGATAGTAAACAGGTAAACACGGGCAGATATATTGCAATTTGAGATAAAGATAGATGTGATGAAGTCAAAGAAATGAGAATATGAGAAAGTGCATAGCTTCTGGGCAACACAAGCTGGTGCAATCAAAGAAGACATTTCTGAAGATGAGATATTTGGGCTAACCTCAGTGATCAGAAGGAGGTGGTCCTAAACTCTAAGAAGAAGAAATACTAAATGAAAGCCCCTGAGATATGGAGGTTGAGAGTGGTTGGAGCAGAGAGGACTGATATGTGGCAATAGATAACAGAGGCCAGATGTTGTAGGACCTGATAAACCATGCTATGTCTTAAATATTACTTTGATATGGGAAAAGCTATTAAGAGTGTTTTAAGCAAAGAGATAACATATGACTAATATTTTAAATGAGTGAAGCCAGAAGCTGTAACAATACTACATAAAGACTGCTGGTCTCAAATTTTGGTGATCCTGGGCTTACATATGGGTACAATTAATAGCAAAAGTGTTAACCCTTCCACTATTCCTTCTATTACTGCTTCTATCACTTATTAAGTGTTTATTATATACTAGGAACTCTGCAGAGAGTTTTTCTGTGCATTATATTCAAACTTCCCTGCAATTGCCATATGGTCATAGAGTGTGTAAGTTTGTTACTGCTGCTGTAAAAAATTACCACAAGCTGAGTGGATTAACACACTTTATTATCTTACACCTCTGAAGGTCACAAATCTAAAACGTGTCCATAGGGCTACATTCCTTCTGGAGGCTTTAGAGAAAACTCATTTCCTGGCCTTTCTCAGCTTCTAGAAGTTGCCTACATTGGTTGGTTCGTGATCCCTTCCTTCATCTTCAATGCATGTCACACTAATTTTTGAGTTCTGCTTGCCTCCATACATCCTCTATTGAAATCTCACTACTGTCTTCCTCTTTTGAGGACCCTCTAAATTATACTGACCCATTCAGATAATCCAGGATAATTTCTCCATCTCAAAATCCTAAATTTAATGACATACAAAGTCCCTTAGTCACATAAAGTAATATTTTCACAGGTTCTGAAGCTTAGGATGTGGATGTCTTTAGGGGGTCATTATTCAGCCTATACACAGCAGCATTTGCGTCCTCCATGTCTTGGGGACAAGAGAAAATAATGGTCATTATAAAGTGAAGGAATCTCTGAGCAAAAGATCAGGAAATGCATTCACCTCTCAGGAAAGACACTGAACTGGAAAGGATGATGGGTAGATGCAGAGTAAAAATAAAACCTGGCCAGGAGCCCACATGTATGACCCAGATTGGCACACCAAAGGAAAAGAAGAAAGAATCAACATTTATTGTACTGCCTACCTTCCGTCAGACACAATAAATATGCCCTAAATACACATCGTCCCATTTAGTCCTCACAGCCAATATGTAAAATACATATCAGAGTCCCAGTTTTATATGAGAGGAAATCTGAGCTCTGTCAATACAAGTTAATGAAGCAGTGGGCAAGCATCTGTGTCTGGCTCAGATTCCAAAGCCTACATTCTATCATTTTTTTTTTAATTCACAAATATCAGAAAGAGAATTTTAAGAGAAAATTGTGTCAAACTGGAACACTGGACTAGGGGGCAGATTGGAAAAGTACATCATTTTGAAGAAGGGTTGAAAGAACTGGGGATGATTAACTTGAAAGAGAGACTTCGAGAAGAGATAAGGCTGTCATGTGGAGAAGTGCTAGACCTACTATGTAAAACTGGGAGAAAACTCATACAACCAACATAGACTTGAGGTATATGAATTACATTGAATTGCATTGGTAATACTCAAAATGCTCTGCACAAGACTAGATATTTTCCACAATAGTGATTAAGAACTTGGGCTCTGGAGCCAAAGTGCCCCTGTTTGAATCTTAGCCCTCCTGTTTACTATGTCCTTTTTCTTTTTTCTTTAAGATTTTATTTATTTATTTGACAGAGAGAGAGAGATCACAAGTAGGCTGAGAGGCAGGCAGAGAGAGAGGAGGAAGCAGGCTCCCTGCTGAGCATGGAGCCCAATGTGGGCCTCGATCCCAGGACACTGAGATCATGACCTGAGCTGAAGGCAGAGGCTTTAACCCACTGAGTCACCCAGGCACCCTACTATGTCCTTAAGCGAGATATTTAATTTCCACGTACCTGATTCCTTATCTGTAAATAGGGACAACAGTAGTACCTTACCTCAGAGATTTGTTATTCAATGAATTAACATACATAAAGTGTTTCCATAAGTTTCTAGCAATAATAACTGCTCAAAACATGTTACTTATTGTTAAGCCTATAAAAAACTGAACTGAAGAAGTGGGTACTAGTTCTAAGGAAAGATCTGGCCATGTTGGGTCGGAAGATCCCCATTACTAGAATTACCAAAAGAAAGTTGAACAGTCATATGCAAAGGATGCTTACAGGAAGATTCCTGAGAAAACACCTTTTTCCGAATTGTGTTCTATGAACTGCTAGGAAAATAAGATATTTAAAAATGTTACATGGGTTGGGAGTGAGGATAAGGTAATTAGTTAAATAAGTTTGAGAAATACTATAAATCATATTCTTGATTTGGGAATACACAATGTGTATTAACATGAAAGCTCTGAGAAGTCCTATAGGAAAAGGAAGTCACAAAACCTTTAAAACCCTTCTTTTTAACTCGTGTGTGTATGTGTGTGTGTGTGTGTAATGCTTGTTAATATCTAGTGAAATCTTCTTTGGAGTATATACAGTTTGTGAAATGTAAAATTAATAGACTAGGTAATCTCTAAAGTACCTTCTGCCTCTAAGCTATTACAAATTCTAGGTTGATATAATGCAACTCCAAATGTGTTAAAATAACATGCTCTGCAATGATATGAACTCTCAGGATATAACTCTATTTCACTATAGACTTAGCATACACAGCCCAGAATATAACTCTGTTTCACTATAGATTTAAGATACACTGCAATACTTCAAATACTTATGCATCATCATTTTAATTTCAAGGAAGAATATTCCTAAGTAGCAACTTCATTGACAAGGGTACTCTCAGATTCTGAGCAGCTGACTTGGTTTTTACAACCAGTCTCAACAACAATTATCTTATAATTCAGGATCAGCCATAAAGAGATAATGGTATGTTCACTGGCAAATGACCAGATACATAAAATTCTGGCCAGAAACGTTATCCATTGCTTCAAAAAATTTAAGAAATATATTGCCTAAGACACATGAAAATGTTTTGCAAAGTGTAACTGTAAATTGCTCACTCAAGAGTAAAATAACATAGGGGTGCCTGGGTGGCTCAGTGGGTTAAAGCCTCTGCCTTAGGCTCAGGTCATGATCTCAGGGTCCTGGGATTGAGCCCTGCATCGGGCTCTCTGCTCCATGGGGAGCCTGCTTCCTCCTCTCTCTCTGCCTGCCTCTCTGCCTACTTGTAATACTCTCTCTGTCAAATAAATAAATAAAATCTTTTTTTAAAAAAGTAAAATAACATAATTATAAAAATCATATACTAGACATATCAGGCCTTTTTCATCCACTGGCCAAGAGAATATATTTGTAGTTCCCAGCATAGAATTGGCGCCCTATAGGTATGCTCCCATTCTTTTAACAACTCTGTGAGGCAAGTGTTATAATCTCTATTTTATAGTTCAGAGATCTATGCTCTGCATTTGCTCACTATACTGTAGCTATCCTGACCTTCTCTCACACCTCAGGCTCTCCCCTGCTTCCAGGTCTTTATGCCTGCTGTACCCTTTGCTTGAAAGTCTTTAGTTCTGGCCTTGCCTCAGCTCACTTCTTCTTTTCACTTAGGTGTACTGTCATCTCCTCAAAGAATCTTTCCCTGATTATTCTTATCTGAAAGTGCCAATTCTCCTCCTACTTAGTGACTAGCTATTCTTTGCACTTATTACTATTTTAGACTATATTAATTTTTTTTTTGGTTTTTTAACAAATGATAGAATCTACACTATTGTGTATACTTTAGGACAGCTGAACCCTTATCTGAAATGGTTCATTGCTATAGTCTCTGTTCTTAGAACAATGCTTGGCCCATATGGTTGATTCTCAATAAATATTCTTTTAGTAAATAAAGTTACATCTTGCCATTTTGATTAAAGAAGAAAGAAAACCCTCTTTTCATACAAAGCTTATATTAGTTTCAGCACACCTCAGATTTACGAACAAAGGAAAATTGTTGTTTTGGGGCTTTTTTAACTTTCTTTTCCTAATTACTGACAAGGATGGTGCATACATGACAACAATAAAATGCTCAGGAAGTTTTAGTAGACTCAGGTCTCATAGCCACAAATGCTATTAAATACAAGAAGAAAAATTGGAGCCTTTCCAAGTAACTGACAACACAATGCAATGTAATGGAAAACAATTGTCAAGTGAGATCACTAATCATGCAAAAAAATGCTCTGATAAAAATGATCTTGGGGAAACTGCTCAAAGAGTACACAAATCTGTTGGTAACATTTGTTAGGCCAGAATAAAATATGCTATATGTATTTCCTGATGGAAGGATCATCTGAGTCAGATCAGTTCTGAAAAAACTGTCATTATACTGCATCAATACTTACTACTACTTCAGTAGACCTCGACCTACCATGAGCTTTACCTCCATAAATTTTCCCAGGACCTCATAGTCTCTGGATTAATCATACTTCAAGTTCTTTTTCCTTCTTCCTTTTTATCCTTTTTAATTTTTTTTTTATTTTGAGGATCCACAGCACCTTCCAGAATTTCCTTTATCCTTTAAATCCCCTTCACCTTTTATTCCCACCCATCATCTGCTACTTCTAGAAACCCACCGATCTATTTTCTTTATCTGTGAGCTTATTTGTTTTGTAGTTGTTTGTTCATTAGATTCTGCATATAAAAGAGATCATACAGTATTTATCTTCCTCTGTGATTTACTGTACTTAACATAATGCCATCAAGGTCCATCCATGTTGTTGCAAATGGCAGCATTTCATTTTTTTATGGCTTGAATAATATTCCATTGGATATACACCACAATTTCTTTATCCATTTCAACCATGGACAGACACTTAAGTTGTTTCCATATCTTAGCTATTATAAATAATTTTATAATGAACATGGGGTGAATATCTTTTTGCATTAGTGTTTTTGTTTTCTTTGGGTACTCAGAAGAGGAATTTCTGGATCATACGGGGTTCTGTTTTTAAATTTTTGAGGAACCTTCATACTGCTTTCCATATAAGCTGCATCAATTCACATCCCCACCAACACTGCACAAGGCTTCTCTCTTCTCCACATCCTCACCAACACTTAGTATTTTTTGTCTTTTTGATAATTGACACTCTGACAGGTGTATGGTGATATGTCATTGTGGTTTTAACTTGCATTTCACTGATGATTAGTGATATCGAGCATCTTTTCATGTGTCTGTTGGCTATCTGTAGGTCTTCTTTGAAAAAATGTTCAGATGTTTTGTCCATTTTTTTAACTGGACTATTTGTTTGGCTATTGAGTTGTGTAAGATTTTTAATATATTTTGGATATTAGCCCCTTTTGTGACTTGCAAATATTTCCTCCCATTCAGTATGCTGCCTTTTCATTTTGTTGGTGGTTTACTCCACTGTGCGTAAGATTTTTAGTCTGATGTGGTCCCACTTGATTATTTTTACTATTGGTGTCAGATTTTTAAAAATCATCACCAAAAGCTATGTCAAGGAACTTACTGCCTATGCTTTCTTCTAAGACTTTTGTGATTTCATGTCTTATGTTCAAGTCTTTAATCTACTTTGAGTTAGTTTTTGTATTATGTGTAAGATAAGAGTCTAGTTTCATTCTTTTGCACGTGCCTGTCCAGTTTTCCCAAGACCATTCATTGAAAGGACTATTCTTTTCCCTTGGCTCCTTTGTAAATTATTTACCATATATGTGTAGGCTTATTTCTGGACTCTCTTTTCTGTTCCACTGATCTATGTGTCTGTGTTTATGCCAGCACCATACTGTTTTGATTACTATAAGCTTTGTAGTATAGTTTGAAATCAGGGAGTGTGATGCCTCCAGCTTTGTTCTTTCTCAAGATTGTTTTGGCTATTTGGAGTCTTTTGTGCTTCCATACGGATTTTAAGATTATTTATTCTAGGTTTCCAGAGAATGCCATTGGCATTTTGACAGGAATTTTGTTTACTCTATAGACTGCTTTGGGTAGTACAGACATTTTAATAATATTGATTCTCCCAACCCATGAGCACAGAATATTTTTACATTTGTTTGTATCTTCTTCAATTTCTTTCACCAATGTTTTATAATATTTTCAATATACTTGTTTTTACCTCTGGCTAAACTTATCCCTATGTATTTTATTCATTCTGATGTAACCGTAAATGGAATTTTCTTAATTTCTCTTTCTATAGTTTCTTATTAGTGTACAGAAATTAACATATCTTTGTGTATTGATTTTGTATCCTCCAACTTTACTGAATTTATCAGGTCTAATAGCTCTTTGATGGAGTCTTTAAGGTTCTCTCTATATAATATATGTCATTTGCAAATAGTAACAGTTTTTCTTCTTCCTTTTCAAGGTAAATGCTGTTTTGTTTGTCTTGCTTAATTGCTCTGGCTAGGGCTTCCAGTACGATGTTGAATATAAGTGGTGAGAGTGGATATTTTTGTCTTGTACCTAATCCTAGATGAAAAGTTTTCAGTTTTTACCATTGAATATGATATTTGCTATGGGCTTACCATAAATGGCCTGTATTATGTTGAGTTATGTTCCCTCTATACCTGCTTTATTGAAAGTTTTTGGATGTTGAATATTTGTCAAATGCCTTTTTTGGACATCTATTGAGTTGATCATATGATTTTTATCCTTATTTTAAAGTGGTGAAAATATTATTTTTAAAATAATCTTCTTATAAATATTTTTAACTAAATGTGGGCTTTTAAGAAGCCCAAAATGAAATTCAAATCTGTAGGGTTTCTTAACAAATAAACAAGCCACCAAATATATATATATATATATATAGAGAGAGAGAGAGAGAGAGAGAGAGAGAGAGAGAGAGACTTTTAACATAATGCCCAGCATAGCTTACTCAGAAGCTATTAACTAAGGTTAGGGCTGTTTCCACAAGATCAATAGCAAAACAGCTTCATGAAATTTTGCAACTGTAATTTACAAGTGTCCCAGGTAATTTAAGATCCTACTGTCCAGTTGCTACCATGTAGATGGAGAAGGCTAATCAATCTGACTCAAAGATATATTTGAAATGACCCTCATAGCTTTTCTTACTTCATATATGGGAAAAGTCTACTTTTCCCCCCCAGACTAAAGAACTAGATATATTCCTTTATCCTCAATGACAGCAGTTCTGATCTGTGTTCCCAATAATTAGGAAAATCAGCCACTGGGTACAAACCAGAGGGTCTTTAGGACTTATTTACTGTAATCTTCTCCTCTGTGGATGTGGAAACTAGATGTCAGACAAGTTATGCAACATACTAGGACCACTTAGTGGTAGGAAGCTGAGATGAGAGTACTCAAATCCAGCTATCTTAACTTGTCCATTCAACCCCCTCTCCACTAGATCACACCACCCTTCTCTATGGGTCTAGAATTCTTCATGTCACATCCACCTTTCTTACCTCTTCTTATTCCCCTCCTTTTTTGCTCTTTGGAAGAAAAGATCCTTAAGTAGAAATATTATTTCATTTTAAATTTACATTCACTTACTAAATTTGCCTTATGATTCTTACTCATTTATGTTCAATTTTAGTGCTTGATCACTGCCTAACTCACTGATAATTTTAAATTATTGTCTTACCAATCCACCAAACTATTAATCATGTCTTTTTGGCGTAAAGCTCAAACCAACTTATATTGAATTTATTTGTGTGAGTCTGTTCTTCAAGAACAGCTTAGGTGTTTGTAATTTAAGCCCTCCCTTAGAGAACACTTAAATGGCCTAAACATAACCTTGGAAAACATATGCTTGAATGCTGATGAAGCATTTTGACTAACAGGTGCAGTTGAAATAAATGCCTTTATGAACTATATCCTACTATATCCTAGTAATGGACTTCCTGCATCATAAGAGCTTCATTTGCCATTTCTATAATCATCATGCTGCTAGTCTTATAAGAAGTTAGTGTGTGCTCACCTTCCTATCTGTCCTTCATAATTATTATATTATTGTTACAATAAACTAATGATTAAATTGAAAGAAGACCACAATATTAAGTGGTTTTCATAGAGAAATGTTTAATAATTTAATAGGAACTAAAATTAGTCATTTTTATAAAGCTGAAAAGCCTTTGAGAAATAAAATTGGTTTATTACTTTTTCCTCATAAAAAATCATTTGGTTAAGAGGGATTCATTGTGGTTGTTGATGATGCCTGAAGATGTCATAATCAAGACTGATTTAGACTAGCATAGCCTGAATGAAGATGCATAAAAGCTATTAAAGACTGACATCAATATATCACAATCTCTGGACCACTAAAAAGAACTGCTTTGTGAGCAAATGTGTAACTTTTTATATTGACATGACCCCATTGCTGAAACATGAATTTTGAAATATGATATGTTCTACATTTTATTTTTTTTAAGATTTTATTTATTTATTTGACAGAGAGAGATCACAAATAGGCAGAGAGGCAGGCAGAGAGAGAGGAGGAGGCAGGCTCCCCATTGAGCAGGGAGCCCAATGCAGGGCTTAATCCCAGGACCGTGAGATCATGAGCCGAAGGCAGAGGCCTTAACCCACTGAGCCAACCAGGCGCCCTGTTCTACACTTTAAAAAGAACTAACTCAGTAGTCAAAAATCGTAATAGAATATACTAATAATCAAGAAAGTTCAACAAATACATATAAATTACCTATCCCTCTTCTACCAGCAGCTATCAGTAATTCTTCATTTTCTTAAAAGATTTTTCTTATTTATTTGAGAGAGAGAGAGAGCACAAGCAGGGGGAGCGGCAGAGGGAGAGAGAGAATGATGTGGCACTTCATTCCAGGACCCTGGGACCCTGACCTGAGCCGAAGGCAGATCCTTAACCAACTGAGCCACCCAGATGCTCCAGTAATTCTTTAATAAGGAAATCTCAGGCACTGAAGCCAGACCAACACTTGGATCCAAATTCAAGCAACACTATTCTTAGCTGTGTGATCTAGGACAATTCACATAGTCCGTCTTGGTTATTTCACAAGTTACAAGAGAGTAATATTTTCTACTTATGATTGTTGTGAAAATAAAATATCTTTAACATTAACAGTGCCTAATAAGTGATCAACAAAGGTTAGCCTATAGTATTAATAAAATGTTAATTTCATTAATTAACTCAGATTATATTAGAGTTACCAGAATGGCATATGCTAATTATCATTTTAAAAAATATTTCTTCGAAGATAAGTTCAAAATATGTAAAAATTTGGGTCATCTTGTGTACAATATAAATGATGATTGTAATGGAGAAATGCCCTATAAATAGATACTTCAGAGTAAATGATTCTAAATGGCATAACTTACTATAAATTACTAATTTCATTGAAAGGTTTGTTCCTTTTCTTGATTCACCCAGAAAAACTTTAGTACAATAATGGCTGACTACAAGAATATTCATAAAAAATTATTCAGAAAATCCCAAACTGGAAACAATCCAAATACCCATCAACAGGAAAATGGATAAATAAATCATTACATATTAATATGCTATAATACTGCAGAGCAATAAAAAGTGAATGAATTACTGATTCACACAACACAGATAGATCTCAAAAACATTATGGGTGAAAGATGCCATGCACAAAATGGCACATAACATAAAATTCCATTCATATGAAGTTTGAACGCAGTAAAAGTGTTTTACGGTGACTGAAGTTAAAATAGTGCTAATTCTGCAGGGCAAGGATGGTGGGTACTTATTGGGAAGAGGTGTGAGAGAAGCTTCTAGTGTAATAGAAATGATCTATATCTTTATCCTTGTGTTTTCCTATGTTTAGACCTATCCAAAATTAATCGAGCTGTACATTAAGTTTGGGGCACTTTATAGTATTTGTATTATATCACAAAAAAAGTAAGTGAATCTAAAAATACAATGAGAGATTACTTTAAAAAATTTAAAAAATTGGACCTGACAATTGGACTGCCTATGCTTATGTTTTTACCTCTTGAGTTTAGACTAACTAGGACTTCCATTTCTAATTGAGATGAAGTAACAAAAGCTGGATCACATGAAACAACTGAAATCTAGCCATTTGCAATGACGAGGATGGAACTAGAGGATATTATGCTAAGCAAAATAAGTCAAACAGAGAAAGATAATTATCACATGATCTCACTGATATGAGGAATTTGAGAAACAAGACAAGAGGATCATAGGGGAAGAGAGGGAAAAATGAAACAAGATGAAACCAGAGAGAGAGACAAACCATAAGAGACTCTTAATCTCAGGAAACAGACTGAGGGTTGCTGGAGGGGAGGAGGGTGGGAGGAATAGGGTGGCTGGGTGACGGACAATGGGGAGGGTATGTGCTATGGGGAGTGCTGTGAATTGTGTAAGACTGATGAATCACAGACCTGTACCCCTGAAACAAATAATACATTATATGTTAATTAAAAATTAAAAAAATAAATAACAAAAAGTCCAGACAAAATATGAACATCATTTAGTATAGAATAATAATTCTCAAAAGTTCGAAAATTAAAAAAGTGAGCCCTATAGTTGTCCATATTATTGCCTGAAGAGAGATATGAGGCTGCAGCACAAGGAAGGACAATCTGGGTAGAGTTTCTGAAGCTGAAAGTCTGAGAAGACCAAGACTGCCAGAGTTTGCAGAACAGAGTACCAAAGCGGAGAGCACTTCACAGATTGGGAATTCGAGAGATCTGTGGAGTATCGTGTTAGATCTTTAGCTGATTAAAGATCAGCACATGCATTTGAGAAAACTACCCAAGGCTAGGGTAAGAACTGCTTAAAAGTATGTGAAGGAAATAATGACATTAAATGTAAATAATTTAAAGGCAGAAAGTAAAAGGTAGAAACTCTCATATTGGTTTAAAAATAAAACTAGACCCAAGTATATGCTGCCTACAAGAATCCCACTTCATAAATATAAAGACACAGATCGGTTAAAAGTAAAAAGCTGGGAAGAGACATGCTAACAGTAATCAAAAGAAAACTGAAATTATTCTTTTAGTATAAAACAAAGTAGATTTCAGAGCAAAGTACAGTATCAGGCATAGAGATCATTTCATAACAATAAAAGAATTAATTCTTCAAGAGGCTATAACAATCCTAACTTTTATGCACATAATAACACCTTCAAAGTATATGAAGCAAAAAAAAAAGCCTGACTTCTCAGAAACTGTGAAATTCAGAAGACATGAGAAATATTTATTTAAAGTGCTAAAGAAAAAAAAAGTCAACTAGAACAGACTATCAAAACTATCATTCTAAAAAGAAAGTGAAAAGATTTTTAGGGGGAGTTAAAAAATGAGAGACATTTTTGCCATTCAATACAAACTACATAAAATGATAAAGTAAGTTCTTTGGTCTGAAGGAAAACATGGAACCACAAGAAGGACTGGAGAGCTCCAGAAGTTATAAACATGTGATTAAAAATAAACACTGTATATTTTTCTCTCCTTAGCTTCCTCAAAAGATAATGCTTAGAGCCAAATATAAAACATTATATGGGGTGCCTGGGTGGCTCTGTCAGTTAAGCATCTGCCTTTGACTCAGGTAATGATCTAGAGGTCCTGGGATCAACTCCCACATCGGGTTCAATGCTCAGCATGGAGCCTGCTTCTCCCTCTCCCTCTGCTGCTCTCTCTGTCCAATAAATAAAATCTTAAAAAATAAAATATATTGATGAATTTATAATGTGCACATATGAACACAGTAACATTAAAGGGGGGACTAATTACAGCACCCTACTTCAAAGTTCCTGTAAGACCTGAAGTATTTGGGTATTAACTTTAAATAGATGGAGATAAATTTAAGAGGCATACTCCAATCCTCAGAGCAACTACTATAAAAGAAAGCAAAGAAATTAAGCTAAAAATCCAATTACATAATTAAAATAGAAATAGCTAATGAAAACAAAGAAAGCAGAAAACAGAAACAAACAGAGAACAAAGGAGATGACAGAAATAAAAACCAAAAAGCAAAATGACAGGCCTATATAAGTAATATCAAAAATTGTTTTATAAATAAATGGAAAAAAAAAACAACAAAAGTTAGAGTTTTTCAGAATCACCCACATGTTACTTTGAGAGACAAAAATACAAAGTCACAAATAAGAAACATAAAATACTGGAAATAGACATGCTATGTCAAACAGTAAGATTAAAAAAGTGAGAATGACAATATTAATATAAAAAAATCAACTTGAAAACTAGACATTACTATAGACAGGAGAGTCTTTCCATAATAATAAAGGATTCAATACATCAGGAAGCTATAACAATTATACATATCTATGTACCTCAAATGGAGTTTGAAATTATATAAAACAAAACAGAAATAAAGGTAGAAATACACAAATACACAATCATAACTGGAATCTTTAACACATCAGTTTTAGTAATAGATACAACTACAGAAATAAAATCAGTAAGGTAGATAATCTCTGAATGACATTATCAAGCACATTAATCTAATTAACATTTAAAAAACACTACACGTAACAGTTGCAGAATATACATTCTTCTTAAATGCACATGGAATGGGTACCAAGATAAACCACAAGGCTATAAAGCAAGTTTCAATAAATTTCAAAAGACTAAACTTTACAGGATATATTCTCCAACCACAAAAAATTAAATAGGAAATACAACCAAAAAAGCACCAAGTTTAAAAAAAAAAGCACCAAATATATAAAAATTAAGTCACCTATTTGAATCCATGGATCAAAGAAATCATGAAGAATATACCTGTACATTGTAATGTTCTATTATTAAAAATTGAGAATTTGAGCATATAATATGTATCTAGAGGTGGGGCTTGGGGTGTTGAGTTCTTTGGGAAGAAGAAGTGTCTTGAAATGATATCAGAGACAAACTTCATCTGTTTCATCTCTTTTTGTTTTTATATATTATGGTCAATTGTTGGATATATTCCTTGTTTGCTTAAGAGTATATATTATGCAGTTTCTGGATATAGTGAGATATATATATAGATATAGATATAGATATAAACACACACACAGATCTGTACTTTGTTTATAATTGTATAGATAACATGTTTTCCAGGTAGATTAAAACTTTACATTATAAAATAAAAACAAAGAATATTAGAAAAATGTTTTTAACTGAATGATATTTTAGGAATCACATTATCAAAATTTGAGGCATGCAGCTAAAGTAGTCCTTAGAGATATGTAAAACACTAATTAATTACATTAGAAAACAAGAATGGTCTCCTATAAAATATCAAAATTTTTACCTTCTCAAATTAGAAAAACAATGACAAACTCAAAATAGGTGGAAAGAAAGTAAAGTAATGGACAGAAATAAGTGAAAAACAGAAAGACAATCGAGAAAACTGACAAAACCCAAAATTCATCCTTTGAAAAGGTCAGTAAATTTAACCAACCTCTAGCCAGACTGATGAAAGAGAGAAAGGAAACACAAATTACTGATATCAGGAATGAAAGAGGGAAGGAGACTATACACCCTACAGATATTAAAAGGCTAATAAGGGAATATTATGAACAACTGCATGCCAATTAACTATAAAATTGAGATGAAATGGACAAATTCCTTGAAAGATAAAAACTATAAAAGCTTACTGAATTAAAAATAGATAACCCACCAGAGCCCTACGTCTATTAGAGAACTGAACCTGTAGCTTAAAAATGTTCCTTTCAGTCTTGTTAGCCTTTTCAGATTCTCTCACAGGAGGCAGACTGCCAGCAAGGAAGCAGCAGATGGTTGCTGATAGGGCAACAAACAGTATGTGCCATATCTCCCCCACAATACTGTCAACACCAAATCTCCCTTAAATCTTTCCTCTGCCTCTCAAAGGCCCGACCTACCTGTACTGTGATATCTACACTTAGGAAAATTAAAGAGAAAGGAAAGAAGAAAATTATTGCTCTCTTCTCAAGCCCCAAATGGAATATTATGGTCTATCTTTTCTATTTATATTAGAGTTCTCTCTTGTACCTCTGCTCAAATTGTTGGATATACTGGCTTGCCCTTTGGTTGTAACTTCTACAATTATCCTCCATGCTCTTCCATGTAACGGTTAGTATGCCATCTGTGAAATCCAACTGCCAATTTCTTTTTTTTTTTTAAGATTTTATTTATCTATTTGACAGAGAGAGAGAGAGAGAGAGAGAGAGAGAGAGAGAGATCACAAGTAGGCAGAGAAGCAGGCAAAGAGAAAGGAGGAAGCAGGCTCCCAGCTGAGCAGGGAGCCAGATGCGGGGCTCAATCCCAGGACCCTGAGATCATAACCTGAGCCGAAGGCAGAGGCTCAACTCACTGAGCCACCCAGGCGCCCCCCAGTTGCCAATTTCAGATCATGGCCTCACCCCTTAACCTTTAGTTCTGTGACTCTGAGTAAGTTACACTCTTGTTCTAGACTTCTCACATGTAAATAAATATGGCTAATACTGTCAATATCATAGAGTTATGAAGATTAAATGCCTTAATACATATGAAGCATTTTGACTAGGAAGTACTTAATACATGTTAGCTATCAGTACTATCATTACTATTACTATTACCATTATTTTCCCTGATTAAGGGGCAAACATCCATGGTGATTTTGTGAGACCAATGAAAAGACTATGGTTAATACAACTTGAATTATTTTTGAAGTCAGTTAGTTAGTTGGCTAACTAGTAAATAAATTGCCTTTATTCCTATGATTACTTTTAATTTTCCAAGACACTTTGCATACCTTTTCTATTCAGTACCTTTACAAAAATACTGCATTCTTTTTTTAGCTGCTGGTAGGAAGTTTCTAACATACCAGGGAGTAATGTCCTAGCCAGTGGCTGACAGCATTCTTAACTGAGGAGTGTATTTTATGACTTCTTTATGGTTCTCTCTGAAAATTAACAAGGTGACTACATTAAAGCGTTTATTAGTGTGTTTATGCTTTGGCACTCCTGTTAGACTTTTATTTAATTTCCAAGAGGAATAGCCATTGGGAGAAAAGTTCCACGTAAACAGATAACATAGGTGGCAAAGGAAACTGATATGAACTCTAATAGAATGCAGATGTCCTGAGCACTGTGAAAATGTCTCTGACATGATCATAAAACGTTAGAGTCCAGGGATTTCTCAGATTACTAAATTTTGGAGTTGGATCATACTTATGAAGTTGTTTTGGTTTATTCCTCATTTTGCAGGTATGGAAAGAAACCGAAACAAAGAGAAGTTCAATAACCTATTCAGAGTCAGATCCCAAAACAAGTTCTTGGGCCTTTGACTCACAGTCCAATATTCTTTCCCCAATGCAGTTTTCCAATCTTGTTGATTTTCCTTCCCTGAATGATAGTTCCTAAACTTGCAGTTGAATTTACTTGTCCATCACTTAAACAGACTTTCATTCAGAAGTGTTTCCATTAATCATTAAAATAGTTGATTGAGACTTAGTCCAAATATTATTCTATTTAAATTCTTTTGCATTTACCTAACAAATCTTTTTTCTCAAAGCTCAGAATTCCAAGTACTTAAAAGACTTATAACAGACTGTCTCCAAAATTTATTAGTGCATAACTAAGGCATCAATAAGTAATCAAAGAAGTGTGAGAGATTTCTGTCATCAATTATCTCCTTAAGAAGAGCTGGAAGGGGCACCTAGGTAGCTCGGTAAGTTAAGCATTTAACTCCTGATTTCAGCTTGTGTCATGATCTCAGGGTTGTGGGATCAAGCCACATGTCAGGTTCCTCACTCAGTGGGGAGTCTGCTAGACATCTGCTCTCTCCCTCTCCTTCTGCCCCTCCCCACTGCACTCTTACTCTCTCTCGAAAATAAATCAACAAATCTTAAAAAAAAAAAAAGAAAAAAAAAGAAAGAAAGAAAAAGAAAGAAAGAGAGCTGGAAATTTTATTTCTCAAAGATCCTGAGTTCAGTTACTCTGATTTCAATGGAGAAGGTAGCCAGGATGGGTCACTCACACCTCTTAACCTATTTAATGCCATAAATGCAGTTTACATATGGTTAACACTGAGGCAAGCCATTCAGTCTGGAAAATCTTCACTAGATATTTTAGGGAACTCCACCTCTTCATGGGGTCACACTACTAGAGATTGAAGACTTCTCAAAAATGTGTAGGATATGCCAACTCAGAAAACAAAACTGATAAATTTAACTAAGTAACAAGAAACAAAACAATAACCTACTTAATGTTGTCACCTAAAAATTATTTATTCACATATGGAGCACACTATGACTTAAGGCCTAAAATTAAGGTCTAATATTATGTCCTGCCTTGACGTCTTGTAAAATTGGAAAAGTCCTCCAATGGCCTAGATGCAGTTCCCCTCCCCACTCTGCCCCAAGAATATGTTCCCCTAGCCAAACAACTCTCCTTATCAAACAAACCAGGTACAGCTTTTGCTTCTCCCTGAGTAGCAGTTTCAGTTCCCTGTCAGCCTGCAGAATTATTCAAACAAGCTAACTACAGCCTCCTATGGGAACCAGAGAGCACCCACTGTATTGTTGCTATGAAGCCTGTCTACCACAGCTCCTGATTTTTTACTCTGTTCCCAAAGACAGCCCTCGTGTAGCCCTGCACAGTGTGCAGTATCCTCCTCCAGGCTGTGAGTACATGTGACTAATAAATTTCTGTGGTTCTCAGCTGTCCAGTGTTGGGTGTCATGTGCTCAACCTTCAGTATAATCTTAGGGTAAGAACCCCTCACCAATGGGGTGACTAAGGGGTGACTGAAACACACATAAATGATTCTGCTTTGTGGCCAGTGAACTCATTAGCTGAAAGCAGAGACCCCAATGGGCAGGTTCTGTTCTATACTGTCTGCATCATGTATTCAAACACCCTTGGCCCATGCACCCCCTTTAACGTATATAACCACTAAAATTACAAAACAAATGTTTTATAATTCCCATCCTTGTTCCTGTGGGTGGCTAGCTGTTTTCCATTTCAGACAACAGAATGAACCAAAGAAATGAATAAAATGCTGAAAGAAATTACATAAAAGGAAGTGACAAGTGTTAAACATTCTATTGGATGTTCTTCATTATCATCTAAAAAAAGGACAGATTATCATTTTTAATTTAATGCAAGGAAAAGAACAGTAAATGATTTCACATGGATTTTTAATACTATGATTATATCAGAATGACAAAGTAATTTTTAAAAAACACTTACAGGAGATTTACAGGTTAAGATGATAGACTTAAAACAGATTTATACCCCTTGTGCCTCCTGAGGACTCACTGAAATGATAGTAAAGGAATAAATATAGCATAAACTGAAAATAGCAAGAAGATTGAGAAATGGGGCCATGAGAACAGAAGTGATGTTAATGAATTTCTAAAGTGAATGAATGCATACTAACCACCAAGACAGAACAGAAGTTAGTCTAGAAAATGAGCCATGATCTAGAAAATAACCTGAAGAAGGTGAGAATTCAAAACACACAAGTTTAGAAAGAGATGCTGAGGGCAGGAATGAGAAAGAGGGCAAAAAATGGGGGTATTATTTTGTGTCTGAAAAGAGAATACGACTCCATATCTACTCTCCATCTAGAGGGCATGATATAACTGGCAACCAAGCAAAAGAATTATACCTCCAATACAATTGTATCTATGTAATTTAAATCAATCCTTTGTGGAATGTAGACGTAAGCATCTTCAGTCTAAAAACGCAAATTACTTTTAATCTCAAAGAAGTTTTTATCATTTGGGGGGAATATTATATCTTTCAGTGGATATTAGTCATCTATAGTTGCTTAAAATCTTAAAATATCATCCCTAAATACTGGTAATTTTCTACAGTGTGACTTCCATCTTCCAAATTAGAATTTAAAATACTCAGAAGAGGGAAATGACCTTCTGGCAGGCATGGTGGTAGAGATGTCACATTGGTGGGGCATAGCAGGATGGAGAATCTTTTGCCTCCAGCCTCAAGTAGTGGTGCCAGGGCCATTTGTACTATAGAAGCCCCTTGTGTTTAAGCATCATTTTTTGGCTGTCTAACTTCAACATCTGGTCCTTAGTCCTAAGATGCAAAGGTGTCCTGGGATTAGGGCAGTCATGCTTTTGCTACAGAAGCCCTTAAGTTTTTCTGAGCCATTATGTTCTATCCCCATAGTTTCACAGGCTAGCTCTCCAGCCATATTGTACATATTCCACCAAATACATTTTAATAAATTAATTTACTTCTTCAACAAGCCAGAGCACATTTTGTTGTTTGCAGGAAGAATCTTAATCAACATATGTCTCCAACTGTTCCATTTTTCTTTATGGATATCTTACCATTGCCTTACCTAGGATTCTTACCATTGGCTTATATCTTCTAGAGCATTCAGGTCTTTTATCAATATAATCACAATTTTATTTCTTTATAATTTTGTATTATGTTAAATTGTACTATATTTCTTCCAATCTTCCAGAAAAGAAACTTAGTTGTCATTTTGATTTTTGATTCTTCTATTACTATTTAATCTTCTAAAATCTTGTTTTAGATTTTTCTAAAAGCCCTTTAATCATAGTTCCTTAAAAGTACATCTACACTTAAAATGTAGTGATCTGATTGTCTCATTACTTCCGTATCTTGTAGAGGCATTTTCTCTTGCTGTTGGTTTACTTTCCCTGCTCCAGGGTCATGTGTTTTCTTCTACAGAGTGTAATTGCTCTTTGCCTAGTCATGACAGTGAATATGGAATTCTTCAGCATCCAGACCCCTCATCTGTTACAATCTCTCTGAGAGATAGTAAATGACAGACTAGGAGTTCTCCAGTGGACCAGCAGCAAAAGCACTGCCAAGCTAGGCCCTCCCCACTGAAATATATTATGGAAGGGAAACCAATCTAACTTTTCAATACTGTGGTAAGGTAGCCTATTACTAGATTTACACTGGAGGGTTGTGTCTTTGGGGACAGGGAGTATCATGCAGCATTTACATGCGATCAGAACATAGAAGCGGTACTCTCAACTGGGTGGAATCTTCCCCGACTCTCCCAAACTGTCATCTCTCTTACCTAGAACTTTAGGTCTCAGATATATTCTTGTCAAACACTGAGACCAGGCACTTTTTCTTATCTTTGGAAAATTCAGAACACACCATTTTTCAACAGCACTGATGTATTTTTTTGGTGATTTCTAAATCCTTCCACACATTTTTATACAGCCTTTAAAGCTGCAAAATCAATTGTTTATGGGTGTCATTTTACTTGGTCAGATATATTATTTAATTGCTTCATTAAACACTGACCAGGTTATAATTCTTAGAAGAAAAGAATGGAAAGTTCTCACCTATTGTAAAATATACTTTGACATATTTCATTCTTTCAAAACTGAAGTTATTAGTGTAAATGTTTAGAGAATATTAACCTTAACCATGGTCAACCTTAGGTCTGACAAAAACACATTTGTTTGGTCAATTTTGTTAAGGTTCATTTTCTTTATATTAGCACATTTTTGTCCACTTTCTGGTGGACTTAGGGATTTAAATATGAAGTATATAGTTACACACTTAGATGTCTTAGATTAAAATGATGTCTATCCATCTATTGGTTAGATAATTAACAGGTAGGTTCTACGTTATTCTAGTAATAAAGTCAGAGAAACTAACCTGTGGAAAATTTATTTTCTTTTAAATTAAAAATCCAAAGAACTTCTAAATAGCAAATAGGTCAAGAAGTATCAAGAGAAATTCTAAAATATTTTGAACTCAATAAAAGCAAAAATGTAATTCATCAAAATGCAATGAAAGCAGAGCATAGAAGGAAATATATATCATTAAATGCTTATTTTAGAAAATAAGAAAGATCTGAAATCAATAATCTAACTTCCCACATTAGGAAGTTAAAGAAAGAACAGTAATTGAAGTCTAAACAGCAGAAGAAACTAATAATAAAAAATAGAACAGAAATCCATGAAATTTAAGCAGGGACACAGTAGAGAAAATCAAGGAAAAAAAAATCCCATTCTCTGAGAAGATCAACAAGAGTGATAGACAGGTAGTCAGGCTAACCATGAATGAAAGAGAGAAAACATATTCTAATATCAAAAATGAAGAAGGGATTGTCATTATTGATGCCATGGACACTGAAAGGATAATAAAGGAATACTCTAAACAACAGTAAGCCCACAAATTTGATAATTTAGATTAAAAGAACCATTTCCATGAAAGACAAACACTACCAAAGCTCATAGAAAAACAGACTCTCTCTCTCTCTCTCTCTCTATATATATATATATATATATACATATATATATACATGATATATATATATGATATTGAATCAATAATACTTTCCAAAATAGAAAGCATTAGGTTTTATAATGCTTAAGTTGATGGTTTTACTAGTAAATCTTACTAAACATTTAAGGAAGAATCATATACATTTTATACAAACTTTTGTTTCAGAGAAAACACTTTGAACTTATTCTATAAGGCCAGCATTAACCTAAGCCAGCATTATCCAAAACCAGACAAAGGCGATATAAGAAAACTACAAACCAATATCTCTCATGAATATAGATGCAAAAATTCTCAACAAAATACTAGCAAACTGAATTTAACAATGTACAGAATGATACATCATGACCAACTTGAATTTATTCCAGTTATGCTGACTGGTTCAACATTTGGAAATCAATTAATGCAACTTACCACATCAACAGGCTAAAGAAAAAAAATCATATGATCATATCAATTAATGGAGGAGGAAAATTATTTGACAAATTCAATGCCCATTGATAGTAAAAACTCTCAGCAAGCTAGAAATGCAGAGGGACTTCCTCAACTTCATAACATCTACAAGAACTATAGCCAAAATCATATTTAATGGTGGGAAACTGGATTTTCCCCCCTAAGATCAAGAACAAAGCTAGGATGCCCCCTCTCAGCATTCCTACACAACATCATACTGGAAGTCCTAGAGAGTGCAATAAGAAAAGGAAATAAAAGGCAAACAGATGGGAAAGGAAGAAACAAAACTGTCTTTGTTTGCAAATAACATGGATGTCTTTACAGAAAATCCCAAAGAAGTGACAAAAGCAAAACGAAACCAAAACACCCTGAAACAAATAAGTGATTGTGGTAAGGGTTCAGTATACAAAGTTAATATACAAAAGTCAATTGCTCTCCTATATACAAGCAATGAACAATTGAAATATGAAATTAAAAATGCATGATCATGTATCACTCACAAAACAATTAAATAGGTATAAATCTAACAAAATATACATAGGATCTATATGAAGAAAACTGTAAAAGTGATGAAATAAATCAAAGAAGATATAAAGAAATGGAGAGGAATTATACATTTATCTACTGGAAAAGATTCAATATTGTTAAGATGCCGGTTTTTTTCCAACTTCATCTACAGATTCAAAGCAACCAATCCAAATTATAGCAAGCTATTTTGTGGATATTGCAAAATTAATTCTAAAATTTATATGAGAAGGCGAAACTCCAGAATAACCAATACAAAACTGGCAAAGACTATAGTTGGAGAACTAATACAACCCGCTTTAAAGACTTATTACATAGCTATAGTAATCAAGATTGTGTGGTACTGGTGAAAGAATAGGCAGATAGAGTAATGCAACAGAAGACAAGAGCCCAGAAATAGACCCAAATGTATAAAATCAATTGAACTTTGATAAAGAAACAAAGGCAATTCAATGAAGAAAGACTAGGCTCTTCAATAAATAGTGCTGGAACAATTGATTATCGAGATGCAAGAAAATGAATCCAGATACAGACCTTTCACAACTCAAAATGGATCACTTAAATATAAAACACAGTAATATAAAATTCCAGAAGATAAAACAAAGAATCAGAAAGGATGAATACCCAACTTCTGCATCAACATGGATGGGACTGAAGGAGATCATGCTGAGTGAAATAAGTCAGGCAGAGGAAGTCAATTATCATATGGTTTCACTTACTTGTGGAACATAAGGAATAACAGGGAGGACATTAGGAGAAGGAAAGGAAAAGTGAATTGGGGCAAATCGGAGGGGAAGATGAACCATGAGAGACTGTGGACTCTGAGAAATAATCTGAGGGTTTTAGAGGGGTGGGAATGGGGGGATGGGTGAGCCTGGTGGTGGTACTAAGGAGGGCACATATTGCATGGAGCACTGGGTGTTGTACGTAAACAATGAATCTTGGAACACTGCATCAAAAACCAATGATGTATTTTATGGTGACTAACATAACACAATAAAAAAAAGAATAAATTCTATACTTGGGTTTTGTGATGAGTTTTTAGATACAATACCAGTAACACATCTATGAAAGATAAAAATTGATAAGTTAAACTTTATAAAAATTAAAAACTTCTGCTCCACAAACTACACTGTTAAAAGAATCAGAAGATAAGCCAGATTGAGAAAAAAAATATTTTTAAAACATATATCTGATAAAAGACTTAATATCCAAAATATACAAAGTACTCTTGAAACTCGGCAATAAGAAAAGAAACAACCTAATTAAAAGTTGAACAAAAAATCTGAACAGATACCTCATAAAAGATACAGGTGAAAAAAAAGTGCATATGTAAATATACTCATCATTATTTGTCATTAGTGAATTGCAAATTAAAGTGACAATGACATATACACTATTATAATAGCTAAAATCCAAGTCCTGATAACAAATGCTGGTGAGGATGTGAAGCAACAGAAAGTCTCACTCATTGTTGGTGGGAACACAGAATTCTATAGCCACTTTGGAAGACAGTTTCACTGTCTGTTACATAGTTAAACATAGTCTCATATGATCCAGCAAATAGGCCTCTAGGTATTTACTCAACTGATATGAAAACCTATGTTCACACAAAAACCTGCATGTTTATAGCAGCTTTATATTCACAATAGCCAAAATTGGAAGCAACTAAGATGTCTTCAAATAGATGAATAAATTAATAGACTGATATATGCATACAATGGAATATTATTCAGAGATAAAAAAAATAGCTATTAAGTCATGAAAACACATTGAGGAATCTTAAATGCATATTGCTATACTGAAAATGCCACATACTCTGTGATTCCAATTACATCACAACCTGAAAAAGGCAAAACTATAGCAATAATAAAAAGATAAGTAGTTACCAGGGGTTGGGGTTAAATAGTTGAAGGGGATTTTTTGGAAGGTAGTAAAATTATTCTGCATGATACTGTAATTGAGATACATGACCCAAAATATTTGTGAAAACCCACTGATTTCATAGCATAAAGAGAGAACCATAAGGTATTAAATGTTTCAAAAAATCACGTAGACAATTGGCAGCTCCTAAGATGGAATGCAGAATGTGCCAAAACAATCTAATTGTATGATGAATGTATGAAGTTATCTCACAGAAGAGGGTAAGGGAAAAGGTGCTGACCTAAGTAACTACAGAAATGAGTGGAGCCTGTAATACCAAAGGCAAAAGAAACTATACATAAGAACTATATTCTAGTTGAGAAAGTTGTTTCCCATGGGAACACAGGTTAGGAATTCTGATACCACTAAGTATGTACACTAGAACTGATGGTTTCTAAAAGGCAGCTGACAGCAGGAGCCACATTTCTCACTGTTAGAACAGAAGGCTATCGATGAGCAAAAAGAGGCTAGAATGATCTATGTGATAATGGATTTTAAGTTGGAGACATTCATATGAACTCGTATGTAGTTTAAAATAGATACAGATGGCTTCATATAGAAATTTATAGATACGTGTATATACATAAGTTAGTATATATTCATATATTTTGCTCTATCAGTTGAAAGAGCCTAGAAGCAAATACACTTCAGTAGCAGCAAGCTCACCTAGTACCCAGATCTTGGTTTCTAATAACCTTCTTCAATAAAACGAACCAGAGTGCCTAGAAGAAATGACTGATTCTAGAAATGGGGCAGAAAACATAGAAATACATGCTACAGTATCTTATAGTCCCCCCAAAATAAAGAAGTGCTTTAAAAAAATCCACAATAATGGCAGTATGTCAAGGAAATATAGGAATCAACCATAAGAGCTCTCAATGGTCGAGGATAGAACTGTCTGAACAACAAAATAAACAGAGCAGCATGGGTGATTACCCTGGGCATAAAATTAATACCTCTGTCTCTATACTGTTTTAAATAAATAAGTAGGAGAGAAAAGACAAATCTCCCATGAAGAACTCCAAATAATTTATGTACATACTCCTCTTTCAAACAGGTGGAACATAGTTCCCCAATCCTTAATGTGGGCTATGCCAAGTAGTTCTTTCCATAAAGTATGAAAATGGAGGGAAAGAGTAACTTTACAGTAAAGAATCCTAAAAAACACTACCTCAGCCAGGTGATCAAGGTCAACATTAATAGTGATAAGTAACGTTGACAGTATGTACCTTTGATGTGATGTGATGTGATGAAAATGCTACTTCATCTTTGTGGTCTTCTTCTCAAAATATGTAACTCCCCATCAATCATGACTAGAACATTAGGTAATTCCCAAATGAGGGATATTCTACAAATATATCTGACAAGGACTCCTCAAAACTCCCATGGTCATCAAAAATAAGGAAAATCTGAGAAACTGTCATCTCCAAATAGGAGCATGAGGAAATAGAGCAGCTCAATGTAAATGTGGTTGGTGTCTTGGATGGATCCTGGACTAGAAAGTGGCCATTAGGTAAAAACTAAGAAGAAACAAATAATGTATGGGCTTCAGTTAATACTAATGTGTGATATTGCTTCATTAATTTTAACTAACATACTATAGTTATATAAGAAGTTAATAATAGGGGGAATTGAATAAGGAGTATGTGGGAACTCTCTGTGCCACTTCTGTAAATCTAAAATTGTTCTAAAGAAAGTAAAGTATATTAAAAGTTAAAAGAGAAAAAAGAGAGATTTCTCTATGCATTATCAATAGAGCAACTTAAAAAGGACACATCTAAAGTCCGAAAGACATTATATCAGCAAAAAGAAACTCAAAATGTAGCATTTTCCTTTGGCTAAAATATCATCCCTTGTTTCTTAAAATACTTGCTGAGTTTTATAAGATTAGAAATGACTCTCAAGTCTTCATAAGGCATTTGATACTATACAATTTTAAAAAGTTCATCCATAATAAAATAAATAAGTTTATTGAACAAAAATGCTAAATTTGAGATAACTAGTGCTAGTCTACAGATGGCTCTAATTCTTGGAAATTACTTCATATCATAAATATACGGTATTAACTCTGAAAGTCAGTCCCAAGAAAAACTAAGTGAAATTGTCCTCATGCCAACTTCATCTCTGGACTTCTCAGATTATTTTTCAATTAATGTTGTCTTTGAGATGAATAAATATGATTGTTTTTGTTAATTTTGGCCTTATATAGACATTGTTTAATATGGGTACTGATAAAAACAGGCATTCAAGGAATGGTGGGAAGAGGGAACAAGTCACAGGCAGAGAAAAGAAGGACCAAATATCTGTTCATCAGTTAGCATGCAGTTATCTACTGCAGACAGTAGAAGAAATTGTGGCTATAGTAAACCAAAAGGATTCAATACCAAGAATGAGGTGCTTACAAAATTGCTGGATGGTCTAGCGGAAGTGCTCTGGGCTGGGCCTCCATATCATCACTGCGTAACTGGTTCAAAGGAAACTGCTACTTCAGCTACAGTCAGGAAGCTGGGAATTAGGAAGACAGTGCTCCTCACCTCTGCTCTTTGTATCAGGACAGGGCTGCTGGAAGTGCAAATTATTAAATTATTAAATTATTAAATTATTAAATTTCTATTCCATTAAATGACAAACTAAATTTCTCCAAGAAAAACACAAAAGGAATATAAAAATTAGTCTGGCTATACTTTGTACAGAGTGGTATCTTATAACCACATTGGAAGAAAAAATACTCTATTAAGATATACAAATAGAAATTATTAGAGAAAAACCAACAGGATTGGTTGCTGANATGCTGGTTCCTGAGACTGGTCCTGCACCAAGAAAATGCATGACCCTTCCAGGCCCTCCCTTCCGCCAATTCACTCTGCTGTGCATTCAAATCTCTCCTGAGTGTGCTTGATTGACTGAACTCAAATTACATCTGGAGCTTCTTCTCCAAAGGAAGTCTGAGAAATGCACTTTTAAGCTTTCCAGTCTCTGCCATACAGAAAGCCCATTAAGGAAGGTAGNGAGCTTCTTCTCCAAAGGAAGTTTGAGAAATGCACTTTTAAGCTTTCCAGTCTCTGCCATACAGAAAGCCCATTAAGGAAGGTAGAATAAACATTGAGTCAGTCAATCTAGCTTATCCACCACGTATGACATTAGATGACTGTAATGTGAGAAATGTATTTGAGGGGCTATTATCAACCGACCTCTTACTGGTGGCATATTTTCCTCGAGAGTTTAGCAATGATCTATTTGTACAGACCCTGTGCCCAATATATCACTCAGAAACACAACCGAACCAAAAATATAGTCCCTTCTCAAGTTGTTACAGCATCACAGTCATTTTGCATTTGTTCTAAAACATACCATAGTGTCTGCATCCAAAATTCATTTTCAAATTTTCTCCTGAAATTCATATAATTTCTCTTTGGATTCCTTGTTGTGTGTACACATTCACATACATACATATACACGTATACTATTACAAATGTACTCTTTTCAGCTTTCAGCAATGTAAGAAAGGCCCCCGTGGGTCACAAATATCTATTAATTATGAAGATGACTTTGTCTAGGCTTACAACTTTAGTATTTGTCCTTCCAGATAAAACATTTTCCCTTTGGAATGAAATATTAGTTTAGCACTGGCTATTTATCCCATTATCAAATATTCCCATAGGCTAGCCTCTTACTTGAGCTCTCACTTCCCAGCATAGATTTCTTTATCACCAATATCTTGTCTTTTCTATAGATGAGGACAAATTATTAAATTTCTATTCCATTAAATGACAAACTAAATTTCTCCAAGAAAAACACAAAAGGAATATAAAAATTAGTCTGGCTATACTTTGTACAGAGTGGTATCTTATAACCACATTGGAAGAAAAAATACTCTATTAAGATATACAAATAGAAATTATTAGAGAAAAACCAACAGGATTGGTTGCTGAGGTGGATTAGGAAAGATGACTGCTATAGTCAGAGGAATTATTGTTGAATGAGGTATGAATGAGCTGTTAAACTAGCAACAAAAAAAGTCCTTGTGGAACCCTATCAGCCATGTCACTCCACTCCTGCCACACTTGCGTAAAGACAGATGAAATGCAAGAAACTGCCAGAGGTTTCTGAACTGCTACAGAGCATTTCAAAGAGCCTCTCAATTACAGATGGTACCAATGAAAACACACAATTCTGAAATAAAATCTCCCTTACTATTTTTTCATTCATTCTTTAAATTCTTTATAAATAATATATTCTACAATAAAAACTCCTCTACCAAGAATTTCTTTAAATGGATTGGAAATAACAATAAAGAAGAGATCTGAGCACAATATAAAAAAAAAAATAACCTTTTCTTCCCAGTCTATACAATTTCTCAGATAAATTTTTGAAATGATGTATTCATCATTCAGAAAGAGTGCCAAGAAATCGTGATTTAAGAAGACCCTAAATTTAAAATGCTTACACTTGAATTGCTACTATATCAAGAAAAGAGGGCACCTGGGTGGCTCAGTGGGTTAAAGCCTCTGCCTTCGGCTCAGGTCATGATCTCAGGGTCCTGGGATCGAGGCCCATATCGGGCTCCCTGCTCGGCAAGGAGCCTGCTTCTCCCTCTCTCTCTGCCTGCCTCTGCCTACTTGTGATCTCTCTCTCTGTCAAATAAATAAATAAAATCTTTAAAAAAAAAAAGAAAAGAAAAAAATGTTCCACATTGAATTTACTAGCACACATCAATTTATTCATGAAACATCTATTCTCCTATAAACTATACTTCATTTTATCTTCACTTTTGTACACCACACTTGAAAACAGGAGTTCTTCATTAATGACTTCAAGAAAAAAAAGGGATAAACAAAAATTTGCACCATCAGATTTTCACAAACATTTAACTGTACACTAAATTTTATGAATTAGAATCAGAAAAGGAGAGGATAATAGATTTTTGTCAAAGAAAGTTATGTTTAAGGCTTAAGTAAGTTTTATTTTCCCTTTCACATGAAGTTTAAAAGAATTATTTTATAATAAGATTAATGCAATTTTTTTTCTTTTGCTTTGCCTCTAAGAGCCAAGGTGGGGCTACATTTAATATGCATGTACCCTGTTCGAAGTTGGTATCCAAATAGCATAATAGTAACAAGCAAATGATTATATTCATACTTTACTGTTCTATCACTTTTATAACATATTGTGCTAGCAAACTATAACCCTATCTTATTTTTCCATATTTTCATTATCAATTAATAACAATTTTAAAATAGGCAAATAGCAAAAGTATACCAAGTAACAAAACTATTTTGACCACACACAGGTCAAAGAACACAGCATCTATGAAGTATTTACTATATACCTGGCAAGATGATTGGCACACTCACAGTCATTATTTTAATCTTTTCTGCAGCTCCCTAAAGTACCTATCAATACCCACCTTTATACAAAAGGAATCACAGACACTGAAGAATTTAAATATTGCATGAAAAGTTACATTATTGATGAGTAATAAGATCACTCCAATACAATTCTGTTATTCTCCAAAGACATGCTCCTTCTACAGCCTTATATATATGCTGCCCTACATACCTGCTGCTATGAGATTTATTGTTACAAACACTGAACAGAGCAAGCATTCTTTTCTACTCATGCACAGACCCAGAAAATAGGTGCCTCGAGTACAGAGCTACCCAGCAGGATGTCTCTGAATAGCTCTCCAAAAAGACCATTCTTTTGTCTCATTTCTTCTGCGTCCCAGGATGTGTAAAAATGGTGTGTCCTTCACTGGAGAAGGGGGCCCATCTTAGTGCAATAAGAAGATTGTCTACAAAAGGGCATTTCTTTTTGGAAGTCAATTGTTTTTAAGAAGTTTTTCATGATATAATTTGAATTACTAATTTGGGTCACTAAAATATAGCACAAAAAGTGACATGGATATTCATAAACATATAATCTCCCAAATTTCCCCCAAATTAATTCCACATGCACCATCTCAAGTTAATTCACATACACCATTCAAGAAATTCACATCCACAATTTCATCATTTTGATGAAATGTTTTCGTAAGTACTAAACAAACACCATGGGAGATTCTGCTTAAGCTAGTCAAAAAAGACAAAGTTTAACTGGAAAATGACTCTCAAAGGAAGACTGTCTTCAAGTTGTCCTTACTGACCTTTGTAATGCAAACAAATAAAAGGAAGATGAGGAGGAGTCTATGGATTATTGATGATTTGAGATATCTCTCCCTTTCTTTGGGGGAGAAACACTCAATTAATGCCAACAATAAGTAATATAGGGGCACCTGGGTGGCTCAGTGGGTTAAGCTTCTGTCTTCGGCTCAGGTCATGATCTCAGGGTCCTGAAATCAAGCCACGCGTTGGGCTCTCTGCTCTGCAGGGAACCTGCTCTCCCCTCTCCCTCTGCCTGCCTCTCTGCCTACTTGTGATCTCTCTCTTTCTGTCAAATAAATAAATAAAATCTTTAAAAAAAAAGTAATATGAACCCATTTTTTTTTGGTTTCACTTCAGCCTGGGTGACCCATTTGAACATTCATAGAAGAAAGTGCAGCTAGCTATCCCTGAAGAAGTTTTTAATTATGCTCAAGGCTCTGTCCCAGCAGAATCCATCATATCGCAACTCATTATTACACATATTGTTACTGCCTATGCCAGACAGATTCTCGCAAACTGTAAATTGTGTTGCAAGAATCAGGGATAATTCTGAGTGTTTACTGATGTTCATCCTATATTCCCCAACAACGATGTATTATAAAATTATTCTTCAGTAATATTCTTGTTATTCCTATTAAGAATATTCAAAGCTATAGGGGAAAAAAGATTAGTGGAAGAAGTTAAATGAAAGCTACAAGCACTTCACATTCTAGAGGAGCAATTACAACAATGGCTTCTAATACTAGAAAAGTTGCAGCCTAAAGTATATTCCAAACTTGATATAACTTTACCTTTGTTAATGGCTACTGATTCTCTTGGTAGGGCTAGTTTATGCAGCCGAATTCTCAGCTAGAAGAACAAGAATATGTATTTAAAAGCCTAGGATACTTGAGTACAAAAATGCAAAGAGATCCTAATATAGTGTCAGATATAATAATCCTTTATATTTTCCCCTAATCCTGGATCTCCTTTGGGTGAACTTTGGATAAGTAAAGTATATTCAGCAGGTTTAGAGTTTAGAAACCTGGTGTCCTAGGCTATGAAACAATTCAATTTCCTTATCGGTTGTACACACGTGGATACAGGAATATTTGGACTTTGAGGGAAAAATAACATATTTTAAAGACTTCTAAGAAATGTAACGAAAATATGTTTAAAACCAACAACACATGTGGATATCAAACATTGTCTTACAGCAAAGGCAAATAAGCAATTCTTACCAGAATTTTTTTTATGCCATAGTAAGGCAAATATCTCAGGAGTTACACTATAATCAGATAATACTGTAGCTTTTATACTCAAAATAATAGTTACTTAATCTTTTTTTTCTTTAAGTATCAGGTTCTTTCAGGAGGCGATAATGGCTAGTTATCTGTGTTCATTTATGCAACCAAACTTTTCACAGAAATTTTCATAAAAATACTGAAAGAGATATAAAGTCATAATGGTAGTAGAAGCCAAAATTAGCAAGAAAAAAGGTGGCTAAACACTGGAAGGAAATTTCCTTTATAAAAGTGCATAGTTGAATGGTTGAGAAATGATCATAGTCCAGAGCTATGCTGTGTAAAAGGCTAGCCATTCATCACATGCGGCCAGTGAGCACCTGACATGTGGCTGTTCCAAATGGAAACATAAAGGAAGTGTAAAATACACATCAGATGTGAAGCCTTTGAATAAAAATAAGAATGTGAAATATCTCATGTAATTTTTATATGGTTGTATGTTGAAATGATAATATTTTAAAATATTGGGCAGACTATAATATCTCACTTGCTTCCATTTGGTTTTTTAACTAGGAAATGTTAAATTACATTATTTGACTGCCATATTTCTAATGATGTTGGTCAACACCTTTGAACCAGCAACATGGCTAGAGTGGAATTACATACTAATGACAGAGAAGTGGGGCCAGAATCATTGACCTATTATGTAAGATATATTTTCTAAATGAGTCAGAACTGGTTCCTCCTTCCATGCCTTTGACATCTATCAATAATTTTCTTCCTACCTCGATTAATGAAGCCTCATCTCCTAGCAATGCAACATAGCCAAAAGTTAAGGGCACAGGTTGTAATAAAGTACAACTTGGAATATTGTTGATAATAGCTAAGGACAAAAAGAGGAAAAGTGTGGGAACATTCAGTGTTCATCAGGGACTGGAATGCTCTTCCAGAATATTACTCAGGAATAAAGCCACCTATTCATATTAAAAAGAATAGGTAATCAAAGAACAAGAAAACTTTCTATATGTCAAAGGAATAGTAAATAAAAGATTTTATAAAATAGAAATTTCACTAGCGACTGTGTAGATCAACTTTTGTTTCAGTATGTACTCTAAGAAAAAGAATCTGACAGCACAGAGATATACAGTAAAAAGAATCAAATTAATATCTTGTCCAAAGACATATTGGGCTTGGTTAGACATTTTCTAATTCAAGAAGACTATGGAAAGATTTATAACATGAAGCAAGAAAATCAATCCACTTAAGATTAAAGGAAAACATGTCTATGAATGTAAGAAGAAAAGGTGATTCCATCTGGTTTCACAGACTCTATGAAACATAAGATAAACTAACATGACAAGAAAAAAACATTAGCTAAGACAAAAACAGAGTTGACAGATAAAAGAAAATGCAGAGAAATGAAAACAAAATAGCGAAGTTAAAATATATATTGAAATCAATGGACTACAGAATCAACACTAAACTAATAGAAACAAAATGTAGAATATAGGCTGTTCAATGGTGATCAGCAGCTAAACCTATCAGAATCACATAGACTGCTTCTTCTTCTTCCTCTTCTTCTTCTGAGAGAGAGAGTGTGTGTGTGAGTACCTGTATGGGTTGGGGGAAGGGGTTGGAGAAGGAGGCGGGAGGGAGAGAGAGAATCCCAAGCAGGCTCCATATTCAGCACTGAACCCAGTGTGGGGCTCTATCTCACGACCCTGAGATCATGACTTGAGCCGAAATCAAGAGTTGGGGGCTAAACCAACTGAACTACTCAGGTGTCCTAAGACTGTCTTTTGAATATATAGACATGGAATCCTAACCTTCAGCGTCTCACTCAATTGATATAATAGGTCTTAAAAATACTGTATTTTAAAAAGTTCTCCAGGTGATTATAATATACACACAATCGTGGGAATGACAAGTCTGGCAAACCATAGGAGCTAAATGGCAAGGAGAGGCAAGAATAAAGATGAGAAAAATAACAAATATAGAAAACACAATGGAGAGAGAAATTAACGATTACAAGCTTCTTTAGGAAAGAAAGAAATAAGAGAGTAGAAATATTTTAAGAGCCTTAAAAATAGAGAGGATATGTATACATCTGCAGACTGAAATGGATTATAGAAGTCTGTGGAAATTGAGTAGAAAGAGAAACACATTCCTGGACATATCTCGGTGAAACTCTTGACTGTCAAGGATAAAGAAACAAATCTTACAAATATCACAAAGAAAAAAAAGTTAATTGGGGTTAATTTCAAAGGGTAAGAAATCGGGCCTTTTCCAACTTCTTATCTGGAACTGATTTACAGGAAGCAATGAGATAATATTTAGAACTTTAACTAAAATGGGCTTTAGCTTAAAATCTACATAATTAGCTCAAATTTTATTTATGTGCAAAGAAGACAAAAATACTGCAGGTATGCAAAGCACAAAAATGGATCAACTAGAACATTTTTTGAAAACAAATACTCAAAGAATTAGTAAACAGTATGAAAAAAATTTAAAAATTGGTAAATTAAAAATACAATGAAGGAAAATTAGCAATATCAGATAGTAAAGCCCATGAAAATCTATGATAAATAAAAACCATGTGATTCTTAACAAGAAAAGGTAGATAGGTCCTAAGAACAGACCAGAAAGCAGAAGCAAACCAAAGTATATACATAGAATAAATATATACATGTGAATGCATTCAACAAATACTTAAAGAAAATATTTTCTAAATACACCTATGTGCAGAGAAAAAACAATTATAGGAAGGAAACTCAGAAAACAAAAAAAAATTGGTTTCCTCTGGATGGTTGGAGATTTTTATTTTATTCTATATTACTTTGCCAAGATAATTTGCCAACAACAACAAAAAAACTGTATCACATATAATCAGAAAATAATAAATGTCAAAAAAATTAGAATCCTTAAAAGTATTCTTCTAATACTGTAATTAAAGACAGTGCAAAATATTATTTGGTTCATAATACAAGGGTCACTGTGTGCCCTCCACACTTTCTTCAAAATCCAAGGAATAGAAAGGAGTAGAAGGTCCTGGTGAGTTAATAGCTTGATCACTTTCCACCCTCCTTCCGTTTACAACCCTAACCCTAATTCAATACAGCTCCTAAGCCAAGCAAATGCTAGTGGCTATAAGCAGGTAATGTTCCAACTGAGAGAGGCACTGAAGAACTTTCAAGGTTGGAAAGCCTAAGCTGATGATGGGAATGCAGCTTAAGTCTTGGGAGAAATCCATGGACCCAGGGGAGAAAGCCGACACTGACTTCAAGAGGGTACCTGGATTCCTTCATCCCTAAACAATGAAGATGTAGACAATGGAGTGTGTTCTTTATATCCATAAGGCTAAAGTAATCCAGAAAGCCAAGGATCTTTGCCATGTTCTTGTTTGGCTTCAAGGGGTAACCAACAATGAGCACTGCCAGGCAAGATGATGGAAAGAAACTGAGTACATGAAAGACATTGCTAAGCCACTAAATCAACCAAACATAAAATCAACCCAACTTCTCTGAACATCCTGTTAAGATAAAATAATTTTAATAATATTGCACTTATATTTTTGGCCTCCTTAAATTCATTTATGTTACTTGCTATAAAAAACCTCTTAATTAATATAATAGAAGAAGATAAGGAGGAGAGCAAATTGTGATGGGCAGTAAATCTTAAAATGTGTAGTTAAATGCAAATAAACAATGTTAGATTCTATGTGAATGTGTAGTGTATATGATAAAGTTTCTTAAAATAGAAGAGATATACTTTAGTGGAAATCCTAACATTCACCTGGTACTAAAATTTCTAAACTAGGATTTGGGGCTTGGTGGAGCTAGGCCAGAAGAAAAAGTTTTAAAAAAATATTTTATCTGGGAATTTGAAGTGGACATTAGGAAAAGTGAGAAATGAAAAGTATAGTAAAGTTTATATTTTATGGAGAAAGGAGAATTAGGGGCACCTGGGTGGCTCAGTGGGTTAAAGCCTCTGCCTTCGGCTCAGGTCATGATCTCAGGGTCCTGGGATCGAGCCCCGCATTGGGCTCCCTACTCGGCGGGGAGCCTGCTTCCTCCTCTCTCTCTGCCTGCCTCTCTGCCTACTTGTAATCTCTCTCTCTGTCTGTCAAATAAATAAATAAAATCTTAAAAAAAAAAAAAGAAAGAAAGAAAGGAGAATTAGAAGCAGGAGAATATAATATTTGGGAGATAAATAATTGGTAACTTATTTTAATATATGGATATATACATGTTTGATTAAAAGGGATAAAAAAAAGAGAAGATAACTTTTAATTAAACTGGAAATGATAGAAAAGTTCCTAAATTTACAAGGTTGAAAAAGGAATAATAACTTGATCAAATCAATACCAATAAGGGAAAAGAAGATAAAAATTAAATAGAATTTAAAAAGTAGAACTTCAAAATACAAATGCAGAAAATTCTAAAGACAATATTAGCAAATAGAAACATTGTGTCAAAAGTAGTACCAAATGGAAGGTTCATTCAATATAAAAAATATATCCCGTAATTCATTACAGTAAAAAATGTAAAATAGAAAAATCACATTATATTAATAGATGCTGAGAAGGCATTTGACAATATTCAACAAACACTTCTTTAAAAAAACTCTAAGTAAGAATAGAAACAGTCTATTTAAACATAAATAAATCTACGCATCAAAGTTCGGTAGCAAATATCACATTAAAAGATAAAACATTAAAGTGATTTTATTTATAGTTTGGAACTCAGTAGAGATGTTCACTGTTGTCATTATTTTTCAGTGTTATTTTGGAGGTTCTGGCAAATTCAATTTTAAAAAGAAATAACTTACATAAATATTTTAGAAGAGATAAAACTGCTATTTGCTGATAATGCACTTACATGCTGGAGACACCAAAGAGATTCTAATTTAAAAATTATGAAATTTTATAGAAGAGATTTGTAATGTGGATGGATAAGAGATAGATATACAAAATTCAACAGCTTTACATTAGAGTATGCATCTATGTCAAAAAACATAAAGGAGAGGGCGCCTGGGTGGCTCAGTGGGTTAAAGCCTCTGCTTTCGGAGGCTCAGGTCATGATCTCAGTGTCCTGGGATGGAGGCCCGCGTCGGGCTCCCTGCTCAGCAGGGAGCCTGCTTCCTCCTCTCTCTCTGCCTGCCTCTCTGCCTACTTGTAATCTCTCTCTCGCTCTGTGTCAAATAAATAAATAAAAAAAAAAATCTTTAAAAAATACATAAAGGAGAAAAGGGTAAAATGAACAATAGTAATGAAATAGGCAGGAAAATTCTTAACCTCCCAGGGCCCCACGAAGACACATGAAGAACCTTATAATATTTCATTGATACTATACCCCTTTAAGAATGATTAAATCACCAAAACAAATGAACATAAAGAAACAAAAACAAAAACGCAGTATGTCCTGACCAGGATGTGGACCGACCAGAATGGATATCCCACTGGTTGGGACACAAAACAGTAGTACAACCACTCTGGAAAGTTTGCTGGTGTCTTATGGAGCTAAACATAACTTATCATACAACCCAGCAATTCCACTCATAATTATTTACAAAGGGAAATGAAAACATTCCCATACTAAAATCAATATGCAAATATTTAAGGTAGCTTTATTCATCATCACCACAAAATGTCCACCACCTAGTAAATGGAAAAACAAACTGCCTATTCAATGGAATATTCACATCATGATTAAAGTATAAACAAACTCCTAATACATGCAACAACATATATATTTCAAATGTATGCTAAATGAAAGAAAGTCGACACAAAAGGCTATATTTTATAGGCTCTCATATATATGATATTCTGGAAAAGGCAAAACTAATTCAAAGAGATTTGATCAATAGTTGCTAGAGATTGGGAGATTGAGAAGACAATTAACTAAAAAGGGACATGAGGAAATTTTTTGGAGGGGATGGAAATATCCTATGTCTTAATTACAGCAGCAGACATATGAGTGTATACCCTGGCAGAATTCATCAAGCAGTACACCTCAAACAGATTAATTTTACTGAATATGAATTACACCTTAACAAACAATTTAAAATAATTGAAGGCCTTAAAACAAGGTGTAAATAAATGGAAAAACATACAGTGTTCTTAGATAATGACTTAAAATCAAAATATATTAACTCCCTCAAAATTGTCATGTAAATTAATGCAGTTCCAATTAAAATCCCAACAGTATGGTTCTAGAATTGGATAAAATGATCTTGAACTTCATACAAAAGAAACAATGTTCAAGAATAGCCAAGAAAATAGGAAAGAAAGATAACTTAGGAGACCTGTTAAACTATATCAAAATATACTATAAAACTACTGTAATCAAATTAATACAATATCAATATAGGAACAGACAGACTGAAGACACTAAAATGGATTTCAGTAGATAGCTCATTTACTGTATGATAATGAAAGTAATGGTTTTATTTATTAACTGCTGAACATGAACCATTTATCTAACTAGGAGAAAATTATGTTGAACCCCTATCTCACACCATAAACAATAAATTATGGAGTGGGGGTAGAATATCTAAATATTAAAAACATTATATTCATAAAAAATTAGGAGTAGGGAGTCTTCTTAATCAAGACAGAAAAACCCTGAAACTACAAACAAGAAAGGAGACATATTTATAATAAATAATTTAAATGATTTATATAGGAAAACATACCAAAAATGTTTTAATGTATATTATATGCAATGAGATATCATAACATACAAGAGCCCTTTAAAACTGAAAATAAAAACAACTCAATAGAAAAATGAGGAAAGGATATAAGTAGTTCACTATGAGCAAATCTAAATAGCAAAAGAAAAAAAGCTTCAATTTACTATAAGTTTAGAAAATATAAATTAATGTAACAATGAAATATCACTATATTCATTATACTGCCAAAATTTAAAAAGAATGACACATCTTGCTGTTTAGGATGCTGGGGAAAGTTATGATCATACACTGTAGAAATATAAATCACTGTAATCTTTCAGAAAAAAATAAGACAATATCTTAGCAGTCATGCTACTGGGAATATATTCCATAATGTAAAATTTCCAGTTTAGAATGTTCCTTGTACTTCTGTCCATACTGGCCAAAAAATGGAAATAAAATTAATAATCATCTATAAAAAAGAATGACAGAATAATATTCACCATTTTACCAAGAAATATTACACAAGTAGGATGAACTGAGTTGGTTTTATTCCAGTTGATGTAGCAACATTTCCATAGGGTACTACTGGATAGAGAAAAAAGATGCAGAAGAGCATTTAGTACGATTATTGGATGGATGGGTAGATGGATGGATGGGTAAAATCCTTATATATGAGCATAAAGGAAAAGAAAAAGATAAAGACAAGGTTGTTGGGCATTCTGTAGGGTTGAAAGAAGGTGGGAAAGTAAGGCAGATGAAAGAAAAAAGGGAAGGAGAGACCACTCAAAAAGAAAACAAACTATTAATTTAAAAAATTGACACATATGAGACTATCTGTTTTATGTACAACTACACAAAAACGTGTGAGTCTAAGGATGTAAGAATTAATAAAGAGATTCGTAAAAACAAAATTAACTGTCTACTGATATATGAGAATGTGAAACAAGAAAATTTTATCTGAAAAAAGCAACTTCTTGTATGTATGATTTATTTTTGGATATGTTTGAATGAGCAAAGAGAAAGGACAGAATGATAATACCAGGTTGTTAATTTTGACTCCGGAGCTTGAGAATGCGTGACATGGGTGGGCACAGAATAAACAAAGTGTGCCACTGGTTTGTGATAATAAATGTTTCCTCTATACATCTTTGTAAGTATTGTTTTAAGAAGTGTGCATTACTAACATAATTTAAACAAAATAAAATAAAGAGAAATATACATTGCTATCAAGGAAGAAAATAAAATTACTATTTAAGGTCAATGCTTTCCAAGTAGTTGAGGGAATAAGACAGATGAAGGGAAATGATTTATTGAGTCCCTGGGGGAAAGTTTCTTTTATAAACATACATTTAAATCCAAAGCAAACATATTAAGCATTTACTTTGGTACAGCCTGAGGACTAACATTTCTGAAAGTGTGGATTTCAAATCACCTCTTATAGACTCACTGAGGGGACCTATAAAAAGGTATATTCCCTAACCCACCCCAGATTTTCTGAACTAGAGTCTCCAAGGATGAGACTTGAATCTACATTTTTAACAAGTGTTTTCCCCTCCCCGGGATGAATCTAAGGTGAGAGACAGAGCTTTAGACCAGGGGTTAAGAGCTGACAAATCATAAGAATCACCCATTTAAAAAAAAATACAGTCCTGAAAGTTTGGGCAACACAGCCTCAGGCAGTTTCAGTAGAGTCCTCCTATAAAACAATTGATAGAGCAGAGAAACAGGACCACTGCTTTACTGCAATGTAGTTATAATTTTACAGCAATATTAACAATGTTTATGCAACAGAAAAGGGAAAGTGAGATCGCAGGTTGTTTTGGTGAGATATTTATGATAATATTTTCTCACACTTACACTCTCTTTCTCTTTCCACACAGGCCACCTTATAATAATTAGGATCTTCCTCCTAGCACATGGCTGATTCCCTGGCCTATCACTTTGGGAGTTTTTTTGGTCATTCAGAGACCATCAAATGGCAAACCCAGAAATGCAGTTCCTTCAGCACAAAGTCCTGAATGGGAACCCTCTGACATTTGTTAGCAACACAATAAAAAGTCCCCAGCTACTATAGGAGCAATTTGAGCACAATTTCTATCAGGGAGAACTTAATATATTTTTCCTTGTTCAGCTCACAGCTTTGTGAGTGGTTAAGTCCAAAAGCTCAGTTACCAATCTCCAACAAGTAGACAATAGGCTGCAAATCCAGTGTAAGTTCCAACTCGGTTGTAGAGAAGTCACTTCACTGTGCCTCATTGTCATTATATGAAGAGACTGGGCTTAAAGAACTTTACAGATGTATTTAACATCCTTCTGTAAGTTTTAAGATATTTAGTGGAAGGCAGTTTTGTAGCAAATGCAATGGTCTGTAGAAATTTGGGGGACTTCAATAATGTTGAGATAAATAGATCTTAAATTTACAAATATTCTGGTATTCTATGGCCTTCGTACTGTATTTTATGGGGCTTGCCTTTTTGCAATGCTTTTCAGCTTCTGAGTTCCCTCAAATCCCATGTATTGTCAAGCTTTGCTTTTTAGACATAATGAATATGGCCAGCCTGGAAATCCATGTATATCAAGAAGAAGAAATGTTTTAGCTGGTATAAGAATTCTTAGAATAACTCTTTGTGTGAAGAAAATGCAGCAATAACCTTGTTTGGAATAGAAGGTGAGGTATAATGGCACCTGAGTATGGGTAAAACTGTTCTGCCTGAGACAAGACAATGGACTCTCTGCTTCAAAAAAGGAAATTAAAAAAAGAGAGAGAGAAAAGGAAAAGGAGAAATGAAAATAAAGGAGAAAGTGGAAGTAAAGTAAGAAGAAAGGATGTGCAGTGTGACTGGATTTCTGTAGAGAGCCCCCATGTCTGCATTAAAACCTACCAAATCCACAAATGTGGGTTGAGAGATTTAAAAAAAAAAAAAAAAGCACAGGAAGCTTGGAGCTTTGTACATAAGTGACAAGGGGGGGAAAGTATGGAAAGCATCCCAGCAAACATTTGGGGCTTAAACCAGGTTTAAAGAAATCCTCAAGGGGCAGAGAACCTCATAAAAACACCTAACCAACTGACTTCTGTGTACTTTAAAGATCAAACGTCACAACATTATTAAGGATCTGAGAATTTACATGTGGATCCAGAACAAATAATAGCATGTCTGGGTCAAATGAAGTCTTCCATACCAACAATGAAATCTGACTATGGAGAATAACATCACTATACTTTAAAAATGTGAACAAAATTGGTTCTCTGATTCCTGTACACAACTAGCTCAAGTAGATAGCAAATGCTAAACCTGTAACTAATGTAAAGTGTTTTTTTCATGTGGAAAATATCAACTGGCAAAACCATTTGCACTGTTTAGATAAACACAATTTAAGTGTGAGTAAGAAATATAAAAACTATTTCATAATTGACTTTCAACATGTACATATTTATTTGTTTACCAGGTATTTATCGAGCACTTCCTATATGCATTCCACTGCAGAGTCCCTAAGGGAATTTTAAGATATATAAGAATTCATTCTTGAAGAAGCTCCGTAACTAAGGAGACAGACTTTTAAGCACAGAAAGCTAAAAATGAAAGAGTAAATGAAAATTGATTTTTTTAATTGGCTAGAAAAGGATTTCAGAAGCTGAAGTGTCCTTGGTTATATTTTGGGAACTACATTAATACATAGTAAGTCACACAGATAACAAAAGATACAGTATTTCAGGTAACAGGAAGATCACTTTGAATTTAGTAGTCAATGAAGCCACAATGTAACGGAGAAGTTAGACTTTGTTAACATTCCAGCATAAACAATGTGGAGGCTAAAATGTTAGGACATGATCAGGTCTGTTGGGCTGAAACAGCATTGGAAAGGCAAATAGAGATTTTGTGGAAGAGGAAAGGAAAATCACCAGGAGCCTAGGATCTACCCCTCTCTAATTAAGAGATCTGGGACACGTTGCTCACCATTTTCAAATATCTGCTTTCATATTATAAAATAAAAATTAATAATATTTATACCTTCCTCATAACTATGCTATAAAAAATCAAATTAGTTCACATAATGTGGAAGAAATACAAAAACTTTAAAGTTTCATACAAATGTAAGTTAATTTTCTTTTTCTTACTATCATAAACTCACCTGCATTTTTAGGTGGATAACCTAAAGGTGGAACCCAAGATGGATAACCTCTTGGGTTCTCAAAAAATGGTCTTACTGGCGTTCATCTTAGCCATCCTGAAACCTAACACTCATGATGTCTTTAACTCCTATCTGTTCTCTCAATTTCAGTTTAACTTTGCCCTTCCATCTTAGGTTTTTGATATACTGGTAAGTCCACTTTCAAGGTTCCCTGCCACTTGCTACTTGACCATGACACTGCCTCCAGAAAACAAACTGTGGTCTACTAGTGCTCAGCTAACACTGACTTGGTCCGTGCTTGGACAAAAACCTGCATATATCAATCACATCTGATGCGGAAATTAACACACATGAACCTGGAGTAACTAGAATGGTTTCTGGATTTACTCAGAGAGTAAAAGGAGCCAAAATGGTTTTAAGTACATGTTGGAAGGGTGGCAAATAAAATAGATATATGACTTTATAGGAATATTAATGTAACTGGATTAAGAGGGAACTGAATGGAAAGAGGACTCCGTGCCAGTGTATTCTATTATCAAGTTTATGTATATTATCTCACAAATATTCAAAACACTCTTAGTAGATATTAATTAATTTATGGAATACCGGGCGCCTGGGTGGCTCAGTGGGTTGAAGCCTCTGCCTTCGGCTCAGGTCATGATCCCAGGGTCCTGGGATCGAGGCCCATATTGGGCTCTCTGCTCGGCAAGGAGCCTGCTTCCTCCTCTCTCTCTGCCTGCCTCTCTGCCTACTTGTAATCTCTCTCTCTGTGTCAAATAAATAAATAAATAAATAAATCTTTAAAAAAAAATTATGGAATACCTTATTTCAGAAAGAAATTAAGGCAGTTTACAAAAATGCACGCAACATGATAAATTTAGAGTTTATTTTTTTATTTTTTTATTTTTTTTTTTAAAGATTTTATTTTTATTTATTTCACAGAGGGAGCAAGATCACAAGGAGGCAGAGAAGCAGGCAGAGAGAGGGGGAAGCAGGCTCCCTGCTGAGCAGGGAGCCCGATGCGGGCCTCGATCCCAGGACCCTGAGATCATGACCTGAGCCGAAAGCAGAGGTTTTAACCCACTGAGCCACCCAGGCGCCCTAGAGTTTATTTTTTTAAAGAGAAAATCATGTGAAATGTAAAATGAAGGTAGGAAAGATTATGATAAACCCAAGAGTGATGTTAATATATAAAATCATGCTTCAAAGTTATTTATCTTCATAGAGAGAAGCCAAAAATTCATCTGTGCATATTTTATAGCATCCTACAGAAAGAATGAAATGCAATCTGTTTCACATATTATAATTATAATTTTTAAAATAACACTTTCTCAATTATTCAACAAATATTTATTGAGTACTATGTGAGAGGCAAAAGCACAGTTCAAGAACTACCAGTATCTTGGAGAACAAGATGGACAAAATTTCTCTTGGCATTTATACACTTGTGAGGGAGACGAATAATACACAAACAAATATATACTCTAACATTCGGGTAGCAATAAGTGATAGGGGGAACAAGATACAGAATAGAGAGTGATTAAAGAGGAGGAATAGTTATTTTAGATCAGGTAGCCAGGGAAGACATCTTTGAGGAGATAACATTTGAGCAGAGACAGGACCAAAGTTGATTTCATTCTGAGTTTGATAGGAAGACACTGAAGATTTTAAGCAAGGAATTATATGATCTAATTTATATACTAAAAGGATCCCTCTAGCTTTTATTATGGAGAACAGACTGGGAAGACAAGAGACAGCAAGGCAAAGTGCAAGGAAGTTCTTCCCTTAAGAAAACATAATGGCTTAGACAAGAGGAGCACTAGTGGAGGTGATGAGCAGTTGGAGACGGAACAGTCACATGTTAAAGTACGTATTATTATATTGTATTTCTCTCATATTATGGTTAAGTAATTATACTGACTTTTTAATAATTGCATTTGTTGGTAATTTGCTCATATTATTTATGAAATTCACTTCAAAATAGTAAAGGGAACATAGGAATGTTATAAAACATATAAATATTTGTTATGGGTGAAATATTGGGTCTAATACAAGTAAGAATAACTGATAAACATGGACCAGAAATCAGTGAGAATAACGACAATTTACCAATAAGCAGGTGCTAAAAATCTTCAATGAGTGACGAGGACAATGGCTTTGAAATGTTGCTGCACCTTTAATCACCTGGGGAGCTTCTTTCAATCCTAATACCCAGGCCGGTAATGTTAGAATAGCTAAGTGTGGGGCCTGAGCCTCAGCATTTTTAAGAACTCAATGAAGCCAAGTTTGAAAAGTCTGAACGAAGAGATCAGAAGAAAATTACAACAAGGAGGAATTGAAGATGGTCAAGTCTGATGGCATGCCGTTTAAAGAATCAGTAGTTTTTCAGAAGTGAGGTAAGGAAAGGCATGGACCAATGGGGAGCACCTCTGGGTCTGAAGAAAACAGCAGCCACCACTGAAAAGACTTCCAGGAAACTGGAACCCTCAGGAATGACAGGTTATAATTATATATTAGAGGAATGCAGTAAAGGGGACGTTTAAGAATGAGGTTGGAGATATAGGGATGTCTGCTAAGTTCCAGAGGCACAGTGGAAGGGCACAGAGTAGCTGGGGAAGGAGGCAAGTTTGAATCGTATTAGGAGAGGTACAGAGAATATGCTGATAAGAAGAGTTCCAAGATTCACCTGGGAGGGGGAGAGAGAGAGAGAGAGACAGAGAGAGAGAGAGAGAGAGAGAGAGAGTGCCCCCCCCTACACACACACACCCACCCCATGGGAGTCCTAATGTTTTTAAAGGAAGATGGGCAACCACTCTAATCATAGACCCTGGAGCTCTGGGATCCCTTTGACCACTTCTGCTGCCCTGCCCCTAGCTTCTTTGCATTTTTGCTTACAATGGCTGGTGACTGCAACTCTCTTCAAAGGATTGCCCTTGAGCTAGTGGAGCCATCTGGCCAAGCGGGAAATACCTGGGCACTTATGCTCCCACCAGGGAAGACTTAGCCAAACTGTGACTGGTACAGCAACATGAACCAGGACTCCCTTGCCTGTAGAGTTTTCCTGTAGAATCAACCTGAAGTGATCTTTCCTAATTTGTCTAAAATTGTCTCTTTGCTTTGGCTTCTTTCCCTTCCCTGTCCTGCTTTTTCTACTTCCTTACCCATCTCTCCTGGCAAACACTCCAATAAATCACTTGCTTTTGAATTCCTGTCTTGGGGTCAGCTTCTGAGAAACTTGGCCTAGACAACCTTCTTATGGTGGACAAGAAGCAGTATGTCTTAGCAGGAGCAGGAAGCATGCTCGGGGCTCCCAAAACACCAGCTGAGGATAATATCACTGTGAGAAGGGGGAGGGGCAGTTTTAACACTTCCAAGTGGAATTACTGAGAGGACTAATTTTGATAGAGCACAGAGTAGGTTTTTCAATGATTCCTTGTGAAAAAACACCTTCAATAACACCTTCCAGGATCTCTGACACCAATTTACAGAAGGAGGTTTTCTACATCACTATTTATACTATATTTAAATATATATACATATATATAGTGATATTTAATATCACTATATTTATATTTATTGGTATATTCAAATGCTGTTGTTTGGAAACAAGCAACTATGTAGGCTGCCAAAACAACATGGTAGTTGTCAACCTAGCTGCCTGAAGCCTCTATGTTTACTAGACATAGACTTCAGATTACCTAGAAAAACAGAGGGACCTATATCCATCAGGAAATCTCCCTAAAATATTGTTTTAAAGTACAGATTTTCCTTAACCTATGATGGGGTTATGTCACAAAATGACATAAGTCAAAAATGCATTTAATACACTTAATCTACTGAACATCATAGATCAGCCTAGCCTACCTTAAACATGCTCAGAACTCTTTTTCCATTAGACTGCAGCTGAGCAAAATCACCTAACACAAGGTCTATTTTATAATACAGTGTTAAATACCTTACGCCACTTGTTGGATAATGTTTGGAAAGCGAAAAACAGAATTGTTGTATGGGTACAGAATGGTTGCTTGTAACTGTGTTGGTTATTTACCCTTGGGATCGTGTGGCTGACTGGGACCTGTGGCTGCCACTGCCCAGCATCATGATAGAGTATCATACTGCATACTGATAGCCCAGGAAGATAAAAATTCAAAATTCAAAATACAGTTTCTACTAAATGTGTATCACTTTCACAACAACATTAAAATTAAAAAAAAAACTGTAAAGTGAACCACCATAATTTGGGGACCATCTGTAGTTAAGCTTTTAATAAATATTGAGCATCGGTAAATTAAAATCCTTATTTTTTTAATCTGATTAACATTCAAAACTAAACCTAAGTTGCTGGATAAATGAAGAGCAATGTATTTTAAGTGTCAGTCAAGGTGATACTATAACTGTCAGACATTTTATAAGATGGACAAAAATGATGACATGTAGGTAATAAGAATGAATGCATCTGGGGTGCTTGGATGGCTCAGTCGTTAAGCGTCTGCCTGAGGCTCAGGTCATGATCCCAGAGTCCTGGGATCAAGCCCCGCATTGGGCTCCCTGCTCTGTGGGAAAGCCTGCTTCTCCCTCTCCCACTCCCCCTGCTTGTGTTCCCTCTCTCACGTGTCTCTCTCTGTCAAATAAATAAATAAAATCTTTTAAAAAAAGGATTAATGCATCTACCAGATTTCTGCTTCTTGTCCTTTCCAATATTCAGTATTTTGGATTTAGAGTTCAAGTAGTATGTGAAAAAAATGGTTCTTTCTACTTAAACTCAAAGTTCTAGAACTACCACAATAAGAACTGAGACTTTCACAACCACTGCTTCATATTACGAAATGTATAGGCTTTGCTTTCTCTTTTCAGAAGTCCCCTTTAAGTTCCAAAGGAGAGAACAAAGGAGAAATATTTCCAAACCAAGATTAAGAAATGGAAGAATTCAAGAGATAATGGATACAAATGATTACATAAACATTCCCTTTTTAGGGAGCATCTTGAAAAATTGATTGATGGCTATAAGGTGGAATTTTTCCTCAATAGATTCGTACAAGCTTAATACCAACATAATACTAACTTTTTATTACCAGCTCAGTAATATTGGGCTGTGCTTGTGACAATAACTAAGGTCATTAAATTTTTTTCCTCCCTGTTCTAGTGGGAAGGCATATCCAACACTTAAAGCAGCAAAACTGTTTAAGTGTACAAGTGTACCATGTAAGGTTGCCAAAACTTGAGCTCTCTTAAGCTCTTTCTTCAAGAGGCAGCCCACGGAAATGAGAGGACCCCAACAGCAGGGCAATGAAGGATGGATTACTCTCTGGAGATTGAGGGTAGGGAGGAAAACTCCCCATTGGGAAGAGGACGGATGGCTCAATAAAACCATTAACCTAAGGAACTGCACTGGGAGAAGTCCCCTATGAAGCACCCAGAAAATAAAGTTGTTGAAGGAGAAAATCAGTACTTGGCAGCTAACTGCAGAGCCATAGCTAGATGAAGGCGCAACAATCCTCAGATGATGAGGACAACACATTCTCTACCACTTTCCAAAGTAATCAATAGTCAGAACTTCTTCCTTGCTCCTCTTCACACACACACACACACACACACACACACACACACACACACACACACACACACACACACGATAAGCAGGCAAAGGTGGATGGAATATGGAGGAGAAAAGAGGACAAAGAGGAATCAGGCTACTTTCCACTGCAAATAATTTTTAGCAATCTTGGAGCTGAATGCTGAGGTTTTGGAGAATTTTCACTTAAAAAATAAATTTGTTCCCCAAAGTGAACAGGAGTGATTAAAAAACACCACTTGCTGTCAATTTTATATTATCTTCTCCATCCACTGGAATTTGCCGGCTAGTATCTGTTACTAGTGATAACAGAAAAAAATGCTGTTTTCACTGAGTTGCTGAGTTGTATTTCTATAAGGTTCTGACCTCCATCATTAACCTGGACTTCATCAGATTGACCTTTAATCCATTCAAGCATGTATTAAAGAAAAAAGCTGTGTAGTAGAAAGAACTATACTGGTCTAAGTGTCAGTCTGGCTCTATCATATACCAACTTCAGGATTTTAAGAAAGCTTCTCTTGTAACATCTCTGAGCCCTATTTTTCTAAAATTTAAAATGGAGTCCATAATACCTATCTACATGGTAAGCACTCAATCTCAAGAATGTTTGTTTTCATTCCACTCATAGCCTCAACTTCTAGACCAATTTTAAAGACTATTTTTTTCAAACAATACACATTAATTAATTGCATTAATTTCTGTGGTATTATCTTTTTAATCAAGGAGCTATTTCCTTCTTAATTATGCTGAAGAAGTGAACAGTTTCCCTCTAGAATTCTTTGTTCTTGTTGTTTTGCATCTTTAAACGATACTTAACATTTGGGCAGCTATTGTCTATAAATCTAGAGTATGTGTGAATTTAGAGCCCCAATTCACCTTAGCTTGTTAAATCTGTGCCTTAACGGCTTTTGCAGAGCAGGAATACCAACGTGACTGGGTTGTATGTCCTTCCCTGTGTGCATATTTGTCTTCCTTCATTGTTATTTGAGTTAGTCCTTTTAATTTTTTTAAGACAACAGAATGTTTGCATTTGGCCTAGTTCAGCTGTAATAAATTCTTGCTCTATCCCATGACAGGTTTTCTCAGGCTGCCATATAAGTGTCCTGTATCCTGTCAAATTTGCTATTTAAATATTTGGATTTTTCTTCTCACTTTCTTATGGCTTATCTTCCTTCTAGCTTTTAGTGATGATTGTACTCTGACCCTCAAAGGCTCTAATTTGCATGCCCCTAGTAACCACTTTATAGTTAGCTGCTGTAATTGTCCATAACAGAGTCTGGAGTCTTTAAAATAGTTCCCTGTAGCAAATCATATCTATAAACATTTTACAGGAAGGGTAAGTCAACATGTTTAAACAGGCTGCCTCAGAAAGGACCTGTATAATTTAGGGAGTAGAATGGAAATATTGCTACTCAAAGCATTTTCTCACCCCACTAAAACTATAGTGTGGCTTCAATGTTCAGTGACTGTTAAGGAAAGAGATTGAGGAGGAGGAAATAAATCTTCAGGTATTCTTCTGGAATATATAATCTATTTCTTTTTCCACCTTTACATGAGTATAAATAGCTCTGGATCACATCTCTTGAAATTCTCCTTCAATTTCCCTTGGCAAATTATATCATTAAGTTACTTCTGTGCCTCAGTTTCCTCATTTATAAAATGAGGCTGATAACAGCAATCTCTTTCCTAAGGCTGTTGAGAGGAGTACATGAGTGTATACATAAAAGGTGCTTAGAATAACCCTGGCCTTCAGTAGGCACTCAGCAAGTGTTAGTTACAAGTCTTATCCCCTCCATCACCTGTTCAGTGCCTTCTTCATCTCCTCCAGACTCTATTCAGCTAATGAAGCAAAGGAAGATGGAGGACCAAAGCCGAGGAGAAAGATAAGTCCCGATCTTGGATTCACACTTCTTGGGTTGACTATCACTTCAAGGAAGACTTTGAATGTTTTGTTCCAGTCCAATGTTTGCCATGTAGCTGTCCTGTAGACTTCCCTTTATCTTTTGAATCTTATTTCAGTGAAATAAGATTTCACAAATGAAAATTCATGTTTTACTTTCAATTCATTATCCCTGACACAAGGAACAAGCAACAAATTAGGGGGAATCAGAACTAGAAGCGAGTAAGCTGTGAACATGTAAAGATAATAATAATAATTGAGAAAGAGACTTCTGGTAGTAGACCTTCCTCAAGTTTCTAAGGGCCGCTGCCCTAAATCCTTCCTTTAGTTATAAACCTGGGCACAGCTCAGGGGTGTATCAGGAAGCCAAACAGATGTTCTGGCTCCACAAGGAGATTATGTTCTGGTCAGTAAGAGAGCAGCATACCATTTCCAGCTGTAATCAATATAAATTGAAAAAATATTTTCCTAGATCTAACCTATTCAATCATACTTATTTGTGGATGTGCACAATGAGGTATGAAATGATAAATAAAATACAGTAGTTTGTCTTCAAGCAGCTCATGATCTAGTAGAACAAAAAAAGTAACTACACAAATAGCCATAATATAAGGTAGTGAATATTATGTGTTATAGAGAACAAACAAATAAGGATCTCTTAGGCAAAAACTGGAAAGTGTAGTCAGTTCCCCTGATTTTACCATGAAATACATTTTTTTGCATCAGAATCTCTATTAAAATAGCTACTTGACATCCAAAAAAAGCTGCCTAAGTGCCTGGTCTGACCAAGGCTCTGTTCTGGATTCTAAGTTAGGTGCAAAGGTTACCAGGTAACCTATAATCTTGTTGGGGGTGTAAGACATACAGACACACAGTGATATGAAACTCTGAATGTTAAAAGGCACTTGGGAGCACAGAGCAGAAAGCACGGCTCAGCAGACCAACACAGGCGACATGGATGGAGACAGCTGCCTCCCTAATCCAAGCCCACTCCCAGGTCTCGGGTGGGCAGTGATCTTGCTTCTGCGCTTTCCCCTGAAAACCTCCCCTTCCTCTCACTTTGACCACAATGATTTTAAAATGCAAAAATCAGATCACGGTCCTTTCCAGTCTAGAGCCCTTCAAAGGACTCTTACTGCCTTTGGAGTCAAACCCAGACACTCTGTCACAGCCTAATGTCCGGGGCTGGGGGTAGGGTCCGGGCCTTGCCTACATCTGCATGCCGAGCTCACACCACTTGCCCACTCCACTGTATCACTGCTGGCTCCTCGCCAGTCCTTGGCCTTGTCAAGCATGTTCCCTTCTCAGCATCTTTGTACTTACAAAGGACTTTGTACTTCCCAGGACTCTCTTCTCCACACTGTCATTGCTGGTCATACCTGGATCCTAGCCTTGCCTCTTGAGAATCCCCGCTCCTGCCCTTCAACTCGGTAGTCAGTAGCTGCAGTGTTGCTCCCTGGGCCCCAGTCATTCCCTTGATACTCTGCCTGCTTTCCAGGTACGGTGGGACTGAGATCTCCCTTCACTGTCCCTAGAATAGATTTCAGAAAGGCTTTTTAAGTCTCTTCGTGGGAAAAAGCATGTACCACTGCTAGGGCAGTGAGTTAAGTAATGTCTTGGCCAAAGTGTGGTGACATGAGTGTTGAGTATGAAACCGATGCTATACTTCTAATGCTTTTATTTATTTCCTTTGTGACCTCAATCAAGCTACTTAACCTTCTGTGTCTTCCTATCTCCATTTGGAAGGTTCCCTATATTCCTTCTAGGTCCAAACTTCTTTCTTCTATTCCTCCATTTCTTCATCCCACACATACTTACTGAGGGCCTACTTTATGCATGGCACTGTGCTAGCCCTAAGGGCTAAACTGTGAATAAGACACCCAGCATATATGCATTTAGGAGTTTAAATGTGAGCACAGGAGATAGACACCAAGCAGTTTTATTCCATGTGCTGATGGAATAACACCCTCCATCCCAAACCCCTGACTGGGTCTCCAGACATGGAAGAAGAGAAATACTTGGATTTTGCCAGATCCTATTACAGAAATCAGTGGAAATGAGTACCCTTCCCTGAAATTCAAATTGGCACAAGGCACAAGGAAAACTGACATTTGAAAACTTCCCATGCTTGGATATTTTGTTTATTTGTTTTTTTCTAAAGAGTACATGGTTTTCTTGTTTGTAAAAAGGTTCAATAATGGGTTCTGCTTTTTATGTACTTCTATGTGCTGATAAGCTTCTGAGCACAGTCTAAAAGCAGGAGAGTAAACAAAGGAAAGGTGTCATTTATCTGCACAAACTGTCCACTAAGGAGAGGGTAAGCTGTACAGATTAAGTCAGATTTAGGGAAAAGATTTTATTCCTTAATATGGATATAAGCTAAGTCTGTGAGAATTATTGTTTTCCCTGGAGTATGTGGGTATGTATATGGAAAGTCTTCCACCAGTTTCTTCCAAGAGACTTAAAAAAGAAAAAAGAAGCATGCCTTCATTTCATAGGACTGGAAAGTCTGTCAAAATTAGCTACCTTGATGTGAAAAACCCTCTTTAAGTGTCCTTATAGAATGCCTCTACGATTTTATTTCAGACAGAACTCAGATTTTAAGAAACATCCCAGTATGGTTAGTTGCATATCTTCACTAAACCCTGTACATAGAAAGGCAAGAATTAAAAAGCAAGATCAGCATTTCTGAGTAAAGAGTTGAACAAATGAATTGAAATATGCCCCACAATAGTCTGAAGAGCTCTTACTCTCCAAGGTGCAGATGGCATACCTCAAGCCTGAGAGAGTGATTAGAAGGTAAGGGTTCCCTTTAGGAGGACCTATGTGAAATTCTTTCCCTTAAGCTTCTGGAATAGTAACATTTCACAAGTAGTTTCAAGATGTTTTTCTCCTGTACTATACCCTCCTCTGGTAACCCCTAATTCTTGAGTAAAGTGAGCTACACATGGACAGCCTTTCATTAGTAGGATTGTGAATAATTTGGTTAGAAATCAGTGAAGAGAATAGTGGCCTTTCTCATAACACTTCCTGCTGATCTAGCAGCAAGTACATGGTCCCAGTGTCACACAAAGGGAGGCAAAGCAAGTAACAGTCAAGACATTCACTGCTGAGAGAAGAAGGGAGGAGACCTTGATGTGGTGAAGCTGATGCCAAGTTAGTAGACTCAAAATGGCCAGGAGCCAAACAGTCCTTTTTTACCAAATATACCAGAGGAAAGAGATTCTCAAAAAGGTGTAGCTGATGTTTAGGAGACAAGCACATACACAAAATTACAACTGTGGTGGGTATTCCCCTGGAAAGCCTAAGCACTGAGAGATAAAAGAACGGAGAAACTAACTAAGCCTCAAGGTCTGAAGACTGAGTAGAATTCATCAAGTTGAAGGGGAGCATGCCAAAAAAAAGCACCTGTGGCAAGGGGAAAAGCAAGGTGAAAGCTGAGAGGTATTCAAAGAACTGAAAGAAAGCCCCAAATGGCCAGATCTCTCACCCTGAGACAGACTGAGGCTGGAGAAGCTGGTGGGGAATGGGTCCTGCAAGGACTCAGGCAATTTAAAAATGTTGAATTTTTATCTTAATACAAGAAGGTTAGGCATTTCCTCCAGGTCCCTAAGTCTGAGTGCCATTAGAGATAAGAAGTGAATTCATGTTCTGGCTTGTAAGAGAAGGAAAGCACAGTCCCTTTAGGGAGCAGAAAGAGTTTACTGGAACACATACATTCCAAGGATGATCATGGTTGATACAACTGATAGGCTGAGAAAAGAGAAAGGGGTTTCTAAACAAGAAAAAAAGGAACATTGTAGTTCAAAAGAGGAGAATTATCATCGTTTTCATTTCAGGGAGTAGTTAAGTCCATCTGCAAAAACAAGTCATTATCTCCTCCCTCCATATGAAATAATTATTTCTACTTGTAAAATATCTCAATTCTGATTGTTTTCTTGCCAATGACATGTGTAATTAAATATTTAAGACAAGATGAGCTTTGATTTTCTTTGACAACTAGACTGCAGGATAATTTTTAGTGTTATCATTGTTGTATTATCATTGAAATTCTTTCATGTTACAGGTTTACTCATTAATTTAAAATAACCTTTTCAAGGAACTAGGTTTAGGTATTTTCCCTCTTAACTATGTCTACACCATAGGAGTATACACACAATTAAGAACTAACTCTAATTACTGATTTCCTGCCTACTCCTCCTAGGTTAATGGACCACCCACCGTTTTTAAGAGTAATTTGAAGTGATATTTGTCTAGTTAAACTTTTTTCCAGATCAGTTTTATTCAGAAAAATAAATCTCTTAGTTGGGATGTTTTGAGCTACAAATGACATAAGTAACTATAAGTCATTTAATCAATAATGGGTGTACAATTGTATAAAACAAGGCAGGTGCTTTCAGGGCTGAAAGTCATAGGCAAAATGGCCTGAGCACGGACCTGGGTGCTCTCCACCTTTCTGCTGCCATATACAGTATGCTGTAGCGGTCTTCCTCATGGTTGAAGATGGGGGTAGCAGCTCCGAATGCCACATACAGACACAATGGCATCAATCCTAATGAGCATGACTCGTCTTTTATAAAGCCTCCTTTAATTGGAAAGAAAAAAGTCTCCCCAAAACTCTCTAACAGAAGTCTTCTCCTCGGGCATCAGTGGTCACATCTAGGTCACAAGGACATGTGTAATGCAATCACTGGAAAGATGAATGGGATTAAAATGCTTTGTGAGACCAACAGTGATTTATGCCTCAAGGTACTAAGAGTTTTGTCTTTACTGAGAAGAGGGGAAGGTGAATGCTAGAGTAAAAGTAGAAATCTCCTAGAAGAGCTCAAAGAAGGGAAGACAAGAGAGGCCAGGAAAAGGGGGAGAGAATAAATAATTCTGAAATTAGAGGGCCTGCTTAAAGAAGTAAGAGCATACTGCAAGAAAACCAACAGCAGGGTGCTCTATATTCTTGGTCTTAAGAGACAAGAGAAAGAGTGGTTACCAAGACCCAAAAGGAGGAGGTTATGTTGATACCCTCCCTTTTGAAGCCTTTACAAGTCTAGCCTGAGGCAACCTTACAATGAAGGAAGCCAGGAGACCAACTGGACTTTGCTCATCCCTTGCGGTTCTCCACTGGCCAATCATGCCTTGAAGTCAGAAGGCAAGTAGTTCATCTAGCACCAACTCCTCTGGCAGCATGAGGGAAATAGGGGAGAGTTGATTTGCAGGTGCAAATATAACACAACCAACATAGCCATTAATTAAATCCATTCTGGCTATCACTGCATATAGAAACCATACTGCACATGTCTTTTCAAACAAAAATTAAGTACTTTCGATTAAGTAACATAAAAGAGTTTTTCTCTTTCCCTTCCTTATCCTAGTCCTCTCAAAGTATATCTACAACATTGATTGTTTCCTTTAGTTAGTATCAGATTTTTTTTTCCTTTAGTTTGATCATTTAGCCACATGTTAACAACCATTCAAAATGGTTATACACATAGGCACAGGCTAAGAAAGGGGAACTCATTACCCACACTATACATGCTGGACAGAAGATCCCTCCATGAAGTCCAGTCCAGGCAAGGAGTCATTTAAGTTGTCCTAGAATTTACATTTTCAAATGGTTTTCAAAGCTCTTTTTAAAAATCAAATAATTCTAATGTATACAGAACAATGTTATCTTATTTTGCCTCCCTGGATTTCTTCCCAAAATTCTTTACAAGATCCTCTAACATTTTTCAGATTGGTTCAAATTTTTTCTATCCTCTAATTCCTGCAGCTTCAGAAGAAAAGACAGAAGTGTATATAGAAACCACAGGAAGAACAAATAAAACTTGCAGGTGTTAACCCTCAGATTTTCAGTCCCTTACTTTAATCTCTATCCATCCAACTCTTCCTTCTGCCCTTTGCTGCTCTGATAATAGGACCATAAACTCCAAAGAGATGACACGCTGCCTCCATCTGAGGTCTATCAACTGCTGCACTTGGCTTTCAAGAGCCTCATTTTGTCTTGCTCCTGGCTGAACTACTGGAGCACTTTCCAGTGTGCTGCGAATATTAAGGTGCATGTACCATGCTTAATCAATTGACTCCATATTTTAAAACATGATGGTTTCAGGTGAAAGATCCAGAGAATGAATAAAATAGTTATGCAGTCCCCATTATATGGTACTAATTGATTTTAGTACCTCTTCTAAGCCAAAAAAATTTAAATGGGTTAATTTGGGATAGCTGTTAGCAACACTTAATCTTTTCATGCCTGAAATTTATACTTTATCTATGGCTAAAATTATGAAATCACTTTGAAATACTTGATTTCAAATAGAATAGAAAAGATAAGCTGGACTTTGTTTTAAATAGCTAACACTCTAATAGTTACTTGAGTCTTTTTGCTAACAGAAAGGGAAGGTAATTAGTCCACAAATGTAAGATCCACAAGAATAGATACTTTAATTGGCTGTGTTCACTAATGTACTCTCAGTAGCAAAAACAGTGTCTGGCCCATCATAGATACTCAATTAATAAATGTTGAATAATGAATGAATAGCTAAAGCCCAGAGCAAGCCTATCAAATAATTTCAGTATCAAAAATATAGTTAGCTTATTTTAGGTGCTAAATACAAAACACTATCAATACAAAAAAAACATTTTTACCATTTTTGAAATTTACTCTTTGCCAGCTCAAATTAGGTGTTCAGTTTTAATACTTTATTGAATCCTTACAAAAGATTCAATTTTACCATAAAATAAGAAGGTGGAATCCCATTCTTCAGATGAACAAACTGAGACTTAAAGAGGCTATTATTTAGGGAGCCCAGGATTCACATCCTTATCTACATCTGTCTCCAAAGTTCAATCTCTAAAGCACAAAGCTATACCTACAGTTTGTATCACCAAAGTGTAACATCTCACTTGGAATCCAAGATTTAGTTCTTGAATTTGAAAACCTTTAATTTAGGCGCAGGCAGCTCTAGATTTGAATTTCTATGAGGCCACTGCCCTCTGAGTGACAGGCACAAGTTACTTAATTTCCCTGGGCCTCAGTTACTTTAGCTGTAGGACGTGTTTAATTACCCTACCTCAAGAGGATTTTTCTAGAATGAGGTGGGACTCATGAAGCTTGCCTAGTATATAATCAATGCTTATTTATGTACTTTTGTGATTCTAGCCACAAAAAAACACAATGAATTCATGGGTGAAAGAAAAAGACAGAGGAATGTGATCTAAGTAATTTCAACACTGTTCTACCTATTGTCACTCCGTATTTTTTTTTCTTTTTGTTAGGTTAGGAGTGGAAAAGATATTTCACTCCTAGGATCTTCTGGCAAACTCGCCGTTTCACTTTGGCAATAGAGAGTTTATCTATTAAATCTTTAAGACCCATTCTCAGGAAATACCAGCTGCTGTTGATGACTGACTAAGAAAAACAGGAGAGGTCAGACTGACCTTAAAGTCATTCTTGTTTGGGGATACCTGAGTGGCTTAGTTGGTTTTAAGCCTCCAACTCTTGATTTTGCCTCAGGTCATGATCTCAGGGTCATGACCTGGAGCTCTCTTCAGGCTCCGTAGTCAGCTGGGAGTCAGCTTAAGATTCTCTCCCTCTCCCTCTCCCTCCACCCCTTCCCCACACACAGAGGCACACACATGCTCTCCCTCTCTCTTTAAATAAATTTTTAAAAATCTTTAAAAAAAGTCATTCTTGTTTCATAGCTTTGTTTTCAGAGCCTAAGGAGAGCACAGAAAAGTAGAGAACATTGCCTGATAATTACTTTTTACTAACTCTTAATTGCTAGCTGTTTTTGTTTATTAAACTTTCTGTTTTCCTCATAAGATCACAGACATTCTCCTTTATTGCTTAATTTTTCCAAATTATAGGTAAGCACGAGGCATCCTCTGGGACCTATCTTCCCTGCTCTACTTGTACCAAAGGGCATTTTTAATTACTTAAGCTTTTCAATTTTTTTTGAGAATTATTACATACCAATGTAGAACATCCTCTTAAAATGGATATAATGTCTAAGCCACTATTTGAATTCCTCATTTTGTTGAGAGCTTCCTCTAAATGAGGGCAAGACATGATGGGCAAGAAAAAAAAAGAAAAGAAAAAGAATCTCAAGAGAATGGAAAAATAAAATGAGCATACCCTCTTATTTTGTTGATTTTTTGAATTATTAGCTTATTGCAAATCTCTGGCAGACAGTAGACACAAAAGAAGTGATGTCTTGATATTATGGGAAGAAAATGAAGTACAATGGGGATCAGAAGGCATAAGGTAACAATGTTTGAAAAGTGCCGAGGCAGGAACCAAACAAGTGTAAAGCAAGAGTTCAAGTGAGACAAAGGAGGATGTCCTGGATTTGACTGAGAAGTCAACAGGGTAGTTCTGAGAACAATTTCAGAGAACAAGTTAGGCTAATGCATTTTCTCAACTTAGGCTGCTCATGACCATCATGAAGCCTTTAATATCCTGATGCCTAAGCTGCCACCAGCCATGGGAAGAACCTCTTGAGAGTAGGATCTAGGCACCATATGGTTTTAACCTCCTGGTGATTCCCATGAGCAGACAAGGCTGAGAACCACTGTGCTAAGCACAAAGATTTCAGTGTGTGATTCCTCCCATCACTTTGAATCACACAGACATCCAAGTGGGCAAAATAATTATTTTTGAAGGGACAGTAACAGACCAAACACATTTTCCTGTGTTCAGGAATTCACTGCATGAATTTCCTGACAACTTCTGCCCATCATTAGTAGAACTGGAGACAATGCTCTGAGTAAGAATGGAGTTGCAGCTCTGAGTCTTCAGAGTGACAGAATTATAAACAAGGGGCTATTGGATCTCTGTACTCCCCGACAGCTGGTGAAAATCTAGATCTCTGGAGCAGCTGTAGGTAAAACCTGTCTTCTTTCTAGCTGCCCAAGGAAACACTTGCCACCCCAAGCAGCTGTCCCAAAGCATAAATGATTTACCTCTGCCAGGAGTCACAAACAGCTGCTAAAATCAGCTGCTGGCAGGAGGTGAAGGGGTGGGGGGAATGATGTCTGGAGCCATTGTCAGTTCCTTGGGGAACCCCAGATCACTCCCAGTATTAGTATAGGTGGATAGAACACAAAAGGTGGAAACTCCTGAAGCAACTGCAAATAAGTATCTGTAAATGCAGTTACTAATTATGGAGGACACACTTTGACAAGAAGCTATTAATGACTTTCCATTTACTTGGAAACTTCAATATCCCAGCATTAAAAAAAAATACATCTTAAAATGTTAAAATATTTTTCAAATTCACGGCATATTGTTTCTCATCCATTGTTCCTTTTTTAAAATCTGGGCATTAACAAATTTTCTTCTTTGCACTTGTCAGGTTTTATAAACATGAGCTAAGGCTTTTTTTAAAAAGCTACTTTAAATGAATGAATTTTTCCTTCATTTCAAACAGCAGCATTTTACATATTTTTTAAAATGCATTTTTAGTGAGTTAGAGAGTACATTTAAAGGTGTTAACAAATTCTGGAGCTTCAGACATATATTTCCATTTTTCTGGCACCTGGTGAATGTTGCTAAGCAGTGGCAGTAAGCTTCACCATTCAGAAAGCACCATGGTCCTATGCCATTTTAACACTTAATTTTTATCTCTTACCCCCATGATAATATTCTTACTTTACTCTCTTGCTCTGTTATATTTTATACCTTTAATGTCTTATTGCCTGAGTTTATCACATTTTTAGCTTATTATCTTTTTAGTTCAAGATATGGTAGGTTAACCAACAGAGCTGTAGTAAAAAATATTTTTAAAAGGATAGTTTTGAAGTAATCCCATAATGATTTCATGTACTTTTATGGTTCAAGGTCTATAGATTTAAAATGACACTGATTGAATCTTTTCTATCTTAAAACCTCAAACGTATCAGTAAGTTTGCAAATATAGTGTTTTAACTCCACCACCAATGTCTTTTTGAGATCATTTTTTTTTCTTTAGGGTAAAACATATTTTTAACATACTTTTTATAAGATTACCCAAGACAGAATATATACATACAAATATACCTTTTGAAGCAGAGAAAGGCAGGCTTAGGAAAAATCTAGAGAATTAGAGAAAGTTCAAAGAAACATTATGTAGAGAGCCAAAAGGTAGAAATTGGAATACATACGAACAAGGGAGGAATAGGGAATATGTCAGTCTGAACAATTTCTGTTAAAATTGCGAAACTCGGGATGCCTAGGTGGCTCAGTCGTTAAGTGTCTGCCTTCGGCTCAGGTCATGATGCCAGGGTCCTGGGATCGAATCTCGCATCTGGCTCCCTGCTCAGCGGGAAGCCTGTTTCTCCCTCTTCCTCTGCCTGCAGCTCCTTCTGCTTGTGCTCTCTCTCTCTGACAAATAAGTAAATCTTAAAAAAACAAAAAGCAAATTGCAGAACTCAACTGGAAATGGTCTGAGCAAATAAATATTTAAACTTAGAAATAGCCACTTTCAGTTAAATCTAGGTTTTGAGAGATATCATTAGGAAAATGTTTCTCTTCCTTTTATATCTTCATTGTCATCTGTAGGCCTTCATCCCTAGTTAATTTCTCTTCAAGTGATGATAAAGATCACAGGAGATCCATGCGTACATAATACCTTAACCATCACATGTATATCAAATATATCTAGTCTAGGGGCTGAATTTTACTGAACCAAATTAGAGCAAGTGCCCTTCCCTGGGCTGACCTGTGGCCGGAAAACATACCAACACATCCAGGCCACTTACCAACTCTGAAATCTGGAGAAGTGTCAGTCATTCCTACCTCAATTACATGGACTGCAAGTGGACGAAAGGTTGTGACCCAAAAGAAAGTCTATCAGATATGAACAGAAACACACATATGTACATGCATGAAAGTACGTGCACAAAGCATGTGTGTACACACACACATGCACACACACACACACACACACACACACACACACCCTTCTACCTTTCAGCATTCCAGATGATGTACTCAAAATAAAAGAATTCAAGGTAGGTCTGCTAAAGGACTGTTTACTTAATAAAGATATGGGTAGGGTAAAATAGAATAGGAACAAGAGGAGACAACAGTTAACAGAATCTGAAAGAAGGAAATCTTTTAGAGATTTCTCCCACTTTGAGAGAAGTAATAGCCTTTTGTCAAGAGCCAGCACAAAAAACCTGGAAGGGGAGAAGCCAGGGGAAAGAACACCCTCCTCCTTCCTTCTGATTCCTTCTGATCTCTGACAGAGATCCCCATTGGCCAAACCCAGCAGGAAGCTAGATGGCAAGGGATTTCCTGGGGCATGGTAAAAACAGAGAGTGGAACTGCCAGAGCAAACAGAAGATATCTAGCACATACCACCAGTACAAAAAGAGAGTTCATAACAGAGTTCAGTTGTAAATGTATGATAGAACAAATTCGATTACAATATGGGCTGTAGGGGCGCCTGTGTGGCTCAGTGGGTTAAGCCTCTGCCTTTGGCTCAGGTCATGATCTCAGGGTCCTGGGATCGAGTCCTGTATCGGGCTCTCTGCTCAGCAGGGAGCCTGCTTCCCTCTCTCTCTCTGTCTGCCTGTCTGCCTACTTATAATCTCTCTCTCTCTCTGTCAAATAAATAAATAAAATCTTTTAAAAAAAACCAATACAGGGTGTAGAAATAACATATGTGCATAACTTAAAGGAAATCCATCTAACCTCTAGTTCCAACATTTATTTATCTCTGTTTTCTTCATAGCCAAATTCATTGAAAGAACAGTTTATGTACCCCACTTCTACCTTTTCATAGGACATTCATTCCACAATTACAATTTGACTTTAGTCCTCTAACACTCTACAGCAGTGATTTTCCAAATGTGGTCCCCTACCTAGGAGCATCAATATCACCTGAGAAGTTGCTAGAGATGCAAATTCATCTCACCTAACCCAAGACCTCCTAATTGAAAGCTCTTGAGAAGTTGGGGCTCAGCAATCTGTGATTTAGCAAGCCCTCCAGGTGACTCTGAAGCACATTAAAGTTTGAGAATCACTACACTACAGAAACGCGCACTTCTAAGATTAACAATAAATTCTACCATGCTAGAATCTATGAATGCTTTTTTTTTTTTTAAGATTTTATTTATTTATTTGATGGAGAGAGAGAAAGTGAGAGAGAGATCACAAGTAGACAGAGAGGCAAGCGGGGGGTGGGGGGAGGAAGCAGGCTCCCCACTGAGCTGAGAGCCTGAGAGCTGGAGGTGGGGCTCGATCCCAGGACCCTGAGATCATGACCTGAGCTAAAGGCAGAGGCTTAACCCACTGAGCCACCCAGGCACTCCTATGAACACTTTTCTGTCCTCCTCTTTCTTGACCTTGATTTTTATCTTTTTTGTGCAATATTTGATATTGTGATCTCTTTTGTGGGGGGGAATCGCCCTGTCATCTCATACTTCTGTCTCAGGTCATAAAGCAGGGAATATCCAACCTCTTATAATAGTAGGAAGTGGGGCACCTGGGTGGCTCAGTCAGTTAAGTGTCTGCCTTTGGCTGAGGTCACGATCTCAGAGTCCTAGGATGGAGGCCTAAGTTAGGCTCCCTGCTCAGTGGAGAGTCTACTTCTCCCTCCCCCTCTCCTCCCCCTCTGTCCCTATCCCTTTGCCCCTATCCTTCTGCTGCTCCCTCTCCTCCTCTACACCTCCCCCTCTGCCCCTCCCCCTGCTCCTGCTCTCTTTCTCTCAAATAAATAAATAAAAAATCTTTAAGAAAAATAAAATTAAAATATCGGGAAGAAAACCATTGCTCATGCCTTCAACCATTATATCCCAAATCCCCCTAATACTGGTAAGCACCACTGATAACAAGCAGAGTTAATGAAGTAAAAATAACTATTCTCATGGAAACTGCCCTGTTTGTTTTTCAAGTTGTCTCTTGAAAGCTTTATTGTTTATTCTTTTATCCTGCTTCTTCCATGCACAAAACTCAGTAGGGCAGTGTGGGAAGATAAAACCTATAGTTTTCTAGCCATTGTTCTTGCTAGTGGAAAGGGTAGTATCATTCAAGGAGGAAATAGGAAGGCAACCCAGTCTGACCTAAGGCAAATTTTCCAATCCAACAAATAATTGCTGGATATCAACAACTGTTTGTCAACAAATAATGCTGATATCTTTATCCGGCTCTTATGTATATTTTTCAATTTGGAATGCATTAAACTAGTGAAGAAAGGTGGTTAACTGTTACTCTAATCCCCCAACATAAGATGTATTTTCCGGAAAACTGTGAGAATAGATTCAAGACTTACCTGTTTTAGATCAAGATTAGGCCAGATTGAACATTCTAATGTATCTGAAATGACTACCTTTAACAAGTAGTGGCTACTGAGTTCTTTGATCTTTGAAATCAGCAGAAGCTTATATTGTGGCTAGGGTCTACATGAGTCTACAGTGTTAACAGGTTTAGGCTATGTAGCTCAACTTTAGTACAAGTGAGCAAGCAACCAGTTGGAGCTTTTAGCAACACTTCTCACTAAGAAACACAGTTTTAAGCAGGAAGGGGATTCATATTAGCATTCATGATGAACATTTCAGAGCATTCAAATGGAACAAGCAGAAATCTGGTCTTAAGTGAGAAAAATGTGTCCTTTCCTAAGGTCAGGATAAACTCTCTTTGGGAATTTAAATTAGGGAGACCCGACCACTTTTTCTGAGACTTGGTCCCACATAAAGTAAGATATTTGCTAAAACCAAGAAAGGGACCCATCACAATAGGCAATCTTTCATGCACACGCTGTTGGGAGGCATCTTAGCCTGGAATATGAAGTACAGGGCTGAAGTAAGTATCTTCTGATCTGTAGAAGTTGAGATTTTTGGAGTTCTGAGCACCCCTAGAAGAAATCTAACAGATTGTTCCCCACCCTATCCTATTTCTCAGCTGCTGCTAAATGACCCATAATGGGGGAAAGGGAGTCAAGTCCTACTTAAAGAGGAATATAAGTGATAGAGATGGTGCCATTGAAATCACAAAGATGAACCAAAAACAAAGGAATTGAAAATGAAAGCATTAAAAGTTATTTTTAAAGAAGCACATGGCATGGGTTATCATTTTTCATTAGACTTATACTCTTGCAGCTATGAAAACACTGGTCTTGCAGAAATGGGAACTAATCATAACCAACTTATCAATTTCATAGAGAAGCTAAAACCAAAAATATTTCTATCATTTATTTAAGCTATCTATCCCCCAGATACCACTAAATACATGATTCTAGGCTGACATCTGTAGTGAGTCTAGATAATATTATGGTCTAAACCTGATTATATTATTTTGCTAAAATCAGGCTATGAGGCCTACAGATTTTTATGCTTTCTCAGTCATGTGGGTAAGCGAGTAGGACTGCTATGATCCACTGTGTCCTTTGATTCTCAGGCTCCTTTAAAAGACCCAGTGAAAGACACTGTCGATTATAGCTGCTGAAGGAAAGCTCACTGACTTAAAACCCCAACTCAATTGAAAATCAGCAAAATAAAACACGATGGAGAGCTAAACTTTAGATTTCAACTCTTTGGAAATTTAATTTAGAAGCAAATTTATTCTGGGCATTAATTTCTCCTCAGCAATTTAATAATTAGAGGGTATTCTGATTGTGAAAATTTGGGTCATGTTTCTACTGCTGCTGGCATTGTGTTATCTGGAACACTTTCTATTATAATTTGACTGAACATATAACTCACTGAATTATACAAATGAAAACAAATTGAGATGGTGAATAGAATAGTGAATACATTTATAATACATAATAGGTGACAGATTATTGAATGTAGTCTTCTTTTCACCCATTATAGATCATTCTGAGGCAAAATATGAATTGTCCACCATGGTTCAAAGAGGATAACAAGAAATGGTGGATAGTGACAGGTTATGATATCACAAAGATGGGAACAAGACTGGCCTTACAAACTACAGTTTTTTTCCTGCACACTATGTTTTCCATAAGCTTGACTGACAAGCCAAAGTGTCAAGAAATGGAAAGCTGTGGAGTATAAGAGAATCATTTCTGACACTGATTACATTTCAGCTTCAAACGCTAACATGGAGGAAACTCTCACCCTCTCCAATCTCCTCACTACTCCTAAAGGAAGAAGGAATGACAGATAATGGTAAGAGCCTGCCCCCTCTTGGGGACAGTTAATGGAATAAAAAGTCTTTTTGTGAACTTCCTCGTTTATAAAACTCCATCTTCCTTTGGCTACTGTGACTCCATTCTCCTCAAATATTTCGCCTACATCTCTATGTAATTCTTCACAGTATCTTTCACCAGCTATACTCCTTCCGCACATTCCTTCAGTAGGCTCTCCAGGTACCATCTTTGGTGCGTTCAGAGCAATCTTTCTAGTTTTAGATAAATAGAGACATGTCGCTCTTTGGCTTAACATCTTTCAATGGATTCCTTTAGCTTTCAGAGTAAAATCTAAAACCCTTTAGCTTAGTCTATGAAGCTCTTCATGATTCAGTTCCTGATGGCCTCTTGTAAATAAATGAATAGGGACATCATCAAATTTACATATTTGAATACCACTTTGATAGTAACGTAGATGAATATATATATGTGTGTATACATATATATACACACATATGTATATATGTGTATACATATATATGTGTGTGTGTGTGTGTGTGTGTGTGTGTGTATATGTATGTATCCAGTAAATATTTGTGAAAGAAGGAAGAAAGGAATGAGGATATGAGATCCTGACTGAGGATGTATCAGAGAAAGTGAGAGGAAAGAGTAACTCAAAAATAATTAGTTGGTAAATCTACAGCAAGGGTAAATAATTAATTAGAGGTAGAAGAGTGGAGGGGAGGTAATGTATACATTTTTTGTTTAGTTGATGGTGTCATTTTTTTCAAAAGAGAATCACAAGGGAGAACAATTTAAGGAAAAAATTTATAAGTTCAGATTCAGAAATAATGGTCTCAAAGTTCCAACCACAACCCAATATCAATTCTTTACTCCATCATTTGAAATAGTTTACCCGAATGCAACATTTTTATGTTTTCTCTATATTTCATACCTACTCTGACCTCCTTGAGTATACGTCCCCCTTTTGTTCCTGACATCTTTTTATTCTTTGAAATTCATTTTAAGCATCCTCTCCTTTCTGAAGCTTGCCATGCTCCTTCTCTCAATCCACAAATTATAAATTGTATCCACAAATTTATGCACCTCTCCATCCATTAACCTACTTGATATTTAAGTATCTAGTTAATAATGTATTAAATATTTATTAAGTACCTACTATGTGTCATGCACTGTCCCTGTTCCCCTACTTCTAAAATAATATTTAACATATTATACTGTAGTATTTGATTCAAAATATATCTGCTCCACACAGTATATGCTCTTTGAATGTAGATATGCTCTTTCATTTGATTTAATCTTCCTGGCACCAGCCTATTATTAGGCACACGGAGACTGCTTAGCAAATAATTGCAATGGAATGAATCTAAGAAATCTGTTGATAGTTAGATGTTAAACTCTGGGCAATGGTGCCTTTGTAAATCTAATCTCTGTAGATTCTGCTCTGAGAAAGACAAGAAAACAGAACACCACATGTCAGGAATCTAATATTACATCAAGTTGAATGAAGTAGGCATTAGTGAGACCGATAAGTTAGCAAGCCTTGAAAGAACCAGAAGAGAAGCAGTTGAAACAGGGCACCTCTCAAGTCAAATTCATAAATGTTAAATGATTACCTGGAGGGCCTTTTATGTATCATTAAGAATGAAGTTCTCTGAACCAGGGCTGGATTCATAAAAGAGTAGAACTCAATGAAATACTGTTAGTATTATCATTAGTAAGTCTTTATTGAATTGTGAATGAAACTTCCATTATCTCGAAATACATTGCAAATTTATTATAACTGCAATTCCATAACTTTCTCTGGCTGTTAAATATTACTGTGTCTTAAAAACTCTTACAAGACTATTGTTTCAAAATCAAGTTATTATTTTCCCCATATTTTCCAGATATAAATAAGTAACATAAAAATTTCCATTTGACTTGACTGCTACACTTAAGAAGTTGTCCAAGTTTTTCCAACAAAGATCAAGATCTGTTTGTTATTAATGAGTCCTAAATTTGTTTAAAACTGACTTTAAATTTTATGTTTTCATAGATCGATGTGTGCTTATTTGTTAGCATTTCTTTCAAACAAATATTCTTAAAGTCTGTCTTGTTTGTTTTTACATATATTTATTGAAGAAGAGATTAAACATTCTGTATTTGTGGTCAGAATGCCAAACACACTGATTTATAACACAAAAGTAGTGAAATTTACCTTTAAATATAAGTTTAAATTATATGTATAAGTCAATAAAAATGTACAAACATGTTCAAATGCCATAGAATTTTCACTAACCTAGTTCTCACTTATTGATCACTTAAGGAATTTGAAGGGCTAAAGATAAATGAAAATTTATAGTATACGATTGGCTATGAGAGGTCAAGAAAGGTTTCTAGCCTAGTTAACTAGGTAAGTACAGTAACTATGAACAAACAGGAAAATCAAAATGAGGAAGAAACAAATTTATTAAAAATGAATGAATTTAGCTTTAAAGATATTGAATTAGATGTTATATAATGTGGGATATCAAAATGACAAAAAGCATTTATACATTACTTTGAGATGTGAGAGCAGAATTCAAGAAGGAGATAATGATTAAAAAGCACATATGAGAGTCCTCTATATAAGACAAGGATATAAGGTACGGTGAAGAATTCAGAGAGTAGAAACTTAGAATAAGAAAACAGAAGCAATCAATGGAGCAAGTAAAGAAGCAGCAATAAGAAACAGTGAAGAAATGCAATGTGGCTAAAACAGCACTGGGATAGTGTGGAGTTCAGTTGTCTGGATCCAGAGTTAGATGCCATCCAGCACTTGATCAACACTGGAAGTTTTCAGCTTAGTCTGGGACATGGTTGTTCTGGAACATACCACCTTCACCCCTAGAGTCAAAATCACAATAAAGAGGCAACCCTTTTTGTTTGATGGCAAAAGGAGCACTAAGGTACTAGTCACTCCCAAAACACTACATCCCAAAAAACCACACTGGCTGCAAAAAGAGTTTTTCTCCCATAGAGGCCTTCTAGTAACTGTCCTCTTCAAAAAGATCTAAGTGGATTAACAAAACAGAAGTTTACTTATTTTTCTCTCACTAAGTCTTTTGTAGTTTGGGTGACTCTCCAGGACAAGTGTCTTTTCTGCAGTCACTCAGGATTCCAAGAAACTTTGATCTTATGACACCAGTGCTCAACATGTGGTCTACACACTCACCACTGGAAAAAGAAGAAGCTGGAAGGCTTCACAAGGAGTGTGGCAGTTTTATCTTGCATCAATACATCCAATCTAAAACTGTTTCTCAGAATCCTTTTCCCCTTTAAGTTTCCCAATTAGAGAAGGCCAATTAAGAATACCCCAAGATGAGAAAGGTAAAAATGAAATGGTATTGGGTATACTCTAAAAGTCATCATGACTGGAGATAGTGAGAGAGAGATGCAGACCTATCCACAGATTCCACCTTGTCTTTGCTTTCCCCATACTATGAAAAAAATGTGGAGGTGCAGAAGATCTTAGCTTCTTACTCACCCTCACTCCGTGTCCTGACTACCAGCATTTCTAATCAACAGTAATACCCAGCCCACTACCAATCACGGAGGCAACAACCTTCCATGGACTTCTGCAGCTGTATTTCTTTCACCATTCCACCCACACTGGCAGGTGGACATATCTGGCTTTATGTATTCCCTGACAAGCACTAATTTATCCATCTGTGCCAGTGCTTCAGAACTACTGGTTTGTGATTTTTCATTGATCTCCAAATCACCCTTTATACTCTTATTTCTCCATCTGCTACAACTGTATAAATTCTTATCCAATAATAAATCCCTTGTTCCATAATACATACAGTGGTTCTACTTCCTTGACTGACACTAATTGTCAAAATTATTGGGACCAAGAGTGGCTCCAGGGGAACAGAAGTTTAAGAATGGGAGCAAAGAGTGAATTTTCTGACTAAATAGTAATGAAGGCATTAATGAACCTACTGACAATGATAAAGAAAACTCTGGTATTCTGCAACATGCAATGGCAAAAATATCACTTAAATTAATACCTGTACTGAAAGGCCTATAGAAGGAAAAGTTTTGGGTGATCAAGTATTTGCTCTTTTAGAAACTTTTAATACAAATAAAAGCATAATGAATTTTTGTTTGTTCTAAGTGCACTAGAAAACTTGAAGAAAAAAAATAAGGGGCTCAGGATATTAATTTATGTCTCAAAGACAGGTAAAAACAAACAGTTTCTATCTACCCCCCAAAGCCACCCTTATTTCTTTAATTATATATCAAGATTTCTGAAAATAAAACCCAAAATCTAATACCCTAGGTGTCTGAGTTACAACCTCAGTTAATTCCCAACCTCACAGTAAAGGCATTGACAAAGAGTGAGATGCTTAAAAAAATACAATGGGCAGATTCTGAAGAAGTCTAGAACCTTGACTCCCTAGATTGTGCTGATCTTCCTATGTAACAGCAGCCATTCTCACCTTGTCCAAGTTTGGAGATGGCCTCCCTTGAGGTAGTTATTGTTCAGGGTTCTACTCAATCAAGACCAACTCTCCTTGCTCCTAGACCTACAACCAGACTTAAGTCCTGCCAAGCCCCAAGTGCTCAGGTTCAAAATAAGTAGCATACCCATACAAAGATTTGCAATATTATTGTCATTTTTTTAAATCAACAGAAACCTGAGTGAATATGTATGGCAATGGCTTATTACAGTGTTGTGATGTGGTAGAGGGAATATTTTGTTTGATTGGGCTGAATTTGTTGATATGGCAAGTGACAAATGAAGCTCTCTTAACTTAAAAAGAGAAGATGAGCAAGACTATTGTAACAGGCAGCAGAGCCAAAGCAATAATTAAAATGGTTTCAGTAGGGATCTCTGACATTTGGCATTTTAGTATGGTATACCTAAAATGGAAAAACTACTGAAGTCTTACTTAATTTATATAAGCAGAAATTACCTAGGAATGGAGAAAAGGTTTATGACTTGAATCATAATAGTCATAGCTGGACTTTTGTTTGCTGAGGAGTTTTTGATTACTGATTATGTCCTTGATAATAATCAGTCTATTTCTTCATGATTCATTCTTAAAAAATTATATATTTCTATACATAGGTATAGGTATACCAACTTTCTTTTCATTTCCATTTGCATGGAACATATTTTTCTATCCCTTCACTTTAAGCCTGCATGTGTCCTTAGATGTGAAGTGTCTTGTAGGCAGTACACAGATGGGTTTTCTTTTTTTAATCCATTCAGTCACTTTATGTCCTTTGATTGGAAAATGTAGTCCATTTACATTTAAAGTAATTACTGATCAGTTTGTAATTAATGCCACTTTATTATTTTCTAGCTATTTTTGTGGTTCTTGTCTGTTTTCTTTTTCTCTTGATCTTTTCCCTGTGCTTTGGTGATTTTATTTAGTGTTATGTTTAGATTCCTTTTTCATTGTCTTCTGTGTATCTACTATAGATTTTTGCTTTGTGGTTACCATGAAACTCACATGTAACATCCTCTATATCTAACAATTTCTTTTAAGTTGATAGCATCTCAACTTTAAACATTCTAAAATTTCTATATCTTTATTTCCCACATGTATTATTTTTATATATTTCATATCTTTATATTTTCCAAATCCCTTAACTAACTATAGTTAACTTTACTATTTTTGTCTTTTAACCTTCATATTAGCTTTATAAGTGGTTAATCTCCTACCTTCATTATAATTTGCATTAACCAGTGAGGTTTTTACTTTCATGTATTTTCTTGTTACTATTAGTGCCTTTTTTTTTTTTTTCCAGTTTGAAGAAGTCTCTTCAACATTTCTTGGAAGGCTAGTTTAGTGGTGATAAATTCCTTTAACTTTTGCTTACCTAGAAAATTCTTTACCTCTCCTTGAATTCTGAATGATAACCTTGCCAGGTAGAGTACTCTCAGTTGGAAATTTTTCCTTCCAGCACATTGAATCTATCAAGCCACTTTCTTCAGCCCTGCAAAACTTCTGCTGAAAAATTGTCTTATAGTCTTATGGGGGCTCCCTTGTATTTAACAAGTTGTTTTTCTCTTGCTGCTTTTAAGATTCTTTTTTGTCTTTAACTTATGACATTTTAATTATAATAAGTCTTGGTGTGGGTCTCTTTGGGTCATCTTATTTGGAACTTTCTGGGCTTCTGGAACCTAGATGTCTGTTTCCTTCCCCAGGTTAGGAAAGTCTTCAGTCATTATTTCTTTAATTTCTCTACCCCCTTCTTTCTCTTCTCCTTCTGGGGCCCATAAAATGTGGATGTTATTCTGCTTGATAGCCTACATGTCCCTCAAGCTATCTTCACTTTTAAAATTCTTTTTTCTGTTTGAGTGCATTCCACTGCCCTGTCCTCCAGGCGGCTGATTCATCTTCTACTTCATCTAGGCTGCTGTTGAACCCCTCCAGTGCCCAGTTTGTGACTTCTGTTTGGTGCTTTCTTATATTTTCTCTCTCTGTTGAAGTTCTCACTGTGTTCATCCATTCTTCTTCTAAGGTCAGTGTGCATCTTTATGACTATCACTTTGAATTCTTTATTAGGTAAATTACTTATCTTCATTTATTAAGGTCTTTTATTGAGGTTTTGTCTTGTTCTTTCATCTGGAACATATTTCTCTGTCTCCTCATTTTGCTTAATTCTCTACGTTTGTTTCCATGTATTAGGTGAAACAGTAACCTCTCCCAGTCTTGGAGGAGTGTCCTTGTGTAAAAAATGAACCTTATCTTTCAACCTTGCCCTGGGTTTTGGTTGTTTCTCAGACCCTTGTTATTATCTGAGCAGTGTGATTTGTTCTTGACAGGTCCCAGATGTTCGGGATTTGCAAAGATTTGTCAGTGTCCCAAAGGGTGAGACTCCAGATAGTGCCAAGTTTCAGGCTAACTATAAGCCAGATCTTTAGGCAACAAGTTTTAAGGTATGTAGTACAGTCTTGTAGGTCCACAATTGTAAACCCTGCTGAATTCCAGACCAGGAGATCTAGTGGTGTCCACTGGGTTACAGTTGTCAAAATTGTGGCTTAAAATGTGTGTATAAGTTCCTTTCAAGGAGATATCAGTGAGGTGTGGGAAAATGGTGTCCCCCCCCCCCCCCCCGGCCCATATTCCCTGGGGACTTCTGTAGTTTCTGTATGTGTGGCAAACTTGAAGCCTGCTTCACAGGCTGAAGCTCTAGAACAAGAAAATAGGCCTTTGTTTTTACATAAAGACTGGAGGTTTGTTTCAGTCGATAGTTTGTGGGGTGCTCTGGGCGTGGTAGCCTGCCAAAGACTATCTCTCAGATTGCTTCAAACCTGTGAGGCCCAGAATATAATCCCCATTGGCACTAGAGCCAGGCACTCAAAGGACATCCACTGTGTGGGCTATGTTGTGATAGAGTAGGCTGTACCTATAGCATAGGTGGATGGGGTGCTTGGTCGGCCCAGCTGGGGTGGAGCAAGGTGCAGCTGCCCCATAGAAGGATGGGGTACTTGACCAGCCTGGTTGTGGTGGGTGAATGATACAATTATTGAGCAATCTGAAAGACTGACAGCTTTGAGTAGGGTTCAAACAAGAAAAGGGATGTACAAAAAAATCCAAGATTCCATGCAAGTTATTCTGCTAGTTAGGCCACATAATACACCAGATCCGATGGTTCTTGCAGTGTTTATAGCAGTAGGAATACTGAATGAAGCCACTGTAAAGCCAACAAAGATTTAAAAAAAAAAAAAAAGCACACAACTTTAAGATTTTGGAGCTAAGTTGTGTCAACCTTTGCAGATGCTACTCTCTTTTTGAAAAACAGCCTCTGAGTTTTATTGGGTCCTAATAGAGTATATATCCTTAACAATAGGCCACCAGATTATCTTGAAAACTAAATTGACTATCAAGAACTGATTGTTGACTTACCACCAAGTTATGGGAGTGGCCCTGAGGGCAGTCATGAAGGAAAAGCCCTAGCAGGTACAATTCTGAGCAAGGAATCTGTTTTTTTTCTTTATCTCTTTTGCCTTGAATGAGAGATGTCTATAGGTATGGATCTATGCTAATTCTTAGACAAGGACTGATTGTTTTCTAGTCAAGGGCTTGGTAGAACATGATTGGATTTGGTAAAAAGAAGTTCTGGGGAAGAAGCATTAACTTCCACTTACAAAGGCCACTCTATCAAAAGCCATTGCTGAACCTGAAAATAGCAGAGATTAACACTGAGTTCCAACATGGCATACTATTCTATTCCCCAGGAGTACCAGCCACCTCTTGGTAGGTTGATTATTTTGAACCATTTCCTTCATGGAAGAGGCAGGAATCTTTTCTCACTTGAGAAGACAATTATTCTGGATACACATTTGCCACCCTCGACCACAAGGTTTCAGCATCACAAATTGGTGCTGGGTTTTTTTTCCCCCATAGCCAAGTTTCACTGGTTGCAGACACAAGGAATGGAAGATGGAATAGTTCCTCTCCCTATTACTCCTAGTGCTCCACTTGCAAAATTTTTGTTTCTTTCCCCTATAGATTTGAGAACTACTAGTTAAGAGATCTTCATTCCAAAGAAAAGAATGCTTCTAATGGGGATGCAGCAACAGTTCAAAGAAACTGAAGTTGGTATGCACCTGGCCACTCCTCATGACAGTGATTCAGCAAAGAAGGAAGTAACTCTAGTTAGTAGTGGGTATAATGTTTTATTCTGACTACCAAGAGAAAATTGTGTGGTTAGCAGAATTCTAATATAGCTCCTAAAATTCCCACTTACTAGTGCACATGTTATTATAACTCCCTCCCCTTGAATGTGGGCAAAACCTACAAATATGAGTAGATAGGCACTCCCTTGATTAGATTACATTATATAAAACTCAGCTGCAGCAGACTGGAGTAAGATTCTCCTGCTGGAGCTGAAGAAATAGCTGTCATGTTGTTATATAAGACAGCCTCATGCCTAGGACCTAAGAGCTGTTTCTAGGAACTGAAAGTGATTGTCTCCCCTCCTCAGTCAATAAATGGGACTTTGCTCCTAAAACCACAGGAACTGAATTTGGCCAATAGTCTGAATGAACTAAGAAGAGAACCCTGAATTCAGATGATCACAGTCTCAGTGACAACTTGGTTTCAGCCTAGTGAGACTATAGAGAGACTACCAGCTAACTGGTCCCTAAAGTCCTAACCCACAGAAACTGGGAGATAATGAATGGGTATTGTTTTAAATTGCTAATTTATGGGAAGTTGGTATGCAGCAATAAGAATACTAATACAACTGTGTTGCTTCTACACAACAAGGTAGGGAAGAAAGTGTTCATAACAAAGAGAAATTTTATGGAACACTACAAGAATTAAAAATAATAGAACTACTAATGGCACAGACTCCTCAAGAATTCAGTTTTGGGACACTCCACCAGTCAAGAAACCACGATCAGCTAAGTTGTTTGCTGAGGGCAAAAGGAATATGGAATGAGTATGAGAAAAAGCAAGTTCTAATACTGGCTATAATCACATGACTATTCATATAAATGAAGACTATAGTGGTTATGAATATTTCCTCCTTTGATATATTTGTGTTCATGTATGTGTGTGTATATATCGATATATCTAACAGGTGGATGGATGGATGGATGGATATTAATCATTTTCTTTATCACTTTCCTCTCTCCTATTCTCCTCCTATTTAACATAATATGTGTTACAGTGATTAGCTAATATGTCAATATTTAAGTTAGGAGATTTCAAAAATGGAGTGTGACTCAGCTAGAAAAGGGATGTATAACACCCAAAGACAGATGAAATGACTGTAGAATTTTGTGTCCTCTTTTTGGGGGAGGATATAATGTTAGCATGTTTTCAGTTTATGTAGATGCATCATGGTAAGTGGAATCATGATTTAGCTATTAGACATAAATATGGTTCAAAGTTGTATGAATAGATGCCACATTGACAAGAGCTGGTCTGCAGTTGTTTTCTAATATTTTATCAAGCTGGCTAAACTGGAGCTGTGTTTCCCAGAATCCTCTTCCCCTAGATGGTTCTCATTTTGAGGGGATCCAAAGAAGAAATCAAAGTGATTTGGAAATCAGAAGTGAAGCATTCACCAGTACTTTCTGAAGGTCATCCAAGCTGAAGGCTGTGAGAAACACAAAGATTTCCCAAAATATTTCAGCTTGTCTTTAATCTTCTTGATGTTGAGAGACAGACACAAACATACTCCTATGTTCAACTTGTTCTCACTCTTCCCCACTCTATATTCAGTTTCCTCTCCAAATTGCTAACTCTGCTAATGGACAGGAACCCCTAATCATCACCAAACATAGAAATAGCAAACTTCCACGGATTTTTCTACCAGTTCTCCTAGCAGCTGCACAAGTGTAATTAAATCATTAATATAAAATCAAATTTTAAAAATGAATGTCTCACTTATATAGAAGAATGTCCTGGCTGAATGTAAATAGCTTCACAAATCCCTTGGCCAGCTCACCTGTTGATCCACACCAGTGCATCAGAGGGGCACGGTTAGTGCCTCTTCTCCAGCTTCCCCTACAATTTTTGCAAGGACTTATTCCTATCATAAATCCCTATTCCACACTATTCAGAGTGTTCTGCTTTCCTGATTGAAGTCTGACTAATACAGGAGCTTCTTACATCCACAGCCACAAAGGGATAGTTCATGGGCCAATGTCCATAGGGCACTTACCTGCAAAGAGGCTGAAAAAGATTGGGGAGCTGACAAGTGAGTAATAGTGACATCAACCACTTTTTTTTAATGCTGATTTTGTATTTTAAAGAAAGAAAAATAATAGTCATGTGCCAATTTTTAAAACTGCCAGGAATATAAAAGTTGTATCTTAAAATGTCAAGATGCTCCCTTTATCGCCCTCCCAATAATTCCACCTTAAGGGAGCTCTTTCTTTTGAACATAAGGTATAGGACAAAAGTTTGGATTGAAGTTAAAATACAATCCTCTACAGAGTTCATTTGCCTTTTTTTTTTCTTTCTTTTTTTTTCTCTATTCCTCTAACTGGTCAGAGGAGAACACATACTGAAAAGGTGAGTGAGAGGCCATAAAATGCCTTTTAAAAGAACAGGCTCAGCATCCTTGTTAACAAGAAAAGAACAAAAGTAAAAACTAGGGCTAGATGGAAAGGAAACAACGAAAAGCATCCTGCTAAGAAGGTAAACAGTGGATAGAAGAGGAGATGGGACAGCAACCCGAGACCACAATAAAATCCTTGGAAGATAATCCTGAGAATAGGGAGGCTCTGAAATCACTCACAGAAATGATGTTGGCGAACACAAACTAACAAAGGGGGAAAAAGCCAAGGTTTCAAAGACCAGAAAATATAGAAGACTAGAATAAAGAACATAGGAAGAGAGGATACCTTAAAAATGACAGATCCCACTTCCCTTCCCAGTAGAGAGAGATAAGAGCAAGAGCAGAGATGCCAAAAAATTCCAATAGAGAAAGGAGTACAACCCTTCTATCTCGTTTCCTTTCTTTTGCTTCCCACCCCAACACACACTCACCTACAATGAAAAGATTTTTCTATGACCATGGTGATTAAATCACTAACACAAAATCAAATTTTAAAAAGGAACATTTTGCTTATATAGAGGCATGTCCTGACGGAATCTAAATTAAGATTAGAAGTGTGAAACCAACAAAGATTTGCCTGTTCCCACCACTATTCCCTGACTCACAAACACAAAGAGAGATACAGAGACAGAGAGATTGAGAAAGAGAGAGAGTGCGTGTGTGGGTGAGAAAGAGAGAGAGAGGGGATACTTGAGTCATATGCATGAAACAGAAAGTGACCTGTACAGAGAAATTTGGGGGATGGAAGAAAAAAGGGTATAAATAGCACAGTATCTCAGTACATTAGTTGGGAAATTATTGTATAAACCCATGATTAATTTGATTTACTTTAACTGTAACCATCAAACTGTGATTTCCAAAACAAAACAAAAAGACATAATTAGGGAAAACATTAAAATATAATCTAGGCTTTCGTGGTCACTCTAGAATCTCATGATGAACAGTCTATTGACAAGCTTCAAAGAAAATCATGAAACTTAACATATCTGAAACTGTGCTACAAAAAAACCGAAGCACAGTTGTTGCAAGAAATATGATGTAGTACAGTGTATCAATTTAACTTTTGGTTCTTAAAATCTCCATAAGATCAGTAACACTATTTCCTGGTAGTAGTAGTAATAATAATAATAATAACAACAACAATAATAATAACTGATATTACTAAGACCTTAAACAGTGTTAGACACTTTCCTAAGTACTATATTTATCTCGTGTAATCCTCACAACCCTAGAAGGGAAGCACTATTATTTGCTCCACTTCACAGATAAGAACATGGACTTGAGATACTAAGTGATTTACTCAAGATCACACAGTGAGAAAGGAAACTCAGTACTTAATTAAACCTACAGCTCTTTGACATGCAACTCCATTGTTCTTGACCCCCTCATCCATGCCACCCTCTTCCATTCAAAGACTTCCCAAAATGTCCAACCAACTATAAACATTACGAATCCACCAGTCAAATTTTTTTCCTACAGGTTTTATTGAAAATGCAAACCTTTTATAAAACTCTACATTTAAAAAATGATTATTTTGGGGCGCCTGGGTGGCTCAGTGAGTTAAAGCCTCTATCTTTGGCTTAGGTCATGGTCTCAGGGCCCTGGGATCGAGGCCCACATTGGGCTTTCTGCTCCGTGGGGAGCCTGCTTCCTCCTCTCTCTCTCTGCCTGCCTCTCTGCCTACTTGTAATCTCTCTCTCTCTGTGTCAAATAAATAAATAAAATCTTTAAAAAAATGATTATTTTGGTTATTTTCTTGGCTTTACTGTCTTTCAAGAAGATAGTCTCTTGCCAAATCTGGGTTTAATTTAAATTCAACCCAAGTTGAAAAGGTTTGCCACTCTCCAGAGTACAACCATTTCTGGTATGGAATTGCTTACCTAGTTCTAAGTAAGGGATAAACTCACATAGCTTAAATATAATCTTTAGGGAAAGAATTGAGTTATTGTTCATGTCCCATTTATATAGAATGCTGACCTTTCAAAATAATGCATTTCTTATTGTAACTTTTTAAAGAATAAAAATAATTGTGCTTATACATTAACATCAATGATCTATGCTACTTTGACCTTGGTTTTTATATCTTATTGTCTGAATACCCAACTTAGGTTCCGTCTTAGAAAATATGACAATATTGTATGTTGTGCAAGTAAAATATCACATACTTAACCTTTTATCCCTTTAATCTGAGAGGTAAAATGGGTAGATAGAAAACAGCTGTCTCTACTTTGCTACGTCTGATAAAAAGGGGAGAAAGCCCATTAATTATCTAACTACATGATGTTAGACAGCTATTCCTGATTATTGTACTGATGGCATTTGGACATTGATTTTGATTCATAAAGTGTCAGCAACACTAAAATATCTACTGATTAGAGATAACAAAATCGTAACCTGTGACACTTACAAGCTTTAGACTGAGAGAATGCCTCAAGTTTCTTGTTTTATCACACTTACAAAGAAAATGTATTTAAAGGAACATTATAGAATTTAGAAATTGTTACAAATATGGTATAAAATTCCAAAAGATAAATACTGAATAACAAAGAAAACAATCAGAGTTGTGGTTATAATAATCTCAATTCGGTATAAATTCAAAACAATGACACTCAAGTCATTAAGTGAGAGCCATAGATGACATAAAAGAAATAGATAGACCAAGAAAATATTCAGGGAATAATGTAATAACCTATGTTTTAGTAAGGATATATTTAATTGCAAGGAATAGAATCCTCTAAATCTAGCTTAATGAAAACAGGGTTTAACATAAAGGTAAACATATGCAAGTTTCATGGGCATTCATAGAAAGGAAATGAAGAACAACTAGACCACAAGGCTCTCAGAAATGGGACTGGAAGACAGGAACTAAGGCATGCCTTTCTATTTCTCAGAGATCACCCATGTCTCTGCTCTCCCTCTCACCATCTTCCTAGGCTTACAACACACAACATGGCAACATCACCCCCAGTTCACACCTCTGCTGTTATTTTAAGTGCCTGCTAGTACCAGATGAGCATGATTCCCAGATGCCTCAGCTCTGGGTTAATAGCCCGGGGGTTGCATCTTCATCCCAAAGCGCATCAGCTGTGGCATGAACCCAAATGAAAGGCAATTTTAATAAAGAAAAACTTCAATAGAAAAAAAAAAAACCCAACAAGTTGTACACCTACCTCCACCTACAAAAGAAACAACAGGAAAAAAAAACCCAACAACAATAAAATGTAAGCATTAGCAAAGTTCAAATGAGAAAAAGAGAAAAATTTTATGGTGGCATATGGGCCTGCCCAAGAACAAAACAAAACAAAAAATAAAAAAGGATTCTCAAAACAATTTACTTGGTCCATTTTTCCTCCCATTTTTAACACAAGTAAAACAACTTCATTTTTAGATTACCTAAGTCGAAAACAAATGTTTAACAATGCTTTTGATTTTGGTTTTTGAACTCGACAAAAGCTGTTTGAATAACATAACAGCTTCAACATGCACATTTTCAAATGGACAGGTCTCTGGATAACATGCAGAAATAATGAACACAAAATTCAGGCCACTATTTTCAAAATACTTGAATGGTATCCTTCAAATAAGGTATCTATTGTGGTTCAAGAAAAAAAGAAAAATCTTAGAGTTCAATGCAATTTATTTTAAAATGAGTTTTGTTAGATGGACCCATAATATGTTATTAATTAAAAATCAAAAAATTTTAATATCTTCCAAGTATGTCTTCAAGGTGTATATCTATTATTCAACTATCTCATAGATATAGATATAGATATAGATATAAATATAGACATAGATATATATCTTTACATATATAGATATATCTATATCTATACCTCATATATAAAGTATCTCACTAAGTGAAAAGAAAATGTCAGACACTGTAATTTTTCACTGATTATAGAAACTTCTCTTAGTTTACTTATTTATTTGTTTATTTCTATAAATTGTTTTCTCTTTCTACGGAATTCTTGGTATTATGCTTTCCACAGAGGAGGCACTTTAAATTCACCAGCTGATTTTAATTTGCAGTCCTCTATCTTTCCTTTATCTACAATTCCATAAGTTTTATTAAGTGCTCACTTTGTGAAAAGCACCATACTTAGTGATGCAATTAGGTTTCAGACTGGCTTTAATCAGTGATTAAACTTCTACTTTACTCTCTTTTTCTACAGTTCCCTAACAAATGAAGAAATACATACACGAACTGGTAAGTCCTTAGATAATTGAAGATTGATTACATTTCCTAATAATTTACCCACTTTAATTGGTTCTCCTTTGCTTCTATATTCTCTTTATTGCAGGATTCCTCCCTTAGCAATTTTTCTCTGCGCATCTTGAAATGACAAGCTAATGTCAAGGTAAAAAAAAAAAAAACCTAACATTTTTGTACATAATCACTGGAGTCATCTTGAATTGATCTTTCTTTAAATGGGATTAATTATAGAAATTTGGGCTTCTTTTACTTTCAAATTTTGTGAAGCTGAATTTATACTATTTTAGTTAAGAAGTATTTCTGTGAATAGAAATACCACCAACTAATATTTAGCCAATGGGCAGAGCAGTTGTCGGCTTTCAAATTGTGTGCATCATTGCTCTATGTATAGTATAAAAAGAATTACAAATTTATCATCTATCTGGAACTTATGCCTCAGCTTTCTTCCAAATAGCTATTAGAAAAGTCCCCACTTCTAAATTCCCCACTGCAATATTAAAAAGTATTGTTCAATATTGTGTATTAACCACATTTGGAAAACTTTTTCCACAATAATAGCTAAAAATGAAGCCCAGTTATAGCATATTAATAAAACATTACTGTCTAAAATTTCACATATTGAGAGGTAAAAGCGACACTATGAGGACCAGTGAATTAAGAACAGAGTATATGTCTCCAGAACAAGAAACTACGAACTAAAATTCTAAAGTAAAATTACTCAGTTGCTAAGGCCAAATCAGAAGTTAAATATCCTAGCTCAGGTATGAACAGGTTGAGACCATTACATACCAAGTAATAAATCAAAAATCAAAACCAAAGAGGGAGGTCAGAGGTCACATCTTTGGCAAGAGTTGACAACAATTCTTCAAAACTAAGGTTGGTGGCAGAATCAGAGGCAGCCATAAAGGGGGGAATGGGACCAGTCTTCAGGGTAAAATAGGAAATCAGTAAAACAAGAAATACTATATCCAAAAAGTTAAAGGCCTATTAGATGACAAGAGAGCAAGAAGTAAAAATACTCTACAGCAGTAAAGTTCAATAGAATTTTGTATAATAATGGAGTATTCCAGCCTTCACCACCCAATCTGGTGGTCTATCCATGGGTGACTCATGAACACTTGAAATATGACAAGTGCAACTCAGGAAATTAATTTTAAAATTTATTTAAGTTTAATTGGTTCAAATTTTAAAAAAACATTTGTATTTACTATTCCAGACAGTGTACTTCCTGGGATGTAAATATGACTGGCTCTAAGTCACATGAATTGCATTTTATCACCATGTAACCTCCTTCAAGGATCCTATAATATTGTCATACTTCCACTAGCTAAAAAATGCAGCTCCCTTCACCCAGCATCTGATATTATCTATTTTCCCCTATATTCAACAATGGTAAGATTTTTGTTTCTTGAGGATATGTTATAGGAGAATATTGGGTTGGTAGGCATAAAGTTTCTAAGCTCCTAGAAATGTCTGCTGTCCACTTCCCAATGTGCATCTCCCAGTTAATCCACTGCCAGGAGATACCACCTTCACTGGTCACATTCTGGGGATAGGCATGTAAGTGGTGTTCTTTATGGTTTTGGCTCTGAAAAGGAGAAATGAGAAGAGAATTGAGAATGGGAAATGGAAAGAAACAGACAGGAGACATTTATAAAGAATCATTCAGGAACATTTTGTTAGACTTCCAAAGTCTCTGACGGTTGATGGCATATTTACATGGTAGGTGCACTTGAAGGAAGGTGCCCTAGAAAAGAGCCGGGCACTGTAGACCTTGGTAAACTGAATATCAATAAGATCCTTCATTTTTTTCATTCTGACTACTATGATAAGATTATAGATCTGATGATCCTGCTCTTTGAAGGTCTCAGAGGACTTGAACTTCAAGTTCAGAGTAAGAGCAGATGTCTGAACTATATGAATAAAAGAAATAGTATCCCTGAAAATTCTAGGTTAGGTGTAGTGGAAAGTATAGGAAGTTGGCCCACTGTATGCATTCATAGTGAATATAACACTAATTATGAATAATCTGGGAACAGCAGGAAGACATCAACTGTGATAACTAGTCCCTGGTATATTCTTCTAGAACAGTGACTGCCTCATAGCCAACACTCAGTATGTATGAGTTGAATGCAAAACCATGGCTGTCTCAACCTCAACTACACATTTTTTTCTGGAAATGATACTGGATGTAAATGTCACCATCCCTGTGGTCCATCTGCTGTGTGTTTCTGAGTCTTCTCTAAGGCACAGATAAGGATTAGGTAATGCACCACATTTTAGCCATCAAAAGTAGAATAGACTTCTGCTTCCAAGAACATTAAGTAGATATACTTTTCCCTATTCCCCCTTGCTAAGTACATCTAAAACCCCTGGACATTATATACAAAATGCATAAAAATCCTCTGAAATTTGGAGAAAAGAAAGCTGACCAGCTTGGTACCTCAAGATCTAAGGAATGACAAGGTGATAAGTTCTTTGAATTTTCTTTTTGCCTCATGTATCTCTGACTTGGGGCTAAAAATGTTGGCAACCTGAAAATGCCAATGGGCACAGAAAAAAAGCCCCAACAAAAGCCTCCTGTCTCCATCCAAATAACAAGAAAAGGCCAATCCAGCAAGACAGAAAATTTAAGACAATAACTGCTCTACTCTAGACAAACAACATAGAAAAACTATGGTCTCACTCCCATATCCACCACAGCAAAAGTTGATCGGGTGTTTAGACTTCCACCTTTATAAGGCTGGTACAAAGTATCCCCAAGCCCCTGTCAAAGTGATATCGAGAAAGCCAAATAGAGAACTCCAACTTTCATCTCCACCAGCAATGTACGTGATGTAGGTATAGAGTTAGGATGTACATTATTGCCCAGTGGTGTTAAAGCAGTGCCTCACTGCATGCCAGTGGAGACCACCTAGAAAACTAGAACTCCCCCCTCCACCTCCGGTGTCAGTGCAGGCAAAATGGAGAACTTGGACTTCTACCTCCACCTGGCAAAAATGAGGTAGTATCTTCTCCTCCCTTCCCATGCCAGAGCAATGTCAGAGAAAAACAGCTAAAACGGGTTTAAATGAGATCCAGAGTATCATAGTATGAAAATATCTAAAACTCTATCAATATTGACAAAGAAAAAAAAAAGAGACAAGATACAAATTACCAATATCAGGAATGAAACAAGGGATGTCACTACAGACCGTGTAGACATCAAAATGATAATAAAGAAATACTACAACCAACTCAACACATAACTCTGACAACCTAGGTGAAATGGACTAATGCCTTGAAAAACACAAATTACTACAACTTATCCATACATGAAATAGATCATTTTAAATGGTCCTGCAATATTTAAAAGAATTGAATTTGTAATTTTAAAACTCAAAAAAAAATTTTTTTTCAGGCCCTCATAGTTTCACAGATTTCTGTCAAATGTTTAAAGAAAAATTAACACCACTTGTACAATATCTCTTCCAGAAAATAGAAGAGGAATAAACACGTCCCAACTCATTTTATGAAGCTGATATAACCCCCAGAGAAAAATAGTACAAAGAGGGAAGGGAAGGAGAGG
>LNAC01000004.1:973256-1008874 GCA_002007465.1 Ailurus styani | reverse complement strand
GGGAAGGGGGAGGGAGAAAACTATATATAGACTAAGAAATTCCTCAAAAATATAGACATAAAAATTCTTAACAAAATTTTAACAAATAGAATTTAGCAATATATAAAAAGATTTATATACCATGACCAACTGGGGTTACAAGGGTAGTTTAATCTTCAAAAATCAATGTAATTCACCACGCTAACAAACTAAAGAATAAAGATCACATGATCATATCAACCAATGTTTTAAAGGCATTTGAGAATTCAATACTCATTCGAAATTAAAACTCTCAGAAAAATACCATAGAAAATAACTTCCTCAATATGATAAAGATCTACAAAAAAACCTACAGCTAACATTATATTTCACTGTGAAAGACTGAATGTTTCCCCCTGAAAGACTGGGAACAAGGTAGGGAAGTCTGCTCTTACAACTCCTACTCAACATAGTGCTTGAAGTTCTATCCAGTGCAAAGAAAGAGAGAGAAAGAGGACAGGAAGGGAGGGAGGAAGGAAGGAAGAAGAAAGGGAGAAAGAGAGAGGGAAGAAATGAAACTTGGCCTAAGTCTCATGCCCTATACAACAAATTAATTCAAAAAGGATTATGGATTTAAATGTAAAATATAAAACTATAAAACTTTAAAAACCTTGGAGAATATCTATGATCTAGAGCTATGCAAAGAGTTTCTTAGACTTGACACCAAAAGCATGATCCATCAAAAGGAAAATTTATAATAAACTTCATCAAATTTTAAAACTTCTGCTCTGCAAAAGACCCTGGTAAAGAATAAAAAGCAAGTTACAAAGTGGGAGAAAATATCTGCAAATTCCTATCTCAAGAGGGACAAGAGTCTAGAACACATTTTTTAAAACTCAAAATTCAACATTAAGTAAGCAAACAATCCAACTGGAAAACATATAAAAGACATTAAAAGACATTTCATCAAAAATATATATATTTGTATATATACGGATGTCAATAAACACATGAAAAGATATTCAACAGCATTAGTCATTAAAGGAATGTGAATTAAAACCACTATGCACTTATCAAAATGATTAAAATAAACAATACTGGAAACACCAAATACAGGACCTGGATCACTCATACTTTGCTGATTATGATGTAAAATCGTATAGCCAATATGGTGAAGAGTTTGGCAATTTCTTAAAAACCTAAATATTCTACAACCAGACTGTGCAAGAACTACAACCCTAGGCATTTATCCCAGAGAAATGAAGAGTTATGTTCACAGACAAACCTGTACACAAATACTTATAACCATTATTCATAATGGTCAAAAGCTGGAAACAACCCATTGAAGTGTCCTTCAGTGGCGAATGCTTAAATAGACTGGTACAGCCATGCCACGCAGTACTACTCAGCAATAACAAGAAGGAATTATTAACATACAACAGATTAATTAATTAATCTCCAGAGAATCATGCTGAGTAAAAAAACCAAAAAAATCCTAAAGTGCTATATATGATTCCTTACATATCAATCTCAAATCACAAAATTATAGAAATGGAAAACAGAGACTGACGTAGTGGGAGTGGAAGTGGTTGTAGCTCTAATCATAAGACGGCAACATGAGGCATCCTTGTGGTGATGGAAAGGTTCTGTGTCTTGATAGTATCAATCCTAATATCCTGGTTTTGATATTGTGCTATTATTTTACAAGATAATACCATTAGGGGAAACTGAGTAATGGGTACACTGGTCATCCTGTATTGTTTCTTACAACTCCATGTGACTCTACAATCACGTCAAAATTTAAAAATCCACGAAACTGGAAAAAAAAAATAGAGCACAAGGAATGTTCAGGGTCAGGGTGAAAAACAAGTAGCATTCTTGAAATGGGTTCCTTGACATTATTTGATAGCTATATGTATCTCAAGGTGGATATGTAGCAGGAAGAAAAACATTTTTACTTTGACAGATAAAACTTTTTAAGATAAGAATAAAAAAGATAAGAATAAAAAATTATAAGAGAAGAATACAGCCTTGATGTAGGGAAAGAGCTTCTCAGTAGTGAACTAAGGGGTGTCCAACACTGTAATGGGTTGCCTAGAGAAGAAGTGAACTTCATTGTAATGCATTCAATTAGGAAGAATTTTGAAAAAGGTATGAGTACAGTTGGTGGAAGGCGGCCCTCATCAGGGAATCACAAATTCAAAAGCTAACAGAGAGCTGGCTAGGTATTGAACATGAACTGTTAAAGCATTCTGGAAGAAAAAATAAAGAGCAGAAGGAGCAGTGGAACTGTGGAAAACTGGAAAAGCCACCTGCCACTGAGGTCTGGGACACGTTGCCTTGTGAGAATGCAGATGGAAAGGAGAACTTCAGGTGTTTCAAGAGAAGCTGGGAATCTGGCTTTTTATATGAAATATCCCAATAACTAAAATGCCTTTACTAATTTGCTTATTATTTTCAAATACTATGAGGTATAAAATTGTATACTCCAAATAAAACTTATCTGATTGTTTTAATTTAAGCACTTTCAATGAGTCATAAAAATGGTTTCTATCATTGCATCCTGCATTTCAATTTCTAAAGCCTCTTATATTGATATCTATCATGGATTGCTAGTTCCATGAAAACATCTTAAGAGTAAATATGTCATTTGCTGCAATTTGTATTGATATTAAGAGAGCTGTTAGAGCAACATCTTTCTGTTAATCACTGTATATGATGCCCAACTTTTTGGGGGGAGTCATTTATGAAAACTCCACCTTTCTTGCAGAATATATTGCCTTTACCACATATTCAGACAGATAATGATATGTTTCATTGTTCAAATTTACTTCATAAGGTATGTTTTTCTTCTGACATGACCGAAACTTTCTTGAGAGAAAGTGTCAAGTCTTAACACTTCCTTTTTCTGTCCTCGGTATTATTTACCATAGTATGGATCACACAATAAGTGCTCAAAATGGTTAGATTACAAGGATTTACTTACTACCAGACCCTGTGTCAAATAATATAACTGAAGATATTCCTGGCCAAAAAGGGAAAAGTTGGGACAAGAGGGCTAGAAGATTTATTCAGTCCTAACCTCTGAAGACTTACCATCAGCATTACCACAACTTCCTAGCCTGTCAGTAGGCCTTTCCCCTGAGTTTCCAGTACCATTAATATTTCCCCAGGAGTCTTCAAGAATTCTCCAAAAGGCAGTGATTTAAGTTATCCAGTCACTGTTTTGAATTTCAAAATGAAATAAAAAAAATACAATCAGACGCACTTTCTCTGAATTCCTGATATTTTATGTAAATGTGGCCTTGGGAAGGATTTGCATTGTAGGGCAGCTTAGATTGGCTTTATCAACAAATAAAGGAGGTAAATGGCTCAGGCTCATTCCTTTCTTCCAATTTCAAATAGATATTATGGTATCAGTTAGGGTCTACAATGTCTATGGTAGGGTCCTACAGCAAAAGAGGGCTTTCTACAAATCCGGTACAGTAAATGAAAACGTGGCAGGTGGCATCTGATAATATAGAAAAGTAGGGCGCCTGGGTGGCTCAGTGGGTTAAAGCCTTTGCTTTCAGCTCAGGTCATGATCTCAGGGTCCTGGGATCGAGGCCCGCATCAGGCTCTCTGCTCAGCAGAGAGCCTGCTTCCTCCTCTCTCTGTCTGCCTCTCTGCCTACTTGTGATCTCTCTCTCTCTCTCTCTCTCTCTCTCTCTCTCTCTCTCTCTCTGTCAAATAAATAAATAAATAAATCTTTTAAAAAAATATAGAAAAGTAATAAATCCCCACGTTTACAGGTCCTCAACTTTCCATTTACCCATTTTACTGAGATTTTAAGCTGTGAAAATTATCTTGTATTCAAAGAATATAAAATTACCAGAATGTAGACAGTTTCATACACACACACACACACACACACGGCTCTTTTTCCCACCAAATACAATGAAAAAAAAATTTTAAGAACCAGCCATAAGGTCTTTGACAATCAAACAGATAAAGATCAGCACAACTAGTATTTAAATCTTCATCAAAAACTACTTTCAAGAATGTTTAGTTCCACACAAAAAGTCTGAGAATCAAAACCCAGTTTCAGAAATGCCCATATGCCAAGAGTGAACAGGTGTTAAGCTGTTGATGGGCACATGCCCTCGGCAAAGGTCCTCACTTTTCAAGACAACCTGGTTTTCACTTCACTGTTTCCTGAATGGGTTGAGTCATTCTGCCTTCTATCCCAGGAAACTTTATTTCCTTTAGCATATTTCTTTGCCTCCATCAAATTTCTCCACATGTTGTTCATTCCTTTTCCCAACTGTTGCTCCAAATATGACACACCTCTTTCTTTTTTATATATATGTATNCCACTAATGTGGTAACTGTTATCTGCGCTTCATGAGTGCATTTATATATATATATATATATATGTATATACATATATATATATATATATAGAGAGAGAGAGAGAGAGAGAGAGAGAGAAAGAAAAGACAAAAAAAAAATCCATGGCCTACTGGGTATTTCAGCTTCAAAACTCAGTTCTGAGGACACAAGCTGCATTGGGAATGGCTGACCAGAATTGTGGGCATGACAGTATGTAAACTTCAATACTAGAATAGTCTTCTCAGATCCTGAAATGCCACAGAGCAGTACAAAGAAGAGAGACGTGCTCTCTGCTATTTCATGTCACCTTTAGTCCTAAAAAAATAAAGGTACCAAACAATAGACAATTTCTCTCAAAGTGCAGTTCCTTTGCTGACTTTGAGTGTTAGATCTAAGTCTAGTGAAAATAGTAACAACAGTGTTACTTGAGCTTTTTTTTCCCCAATCTACAGCAAAAAGGAAGGCAATTTCTTATTTACCGGATTACTGGACCAGCCTGTAACTGGTGACTGACTTCTGCCCTTGCTTCTCCCACCCCTCCAGTTTATGCTCCAAGAGCGGCCAGAGCAAGCCTTTAAAACACGTCAGACGGTGAACCTCATCCACTCAAAACTGCAATGGCTCTGCCTTTCAATTGGGATTAAAGCCCAAGTGTTAACCCATCTCCTCACACACTCATCTCCCTCGCTGTGCTGACCTCATCTACACCCTCTCCCGCCCTTCACTACTCCAGCCATAACAGTCTCTTTGCTGTCCTTTGAACGCACTCAGCATGCTCTGGCATGAGGGTGTCTGCACTCACTGATCCCTCTACCACAGCCACTTTCCCATAGACATCACTGCCTTCGAGATTGCACTCAAATATCGACGTCTTTTGAGACTCAAAAAGACCTGCCTCCATCACCCTGTAAAAGATGAAAATCCTTTCTCTCCTATACCTCCAACTCCTCTCATCTAGGTCTTTCGTGTGTTCATATTATGTATTATGTCTTTTGTGTACTGTCTGCTTATGATGCTAGCCTATGAATGCAGGAATATTTTTGTTTTATTCACCCATTTAACTCAACTACCTAAAACAGTGCCTGGCATATGCACAGTAGACAATTAAATTTGTTAAATAAATTAATTAATGGTATATTGGTTAATTCTTTTCTTTGAAAATAAGAAAGGTATTATCCTGGAGAGAGAAAAAAATATTGTTAACTAACTATAATTCATAATTACTGAATAATCAGAAACTGTTTATTTCCAGACGTCTGGCTGGCTCAGTCATTTAAGCGTCTGCCTTTGGCTCAGGTCATGATCCCAAGGACCTGAATCGAGTCCCGCACTGGGTTCCCTGCTCAGCTGGGAGCCTGCTTCTCCCTCTGCTTGCTGCTCTCCGCTGCTTGCGTGCATGTGTGCACACTCTTGCTTTCTCTCTGTCAAACAAATAAAATCTTTAAAGAAAAAGTTTATTTTCTGAATTCAAACTCATAGACTTCTATTTGATGTTTTTTTCCCCAGAGAGCCATGGAAGACCTTCAATACCCATATAGCATAAAGGTAAGATGAAAAGTTCCAGTTGAATCTAAGTTAGCAAGTGAACTGACAATTTCAAGAACATTTTTTAATTGTCTTCATTTGGAAAACAGGCCCATCTTTTGTCTCACACTAGATGCCCACCCTCAGCTGCAATAACACAGGAACATTCTAGAATGCTGCCTCCAGTATCAAAATTCTTTCCTAGTAGTTGGTGCCTTAGGTTAGTTTATCAGACTCCTCCCCAGATCTTGAGCTTTTCCTGGCAATTTGCTCTGGCTAGTCTGAGACCTGGGTCCACGTCCCTGACTCACACTTTCTAGTCTCCTAGTAATAATGCTTTCTAGCTCTTGCTTCCTAATATCCTTATTCTCTGGGTCTTTTGATTGTGCACACTCATGCCTTCAACTTGGTCCCTGAGCCTTGGCTGATTTCCCAAATAGTCACCTATGTGATAGAAACAGAGATGTGTCACCTAGATCTCCCTTCTCAAAAATACTTGTAGACCAGCTGTGGCAAATATGGTCAGTAGACTAACTGCCAGCTCCATCAGCACCCAGCTTCAAATGGCCATCTCCCCCAAAGTCACACCCTTCCTTGAACCAGTATGCACCTCATAATGGCACAATGATGGACATTCTCAGGAGCCATTCTTGCTCTGGAGCTCCCTACACATTGGCCAAGGCACTGCCAGGCAGGCCTCACAATTCAAATTCCCCTTATGCCCAACACTGCTTCCACCTCTTTCATTCACAGCTATCCATCTCTAGGAAATATCTTGTATCCCCAAATACTATCGCACAATCTGCTTCTGGAGAACCCAACTGGCAATAATGTCTAATACTTCTAACTAATAGAAAGGTCAAAATTGACAAACTTGAAGAAGTAGAAAGTGAAGCAGACTACATGTGAGCAACTCTCAGGGAGCAACATATGATGACATAAGAGCCTTATTTACTACTGAAGCAATGCTAGTAATGCTAATGAGTCCTCATTGTACTGTTTTTAATATCAGCTTATAATGTAAGAAGGCTACTTTGCTTTTTTGAATCTTTGAACCAAAACTCTCTTTTAACTCACCCTCTGGAAAATTCTCCTTCATTTTAAGATGATGATTCTTTTGTGAGATAGACAGGTAAATCAATTGATCAATCAATCAATCATATCAATTCTGAGATAATCAGAACATAGCTTAGGTTCCAAATGAGGACCTTAAAGAACTAAACTTACTATATCATAGAATTCATAAGAATTTCATCCTGATAATTACATATTAACAACATTTACTTGTCAGAAATTCACTTTCAATTATATATCTTTCAGTTTTAAAATTATTTTAGGATAGAATGGATCTTTTTTACCTCAAGATACAGTGAATTTATCATTAATATTTCTGCTACTGGTTGGTACCATCTTGTATTAGCTGGAATCATTCATCCCTTACTTTATTGTGATATTTCCATATGTTATTCAAGGTAAAACTACTTTTGATCCAATGCACCTACTATCTAAGAAAGACCTTAGCTAGATCAGAAACCATGCGAAGGAACTGTCTTATCTTTGCCTGAGGGTGAATATAGTTAGTATTTTCCAAACTCCCTCTAGTAACCACGCAATCCTTTTCAGTGGCTGATTTCTGTGCCAAGCCCATTCGTCTTGGCCCCTTATGAGTGGTTCTGAATTCCAAAGGCTGCTTGTTTGAAAATTCATGAGCTTCTCAATGATGCAGTTCCTTTTTTGGCTGCCCCACTGCTCAGTTAGTTCAGACAACAAGCTGCTTAGGGATGGATAATTTTTCCATTTAGCTGCCAAAACCTACAGGGGGGTTGGTATTTTACTGCTATTGTGGAATTTTCAGAAGTTTGGAAAACAGAGGATTTTATTTTTTGTTTTGTTTTGATATAGGACATTTTGACAATGGCTTTGGCAGTGATACAAAAATCTCCATGCTTGTAAACCAGAATAACATTTTCAGCCATCTGGCTTGCATGTAGCACCCTCTGAGTGGGATAGATATAAAAACAGTTAGCAATTAAGAGGTTTAAAATGGCTTTCTCATTAGTTTCTGAACTAAACTATCCCATGATAAAGATATAATAGGCAATGAAGGGGTTGCTGATTCTTTGACAGCCCACTGATAAAAATTGTCTGACACCTCCGTTATTTCTTAATTTCTCAATCTCCCTTCACTATCACCACAACTGTTCATGGATTTCTGGACTCAAATTTTTCTTTTGTCCTATATATAACCTCCCCAATCATAACACACTGCAAAATCCATTGAAAGATCCACTGTATGCCCAATTATGTTGATTATTCTTCCTTCTGAATACAACTGAGGCTTCATACCAAAAGACAGAAGGAAACTCTCAGAAGAGCATCATGTGATCAATATCTTTTAATTTTAAACTTCAAGTCTTGATCTTTATAGGATAAACATTAGATATTTTATCAGGATAGTATTAAACAATTAAACACAGGAGAAAGGTTTGATTCTTGAAAGTGAAAAGACATAGTTCTTTTAAACCAGGAATTATGCCTTTTGACCTCTTTTAAACTATTCAAAGATATTGATTATAATAATTCCTACATATATAAATAGTACTACCAACTTGGATTCTTGTCCATTTCTAGGAAAATAATAGGAGACCAAAGTTATCTGATGCTCTAAAAACAAATTTTGAGAAGTTGTGCTGAAACAGTAAAATGAAGTAGAGTCTGGGAAGAGGTATCTATTTCCCCCCATCCAGCTTGTTCCTTGGAATCACATCTTCCCTGTCCAAGAAACATGATCTGCTAAGAACCTGAAGAAAAAGCTTTGTGCTGTCACTTATTTTGCACATTTTACGGAGCGCAACATATTTTTATCCAAGGCTTTCAGAGATTTCTCACTTCGTTGTCAAGTTCAGAAAACCCAGAGCTGGAAGAGATCAGACAGGAATTTTCCCAAACAAATTAGCATGTTGAAGGAGGAAGATGTAAATGGCAGCATGAACTCCCCTCTGCTTGAGCACGTTTTGCAGCACAGCTAAAATGTTAACAAGTGATGGCCTCGTGCACTGGGGCTAGTGATTTACGAAGTTGCTTCCTGATTTAATAGAGTGCTGGAAAGGATTGTTGTTATACCAACTAAAAGAATCATAAAATGGTAATGAATGTTATGAAACTTCATGAATATTTCATCTGAAGATAGGCTGTCAGATTTATCTTAAGGTGAAAGAGCACAGAGGGCATAAATCAGACCCAAGGTGGAGTTGCTTGAGGTTCATAGATGGTGAGAACTGTTTACATGTTAGGCAAGGCTATCTGTGGGTGTTTATTACTTTAGTCACATGTTAGACCCCAGTTAACTTAAGATAAAGGAAAAACTTCAGTTTTAAAATAAATCACTTTAAAAAGGATCAACAAAGATTTCTAGGAAGCATTAAAGGTATTTTTTTGAACCCATATTAGTTTTACTGTAATCTTCTCATTGAATGTATTAAATATCCAAAAAGATAATCAATATTCAATAAAAAGGTATGACAAGGGTACTGAATTGGTGTGATAAAATGGAAAAATGAGCATAAACTCATTCTTTAGCTGTGAACTACACATATAATCATCATTTTTATTAAATCTTTAATATATCATCAGTTTCAAGGCAATTTCTCAGTTGAAATGTTTATAGTTAGTTAAAAATTCACTACTTATTTTGTTAGGTGCATTTTATTTCTTCCAACAGAACCCCCAAAAATTATGCTTCCCCAGTCTCCACTAAATACATAGAAGTGAAATTTAGTTCAGTGATTATAAAATTTAGTTCTAGCTCTATAGCTAGCTGAGAGAAATCCCTTTAATTGTTTTAAATTAGGTTTTTATCCTTTCCTATGTTTTTCAAAGTATAACAAATGTTATTTAAACATAAAGATAACCTTTCTGATTTTTTTTTATTTACGGTGGCGGAAATGGAAACCTAACAGGTCATTTATTCATTTGATTAGTCACTCAGCATAACTTTAAATACTTACTATGTGCCGTGTACCTTGCTAGGTGAATGGGATGAAATAATGGATGAAAAAAGTCCCTACCAGTAGAATGTCTTGCTTCAAGAGAAGTACCCATAAGTAAATAAGCAATTATAAAAAGTGTGATGTCTGATATAACTGCGGCTATTATGAGAGCACATGGAAGGAGTACATTCCCTCGAGTTCAGAGGACAAAGATGGCACTTGGAGAAAAAATTATCTAAGGTCAGACCTACCTGGATGAATGAAATCAGAATGAAAGTAAGGTGTAGATTAGGAGAAAAGAAAAACACACTATCTATTAGAGGAGGTAATGAAAACTTATGATGGTTGAGGTGCACTGAATGTATAATTTGGGGGGAGAGGATGAGAAGATGGTAAGGGAGGGAAAAAAGGGCATAGACCATGCTTATAAACCTTGCAAGAGGTCTGAATTCCACCTCAGGCCAATGGGTTTCACCAAAGGGGTTTCAGCAGTGTGGTGATATCATTAGATTCTCATTTCATCTTGTTTATAGTTATATTTCTTATTTGATCTTGAAGAATATTTTATACTTCTATGCTTCATAATAAAATGAAAATCAAGAATTTGATCAGATGTTTTAAGTCAGTGAATGATAGGTTTTGAAAGTAATTTTATAAAAAGAGTGGAGGGAAGAATAAAATTATTTATGTAAAAAATGTTGAACATCACCCGCACTCTTGAGTGGTGGAAAAGAGGGTCAAATGAATACACCTCTCTAAAAATAAAGTCGAACTGGGTTAGTTACCCTAAGAATTTTCTGACAAGAAAGGAGTAGTTCCACGTTTAATGCAATCCCTATCAAAATACCATCAACTTTTTTCAAAGAAATGGAACAAATAATCCTAAAATTTATATGGAACCAAAAAAGACCCTGGATAGCCAGAGGAATGTTGAAAAAGAAAAACAAAGTTGGCGGTGTCGCAATTCCAGACTTCAAGCTCTATTACAAAGCTGTAATCCTCAAGACAGTACGGTACTGGCACAAAAAGAGACACATAGATCAATGGAACAGAAGAGAGAGCCCAGAAATGGACCCTCAATTCGATGGTCACCTAATCTTTAACAAAGCAAGAAAGAATGTCCAATGGAAAAAAGACAGTCTCAGGGCGCCTGGGTGGCTCAGTGGGTTAAACCTCGGCTTTCAGCTCAGGTCATGATCTCGGGGTCCTGGGATCGAGCCCCATATCGGGCTCTCCACCCAGCGGGGAGCCTGCTTTCCTCTCTCCCTCTGCCTGCCTCTCTGACTGCTTGTGATCTCTGTCTCTCTGTCAAAGAAATAAAATAAAATCTTAAAAATAAAAAAACAAAGGAAAAAAGACAGTCTCTTCAACAAATGGTGTTGGGAAAACTGGACAGCCACATGCAGAAGAATGAAACTGGACCATTTCCTTACACCACACACAAAAACAGACTCAAAATGGATGAAAGACCTCAAAGTGAGACAGGAATCCATCAAAATCCTTGAAGAGAACACAGGCAGCAACCTCGTCGACCTCAGCTGCAGCAACTTCTTCCTAGAAACATCGCCAAAGGCAAGGGAAGCAAGGGCAAAAATGAACTACTGGAACTTCATCAAGATCAAAAGCTTTTGCACAGCAAAGAAACCATCAACAAAACCAAAAGACGTCCGACAGAATGGGAGAAGATATTTTCAAATGACATATCAAAGGGCTAGTATCCAAAATCTATAAAGAACTTATCGAACTCAACAAAGAACAAATAATCCAATCAAGAAATGGGCAGAAGACATGAACAGACATTTCAGCAAAGAAGACATCCAAATGTCCAACAGTCACATGAAAAAGTGCTCAACATCAATCAGCATCAGGGAAATACAAATCAAAACCACAGTGAGATACCACCTCACACCAGTCAGAATGGCTAAAATTAACGAGTTGGGAAATGACAGGTATTGGCAAGGATGAGGAGAAAGGGGAACCCTCCTACACTGTTGGTGGGAATCCAAGCTAGTGCGGACACTCTGGAAAACAGTATGGAGGTTCCTCAAAAAGTTGAAAATAGAGCTACCCTATGACCCAGCAATTGCACTACTGGGTATTTATCCTAAAGATACAAATACTGTGATCTGAAGGGCCACATGCACCCGAATGTTTATAGCAGCAATGTCCACAATAGCCAAACTATGGAAAGAACCTAGATTCTTAGGGGAATGAAGAAATCATTCCCCTAAGGAGGTTTATTTCTGATCTTTCTATGGAAAGATCAACAGATGAATGGATAAAGAAGATGTGGTGTGTGTGTGTGTGTGTGTGTGTGTATATATATATATATATATATATATATATACACGTATACATATATACACATATGTATACATATATATAATGGAATACTATGCAGCCATCAAAAAAGAAATGTTGCCATTTGCAACAATATGGATGGAACTAGAGGGTACTATGCTAAGTGAAGTAAGTCAATCAGAGAAAGACAATTATCATATGATCTCTCTGATATGAGGAATTTGAGAGGCAGGGCAGTGGTTCGTGGGGGGAAGGGAGGGAAAAATGAAACAAGATGAGACTAGGGAGGGATACAAACCATAAGAGACTCTTAATCTCAGGAAACAAACTAAGGGCTCCTGGGGTGGAGGGGAGAGGGATGGGGTGGATGGGTGATGGGCATTGGGGAGGGTATATGCTATGGTGAGTGCTGTGAATTGTGTAAGACTGATGATCCACAGACCTGTACCCTTGGGATAAATAATATATTATATGTTAATTAAAAATAAAAACAAAAACTGGAAGGAAGTATGTTCCCCCCCAAAAAAAGAAAATACTGGTAAAATGACTTCACAGAGATGTGGAATTCAAGTATTTTCTATCATTTAAATTTGTGAATACATTGATTATTTAAAAAATAATAAACATCAAAATATTTTAAAAGGAATAGTTCCGAAGTTAGATCATGAGATCGCTTTATGAAGATCTTAAAAATAAAAATTACTTCATTTTAAAGAGGAAAAAGGTAGCTTATAATACTCTAAAGAAATCATTCCCCTAAGGAGGTTTATTTCTGCTTTGTACATCCTAATCCTGCTCAATACCTAAAAACTATAGTATTAAAATAACAATTCTTATTAAAGAAAGACAATGTATTGATCTTTAAGTGTTTCACATATAGTAACTTATTAAAACTCCTATTTTACATGTATTAGCTTATTTAATCCTCATTCAAAAATCTATATGGTAAATACTATTATTATGCCTTTTTAAAAGATGAAGGAATTAGCAACATAGAGTCAAATAACTTGCCCAAATCATGTGGTCAGTAAGTTGCAAGAGCTAGGATTCGAACCTAGGCAGTCATGCTCTTAATCACAATCAGTGTCCCAGAGTTCTCAGTCATGACATACTACTTAGCAACATAGTTTACACAGTTTAGATAGTAATAATCAGGAGGAATATAAATGAAAATTACCATCACAAGGAAAAAAAACTGTTCCTGTCTACTCTTGAATATTGTTTTATGTCTGTGCAGGCGGGAGTTCATATGTAAAGAAAGAAGAAAATCCCATTTCATTTTCTGCGAGGCGAGCATACTTTTGCAGGTTTGACACCCATAGCAGTGTACTTGTACATTGATTATTGATGAATGAACTTTGATTGTGTTTTTACCTTGGTACTTATGTACAGTAAATGCACTGAATACATGATATCACATATAAGAGAATAAATAATTTTAAAAACTTTCCTTCACAGAATATATCATACTGAACTGTCACTCACATTGCCCTAAGCTGACTTATAATGTTATTACCTAATAGGTGTCATATCCTTCATTCAAAATGAAAATCATGCTTTTAATTTCCAGAGAAAAGCATCCTACGTGTTTAAGCTGATGTATAGAGCATAATACCAAAGCGTCCCCAACACAAAGAGTCATTTGTTCAATTTTCTGACCTGCTCCAGCCTAAAGAATAAGGAGACCGTAGGATGACAAAAGGTTTCCAGCAGAAACGGATTTACAGTCAGAATCAGTTTCCTATGTTTTCATTCATTTTGAATGAATACAAAGAATAATCTCTTGCTGCTAATACAAATGCAGCAAACTGAGCCATTAAATTGACAGTGTGATCTATCCCACTTCACACTGCTTTATAAGCAAAATGTATCATTCTCGGGAGCTTTCTCCTGGTTAAATAATTGTAAGAAATATATCTCTTGCCATTACTTTTATTGATAAAACACAGCATGTCATCTTAATTCATTCTTCCGCTGCTCTATTTTATCATCTTCTACCAAGTGATTGGGATTCTGATCACCCTGCATTCGCTCTCAGATTGAAAGCCTCTATCTACTCATCTGTTATTCTTCACGAAGAAAAGCTCTAGTGTAACATCTGTTTTCTAACTGAATCTTCACTAGAGACTCAGATGTCAGCAAGCAATAACCTTGGGGTTCCCTCAAAAATCCTCGAGGGCCCCTGCTATGTCAGGGCTTGAAGCTAACAGAATTAATGGACGAAGTGTTGTTATTTGATTTTCATTTCTGAATTTGATTTGGGGTACACAAGCTGGGTGGAGTAATGATATGTTTTACTGATCTCTGAAGCTAGTCATCACTTGATGAAAGATTTAGAAAGCTGAAAGCTTTAGCTGCATATCTTAAACTTTATTCTTTCCCTTTCCTCCACTGCCATTCGTCTAAATTCACATTTCATTTTAATTTCAGAACGCAGAGAACATTTGTGTTATCTCAGGTATTCTTATGAAATTTCCCATTAATTTTTATTTATTTATTTATTTTAGAGAGGAGGTGAGGGGAAGAGAGGGCGGAGGAGGGGCAGAGAGAAAGAGACTCTTAAGCAGGCGCCACATCAGCATAGACCCTAATGCAGGGTTCGATCTCACGACCCTGGAATCACAACCTGAGCCGAAATCACCAGTTGGTCGCTTAACCCACTGAGTTACCTAGGCATTCTTGAAATTTTCTACTTCTAATAGCAACTGGAGCTGTACAGTTTTAGTCTGAAATTGGCATCAGTTGGATTTTTTTTTTTTTGCATTTCCTCAAGGAATTTGCTGAAAATTCATTTGTCCACTTGGTTCAAATCATTGAGAAAAGTAACAAACTTAAATCAGAAGCAGATTTTAATCATGAAACAAGTCAAAAGAAATACATAACCTGGAAAATTTGTAGATATTGATCATCTTTATAATTAGTCATAACCTATGCTAAAAACCAAACTGTATACTTTAAACTGATGTGTGCGTATTAACACACAAATACTCACACACACACACCTTGATGTATTCATATATGTACACCACATTAATAGAATTATCAGTTTTCCTTTTTCTCAGCTTTATTGAAGTATAACTGACAAGCAAAGTTGTAAGATATTTGAAGTGTGTATCATAATGATTTCATATACGCATATATTATATTGTGAAAGGATTCTTCTCATCTAGCTAATTAACACGTCCATCATCTCACTTATTTGTTTGTTTCTTTGTTTTGGTGAGAACATTTAAGTTCTATTCATTTAGTAAATTGGTTATACAAAATAGAATATTAAAGTCAATATTAGAAGAATATTAGAAGCAATGTGTCACCTACTGTTTCATTATCCATTAGTACAAAATCCACTCAAACTGAGCAATTTAAGCAACAACTTATTATTTTTTTACAGGTGTCTCAGTTGACTGTACTCAGCTGGGAAATTCTTCTTATGGCATAGGCTGAGGTCACTCACTCAACTGCATTCAGGGGGAGACCGAACTTGACTGGAAGGTCCCAGAAAGCTTTATTATGTTTGGCACTCTGGTGCCCTTCTATTTGGCCGTGCCACATACCTAGCTAGAACTTCCTCACAGCATGGTAATCTCAGGAGAGTCTGATTTTTTTTTTTTTTTAGTATAGTTGACACAATGTTACATTAGTTTCAGGTGTACAACATACTGATTACCATCTGTCAGCCTGCAAATTTATTACGATGTTACTGGCTATATTCCCTATGCTGTACTTTTCATTCCTGCGACTTACTTTACAACTGGAATTTTGTACATCTTCATCACTTTTACCTCCTTTGCCCAACACCCTATGCCTCCCTCTTCTGGCAACCACCAGTTCTCTGTATTTATGAGTCTGTTTCGGCTTTTTTGTTTACTGTTCCTTTGTTTTGCTTTTTTAGATTCCACATATAATTAAAATCATATGGTATTTGTCTTTCTCTGACTGACTTATTTCACTTAGCTTAATATGCTCTAGGTCTATCCATATAGTCATGAATGGCAAGATTTCATTCATAATTTTATATATATATGAGGTATATATATATTATGCACACACACACACACACACACCTACCTCACATCTTTTTTATACACTCATCTATCAATAGACACTTAGGTTGTTTCCATAAATTAGCTATTGCAAATAATTGCTGCAACAAACATGAGTGTATAGATACCTCTTCAAATTAGTGTTTTCATTTTCTTTGAATAAATACCCAGCAGTGGAATTACTAGAACATACAGTATTTCTATTTTTAATTTTTTGAGGAACTGCCATACTGTTTTCCTTAGTGGCTACACTAATTTATGTTCTTACCAACAGTGCACAAGTGTACTTTTTTTGCCACCTCTTTACCAATACTTGTTATTCTTGTCTTTTTGATAATAGCCATTCAGACTAGCATGAGGTGATATCTCATTGTGGTTTTGATTTACATTTCCCTGATGATTAGTGATAATGAACACCTTTTCATGTATCTATTGGACATCTGTATGTCATCTTAGGGAAAAAATGTCTATTCAGGTCCTCTGCCAATTTGTTAATGAGGTTTTGTGTGGTTTTTTGTTGTTCTGGTTTGGTTTGGTTTGGGTTTTATAAATTCTTTGTATATTTTGGATATTAATGCCCTATTGGAAATATCATTGCAAACATCTTCCATTCAGTAGGATGCTTTTTCATATTATTGATGGTTTCCTTTGCTATGAAAACCTTTTTAGTCTGACATAGTTTCAATAGTTGATATTTGCTTTTGTTTCCCTTGTCTGAGGAGACATATCTAAAAAAAAAATGTTAAGGCTAATGTCTAAAAGGTTACTGTTCTTTTTTTTTTTAGTTTTACGGTCTTAGGTTTCATATTTAGGTTTTTAATCCATTTTGAGTTTATATTTGTGTATGGTATAAGAAAGTGGTCCAGTTTCATTTTTTTGCATTGAGCTGTCCAGTCTTCCCAGCACTTTTGTTGAAGAGACTGTCTTTTTCCTGTTCTATACTTTTTGCCTCTTTCATCATAGATTAATTTCCATATAAATGTGGGTTTCTTTCTTGGCTCTCTATTTTATTTCATTAATCCATGTGTTCATTTTTGTGCCAGTAACATACTGTTTTGATAACTGTAGCTTTGTAGTATAGCTTGAAATCTGGGATTGTAATACTTCTACATTTTTAAGATTTATTTATTTATTAGAGAGAGAAAGGGAAAGGGGGGCACAAGTGGGGGAAGGCAGAGGGAGAGAAACTCAAGTAGGCTCCCCACTGAGTGCAGAGCCTGACAGAGGGTTGATCCCATGACCCATGAGATCATGACCTATGCTGAAATTACCAGTCGGACGCTCAACCAACTGAGCCACCAAGGCGCCCCATACTTCCAGCTTTGTTCTTTCTCAAGACCAATTTGGCTTTATATCCTTTAGATGTAAAGTTAGGTCACTTATTTGAGATTTTTCTTTTTTCTTGGGTTGGTCTATATAGAATAGTCAGAGTCTTGCAACAGCTGGCTTCAAGAAGAATAAAGTAGAAACTGCCAGTACCCTTCAGGGCTTTGCCTGGAATTGGCATAACATCACTTCAGCTGCATTCTATTGGGAAAAGCAAATCATAAAGCAAGCTCAAGTTCACGAAGAAGGGACTGATTCTACCTCTTTATTGAGAGAACCACACAAATGAGGGGAAAGGAAGAAATTGGTGGCCATCTTTGAAGACTATCTGGCACACCTACTTAAATTTCAAAGGTTTCTCTTTTTAAATTAGAACAGAAGTACTCTTAGATTTCTTCACAATGCTAGACAATATTAATTGGTTTTTCCAAAATATTAGTCTGTCTAAATCCCATAAAACCCCACATATTTAAAACTGCATGGATTAATTTGCTTGTGATGCTATCCTAGGTATTTACTAATTTTAACACTGAAATAAAACTTCATATTTCAACTTTATAGTCTTTTCCTCACTGTGCTTTCAATTCTTACTAGCCCTTTCTTCATTAGTTTATATTTTCCCCTGGGACAGAATTTGAAATCAAGCAGAAAATAAAAACTGAAAACAAACTTACAGTGTGTCTGTATGTACAACCCAGGCAATCTAGTCAAATCCAACCACCTATCCAGAATGTCAAGAGGAATCATGAAACCTGAGAGAAGTTGCCAAGCAGTGTTTCTCACCATCCATCTCACTCAAACAAAGTAGCCCCCGTTTTCAATTATCCACACCAATGGTTCCCCACATTGACAGGAGTAACCAAAAGGTGACTTTGCATTTAACAAGCACTTAATAAATATTAGTCACAAAATATGTTATACAAATATATCAAAAAAGTTATGCTAATTCTTGCGAAAACATCAATCAAGATCCCTACATGTGCCAGGTATTGGGAATATAAAGGTAAATTACCTCCTTTTCAAAGTTACAGAAAGCTAAGAATTTAAGATACTTCAAAAGGTTTCTAGTTGTCTTTTTAATCTTTATTATAATCATATGAAACAAAATGACCTCTCATCAAAGTTTCCATTTATCACGCTTTCAGTACCCTCAAGTGAGATTAAACCAAATAAAACTGCTGTATTGACATTAGGATATTTAACAATAAAAGATTTCTAAAATGAAGACAGAATTTCAGTGACAGTTTTCTCATCTCCAGATCAGAGACTTGAGGGACATAAACCTCACATAGAAAAATCCTCCATAAGTTATTACGGAGTAGAGAAATCAGCTCCCCTAAGATATGAGACATACATGAAGGGTTTACTTTATTGATTAATGCAATACATATTTATTGAGCGGCTACTATGTGCCAGCTTGGTACTGGGTAGGCAATGGAAAAAAAAAAACCACAATCTCTCCTTTCACAGAGCCTCCTGTCTGCTGGTAAATACAGACATGCAAGCAGCTATAATCTAGTGAGGTATATTTTAAGAGCAAGTAATATGAAATCCCATGGCATCACAAAATAGGTCCTCTAACCTAGGGCATGGGATCACAGACAGCCCCTATAGAGAAGCATGAGCATAAATTAGTTAAGTTTAAGTGTGGGGGGTGGAAAAAAAGAATGTTCCAGACAGAGGGAATAGAATGTGCATAGGCCCAGAGTTAAGAGAAGATGTTCTGTTCTGGGAAGTGAAAATCCTTTAGTCTGGCTGAAGCACTGTGACAGGAAATTGTGGAATGAGTATGTGGCCAAAGGAGGAATGCGACTGCTTCCTTAGGAACAGGAAAGGACGACTTGTTATGGAAGTCCACTAAGATCTCTATTCTGAAAACTTAAGAATATACCATGTACATTATTAGCTTTGACCAGCATATGAGTATGTATTTGAGCATATCAAACAAACACATAAAAGAATGGGGAAGAAAATACATCAAGATGTTAATCATATTGGATGGTGGGATTACAGATAATTTTTTTAATGAACAACTTTGTATCTTTTTGTATTTTCAAAATTTTTCACAATGCTACACATAAATATTATATTTAGCAAACACATCATTGTTTTAAGTATAACATAACTTCTGAATATAATTACAAATGATGTTCCTGAACCTTTTTATAAATCCTCTATTTCTAAGGACACTTTCCATAATAGTGTTCTATTTTTTAATAATAAATGTTTTATATTTGGTGGGTAATTCAGCTAAATTGAGTACTTAACTTTAGAACTTGATCCTTTATAAGAACAATAGCAATATTAAAAAACACAAAAAAGAAAAAAAAGGAACACAAAAAAGTATGTATTTTAATCATGTTCCTTATTCACGGAGCATAATCCTTAAATTTGGTAAATACTTTATATATATATATATGGTTTTATACACATATATGATGTGAATCTAACATATTACATATCACTTTGACCCTGAATGTTACTAAAATACCTTTAATGTTACTAAAATGTATCTCTTACCCAAACCACCTCTAAACTCTGGAGTACATAAATGGAAGTTAACATTTTTTTCTTATTTTAGTAGGCTCTTCCCAGTTTTTTTTCATTAGTCACACCACATAATGTTTCCTCACTATTTTCAAATTCTGCTTCTCAAATCCAAATCCAGGAGCCCATCACATGGTTTGGAATTTAAACCCAAAGTAGACAGGATAACAAACTTAAGTTTAACTTTGTATGTGTGGGTGAGACCACAGAAGATGCACACACAATAAATGCATCTGGTGACAACCACAATGAAGACGGCAAAAGTGATGCACGTCCTTGAAAATCAATACACATAAAAAGTGCTTTGTTCCCCTCATTCCATTTCTCAGGGCTGAGTTTATGCTGTTCTGTAATTCTAGGCATGACTACCAACACCGAAAGTGAATAATCTAAGTCTTAGCTCACACACAGACCTTCAGAGGCCTCTGGCATATTCAGAACATCAAAATTCATAACTTAATTTGTTTACTTAAGAAAACTCTCACTTGGTTATCAAATGTGAAGTGTCTTAGAGCTAAGATTAAAAAAAAAACCTAACATGCCTGAATTATTAATTATTAGTTTATGGTTTAAATCCTTACTTGGCAAAACAATTCACTTTTCAAAGATTGTTATAACAGGTCTTGGGCACAGCTAGAGCAAACATTTGTGTTTGTATTAAATCTGGCTATTTCCACATATGCTCACTGTGACTTTAGGAACAGAGCCATAGGGAGAGAGTAAGGCCGGCAGTTATTCACATTGTGCTGATAACAGCAATTTGGGTTGGTAGGCTAGCTGTGTCAAAAGGAACACTAATATTAATATTTATAACTTGCCTTTCTCCCGCTTTAAATCTACTGAAGACATTGTCATATTTATCTTGAGGCTATTCTTGTGAGGAGCACAGGTACCAATTTAAAAAAAAATGTAAGAAGGTTTCTATAATTCTCTTTGTGATGTCTGGTTCCAAGTTAGAAAAAATATTATAGGTATTTGAAGTTCCCCAAACTGATACTCCGTGATTGCATTAAAAAAGCTGTTCCAGTTATATATTTACTGTATAGCTGTCTACCAAACCAAAAGTGTGACTTACAGACTGAAGACCGGAAGAAGACTGACCAAGTCTAAAGGAGATTGATAGGATTTGCAACAATGCTCCTCTATCATTTTCTCCCACAACAGAACTCTGTGTTCCAGTCCTAACATCTAGAGGGAAAATAACAGAGCCGTGGTTCAAGGACATGATAACAGGACAGGCTAAAGAGATCTGGGGTTATGTGCACTATTTCCCAACCTTGAAGCAGACTATCACCCTAACTGTGTTGCAAACAAGTACGAGTTATAAGTGGTGGGACACACTGATGTTTAGTGATGGATTCTAATGAACCCAAACCATGTGTTCAACAAATGTGTCTTAATGCTTAAAATTCTAATTTTAGAATGTCGCTTTTGTATTTCATTCTTAGAAATTAAAAAAAAAAGTCTCTAAGATTTCCTTCTCTCTTCCCTTCCCCCCTTCCTTCTTCCGTCCCTCCCTCCCTCCCTCCCTCCCTTCCTTCCTTTCTTCCTGTCTTCCTAACTGCCCTCCTTTTTGATTTTCTAAACTAAATAAACTTTGTTCCTTATAAAATCTTTGGGACAATTTTCCAAGCAATTATATTTTATGATCAATGACCTGGCTTGTTCATTATAATCTATAAGTAACAGAAGAGGCACAAGGTTCAGAAGAAGTGAACTCAGATACTTTCAGATTAAATGATGCAAGCTTCATCTGGTCATAATAGTCACTTAAAATTGGGATATCTGGCTTCAAAATCATATCGATGATACCAAGTAATGAATCGAAGAGAAATGTATAATATATACATGAAGCATGAATTATAGAAATCACTCTCAAATTTTTGTATGTCTCAGAATAACCTAAAGCACCTGTACAAAGACCCATTTCCCTAGAGATGCAGCCCAGGAATTTGCATTTTTAACTAGGACCAAAGTTAGTTCTGTTCTATGAGCCACACTTCAAGAAATATGAATTAAGAGTATATATTCTACTCCCAAGAAAAATCAATAAATCAATAATAAATCAGTCATTTAAAATAATCATTCCATACTGCCTTGTGCTCAGAACTTAGCAGAAAATAGATCAGAAAACAAGGCAAACACTATCCTGCCTTCATGGAACTTAATCTTAACTACTAGATACAAACAAGAGGAAGAAAATTATGACTATAAAATAAAAATTAAAATAAAAATTAACCTAATTTTTATTATATCCTTCATTCCTGATTTGCCTCTTAATATCCTTCACATGATACAAACTTTGAACAATGAGAATTAATTTAGAAACAAAACTTACTTCATGTATTTTTAAATTCATAGGCTGTGATAAATCTCCAGTGATGAAAGAAAATATAATAAAATGTTTCATTAGGGCTTCATTAAATATTATGATAATTTAGAGCTTGAATTCTACTTAGAAGTAGCAGACTAGGAAAGCCCAACATCCTGAATCAGGCCGAACAGAGCTGTTTCATTCAGTTTTCATGTTGGGCCAAATTGCTAAGTGTACAATCATGTGGTTTTGGTAAGGGCTTTCGTGAGCTTAGGTCAGGTCTGGTTTGGCTCCTAAAGAGTGATACCTAAGGGAAGAATATTGACAGCTCAAGAATTCTGGTGGTTATCTAATCAATCTTGACCAGTAGGAGCTTTCATATGAGCTGGGGGCACTAAATTTTAAAAACTGGACAAAAATATCACTGAACAATGTAATAGAGCAAAAAAAAAAAAAAAGTCCAGTAGGATTTCTGCAAAAGCAGATTAGTATGGTCTGCAAAAGCAGATTAGTATGGTCTGCAAAAGCAGAAAGTTTCTTGTGATTAAAAGATACAAAATGGGCATCAAAAGATAGAATTTAGTAGATAGAAGAGTATCTACTAAGAACATAGACTACAAGCAGAAGAAGGAAAATAGTCCGAATAGTGCTAATAATTTTGGAATATCAGGAAACAATATTAGATAGAAAGAATCAACCCAGGTAAGAGCAAGCCCTGAAATCCAGGACAACTGCAGCAATTACAAATTGATTTCAAGTTAAAATGAAGATTTAGATAGATGTTGCCAAGTTTCTTTTCAAAATTTATAGATACTTTTACATTTTCATTAACAATGAGTTAGAGTACCCATGTTCTTAAAGACCCCTCTTCCCCTAATCTACCTTTGCAAAGAATATTAATTAGGGTTTATATTTTTTTATCAGTATGAAGGGTATACAATGGTATTTCATTGTTACTGTAATTCACATACAACTAAGTTTGAGCACTATTTTATTTATCTTGTTTTGTTTAGCCATTTAGATTTGTTCTCTTGTAAATTGCCTCTTCCTATCCTTCTCACATTTTTCTATTGGATTGTCAAATTCTCGTAATTTTCAAATTAGCTCTCTCTCTGTCCTCTGCATTGCAGGTAGTTCTTCCAAATCTATGAATTATGAGTTGACTTTCTGACTGATTTCTTTAACCATACATTTATCTAATCAACTAATTCTCTTTCCTTTTTTGATGGCTCAGTTTCTAATCTTGGTTTAAAAAGGCCTACCCTAACCATTCAATATAGTCACCTCACATCTAGGGATCTTTTTCACAGAAAAAAGAACAATGTATAAGGATTTAGGTACAGGATATTTAACAGGCAAAAAACTCTGCAAAGTAAGGGAATGTCTGCCAGTAGACAAAACTGGGCCAGATTATGACACATACAGCCTTTGGAGCAAATTTGAGCCCAATCAGTTGAACTGGAGGGAATTCTGCAAGGTATTATTGAGAGAAACAAAATGTAAAAATGTATATAATTAGATCCTATTTTTGAAAATCAATGATGAAACAGTTGTATATGTATTTACATATGTTTGTGTGTTTGTAAGTGTTTAAATTACATAAATATATATCCTATACAATTATATAAACCTGCAGTATTCACACTATGAATTATTACTATGGATTAGGAGTGGGGTCCCTAAGAAAAATGGGGAAAGTATATAACATTTTATATATTACATATAACACATAGATAATAATATGTGGCATATTACATATAATATGTAACATTATATGAGGGGTGCAATGAGAGACAGAAATTTTTTTTTAATTTAATGATATTTTTTTCCCAAATGGAGGTGATGAAACAAATAGGAAAACTCCCAACAAGTTTTATTTTTAAAATGCAAATTACTTCATTTCACCATTAGATGCCATCTGATAATTATCGCATTATACCAATTGGCTAAATATTGACCATCATACTGATATCACTCAAAGCTTCTCAGTGTGACTTTAAGAGAGTTAAACTCTCTGTGTCTCATCTTTGAAAGTAAAATAGGAGAATATCAGGACTGATCATAAAGGAAGGATGAGAGCATTAAACTAGATAATCCATGTAGGATTTAGGACAAAGTCTGGCTAAATAAAGACTAGTAGACCTAATAATGGTCAAAGTAGAAATGGTAGTAAATAGTATGTTATGACTGCTTTTAAAACCCTTATAAAATTAAGTGCTTAGTTTGTGCTGATTTCCTTGGCAGGTTCAATCTCATTTGTAATTCATTTATCAGCATGAAACAGGGCATCACCTACTGCTGTGCTAACACACTGATATTCATTCTCCCATGTGGGTCCTCAACTTCTGCTTGCTTATTTAAACTACTTCTCATGTGCCCATCATGCCTTTAGACTTGTGACTTGTCTTTATATCAACAACAGCAATAACCTGCATTTCTTCACTTCTTTATAGTTTATAAAATCTTTACAACTTTTCTCATTTAATCCTCACAGTTCTTCAGATAAAATGACTGAGACCTAAAGTAGTTGTAGTTTTCCCTAGATCATGGCCAACAAATGAAGAGCCAAGAGTCAAACCCAGGAATTATGCTTGTAAAGTTCTCGCTCTTTTCAATTGTAATAGCTACTGTCAGCTAGATTTTTCAAATACAAAAAGGATGGGCAAAGATCTAGTGTTGTTTTTTTTTTTCAAGGCAATCCTTCAAGTTGTGATTATGATATATTTTGCGTAATTTTAGCAATGGATTTGTAATTCCTATCATTTTTCTGACACCACATAAGTCCTGAGACTATAAGCTCAGGATCATGGAAAAAAAACTATTATGACAACAGGCAAACTTATTGCAAGTTATCCCACATGTCTGTTTGGTTAATACAACGTTCATTCTCTTATATGTGGCCCAGAGCGGGGAAGGAAGTTTTTCTGTTCAAGGTGAGCTAATAAAGTTTTCCACACATTAGAGAGTGCATTTGTCCCTCCAAGTACACCTACTTATACATGAGAGAATTTGAAAAACCAGTAAGCATATCCAATCATCTCTGACAGAAAAAAATTATATAACTAAGACATCCTGCATACAAATTCAAATGTTTAATGCCAAGGCACTTGTATTTGCATTTCCTGTGTTTGAAGAAATGAATACAGTGTGTTCACAGATTCTTTTTACATTTTTAGGGAATAAAATGGCTCACAAATATATCCACATTTCTTAATTCTTATAAAAGGAATCTCTTTAAATTAAAGAGGCCTTTATTTTTATCTCAGAAGTTACCCAGCAAAGGCTTTAATTTGACTATAAACTATTAACACATGTTTGGGGGTACTTTATAAATATATGGCCCCAAGAGATGTGATAAGGGGAAATAAGGGCAGATGTATAAATAATTATATGTGGACCTAACCTAAAGGAATCTGTAGCTTACAAACAAGGGAAACAACACACACACACACACACACACACACACACATACTCTAAAGTAAAAGTGATGAATATGAAAGGATGAAGCAGGAAGCTGTATTAAAAAGGGCTTAAAATCAACCAACGTGGGACGCCTGGGTGGCTCAGTCAGTTAAGCATTTGACCCTTGATTTTGGCTCAGTCACGATCTGAGAGAGTTGTGAAATGAAGCCCCATGTCAGTCTCTGGGCTCAGTGGGGAGTCTGTTTAAAATTCTCTCCCCCCTCTCTGCCCTCCACCACCTCCACACATGCGAATGCTCTCTCGCTGTGAGCCCGAAACAAATAAATAATTAAAAAACTAAAAAGCAAAATAATAAAATCAACCAACAGTGGATATGATTTTCAGCTCTGCCAAAGTGACTCTGGACAAATTACTTAAACAATTTGACTCAGTTTCCTTCTTTTGCAATAAAGTGGGCATAATGGTGCCTACCTTATATAATTATTATGGTGACTAAATAAAATAATATGTGTAAATCATGTAACTCAGTGTCTAGGCCAAAAATCTGCTCTGTAGTATTGACTATGATCACTGTAAGAAAAGAACCAATGAGGTACCATCAAATTTCAGAGGAGGGAAAAATAATTTTAAGAAATACTGTGGAGGTAAAATTAATAAAACTAGCTAGAGGCTAAAACTTATTAGAGTTAAAGGGAAGGGAAGCACGGTTGATGAAAGTTCTGAAGACGGGTAAGTTAAAGGGTGGTAGTGCCATTAATAAGAATATAGATAAGAATGCAGGAAGACAAGATTAACCAAGGATAAGAAACTGCTATTTACAGAAAATGACATCATTATTCCTTAACTAGCTTGCATTTAACCAGGTACATTCCAAATGTTTAGAAATAGGAAAAACATGAAAGTCCTTTTCCTATGGGTCTATTTTAAGCAATTTAAATTCCATGTTCAGCAAAAGTGCTTCATGCTATATGAGAGGTACTTTTATAAAACTTTACCTGCACAGGCCTCCCCAGACTATGCAGCTGGTTTAGAATTACCTGACGGTGCAAGAAAATGACTTCGAAAGATTCGAAAAATCTGGCTGTGTTGAGAAATAAATGTTATTGTACCCACCAAACCAAAAATGAAGCCAAAACTTCAAAATCCTCTCTGTTAAATAAAAAAGGAAAGTCTTCAAATACAAGATGATGTAAGCTCAGATTGTGAGATGTTTTGAATGCTGAAATCCTTTAGTACATGAAAAAAAAAAACCTAAAATAAACGAAAAACCCTCAGGTAGTTTCACAGAGTACAAATGACCTTCAACTTGGTAACCTACAGAAATGCTGATGAAGGTAAATTAGCTGGGTAAAGGGATCTTCCTATTCCCAGCAGTTAGGTTCTTGGTATACATTCAAATGCTTCATATATTTTGCATTCTTTAATTTTTCTTCAGAGGTGATTAGCACAGTATCTTAAAATTATTTGGTACGTAAAGCTACTTTAAAAAACTGTTCCCACTGTGTTAATACAGAAAGCGCTCATTGCGTTTGAACTAACCTTACCGACACATCCAGGAAACAAATGAATTGACTACAATGTAGGAACAGTTTTTCCCATAGCGAAGGTCTAACTGGGTTGACTTCCAGGTCACAGCAAATAAAGGCAGATCCTATAGCAGACTATTTAGCCTCCAGAAAGAGAAAGCATCTTTGAAAAATATTGCATTTGTTTAGTCTTTGGATTTCATCCTAAAATAAATACCATGGTTTTCTTGTTTTGTAGCTTTCATAAAAGCAATATGCATAGCTCTTTCTAACTGTAGTTTTTCCAGTTAGAGTTCTGAAGCTGTCTAGAACTCTATCTCTACTTAGCTCTTCCACACTTAAAAATGAAAGAACATCATAGTCATGGAGCATGCATCCATACATGGAGCACAAAAACACGGGATACAGCCCTTCAGCAAGTGTTAAACATTCTTTGGGAATATGACTTTATAAGGAAAGTTCTACCCAACAACAACAAAAAATCTCTTATCACATGCAATAGGAGGAGGAGAATCCTTTTGTATTTTTATGTAATATTCACTGGTTTCTTTTTAGTACAGAGAATATTTTACAGTTATGGAGAGGAGGGGGTGGGGGGATGGGTGAGCCTGGTGGTGGGTATTAAGGAGGGCACATATTGCATGGAGCACTAGGTGTGGTGCATAAACAACGAATCTTGGAACACTGAAAAAAATAAAATTAAATTAAGATGTTAAAAAAGAAAGTCCATAATCCCATAGCACATATAAACTCTGAAGATATTAAAAACAGAAAAAACAAAATGCACAATACATCTAAGTGTTAAGAAATTTCAAATACCTCTGAAAGGTACACAGTAAAATTCTCCTTCTCATTCCCAGTTCCAAGCCCTTTTCACAAAGGGGAACTCTGTCAACAGTTTCTTGCACAGCTTCAGGAAAATAATTGGCAAATCCAGTATACTAATGCTTTAAAACGTTTTGACCAAAGAACCATACAAAGCAATTGTGCTTTGCATTTTTACTTACTATATCTTGGAGATCTTTCCTAATGAGTATATACAGACCTATTCCAATTCTAGAAAAGAGCCAGGTGGTGCCCCAGTGTACATGAGTCATTACTAGTTAACAGTGTCCTCAACTGGGAGACATTTAGGCTGTGTCCAATTTTGTTTTGTTTTGTTGTTCTCTTAAAAATAATGCTGCAGGAAACACACCGTGCATATAATTTGGGAGAATGTCTGCAAGCATATCTATAGAGAAGACTTCCTGCGAGTGAATTGCCTGTATACACAGTATGCTCATTTGAAATTATCACAGATATTACTAAATTGCCTTCCAAAAGATAAGACCAATTTACACTCCTAACATCTGTATGAGAATGCCTGCATTCTTCAAACTCATCAAACTTTGCCAAAAGATGTTGAAGTCCTGACCTCCACTACCCGTGAATGTGTGTTAACTGGAAATAGGGTCTTTGCAGATGATCAAATTGAGATGAAGTCATTTGTGTGAGATCTAATCCAATATGACCATCTCCTTAGAAAAGGGAGGAATTTGCTACAGAGACAGGCCAACAGGGAGAGCACCGTGTGAAGATGAAGGTAGAGACTGCAGTTTTGCATCTACAAGCCAAGGAAGCCAAAGATGGCCGGCAGACAGCCTGAAGCCAGAGGAGAGACATGGAACTCATTCTCCCTGACCACCCTCAGAAGGAAGGAACACCGCTAAGACCAGGATCTGAAACTTCTAACCTCCGGAACAGTGAAACAATAAATTTCTATTATTTTAAGCCACTTCGTTTATGGTAGGTGAAAATAATATTTCATTGTCTCATTTGCTCTTAATTTATCCTTTCTCTTCTCTTCGCCCAACCTCAAACATTTCATTTTTTATGTCTCTATAGCTTCCTAATACAGTGTTTCAAATATATATACTGTAATAATTAGGCTAGTAGAAAAAAATTACAGGTGAAAAGAATAAGTTATTGATTGTTTTGATTGATATTTCTTTGTGAGTGAAGTTGGGCATCTGATTATATTTTTGGGGGGAATTTTGTAATTTTTTTTTTGCCTGAAATTACTTCTTCATATTCTGTACTTATTTTTCTATCAAATTTTGGGTTTTATTGACTCACACAAGTCCATTGGAAACCAAAAAGAGATTATCAGTTTATCGTATGTGTTGTAAGTATAATCCCAGGCTCTCGTTTCTTTTTAATTTAATGAAAGCGTGGGGTTGCCTGGGTGGCTCACTCGGTTAAGCGTCTGTCTTTGGCTCAGGATGGGTTCTCTGCTCAGTGGGAAGCCTGTTTCTCTGTCTCCCTTTGCCTGCGGCTCTGCCTGCTTGTGCTCCCTCCCCACCCCTAACACCTCCACCCCACTCTCTCTGTCAAATAAATAAAATCTTTTTTAAAAAATGAAAGCACATTATACTATTCTTTTATATTTTTATATTATTATGCAGTTACATAATCAAATTTGTCAAACTTTTCCTGTAAGGCTTTTGGAGTTTGTGTCTCATTTGAAAATACCTTTATATTTTAAATTATAAACAAATACAAACTCAATTTATGATTCTAGTTTTTACATCTAAATTCTGACTCATATGTAAGGATGAACTATACATCAGGTCAAGAATATCAAATATCAGCAGTTTGATAAGATTCAACTTATTTCTCAGTGCAAGTGAGGTAGTTGATTAGCTTACTTTTTTCTTAATGGCTATGCAGGTGCCAATACTATTAGATGTATAAACTATTTTTTCTCTCATGACTTAAATAAAACCAAATGTAATCAACATTTAAGTCAACTTCTGATATTTCTAATCTCTATTCTTATTCATATGATAGTTAAAACTGTCATAGAGACAGAAAACTATCATAAAGAATATTCCTACATATTGATATTTAAGTATTATTGCAAATGAACTTAAGAATTAGTTGGTCAATTTCCTCTCCCTTTCCCCTCACTATTAAAAAAACAAAAACAAAAACAAAATTGGATTGTGACTGAGTTTGCATTAAATTTGTATAGGTTAGTGGGAAACTGATATCCCGATAAAACTGAGTCTTCTTTTTCAAGAGAAAATTCTCCCTTTACATATAAAAGACAACTTTTTAAGATTTATTTATTTTAGAGTGAAAGAGAGAGAGAGAAAAAGAGAGTACACACAAGGAGGGGGGAGGGGCAGAAGGAGAGAGAAAGAAGAAGATTCCCCGCTGAGCTTGGAGCCTGAGTTCTGTGCTGAGCACAGAGCCAATGCACGGCTTGATCTCAAGACCATGAGATCATGACCTGAGCAGAAATCAAGAGTCAGACACTTAACCAACTGAGCCACCCAGGTACCCCTATATATAAAAGATTTTTTAAAAAAAATTTCCCTCCAAATATTTAACTGCTTTCTTAATGCAGTACTTTATTTCTTCTCAGAAATATTTCTGATTGTTTTTAACTGGCATTATGAATAAGAACTTTTCTTTGTCAACATGCTCTTATTAATGTTAGTTAACTAAAAATTTATTGACTTAGATATATTAATTTTGAAAGTGACTGTCGTAAGAACAGTCTAATTTATACTTATGTTTATGGTAATTCTCTTACATGGTTCAGGTTACAATCAGCTCACCTACAAACAATAATGTCTGCCTCTTTATTTTCAGTACTGACATTTGTTTTCTTGTTTAATGGCATTACTTTGCACTTCTACAAAATACTGAATAATAGTGTTGACAGGTGTTCTCCTTTTCTTATCCCTGATATTAAAGGGACCCTTTTATAATTTTGCCATTAAGCTCTAACTCTAGGCAGGAAATTAGAATGGATAAATTTTAAGATTTGAGGCTCAGATTCTATAAGGTTAAAATAAACTTTAAAACACCTGCCTTATATGGTAGTTAGGAAAATAAAGTTATGATACATTAACAGACAAGGGCCATGGTAAAGATTTAATAAATGTTATGTAATCTTTCTCTTAGAAAATTTTAGATGTTTTAATACTTTAAGTTATTTATTAAAGGAGACTACCATTTTTACTTAAGCAAAAATCATTCACATTAATAGTACCTGAAATAATTAAATTATCACATATGTATTACGTTGCTATTGAAGAACTTCAGAGTAAATTTCCCCCAAATGTACCATTTTAGCATATGGACTATTTTGAAGACAACTGAAACACTTGGGCTCAAGAGAAATTTTTGGCCCTCCCTAACTACCTAGAAGAATCTAAATTGGGGATCTTTCTCAAAGAGTTATTACCAGAGATGAATTTTATCTGAATGACCTATCTGTAAATGGCAGAGCAAACACCTAATTACCAAACATCTGTTCTTATTGTTCTGTGAACTGTCCTCCTGCCTCTTTGAGTCCCCAGCCTCCTATCCCATTCCTTTGCTCAGAATGACATTTATATCTCATTTTACGTTTATTTGAACCTCACATATATATGGGGTTCCTGTATGTACAAAATTAAATTTGATTTTCTCTTATCAATCTGTTTCTTTCAGCTAGAAGAACTTTTTGAAGGGGAGAAGAAAATTTTTTCCTCCCTTACAGTATTATGAGCAAGACACCGTGAAAGCTCTGACACTTCCACTTTCCCAGAGATTTACCCATCTCTGACAACTACCACTACTAGATCAGGCTCTCACTATCCAAAATACTTAGTGACCCCCTATTTTAGTCCATGTAGTAATAATAATGTATTGAGCTAAATATGTGCCAGGCATTGCTCTTAGTGTTTTACAGATATTAACACTTAAATCTCACACTTTTAGTTCCATTTTACAGCAGAGGTATTGAAACACAGAGTTGAAGAAACTCTCCAAGATCTTGCGCCTGGACTGGTCAAGGTGCAAATCTAGGCAGTCTGATCCAAGGTCCATACTCATAACAAGGATTTAATACCCTTCTAAGTAAAGAGTACATTTTTCTATTCATCTATTCATTCACTATCTGATGTTGATTCTACGTCTTTCACATGTTTCTCATTTCACATATGCACTCTCCTTTGTAGTTTTCTATCAAGCACCCTAAAATAAGCCATGATTAAATTCTCCTCCTTGGTTGCAACTATCTTGTTAGTCTTCCTGACCCCAACCCTTATTTTATCTGACACTTCTTTGCCAGTTTAATGTTTTTGAAACAAAACTCTGGTGCAAATGTCTTAATTTGGCATTTATAATGTCTGTGAATCAGATTTCAATCTACCAAATCCCCTCAAAAATATTTCTATAAATATTTTATATTTTGTCCAAGCTGAATTTTTCATTATTTCTTGAATACCTGGTATTTTCCAAACTTTCTTTTGTTTTATATGCTTGCCTCTACCAAAACTAGCCTCTCCTTATCTCAGGAAATTCTAAGCCAGGGGCGCCTGGGTGGTTCAGTCTGACTCCTGATTTCAGTTCAGGTCATGATCTCAGGGTCATGAGATCAAGCCCTGCCTCAAGCTCCATGTTCATTGGGGAGTATGCTTCCATCCCTCTCCCTCTGTACCTGCCCCAGAACACACACACACACACACACACACTGTCTCTCTGAAATAAGTCTGAGAGAAGGAAGGAAGGAAGGAAGGAAGGAAGGAAGGAAGGAAGGAAGGAAGGAAGGGAGGGAGGGAAAGAGAGAGAAGGAGGACGGGAAAAAGAGAGAGAGAGAGAGGAAGGGAGGAAGGAAAGAAGGAGGGAGGGAGGGAGGGAGGGAGGAAGAAAGGAGGGAGGAAAGGAGGGAGGGAAAAAATTAAATCTGATCAATTTTTCAAGAGTTCTTTCAAATATTAGCTACCCCAAGGAAATCTTTCACAGCTCCATGCTGAAAATGGTTTCTCCCTCTTCTCCCTATCCTAGCAATTTGAACTGTTTGTGGCATGAATCATATTTTATTCTACAGATAGTTATTTGTGTACACATGGTCACAGTACTGGTGTACTGATAAAATATTATATATATAAAATATATATATAATTTATAATATTTATAGAGGATAATGTAGTAAAGTATATGGTGGGGTTAAGATTGGGTTGAGTTTGGATAAAAAGGGAAATGAGGAGAGTATTACAGAAAGAGCTAAAAAGTTGGGGGGAATAAAGAGGTGAGAAAACTAGAAGAGAAAATGTGTATAAGAGAGCAGTTGGAAATAAAGCTGAAAAGGTAAAATGGGGCCAGACCACTCAAATACACTTAATTACTTGTTAAATAATTTAGATTTGATATTGAATACAATGGAAGATTTCTAAAGGTGCTACATTTGGGAATGCAGAACTTATAAGTGGTGTCCTGGGAAGGTTAATCTGGTGCCGAGTGCAGGATGGATTTGCAGATGGGAAGACTGGAGGCAAAGGAATAACCAGCAGTCAAGCCAGGATGAAAATTCAATTATCCTCCTGGTTAACTTGAATCAATTCTTAGATGTGATTGGCCAGAGTATATTACTCTATCTGACAAATTGTCCCAAAGCAGCTACTCAACAGCAAAATCTTTCAGGTCAAAAGGACAACATCCCTCTTGGCAAACCACTTTATAATCAAATTTTCTCTAACAGCAAGGAGAATTTCCAGGCTAGTATCTACTGTTAATAAAGGCCTGAACTTCCATTGTTCTCTAACTTTTCATTCCAATCCCTGGAAACACATTTCTGCATCTCCTTAATGGGGAAAGGGAACCAACATTTGTAGAGGGATTACTAGTTTCATTTTAATCTTTAGAACAAGCCTATGATTTAGATATTATTTTCTCCATTTTATAATTATGGTAGGGGAGGCTTAAAGAAATTAGGCAACTTACCCAAGATGATATGCCTGGTACATATGTAGCAAGAACAAGAATTTTTTTTTAAAGATTTTATTTATTTATTTGAGAGAGAGAGAGAGAACGTGCACAAGCAAGGAGGAAGAGAAGAGGGATAAGCAGACTCCCCACTGAGCAGGGAGCCCAATGCAGGGCTCTTACCCCAGGATCCTGAGGTCATGACCTGAGCTGAAGCCAGACGCTTAACCAACTGAGCCACCCGGGTGCCCCAAGAACAGGAATTTCACTGCAGGTCTGGCTGTTAAAAGTCTCATCCCCTTTCAAGTATATTATATACTCTCCTCAAAAATTTGGGATTCTTTTTGGACACATTGGATAGTGTATTTGATAGAGCTTTCAAAAGAAGTTCTGTATGGAAGCCAAGATGGCGGAGGAGTGGGGGACTCTGTTTCAACTGGTCCCCTGAATTTAGCTAGAAACCTACCAAGCCACTCTGAAGACCCACGATATCAGCCTGAATAGAAGATTATACACATCTGGATCTCTATGGGAGCAGAGGATCATCAGACAAGAAGTACAAAGGATGGAGTTGGGACTTCACGGACAGATACTACAAGATAAACAGAAGAGGGAGGGAGCCACCAGAAGTTAGCCATTGGAAAATAATACCCCAGTGCAAAAGCACCCTGTGCTTGGGGACCATCGACAGCTTCGAGAACGGTGGTGGTTGGACGGGAAGGGACTGATAACAGCGCTCAAACAGAACACAGGGGCTTCATGGGCAAATGCTGGGACCAGGCAGCTGCAGGCATGGACCTAAGCCTGTCAGGTGTCACAGCTGACACCTGAGAGGACACGGCATGGACTTGAGCCCTCAGTACAGGAACTGGCAGCCACTGCCACCACTGCCACCACCACCCATGCCCCAGAGGACCTGACTTGGAGGTATGCCCACAGACCCAGGGCTGGCTGCCGCTGGGGCCCAGGCTCACCAGACTGGAATCACATGCAGTTTTGGTGGCACAGGGGAGCAGAGACAAGCAGAGCCTAGGTCCACTGCTGAGAGGGTCACTGGGGGTGTGCACCATTTGTGAGAGGTTGCAGTATTCAGCAGTACTTATAGAGGTGGAGACTGTGTTCTGGAGGAATCAGAGAGGAGCAGACTGTGGCTTCTTTCCTCTGAGACAGAGGTCCTCTGAGGCAGTTTACTCTGCTCTGACTCTCCAAAAAGATGTGAAAAGCTGCCAGAGAACAAAAGCCTCCAGACAACAAAAGCCCCAAAAAACAGTTTCCATGGAGCCCAGCCCCTTGATAGGAGGCAGGGCAACTCCACCCAAGCAGGACTGACTGAAAAACAATGCAGCAGGCCCCTTTGCCCTGAAGATAAGCTGGAAGAACAAGAGGATGACAAACACAGGGTTCTCATAAAACTGTAAAACCCCAACACCAGGGGAAAACAGTATATTAAGTTCCTGGTGTCACAGCCTCTGTATTTCTTAGATACAACTTTTCTCTCTCTTCCTTTTTTTCTTTTTCTTTTTCTTTTTTTTTTTTTTTTTTTGGGGGGGGGGGG
>LNAC01000004.1:896712-973236 GCA_002007465.1 Ailurus styani | reverse complement strand
TTTTTTTTTTTTTTTTTTTTTTTTTTTTTTTTTTTTTGGTGGGGGGGCGGTCTTTTTGTTTGTCTGTTTGTTTTTCTTTTTGTACTTTATAAATCTTATTCTTGGGTCTCTTTTGGCTGGGTTTTGTTTTTGTTTTTGTTTTTGGTGGTGGCCTCCAATTGCTCTGAACTTTCTCCCAGGGTGCACTTTGCCTGGATTGTGACTGATATTTTCAGCTATAAATCCCTTCAACCACAACTCAACAGAATGACTAGGAGGAGGAACGCCCAACAAAGAAAAGACACAGAGACAATAGCCTTTCCCATAGATCTAATGGAAATGGATATAAGCAAGCAAATAGATGTCAGAAATAGACTTCAGGGGCCAGGCTAGAGAAAACTATTAAAGGCAACATAGATTCTCTAAGACCAGAAATGAGAGCTGATCTGGCAGAACTTAAAATTGCTGTCAGTGAGATCCAATCTAGATACTCTAACAGCTAGGATAGAGGAGGAAGATGAATGGATTCGTGACCTAGAAGACAAACTGATAGGGGCACCTGGGTAGCTCAGTTGGCTGAGCATCTGCCTTTGGTTTGGGTCATGATCTCTAGGTCCTGAATTGAGCCCCGCATCAGGCTCCCTGCTCAGTGTGGAATCTGCTTCTCTCTCTCCCTCTGTGTGTATGCCCTCTGTCACTAAATAAATAAACAAACAAGCAAACAAACAAACTGATAGAAAAGAAGGAACAGGAGGAGGCCTGAAACAAACTGCTTAAAATCCATGAAAACAGAATCTGAGAAATAAATGATGCCATGAAATGTTCCAATGTCAGAATTATTGGAACCCCTAAGGGGGTGGAGAGAGAGAGAGAACTAGAAGATTTATTTGAGCAAATTGTAGCCAGGAACTTCCCTAATCTGGGGAATGAAACAAGCATTTGTGTTGTAGAGGCAGAGAGGACCCCTCCAAACCAATGCCCTGGCATGTAATGGTAAAATTCAAAAATCTTAGAACCAAGGAAACCATTTTAAGGACAGTTAGGGGGAAGAGATTCCTTACGCACAGAGGGAGGAACATCAGAATAATGTCAGACCTGTCCACAGAGACCTGCAAGCCAGAAAGGGCTGGCAAGACATATTCAGGGCACTAAATGAGAAGAATATGCTGCCAAGAATTCTTTATCAGGCAAGGCTGCCATTCAGAATGGATGGAGTGATAAGGAGCTTCCAAGACCAGCAAAGACTGAAAGAATATGTGTCTGCTAGGCTGGCCCTGCAAGAAATATTAAAAGGGGTTCTATTGGGGAGGGTTTGTGCTTTGGTAAATGCTGTGAAAGATGTAAGCCGGATAATTCACAGACCTGTACCCCTGGGGCAAAGAATAAAAAATAAATAAATAAATAAATAAATAAATAAAGGGGTTCTATGAAAGGAGAAAGGCCCCAAGAGTGATACAGAACAGAAATATACAGAGACAATCTATAGAAACAAGGACTTCACAGGCAACATGATGACAATAATCATCTTTCAATAATCACTCTCAGCATGAATGGCCTAAATGCTCCCATAAAACAGCACAGGGTTGCACTGGATAAAAAGACAGGACCCGTCCATATACTGTCTGCAAGAGACTCATTTTTAACCTAAAGATATATCCAGACTGAAAGTGAAGGGATGGAGAACCATCTTTCATGCTAACAGGCCTCAAAAGAAAGTTGGGGTAGCAATTCTCATATCAGACAAATTAGATTTTAAGCTAAATACTGTAGTTAAAGATACAGAAAGACACTATATCATTCTTAAAGGGTCTATGCAACAAGAAACTATAACAATTGCAATTATGTCACCAACATGGGAGCAGCCAACTACATAAGCCAACTGTTAACCAAAATAAAGAGACATATTGATAATAAGACATTAATTGTAGGAGACCTCAACACTCGACTCTCAGCAAAGACAGATCATCTAAGCAGAAAATGAACAAAGAAACAAGAGCTTTGAATGACACACTGGACCAGATGGACCTCATAGATATATATAGAACATTCTACCCTAAAACAACACAATACTCTTTCTTCTCGAGCTCACATGGAACTTTCTCCAGTATAGACCACCTACTGGGTCACAAATCAAGTCTTTACCCATACCGAAAGATTGAGATTATTCCCCGCATATTCTCAGATCACAATGCTCTGAAACTGGAATTCAATCACAAGACAAAGTTTGGAAGAAATTCAAACACTCGGAAGCTAAAGACCATCCTGCTCAATAATGTTTGGGTCCACCAGGAAATCAAAGAAGAACTTAAACAATTCATGGAAAACAATGACAGTGAAGACACATCAGTCCAAAACCTATGGGATACGGAAAAGGTAGTTCTAAGTGGAAAATACATAGCCATCCAAGCCTCTCAAAAAAAAAAAAAAAAAAAAAACCAAAAAAANGAATAGACAAACTATCTTTACACCTTAAAGATCTGGAGAATCAACAACAAAGTCAACCTAACTCACACAGGAGAAGGGAAATAATTAATATTAGAACAGAGATCAATGAATTAAAAACCAGAAATAACAGTAGAACACATCAACAAAAACAGAAGCTGGTTCTTTGAAAGAATTAATAAGATCAATAAACCACTGGCCAGACTTATCCAAAAGAAAAGAAAAAGGACCCAAATTAATAAAATTATGAATGAAAAGGAAGACATGACTAACACCAAAGAAATAAAAATAATTACCAGAATTCATTATCAAGAGCTATATGCCAATAAATTAAGCAACCTGGAAGAAATGGATGCATTCCTAGAAACCTATAAACTACTAAGACTGAAACAGGAAGAAATTGACATGAATAGATGAATATAACCAGTAACAAGATTGAACCACTGATCAAAACCTCCCAAAAAACAAGAGTCCAGGACCTGATGGATTCCCTGGGGAAGTCTACCAAACATTCAAAGAAGAAATAATACCTATTCTCCTGAAGCTATTTCAAAAGAATAGAAACAGAAGGAAAACTTTCAGACTCATTCAATGAGGCCAACATTACCTTGACTCCAAAACCAGGCAAAGATCCCATCAAAAAGGAGAATTTCAGACCAATATCCCTGATGAATATGGATGCCAAGATTCTCAACAAGAGCCTAGCTAATAGGATCCACACAACCAGGATTAAAGGATTATCCACACAACCAGGTGGAATTTATCCCTGGGATGCAAGGTTGGTTCAACATTCACAAACCAATCAATGTGACAGAACACATAAATAAGAAAAGAGACAAGAAACACATGGTCCTCTCAATTGATACAGAAAAAGCATTTGACAAAATACAGCATCCTCTCCTGATTAAACCTCTTCAGAGTATAGGGATAGAGGGAACATTCCTCAACTTCATAAAATCCATCTATGAAAAACCCACAGCAAATATCATTCTCAATGGGGAAAAGCTGAGAGCCTTTCCCTTAAGATCAGGAACACAACAAGGATGTCCACTCTCACCACTATTGTTCAACATACTACTAAAAGTCCTAGCAACAGCAATCGGACAACAACAAAAAATAAAAGTATTCAAATTGGCAAAGAAGAAGTTAAACTCTTTCTCTTTGCAGATGACATGATACTTTATGTGGAAAACCCAAAAGACTCCACCCCCAAATTACTAGAACTCATAGAGCAATTCAGCAATGTGGCAGGATACAAAATCAATGCACAGTATTCAGTTGCTTTCTTATACACTAACAATGTAACTCTAGAAAGAGAAATTAGAGAATAGATTCCATTTACATTAGCACCAAAAACCATAATATATCTTGGAATAAACCTAACCAAAGAGGTAAAGGATCTATACTCTGGGAACTACAGAACACTCATGAAAGAAATTAAAGAAAACACAAAAATATGGAAAAACATCCCATCCTCATGGATAGGAAGAATAAACATTGTTAAAATGTCTATGCTGCCCAGAGCAATATACTTTCAATGCCATCCCAATCAAAGTACCAATGGCATTTTTCAAAGTGCTGGAACAAACAGTCCTAAAATTTGTTTGGAACCAGAAAAGACCCCGAATCACCAAGGAAATGTTGAAAAAGAAAAACAAAGCTGGGGGCATCTAATTGTCTGATTTCAAGCTATGTTACAAAGATGTGATCACCAAGACAGCATGGTACTGGCACAAAAAGACACATAGATCAATAGAACAGAATAGAGAGGCCAGATATGGACCCCCAACTCTATGGTGAAATAATCTTCGACAAAGCAGGGGAAAATATCCAATGGAAAAAAGAGTCTCTTCAATAAATGGTGATTGGAAAATCAGACAGCTATATACAAAAGCATGAAACACAACCATTCCCTTACGCCATACACAAAGATAAACTAAAAATGAATGAAAGACCTCCATGTGAGACAGGAATCCATCAAAATCCAAGAGGAGAACATAGGCAGTAACCTCTTGAACTTAGGCCACAGCAACTTCTTTCAAGACAGGTCTCCAAAGGCAAGGGAAACAAAAGTGAAAATGAACTTTTGGGACTTCATCAAGATAAAAATCTTCTGCACAACAAAAGAAACAGTCAATAAAACAAAGAGGCAACCTACGGAATGGGAGAAGAAATTTTAAATGACACTACAGACAAAGGGCTGATATCCAGGATCTGTAAAGAACTTCTCAAATTCAACACTCAAAAAATAGATAAGTCAAAAAATGGTCAGAAGACATGAACAGACACTTCTCAAAAGACATACAAATGGCTAACAGACACATGAAAAAATGTTCATCATCATTAGCCATCAGGGAAATTCAAATCAAAACCACACTGAGATATCACCTTACACCAGTTAGAATGGCAAAAATTGACAAGGCAAGAAACAAGTGTTGGACAGGTTATGGAGAAAGAGGAACCCCTTTACACCACTGGTGGGAATGCGAGTTGGTGCAGCCACTTTGGAAAACAGTGTGGAGGTTCCTCAAAAAAGTTAAAAATAGAGATACCTGGCAATTGCACTACTGGGTATTTACCCCAAAGATACAGATGTAGTGAAAAGTAGGGCCATATGCACTGCAACGTTCACAGCAGCAATGTCCACAATAGCCAAGCTGTGGAAAAAGCCGAGATGACATTTAGCAGGTGAATGGATAAAGTTATGGTGCATATACACAATGGAATATTATTCAGCCATCAGAAAGGATGAATACCCAACTTTTGCATCAACATGGACAGAACTGGAGGAGATTATGTTAAGTGAAGTAAGTCAAGCAGATAAAGTCAATTATCATATGGTTTCACTTATTTGTGGAACATAAGGAATAGCATGGAGGACATTAGGAGAAGGAAGGGAAAAATGAAGGGGGAGAAATCAGAGGGGAGATGAACCACAAGAAACTATGGCCTCTGGGAAACAAACTGAGGGTTTTAGAAGGGAGGGGAGTGGGTGAATGGGTGACCAGTGATGGGTATTAGGAAAGGCATGGATTGCATGGAGCACTGGGTATTATACCCAAATAATGAATTATGGAACACTACATCAAAAACTAATGATGTAGTGTATGGTGAATAACATAACATAAAAAAAAAAGTTCTGTATGATACTAATTGTAGGGAAATGGGCCCATCATTTACAACTTAGCAAGAGCCCCTACTCATTACTTGTAGTAATAAGAATGAGTAAATTCATTGGTTCTGTGGTGATTTGCTTTCTTATAACTAGACAAAAAGAAAAATAAGGCACTTTACTCATTTTTTTAAATATCTCTTTAAGTAACTTACCATCATAAATCTTAATAATTTATCTGAAAAATTTAATTTTAAAGATGATGTTTGAGGGGCACCTGGGTGGCTCAGTGGGTTAAGCCTCTGCCTTTGGCTCAGGTCATGATCTCAGGGTCCTGGGATCAAGCCTCGCATTGGGCTCTCTGCTCCACAGAGAACCTGCTTCCCCCTCTCTCTCTGCCTGCCTCTCTGCCTACTTGTGATCTCTCTCTGTCAAAATAAATAAATAAAATCTTTAAAAAAAAAAAAGATTATGTTTCCCACAATGGATAGCACAACATTTGATGAAGCCCCAGAGATTTCCATAATTACTAAAAATATTTTATTACAGTATGACTTCCTTAGTAGTTAGCCTGCAAGATAACCCCAGTGATCCTTACTTCCTGCCATTCATGCCCTTATAGAGTCCCTTTCACATTGCATGAAGTTTGGTCTGTGTGACTAACAGAATATGGCAGGTNACAGTGATCCTTACTTCCTGCCATTCATGCCCTTATAGAGTCTCTTTCACATGAAGTTTGGTCTGTGTGACTAACAGAATATGGCAGGTATGTATTTACATAATTAGGTCATGGGGACACTGCGGCCAGAGACACTGCTTAACTCTCTCTCTGGGATCACTTGCACTAGAGAAAACCAGCCACCATGCTACAAGAAGTGCACATGATAAGGGGCTGAGGTTTCCTGCTGAAACCCACCTGAGTGAGCTTGCAAGTAGATCCTTCAGCTAAGATCCTTCACGCAAGCCTTCAAATGACTGATATTTGGAATGAGCCTTATAAGAGACACTGAGTCCATCTAACCAAGTAAGCCATTTTGGAATTCCTGGTCTACAAAAACTGAGAAAATTTGATCTCCTTGATGTTTTTCAGTTTCTGGAAACAGAAATGTTAAATGTTAGTCAGGAGTATTGTAAGGTTTAAGAATACCATCTAATACTTCATAGCTGTGTGTGTGTGAGCATGTATGTATATGTGTATATACGGGACTGACACCGTAAATTACAGGGCCTGATGGAAAATGAAAGTATAAGGCCCTTATTCAAAAATATTAAAAATTTCAAAATGGCAATTACAGAGCATTAAACCAAGCATGAAGCATGATCTTTGAATATGGAGTCCTCTGTGACTACATAGGTCACATGTCCATGAGCAGGCTCTGTGTGTGTTTAATAGCCATAATTAATATTTACTCACCATATACCAGGTACTCCACAAGCATATTCTAGTTTAATCTTCATACAACTTCATGAGATAGGTCCTATAACTATTCCTATTTCAAATGAGGAAAATAAATCTTAGAGGAATTGGTTAACTTGTTAAATAAAGTTCAAATGGGTATTAAATGACAGGACTGAGATTCAGACTCAATGTAGAAATCCTTGAATCCAGACCTATAATTGTTACATTAAAGTACTTTAAGAATATTGTATGGATACTATTGTAGCATTAAAAAAAAATTACTCCTAAGTTTAGCAGCTAAAAAAAAAAAACAAAAAACTTTAATCTTGCTCACATTTTCTAGGGCTCAGATAGGCATTTTGTACTTACAATCTGTTATGCAGTTGTAGTCAGACTTTGGCTGGGGCTGTGGTTATCTGAAGGCTCAACTGGGTTGAGCATCAAAGACTAACTCAACTCGGTACTGTCAGTTGATGATGGCTTTTGGCTAGGAATGGGTTGTCAACCAGAGCATCTATTCACGGATCCTCGGCTTAGCATCTCGTAATAACTGGACTTCTTACATGGCAGCCCTTCTCCCCTCATTGACTATCCCTAAAGAACCAAACAAAAGTAACATGGTCTTTTCTGACTCAATCTTGAAATTAAATGGCATCGTTTCTGCTCCATTCTTCTGATTACAAGTGATTGACTAAATAGGTCCATAATCAAGAGGAGAGGACATAAACCCCACATTCCAGTGAGAAAAGTATCAAAGGATTTGTGCATATGTTTGAACCCACCACAGAAATCACTTGGATTGTTATTTGAATTCAATATTACTTCTTTGAAATCTGCCTCTATTAAGTATCTGCTTAAATTTAATGAAACTTAAAGTCATTGTGTATAAATATGAATAGGATTTTATAATTAATTGTGGATAACACTTGATAGAAGAACAATTAAACTAATAATACTTGTTGATTTTATTGATCAAGGCAGTCTGTAAGCATGTGTTTTATAATCAATATTCAAATATAAAATGGCATAACTTGCATTAATAAAGATATTAATGACTACTACCTTTAGTCATCATTTCTTTTTCTATTAGGAGCTATGTATTTGTACTTTCATATTACATTTGTATGTATTACTTATTTTTATGTTGTATTTGTATTTTTGAGGAGAAATGAATATCTTGATGAGTTGCCATTTATGGTTCTGCACCCAATTTCAGTGTGCAGGGCTTTGTCCACACACCACCAAGCAATTCCCCAATACCAGCTCCTACAATTCAACTTAATTCTGACACTAATTACCTGGAGATAATGTCAGGTCCCACAGGCTAAGAGCTCAGTCCTACAAAATGTGTGAGTCCCCCTCCCCCACCTCAGATGCCACCCGGGCTTCTGACCTACGTGCTACAGATCCAAGGTTCCAATGACCACCTTCTCAGGTTTGATTAATTTGCCAAAGCAGCTCACAGAATTCAAAGCAACATTTTACTTAGTAGGTTAGTAGTTTATTATAAAAGGATATAAGTTAGGAAGAGCCAGATGGAAGAGATGCCTAGGGCAAAATATGTGGAAAAGGCACAGAGCTGCCATGCTCTCTCCTTCTGGGCTGCTCTCCCCAAGTCTCCATGTATTCTCCAACCCAGAAGGTGTCTGACCCCTGACCTTTTGGATTTTTATAGAGGCTTCATTACAGAGACATGATTGATTACAACACTAACTATCAGTGATTCACTTAAACTCCAACCCCTCTCCTCTCCCAGGAGGTCAGGGGTGAGACTGAAAATTCTCATCCTCTAATCAGAGGGTTGGTTCCCTTGGCAATCCCCTCACCACCATCCTTAGGTTACCTAGGGGCTTTCCAGAAAGTCACTTCACTAACGTAACAAAAGACAATCTGATCCTCTCCACACTTTGGAAATTCCAGGGGTTTTAGGAACTGTGTGCCAAGGGCCAGACAGAAACCAAACACAGATTTTTTATTACAAATCACAATGTCACACCACTATTCTTTAAAACTGTGGAAAACTGAACAATTATTCAATATGTATACGTGTGTGAGAGGAAGAAGAGAAAGAGAGAGAAAGGCAGAAAAAGAAATAGATAAAGATGGAAAGCAGAAGACTTGGTCCAGGGGTTGCTAAACAACCCAGGCCAAACTACACAGACCAAATCCAGCCTGCCCGCCTTTTTATATGCTTTTGTATGGCCTATGAGCGAAGAATGTTTTTTACAGTTTAAAATCTGTTTGAAAAAATCAAAAGAAAGATAATATTTAATGAAATGTGAAAATTAAAGAAATTAAAGTTTTAATATCTATAAATAAAGTTTTATTGGAGCACAGCCAAGCTCATTCATTTGCATATTGTCTATGGCTGCCTTGTGCTACAGCAGCAAAGTCAAGCGGTTGTGACAGAGACCACGTGGCCTGTACCACCTAAAATGTTTACCATCTGGTGCTTAACAAATACCAACAAACAAACAAACAAACAAAAACCCAACCCTGATTCAGACAAAATGAGAATTTAGAGAAATGGAATGATAGATGATGTTATTCTTCAAAAAGGGCCACGATGAGCCAATTAATAATGCTGATAGAAATATTTCTGAATATTTCCATAAATGATTGGGCATATAAAGTGTTCTTTCCTGATTTTATACCGAGGATACTGCGATATGTGCCCTGCACATCTATGTCACCCTGCCAATGCGAAGCTGGCAAACATAAACATACATCTTCATAAACATAATTCGATTTTCCATAGTTACAAATCAGAGGCTATAACAAGCAGGTATCTCATAAATGTGTGTGCCACAGATGGGAAAGTTTGGAGAGAATAAAGTCGGGGATTTTTTTTCCATTTCATTCTCTTAATTTATTTAGTATCATACTGTAAATTATTAAAGACACAGGTGCTCCTTGCAACATAGTTTCTATTGTTCTTTTAGCTATCACTTGCAGAGGATCAAGGTGCTGACAGGTAGCTCAACCACAGACTACAGTTTCAACAGGGACTCAAGAAGCTGGAACATTAGAGAGTAGGACTATGTATATTTTTCTTTAGTCTAGTATAGAAATAGATGCCAACAATAACAAAAAGCACTAACGACTTCAGTCTGCATTCCCCACCTACTGGGCATATCCAATCACAAGTTAAACGACACAAGAACAGCAGCTTAGATACAGTAAATACAGAGTGTTTTAGCTCTAAGCTAGATTGAATTTAATCTACCCTGAATGACATTCTGATTTTATCTGCTATAGAAAATCAATCATTCAACGTCTTTTCGTCTTTTCGGAGGTGGTTGTTAAATCCGTAAAAGTGGATGGGATTACCCAAGGAGAGTGACAGGCTGGGGACAGAACATTTGTCCTATGGGTTCACACCTGGGCCAGAGCTCCAAAAGCTGGGACGTGGACTGGGATAAGCCTAAGTGCTCTCGAGCTGCAGAGCATGGAGCCAAGAGATTTCCAAAAAAACAATGCCCAAGTGGGATAACTAGACATCAATTGCCTCCTGATGTCAGGGCCAAAATTATTTAATCTAACGGTAATCAAACTTTTAATGTGTAACTTTTAGTTATGAAGAAAGACAAGGAATAGAGAATAATGGATATCATGAAGGAAAGTCCAAAAAAAAATCAGAATATGAGGTTTCCTACAAGAAAACTGGTCTGTCTTGGAAAAGTCTATATTAGGGCAGGGTGGAGGGAGGAAGGATGGAACTACCCTAGATTAAAAGGAATTTAAGAGAGAAAATTTAAAAGATTTACATGTGATGCATAATTCTTGATTATATTTTGATTTTTAAAAATAGTTATTCTGGAAGAAACTGGGAAATATGAATATAAATAGAGTATTAAATTATATCAGGGATTTGTTGCTAAATTTGCTTGATGAGATTATGATATTGCACATATTCTGTAGGAATATGCGCTTTTTTTAAATTTAGAAATGTATGCTATAACATTTAGGTAAGTCCTTCTAGATCTATAATTTACATTAAACTAGTTTAGCCCTTTCTATATATAAAGATGAAACAATATCCGCACACAAATAGTAATTAAATGTGTATTAATTCTACTTTTTGCACGATTGAAAAACTTATACAAAATGCTTTAAAAAAATCCCTCTGGGCAAATAGATAGATAAGCCATTCAGCAGGCTTAGAAAGTCTTGATCTAAGGGTTTACACCAGCTAAGCTACAGAAAAAAAGAGGGCAGAGTAAGCAGATTTGGAAAAGAAGGTAGAAGACAGGACTACAGTGATGCCAAGAGGCTTGTACCTATCCAAGTGGTCTTCGAGGCCCTTATCATGGCTTTGGGGTTGATAACACATCAGGCATGGTTATGCAGAAAACTGTGTAAGGTCACAGAGAGCCTCGGCACCTCCTACCCCTCCTTCCCCTATCTGCACATTTCAACTTACTCCATTGTTGACCTTCCTGACAATTTTCTTTGGAGACCTTATTGATTTTTTACAGGAGTCTTTAGTTATACATCTCCTTTGCCTTTTGTAAATGTTTAACCTCATCAAAAAGCTCTGTGAACACCAGCATCATTCTCGTTTCTATCTCTTTTTTACTCCCATAGATCTTTTTCTTTTATATTTGAAATTTTCTTTTTGATAGCTCTCAAACTTCAGAGTTTTTTTTTTTCTTCCTCTATTTTCAAGCCATAAGAAAATGGCCATCTTATCTCTTATATGGAATCTGCCTTTCTAAAACTAAGGCAGCTGCCTCTGCCCACTAGTCCCTTCCCAGGACTGTATGAGGACTTGAAGGACAGCAATCCTTCCACCCCAAGGTCTAGTGCGTTGACCAATTCTTCTTTATGGTCCAGAATGAGCATCAAGGCAGCAGCTTCCAAATTTCTAACTCTAATTTCTGAAAAATTAAGTAGTCAACAAAAGTAGTAAAGAATTTAGCTTTGGATACTATATAGCTCAAAAAATTCAGCAGAAATCTGAATACCTGAATTCCCTGAAACATTCTGCATCTATGATCTGAGGAAAGACTAAGATTTTCTTGCCCTCCACATGGCCACCTGCGTTTGTCCTTTTATCCTCACGTGAATGCTCTACCATCCTGTCCTTGATGTTCTCAGGTATTCCTTTTCAACATACTTCATCACTCCCTTATCTACTGCCCAAATTTGCCATTGGTTTCCCAAAAATGAGGAAGAGAGTCAGCATTAGCAAAGAGAAATTTAACTTCCCATGAGAGATGACTCTACTATATCATGCTACTTTTCCTTCTAACCAACAAGGAAAGACAGATTGGTGAAAGAAATTCTTCTATTAGAAACTATTAGCTCCTATTAGTGAGGAAGGGGAAGCTAGACATCATTAACTATGTCCCCTAAGGGATTAGGTTTAGGAATGACAAATTAAACCCCAGTTTCTAGTAGAGAAATCTTGGTGGAAATAAGCTGACGAAAAGTACTGGGAGTGGGGGCCAAAACTAAAGGAGAAATAAACCCTAACCAAAGATGTGACTGCTATGGGCTGGTGGAACCCAAACCTAGTGAGTCACTTTGGCTTTCTTCTGAGATTTGGTGTCAGTAGCAGTCAAACCATTGTCTAAATGGAGCCACCACTATCACATTAAATGCCAGCCAAGTCCAACTGAGGGAGGATGCCCAGTCCAAAAGAACTTCTTGACCTGGGACTGGTATTGGTCCTAACTACTTACTTGTCAACTGCACCCACAATACACAGAAATCTATTTTTTAAAGCCTCTGTGTTAGGACTGCTTAGATTAGATTAACCCATATGTGTAAGTTAAGGGGGATTCTCCATAGACACCCATTTTCATTTAAAGAATACTTCATACATTTCAATTTATAGACGAGTAGGAGGAGCATTTTATGGAGAGTGCAGAAATATGTCATAGGTGAGGCTATAATAAAAAAGAGCAAGCAGCTATTCTAAATAAGTTTAAAATACTAGGTTCAGACTAACTCTAACTTAAGGTATTAAAGAACTTAAAAGCATGATCTCAGAGTTAGGTTAAAGATACTCTGAAAGAAAGAAGATCCAGATGGACAGAAATGGCAATGTTCAATCAGAATAAAAGAATATATAAACTACAAATGTGGATATGTGGCAAGATCTAAATAGTCAATAACTGATTATCATAGTTAGTTTGTGAACATCTATAAACAATGCAGTGATTGCCACAGCAATTGTATACTTTGAACCAATATCCAAATCATACCTAACAGTGAAATAAGACAGAAGAGATAATTCAGAAACAGTAAACCTGGAAAATTGAATACAAAATTTTCATTATTTCCAGATGATATAATTGTATAAACAGATAATTACAGGGAATCAATTGAAAACTCATGTTAATTAACAAGGCAGTTCAGCAGATTAGCTAAATAAAAGATAAATAAGAAAAATCAATAGCTTTTCTATGTTTTGTCAACCTCCATTAGAAACTTTAATGGAGGAAAATTCCTAAAGATGGCACCTCTCTGGTGATGCATGCGTGAACTGGCCTTGTTCAGTTTCCAAAGAAAACAGCTATGAAAATTCAGAAAAAGATGAACACTCTTAGTAATGCTGCAGATGAAGACTAGAGGCTCATCTATTGTGGGAATTGGGGAAAACTGGCACTAATAACGAGAACAATGAAGATCAAATGCTTGTTAGAATTTTTGGTCAAGTCACATACATATTTTACATGATTCACCAAGCCGTCAAAAAATAGTACTTCACTTTTTACCTAAACAATTATAAAAATAAAGGATCAAGCATTTTTCAAAATCAAAGTTTAAAAACTAGTAAAATTTAAAACACTATAAAATTTAAAAATAATCTGGAGAGAAATGAAAATAATAACAACAAAATTCATCCATATAGCAAAAGATAGATGAAAAAGAAGGAAGAGGAGTAAGGGGACAGGGAGGAGGACTAAATAAAAAAATATAAAGTGTGTATGAGAGTAGTAGGCAAAAAAATCAATTATGGCAGTAAATGAAAATGGATTAAAAACAGTCTCCAGTACTGAACCTTAAAACACAACCACACTGCATTTATAAGAATTGCACTTAAGAAAATGTGGCATTAAAAAAAAAAAGCTTAAGAAGTTAGGAATGTAAAAATATTTACCAAACACAAACATAATATAAAAATTAAACAATATCAAAGTGATGAAAATGCAAAGATAATCAGCAAGTGAAAGAATAACATATAAAAATAATAAGAAAAAAGTATAACCAGCATGAACCATTAAAAGCAACAAAACAGTGTAAGAGTAACATTTTTTTAATAAATACAAGGAGAAACTGACAACAACACAACCTATGGGAAACAACACAGTGTTCTCAGTTTTTGATCAATTAGGAAGAAAGTAGGTCTGAATAAGATAATAGCATAGATCAAATTTTTGGGTCACAAATAGCACTTTGAAAGTACATAGTTAACACTTAGCAGAAGAGGAGCTTCTTTCATTCATTCAATAAGCGTTAATTGCAACCTGTATGCAAGACAATCTTAGTACCCTGTGTAAAGTCATAAAGAGAACTCCAAGACTCCCCCAAAGCAGCATTTATTTTGGCTATACTGTCTGATCACAATGTAACAAAACCAGAATTTAACACTCACTCTCTCTACCTCTCTCTTTCTCTCTCTCTCTCTCTCTCTCTCTCTCTCTCTCTCTCTCTCTCTCTCTCTCTCTCTCTCACACACACACACACACACACACACACACACACTTTCTAATTATTCCTGGGAAGAACTGAAATCAAAACTGCAATTCATAGTATTTAGAAATTAATGGCAATGAAAGCATTACATATAAAAACTTATGGGGTATAAGATAAATTTAACGTAGATGTCAATCCATGGTTTTAAATGATGACATTATTAGATAAGAAACATTATAACTTAATAACCAAAGCATTCAACTCCAGACAGAAAGGTGAAATGGAGCATAAGTAAAATAAGTCCGGTTAGGATATAAAAAGTTAAAAGTCCATCTTTTTACCCTAACAACCAAAACAAAAGTCATCCACAAAATCATAATATATAAGCCAATTAAAAATCTGAGGTTACAAAGAAACCTAAGTGAATTAATTCAAGAAATGAAAAAGCCCTTTTTTTTTTTTCAAAAAAGACCACAGCTGCTTATATCCCAGGCATCGTGACAAGAATGAGGACAAATGTACCACAGATGGTTTAAGGAGGAATGAATAGAACTTTTAACAAACTTTTAACCACCATATGGAATTACACACTAGAATTCAAAGGAGCCCTAGCCACAAAGTGTATCTGCACCCACATGCCACCCTCTCCCATAGTTCTTCACCTAGTACAAAGATGATTCCCCAGCAACTCAAAAAGCTGGCAGTCAAAATATAAAGAATAGAAAGATCATCCATAGTTTAAAAAAGAAAAAACCTGATGGCTCACCTGTAAAGCACTAAGAAATTTCTGGAATCTTGCCAGGGCTTAGACTCCAAATACTATTAAAGGGAAAGTTCTGGATCAGCCATTGGGCCAGTGGTGAAGAGAGTAAAACAAAAGCTAAATAAATTAATTAATAATAGACCAACACAACAACAACAGGTGACCACATTAATTTAGGTGCCACTCTAGCAATATGGCAAAAGAAGTGTTGTGACCTTTTTAGAAGGTAAATACTATTAACTTCAGTGTCTAGCATCCTTTTATACAAAATGCCCTCTTTGCAATCAAACACTATGAGACACACAAAGAAGCATAAAAATGTGCCTGGGGCCAAACAGAAAATAGAAAAGTATCAATAGAAGACCCAAAGATAGCTCAAAGGTTGGAATTATTAGAAAGGGACTTTAAAATATCTGAGAAAATTGCTAAGAGATCCAGGTGAAAATGTGGGCAATATGTATGAAGATCTAGGGAATTTCAACAATGAGATGGAAGCTGTAAAAAGAGAAAAAGAGGGCACCTGGGTGTCTCAGGTGATTAAGTGACTGCCTTCAGCTCCGGTCATGATCCTGGAGTCCCAAAATCGAGTCCCACATTGGGCTCCCTGCTCGGCAGGGAATCTGCTTCTCCCTCTGACCTTCCCCCTCTCATGTGCTCTCTCTCTCTCTCTCTCTCTCTCTCTCTCTCAGATAAATAAATAATATCTTTAAAAAAATTTAAAAAGAAAAAGAAAAAAAAAACAGAACCAAAGGAATGCTAGAAATGGAAAATATATCAGAAATGGTGAATGGAAATATCAAAGTAAACACTCTCATTTTATTCTATTTTCCCAAATATATTTATTTATTTGTTTGTTTGTTTGTTTGTTTGTTTATGAGCAAGAAAGTGCTCTCCTGCACACGCACAAATGAAGGGAGATGTAGAGAGGGAGGGAGAGGGAGACAATCTTAAGCAGACTCCATGCTGAGCACGAAACCATCCTGGGGCTCTGGATCTCAGGACCATGAGATAATGACTTAAGCCTAAACCAAGAGCAGGGCACTTAACCAAATGAGTCACCAGGTGCCCTTCTCACTTTATTCTTGATCTTAGGGGAAAAGGACTCAGTGCTTGACCGTTAAGTATGACGTTAATTGCAGGGTTTGGGGAGAAGGGAGCAGGATGAGTTTTGTTTTGTTATGATGTGTTCAAGTTGAAAAAAGAAGCTCCCTTTTTGGTTTACTGGGAGTTTATTTTATTATGAGTGAAGACTGAATTTTGTCACATGTTTTTCTGCATCAGTTTAGATAATACAGTTGGCATCACAGGTGGGATTCTCTAGAATGACCCTGACTCACTAAAGCATGGTGAAAGCATGAATTGGGAAAAGGATAGAGGGGAAAGAATGGTAAGCCATTAATGCCTAGATCACTTCTAAGCCCCTGTGAGAGGAGATGGCAGTTACTTCACCATTTGTTACTGGAGGTAAAAGTTACCAATGGAATTTAGAAATATAGATTCAACTCCCAAGGAGCTGGCTCACTGGATACATAAAAAAAGTGCAAAATCATGACAAACAAGCTAAATATACTGTCCTTCAGTTATTTTTATCTGTTATAGCTAAAATCAAAGTAAAGAAAGTGTTGGGGGTAGATTCTGGTGCATTAAAAAGATTTTGACCTAAGATACAATCATTCACCTTAGCACTGCTACCAGAGGGAAAAATTATGCTGGAAAAACAAATGGCACTTCTATAACCTCTGGTCACCAAAAAGTAGGCAAGGTTGTGGGGGGACGAAAAACTACTAAAGCCAGGGATTATACGGTGAAGGAGTGGTCTCATTTATGATGTTATCAGCTTCCTGAAGAATCTTCACTAATTGGATTGTGAGAGTGACTAACTTAGCAGCACTTGTTTTGGTTTTGTACAACGTAGAATGGAAGAGCATATTTGGGTTGATGCAAGACCCATAGCTCACTATTGAACAATTACAACATTCACAGATTACTCGTACAGTTTTCCCATGGAGGAGAAAGTCTCCAAACATAATTGGCAAGTAGACCACATCAGGCCACCACTGGTAACTCTGAGAGGTTATCAATGGATCCTTAATAGGACCAGAGAGTCACTCTGGACAGAGATTTGCATACTGGGTGGTAGATGCAAATGCTCAAAACACTGTAAAAGGATTGGAAAAAAAATTTGCTACACGAATTTGGGGCACCAAATTATATTCCTTGAGAGTAAGGAATAAAGTTTACAGTATGAGATCAATTTAATCCTAATTCTTAAAATGTAACAGTGACTTCCAGTGCTTGGAATTTGTTTGTGATGAACTCTTATGTAACTATGATAAAGGAATTATATTATTCTATTTTATTAACTGGAACACCTGCTTCTTTTTATGTAATCCTTTATTTATCTGCTCTCTACCTTTAAGTCCTCATAAATTGCATTTTCTTCATAAACTGTGTGGTGTCGAGAGAAGTAGCACAGAGCAAAAGCACAAAAATCTGTAAAGATAATGAACATGATAATGTTGATGACAATGACTGAGATGCAGATAAAAAATATACATTGCTAATTAAAAACTTAATTTCCATTTCATTATGAAAGAGTATCTAAGAACAATGAGGATAAAATAGAAGTTAACAGAGAGAAAATACAAGGATTTTTAAAATCAAGATTCAAAAGGGAAGTGGGAGAGAAAGCAAAGAAAAAAATCACTTAACAGAATCACTCAGTAAAACATATAATAGGAAACAGGAAATGCTGAAGGCACTGATACAATGACAATTATATCCACGTCTCCCATTAAGTTTCTATTTGTTGCCTCAGGTAGTCTCAACTCACACTCCTGGGAAACCTCATTCTTTTTTTTTTTTAATTTTATTTTTATTCTTTTCCCAAGGGGTACAGGTCCGTGAATCATCAGGCTTACATCTTTCACAGCATTCACCAAAGCACAAACCCTCCCCAATGTCCATAACCCATCCACCCTATCCCTACCCTCCCACCCCCCAGTAACCCTCAGTTTGTTTTGTGAGATTAGAAGTCTCTTATGGTTTGTCTCCTTCCCCATCCCATCTTGTTTCATTATTTTTCCCTCCCTACCCCCCACAACCCCCCACCCTGCCCCTCAAGTTCCTCATATCAGAGAGATCATATGATAATTGTCTTTCTCTGATTGACTTATTTCGCTCAGCATAATACCCTCCAGTTCCATCCATGTCGTTGCAAATGGCAAGATTTCGTTTCTTTTGATAGCTGCATAGTATTCCATTGTATATATATACCACATCTTCTTTATCCATTCATCTGTTGATGGACATCTAGGTTCTTTCCATAGTTTGGCTATTGTGGACATTGCTGCTATAAACATTCGGGTGCACGTGCCCCTGAGGATCACTACCTTTGTGTCTTTAGGATAAATACCCAGTAGTGCGATTGCTGGGTCGTAGGGTAGCTCCATTTTCAACTTTTTGAGGAATCTCCATACTGTTTTCCAGAGTGGCTGCACCAGCTTGCATTCCCACCAACAGTGTAGGAGGGTTCCCCTTTCTCCACAACCTCGCCAACATCTGTCGGGGAAACCTCATTCTTAAAGTTTGGTTTACTTATTGTCTTGTCCTTTTTTGGTTTTGTTGTTGTTGTTTTTGTTTTCTTTTGAACTATTAAATTCTCCAACAATGGTATTAAAACAAAATCCCTAACATAGATAAGAATTTCTCATAGTAGGAATTTGATTGTTTTGTGAATGTATTACTTCATTATTTTGATTTTGATTGAGTACGGGATGAGATAAACGGGCCTTTCTATTTTACAGCAATTTATTAAAGATGATATTTATTCCTTTATATTCGGTAAACTCCCCACTTTGTAAATCTTTCCCATAGTTCTTAATACCATGGTGGTGATGGAAGAAGTACCAAAGAAACTATAGGCCACCCCCAGGCTAACAGCATCCAGGGATGTAGCCATCTATGTTAAAGCTGGAAAGGATTTAAGATTTGATCTGGTTGAACTTCCTCAATTTGATACAGGAGAAGCTTTAAGTCCACTGAGACTCACTCAGAATCACACAGGTGGTTAGCTCAGCTCAGAGTGAAGCTATAATCTTCTTACCACATTTTGCTACTCCCACTCTTTCTGCATTTCTTAATCTATCATATCCTATACCAAACTGGAAATCAGTTTGTATTAGCCCGGGTTCTCCAAAGAAACAGAATCAACAGGATGTGTACATATATAGGAAAAGATGTATTATAAGGAAGCAGCTCACATGATTATGGAGGTTCGCCAGTCCAAAATCCGCAGTGTGGGCTGGTAGGTTGGAGACCCAGGACAACTAATGGTGCAGATGAAGTCCAGAGTTAAAGAAAATTCACACAAGGATCCTAAAGACATACTTACCTTAAAAAGTCAGGCAGGAACTTTTGTTCAAGCCTCAAAGTGTGTGGATGAGGATGAACTTAGAGATACCAAAGTCCCATCACTGTAATTCTGATGAGGATGTGATAATTAAGACAACAATGAAATTATTCAATTGCAATAATTGTTATTATCTGTCATTCCTATCTTCTGGTTCATTTGGCTTTCTAATCTGTACTCACAAGCACTAAGTTCACTTTGAATACAACTCAAGGATACTGCTTTATTGCAAAGTGACTCGAATATGAAACTAGTCTTTTTAGGGGCACCATCTGTTGTTCATGACACTTTAAATGGAGGAGATTTCAGTTGCTAAATATTCCACAGAAACATATGAAGAGAATTCAAAGAGTTTAAGTTTCTAAGAAAATACAATGTCCCCTAAGCATGAAATGAAACCCTTTCTTCAAAGTGTTTGCAATAACAAAGAAGTGTTTAATCATACTTGATATACATAAATCTTTTCTGGAAAAACAAAATAACACATGAACTAAATCAAGTCTACTGTAAAGCAAGTGGAATGATGAAAATCATTGATATTCTTATTTATAATCACGTAAGGACAGAAACAGATGGAGGTAAAGCAATTTGCCCCAAATCAAATGATTCTCAAAAGGCTAACTGATGTGCTCCCCTTACTCAAGTCATAACTATGAGTCAATTGTACAAGGACAAAGTTGAGCTTTGGAGAGTAAGTGGTCTATCAGTATTTCTCTCAAGGGGTTAATCAGACTTCTTGGCTTCAGCAACTCATTTTTAAATGACTTGAATATGTTAGAATGTCCCAAAGGAATAATTGATGAATAATAATTACTATTCCAAATCACTTGCAAATAAGTAGTTACCAGATAAATGTTTAGACAAAAAGAATACCTATTAGTAATGTTTTGAGTTCCTTAGATGAAAGGTTTTCAAAAAACAGCTCGGTTGGACTATTACAAAAGAATAGAAGCTGCCATCTTTTGTGAACCACTCTAATCTATAATAATCTACCCTGTCAATAAACCAGTTAAACTGTGNCTAATTACTATTCCAAATCACTTGCAAATAAGTAGTTACCAGATAAATGTTTAGACAAAAAGAATACCTATTAGTAATGTTTTGAGTTCCTTAGATGAAAGGTTTTCAAAAAACAGCTCGGTTGGACTATTACAAAAGAATAGAAGCTGCCATCTTTTGTGAACCACTCTAATCTATAATAATCTACCCTGTCAATAAACCAGTTAAACTGTGGCTTTGTTGGAGAGCTGGGGTCAGAAAGTATTATCGTAGATTGTCATTTTGCTCTCTACATGGTGCACTACACATCATTTTAAAATGATATGCTGTGTTCAATATTTTATATGACTGAAGGATAACTCTTGACTTGAATTTATTGCCACACATAGTTGCAACTACATCATATAATATTACTTCAAATACTATTTCCAAGATATCACCTAGCATAACTGATGATAAACTATTATATATATATATATATATATAGTCTCATTTTTCATTTGCTGCTTTATTGCTTTATGGTTATCTAAAATATTTTACACCTGGAAAATTCTCTGACAACTTTACATACAATCTAATTATGCTGCAGTTGGATAACTAAAAAGAAAACTTGCTGCCTTTATTAAAACTATTTTAAGGTTTTGTTTTGTTTTTACCTTGCAGTTGCTATGATTTTGGAAAGAAGCTCTTTGTTTTGGGACAAAAATCAATGCTTTCTTATTGCAAACACTTGCTTTCAATATGGCTGAGAAAAAAATCAGGACAGAAATCGTTGCTTATATTTATCTCTGAATTACTGTATACTTGTATATTTACAATATTACTATATTACTTGTATAAATATCAATTCATCCTGAATTTCAGCTAAATTTTTATTTAATTGTTCTCAACTTTCCTCACAGTGACTATTTCAACACTCGCACTTCAAAAATAATCTTATATTCCATAATTTAAACTGGCAACTTCTCTCAACAAAAATCAATGAGGCGCTTTCCAAGACATTGCATCATTCAGTATATAGAAAACTCAATAAGCCAAGAGTTTTCTTATTAAAAGAGAGAAGAAATTTATCTAATATGAGCAAAGATCACACAATGATTGCAGAAAACACTTATCTCTTTGATATAAAAATACTATCAAAAATCTGAAGACAGATTTCACAAAAGATTTTTTTTTTGCTTTTCTGAAACTGTTTTGACAGTCCAGCAATGTAATATTTAAGTATAGAGACTGCGGTTTTATTTATTTTTTTAAAAGATTTTGTTATTTGAGAGAGACAGAGATAGGGAGAGAGAGCGCAGTGGGAAGGATGGAAGGACAGGGAGAACGGAGGCAGAGCTTGATCCCAGGACCCCAAGATCACGACCTGAGCTAAAGAGAGAGACTCTTAAGGGACTTAGCCAACCAGGCACCCCTGCTGTTCTATTTATTTTCTCACAATTTTAATAGAACCTCTTAAAGGGATATGGAACCCATCAACTAATTACTACAGCTTCTAATCTTACACTCAAGGTCATTTGGGCACAGTGATTATTGTGTTAAAATAGAAACTACATTAATCAAGGTAATTCTGTGTAACTATTTTGTGAAGTAGATGCCCAATCCAAAAGGCATTATATTTTGCCATTTAGGATCACATGCCAGTATACTGTAATTAATAAAATGTTGTAAGGTTCTACAGGAATAATGTGCATAGATCAAATACATGATTGTCTAATGAACATTTACCTAAGAATAACCTCTGAAAGCACTGTGTGTAATATTATATTTCAAGTAGACATAAATCAAGAAGAAAGATGATCCAGGGATCAGAGAAGCCAGGTATTTGTGTCTCCCTCGGTCAAGGGAAGAGAAAGTCCATGTAACTTAAGGTAAATTAATTGGTGTCTAGTTCTCATCCCCCTTTCCCACCTCCATAAAATAAAAATGATGGCGTTTGCCAAGCATCGCAGGAACGCCAGATATGAAAAGATTACCTTGTTCACATACACTCTAAATACTACATTCTCAAAATATTCCATTTCATAACACTGTGTTATGATAACTTTAGTTTCCAAAGTCAATTTTATATTTTTTGGTAGTTATTCTGTAAGGAAAGAAGTTTCTAGGAAGTTGATTGAAATGACCTCTGTAAACTTACAGAAGTCTACAGGGGGGAAATGACCTTAAGAATGCAGAAGAATCACATTTTACACCTTAAATTTACACAATGTTATTTATTAATTATGTCTCAATAAAGTTGGAGGGGGAGAGAGAAATAAAGAAGAGGGGGAGAAAAGGCAAATAAACATCCAGGCCTACTGTGTTTATACAATTTTAATGGTTTGCATGTAAAGAGTAATGAGAGGGGAATTATGTTAAGGAATGGAATATGGGTGGATTAGCAGAAAGAGGAATTAAAGCTTTCCAGAAACTTAACATGTTAAATTATGGCAATAGTAAAATTAATGATTAAAATGAAATCAAATCAAGCACTTAAATAAAATATAAAGAAACATTCAATCTTTAGGAAAAAAGGTAACATCTTTGCAATTGCAAAATCTATAACCAAGGTTTTCAAGAGTTTCTGTTCTCATGAATAGGTTTATAGACATCTTTTATAGCCATTGCTAACTTACAATATAATAAGTAAATCACCAACAAAATTACCACTGGTCCTTCATGAATTCTTCCATGTGTTTAGGTAATAGCTCCTACTAGATGTCTGGCTCTGAGTTAAACTCAGATTAGGAATATTAGGAAACTCTTACATAATTTATTATTGAAAATTTCAAAGAAGAAAATATGTATGATCTCTCAGGGGATCCTGCAAAATCAACACCTATTTTGAGCTTAAATGTAAGTCATTTAACTTAATTTCTAAAATAAGGTGTATGTATTAGAAAGGAGGAAACAAATCTATCCTAGTTTGCAGATGACATGATTTGAAATTCCAACTATCTGGGGCACACATTCACCCTCTGGACAAATCACTATGCCTTGGGGTAGAGAACTAACAATGGTCCAGCTTGAGCATATGTCTGACTCCAGAGGGTACTTACTTAGAAACTCCACTAGAAATCTGTGTATTAGATAACATTGGTTCTCCTAATGAAGAAAAGGGTTATTAGCAGAAGATGGGGGAAAGAAATGCTAGACATTAATAAATAAAAGGGAAGTATCATACTGGTTTATTATGAGGCTTTAAACAAGACTATGCATATAAATACTTAGCACCATGCCTGGTACATAATAAGTGCTCATTAAATGATAGTTATTAAAGTGGGGACTATCTCTCCCTCCCCAGATGCTCCTGCTTTTGCCTGTGAAGAATGACTGTGTTTTTGGTTCAGAAGTACTGAGAAGGCAATTTCCTATCTCAATGTCGATCTCTGTCTCTCTCTCTCTTTCACTGGACAGCAAAACTGACTTATCTGAGTGATTGCTAAGTTTTAGAAAAACACTAGGCAAGAGTAATTCTCCCCCCGGATGCCCTTCTTGCAATAGCCTGTCCCCCCAGGCAGGGAAGTCTATTCTTGCCCTGCCCCTATGCAGGAAGCACGCAAGATCAAAGCTCTACTACAAGTCAAAACTAGAAGCTGGCCTCTTCCTTTGGATATAAAGCATGTTGATTCCTCACACATGTAGCCAGATGTCTACTTTAAGGCTCTTCTTAAATGTCAATGCAAAATACTAGCTATAAGGGCAAGTCTCAGGAAATTTGATAGTGGTGGCAGGTCTATAGTCCAGTTTTATCAGAAAACAAAATACAAAACAAACAAAAAACCCAGTATCATGCTTCTGTAGATATATATATGTATGTATATATACATATATAGACATATATACACATATATATGTATGTATATATATTCTTTACGGAATCTAAACTCAGAGGGAGAAAGGTATGATTAATCATCATGTATTTCATTGACAGACATCTTCAAGATCACCAGCATTAGCTGCTATTATTTTTATTGATATATGGCACAGCATTAAACAAGGAAGAGATTACAGTGAATTCTTGGTGTAATTTTAGGTTTAGTCACAGTCTTCGGATCACCCACAACGCTTTACAAAAAGTTATCTGATAGAAAGAACACATACACAACAGAGTGTAGCCAAGGGGGTAGCACTAGGACTATTAAATATAATAGCTGAGATTTTGTAGATGATAGGGTACTAACCCTACATTTTTGTGATACAAGGGAATTAATCAAAAAAATATCTATATAAATAGACAAATAAGCCAAGTTTTAGAATCTAAAAGTCTCCCCCACCCCCAAAAAAGGTTAGGCATAACTTTTGTAAAGGAATGATATCAAGGTATCTTAATATGGGGTTAAATATATACCAGAATTAATTAAGTCCCCTGGAACATACAGGCATATACTTTTTCAGAGAAGAAAGCCAAGCAGAAAGGAGTAAAATCAGAGTGAGAATTAGAAAGGTATAAAATCACAGGAGAGAAGACTTTACCTTCAAGGGAAAAGCAATGTTTTGAAAAAACAAAACTTTTAAGTATATGAGAAAGGATTTGAGGCTGTATGGGAAGACATTATTTTGAAATAATTAAGATATACAAAGAAGGTACAAAGAGGTAATTTTTCTATATTGTGAGTAAACAGACCAAATGACCACTGAGTCTCTCCCAGCTTCGTGAAATTGTTTAAAACAAAGTCTCTCCATAACTCTTTAATGAAATGAAAGTGGTTTAAGTTAATGCTTTTAGCCACTGCTTTAACACTCTCGGCTTAAACTACAATTCTCTTTTACTTCATTAAGTACTATAGAATTTCAAAGAATTTATATATTTAAAAAAATTAAACTGTGATATAAAGTTTGCCTTCTCTAGGAAAATGTATCAGACAGTAGCAAGAAATGTGAATCTGCAAGAAAACAAGTCTTCACTACCACCAAGACAAAAAGTATCTTATTTTTATTCCTTCATTAAGACTACTGAAAATCTATAATTTCTAGAATCTGGAATATCTAAAACTCATTAAGAGAATGCTGTTCACTGACTATGGAATTTTACATCCAAATAATTTAGAATATTTTTAATATGTCAATCCAATGACACCAAAGTGATATTCATATAAATATCTATATAGAGCAAATATTTTTGGTCTATATAGACCAAAAAATAAGTTTGAATCTGCACAGGTAGCATGACTAATCTTGAATATTATATAAATAACAGATACAAAAATATTCATTTACAAAGAGTCAGAAGTACACACAAAATTCTTTTGATGAGATGCCAAGGAATGCACCAAAGATGCAAGCTCTTTCTTCTGATGTCATGGATGAATGCCAAGTAATTCCATAACTTTCATTTTGACATATGTATAATAGAGGAAAAATGCTTAGGTTTTTCTTTGCTTAGTGAGAGAAAAAGGACTGCCTAAGAATTTAAACTAAGATATGTTAATGAAACATAATTCTGGATCTTATTTTGAGAAGTTTACAAAATTTCGAATATGACTGGGAGGATTGTTCAAGGGAGTAAAGGAGATACTATAAACAAACAAAAGTCAAGGAAAGAGATAATCATAAGGAATCTCCAAGGTAGAGATGAACTGTAAGAAGAGTGGTTTTAGGTTATTTTCTGTTGTCTACTATGCTGTAGACTGCCACAGTGATTTCAAATGTTCAATTAAAGTATATTTTATCCACATGAGGCTAAGCAATATGGGAGGCCCATGGTCACTCGCTGCCAAAGTTAGGCAGAAGTCAGACAGTAGCTTCGAGAGGGATATAACAAGCAGGATTAAGAATTTAACATGAAATCCCACAGAGAAGTGGCTAGGAGAAAAAAGACCCCCTCACCTATGCTACATCTGGAATCTTCAATCTGTCACAAAATGGCCAAACTTTCAAGTTCCTGGCTTGCTTACATACAAATAGAAGGCTGCACTGCCCACTATTTTCAGATAGACATTTAATTTTTTCATGAATCATTCCTTTTGTTCCAAGTTACTTAAAGTTTTAAGTCACTGCTATTCTTGCATTTCAATTATAAATTAGTGTTAGTCTACATCAGTTATATTTGCCCAGGGCTATGAGTTAACCCTGTAATATTAACTGTACTTATGGGCTATACTTTCCAATAACTAGATTTTAGAGCTTAGAATTTATAGTTCTTGCAGCTCAAATACAGAATTATCCATTTTCCTGGCTTGAAAGCAGATATAAACCTAATATCTCAATAAAAATATGCTTATGCATTGAAACTGCAATGTTCTCCCTACCACAAGTAGTAGCAGATAGAGTAGGTGGGTCCCAGGCTTACTTGTCCAGCCCAGGAAGAACTCTACAAAAAACTTGAAGAATTCGAGATACCTTCAAATTTGTGCTCTCTAGTGAGAATAAAGCTATCATTTTCTAGTATGCCTAGGTTTGTACCATCATATCCTAACTGGGTTCTTCACAATGTCAGGCAAATTTTATATATCACACAAGTTGGAAAAAGAGAAAAATTATAGCTGTCATTCTATTGAATGAAATAGATCTACTACCTGAACTCTTCTCTCCATATTAGTTATAGATGCATATCAGATCCAATTTAAGATTATCTTTCATGAGCCAATTGGAATAACATGAGAAAGCAATAAGAACCATTTACACTGTACAACTGATTATCTTCATACATCACTCATGTAAAATTACATTACCCTTAGAGATAAATTTTTGAGAACTAAAGACAGTAATCTCTCACCTCCAAATTTCCTTCATCCCTCAAATTACCTTCACATAGTTTCTTGGTAACCAAAGGCACAAGATGGAAAAAAGGTGAAAATTTTACCTAATTTCTCAAATCCATGCATTTAACATTAAATAACAGAGAATATATAATCCTGGTATTATACTTCCCACATTGATCAACCAGACAGTGATACAGTGTAAAAGGAGGCAAAATATATCTTCTTAATTTGTATTGTTTTCAGGTTAACATGTAGAGCATATGGCTACCATGGAAATAAGCTAAAAACGTCACAAGAGGTAGCAAAGAGCTGCAGATAATTAATTCATGTCCCTAAACTATGGATGTAGAATTTTAAAGGTTTCTATTTATAGACTATAGGGATTACACTGGAGTATGTGTTTATGTGAGTAGAAATTCAGAAAGTACAATTATGAAAAATTAATGAAAGGAAAGTAAGTTTAAGCATGATGTTATCTTTCCTCACAGGGCAAAATGAAAATATCCAATTATTACTATTATTCCCCCAGAGAAAGAAGTTAAAGTAGAATGATCCAGTGTTGGTAACCTCACACTGGATAGGCAGTCAACCTCTCAAACACCAGCCCCTGGGCTCTCATAAAGGCAGAACAAGGTGATTCACATCTGTCAAACAGATTGTATTGTCTTACTGCAGAAGATTATTTCCTCTGGGAAAAAAGAATGGATGTGAACCTCTTGGTTTTCATAAGAAAATTTAGGTTCTGACTTATCAATAAAGGGATTTATAAAACATGGGGTTACCCTGAGTAGAAGGGTATGCTTTCAAGTCTTTTCAATGGAGAAGTATAATTTCTTATGGCTTCTTGTTGATTACCTAATTAAATACAGGTCAAGGCTTTCATTCTGAAAATGCTAACATTTTCTGGGCAAGGTCCTTTTCATGGTCCAGGTTGTCGTGTGTCATGGGAATAACAGTTACACATCCGCTTCACCAACTTTCTAGTCCTACACACGTCTGTTATTCTTGACCACCCCAACCAATGAGTAGCCTGATTGATGTGCTGTTATCTAACACACGCAGGATTTCCTAATCCACCTAACTAGCCTCCCATCCTGGCCCCAGAAGGACTTGTTCCAACTTCAACCCCTGACATGTCACTTATATTTTCCGATTAATAATTCAATGGCTAGAGCTAAAAAATTTTAAGCAATTAATTGAGTTTTGACAGTTTAATCTTCTTTCCTGACCAATGGCAATACAAGAGTAGTAAACACATGAAATACTGAAGGCTTTCTCTGAATGTCTGCACCCCATGTTTGCAGGGTAGGATTTTTAAATATACAGCAGAGTCAATCAGAAAATGAAAAATTGTTTCTGGTGGTGAGAAATTTATAAAGGACTAAATCATATAAAAAAGCAAACTTATTTTTTCCCTAAAATTGTCAGTTGGTTAAAAATTCATTGAATTTTGTTGGATTCTGACTCTAATGACTTCCCTGGATAATTCCTGAATGCTTATAGCAATATGGCTAATATTAAACTTTCACCATCTTAAGATTGCTAAAGATAGATGGGAAGATTTTATCAGTTCTTGTTTGGTTTTACGATGGATAAATTTTTTTTTATTACTTCCAGTCATTTCACAGAACTTCAATCCTATTTCGAAGGAAAAGAAATAGTTGTTAACTGTGCTTTAGAAATTAGGATTAAGCTGCCAGTAACCTTGATGTCAGACAGTGAAACAAGCAATAAAATAATGAAATGCAAAAAGACAGTCTCATGTTGGACAAGGTAAGTCCTAGTCCTCTCCTCTAGAATCCATTAAAAGAGCATTTTGTTTATTAATTCGTTTGCTCTCTCATGTAAAAATAAGAATTAGTCTCTCTAAATCCAACTTAGAAATTACATGGTTTTGATCTCTTGCTATTGTCCTTAAATTAATAAGTTAAGAAGAGTTTTTCTGAGGTAGTACTACTACTATACACTATTCAAGACATGAAACTGACCCTGCTGATATTCCTACTGACTCGAAAGAAATTCTAGAAAAAATTATACCTGAAAGCTGTCAATTATGAACACTCAGACATTTTAACTTCTTTATATCTTCATTGAAAATATCCCAATAAATCTGGATCCAATTCATTTTTTGTTATTTTCCAAATTTTTCTAATGAAAATTGTTTCCTATTATTTTGGCCGTGATCACATAGTGGTTAGTACTCTGCATTTTGCGTTTCTTTTTACTTTTATCGGCAAGAATTGTTTTGATATTCCCACCTTATTTTTCAAAATCCATTTACTTTCTGTACATAGACTGCCTGCTTCAGGTCTAAACAACATATTTTATTGTCATAAGAACACTTAATATGAGATCTATCTTCCTAACAAATTTTAAGCTTACAGTATATTATTGTTGACTGTAGATACAATGTTGAGGAGCAGATCTCTAAAGTTTATTTGTCTTGCTTAACTGAAACTTTGTGCCTGCTGCTTAGGAACTCCCTATACAATAATTATTGATGTCAAGCCTCTCCAAGAATTTTAACGAAGTCATGTTGATTAAACCTAAATCCCCATATTTTCTTATCACATTCTTAAGATTACTCATCTTAAATACATTTTTCTTAAATGCTTATTTAATATCCAAATTTTAATCAAAGTTTCAGAATTTAATACAGATATCATTTATGAATGGCTTTACTTTTGTAGTACTTTTATTTTATTAATATAAGGTAACTCAATATTCCAGGTGATTAATATTCACTTTTAATTTTTATTCTTTTTTTTTAAAGATTTTATTTATCTATTTGACAGAGAGAGAGAGAGAGATCACAAGTAGGCAGAGAGGCAGGCAGAGAGAGAGGGGGAAGCAGGCTCCCCACTGAGCAGAGAGCCTGATGCAGGGCTTGATCCCAGGACCCTGAGATCACGACCTGAGCCGAAGGCAGAGGCTTAATCCACTGAGCCACCCAGGTGCCTCTTAATTTTTATTCTTTTTTTTTTCTTTTTAGTCTTGATTTGGTAACATTTGCAAAGAAATTAAGAGAAAGTTACAACCATCTTGAGAGTCATTAACTACTTTTCCCAAATAAGACTCCCGGCCATCTAAGTCCCCCCTGCTACAGGTGAAGGACAGGACTGAGTTTGTTCTCTCTTAGAAAAGAATGATCTTCATGAAGCTCCCTTCATTTGACTGGTAGTAGAGAGTGTTCCTGGACTTAATATGGAAACCTTAAGAAATAGAAATATGACTTCATCTTGGATACAGTCTAAAAAAAGACATTACTGAATATCTTTTAATTATTTAAAAAAACATTTATTAACATATGTATCTACCAGCAACATGAGAGATCCTTATGGCAATGTTCTGTATTCTGACTGCATCAATGTCAATATCCTGGATGTGATTTTCTGCTATAGTGTTATAAGATGATACTACTGGGGGAAACTAGGTAAAGAGCACTATCTCTTCATATTATCTTTTACAACTGTATATGAATCTACAAGTATCTCAAAATAAAACCTTTCATGTATCTAAAGTGCTCACCTAATCCCCTCTGCCCTTTTCTGGAAGTTGGCAGACGTGAAGAAAATCTACCTCAGTGTTGTCCCAAATCCAGTATTTTCTAGAATAAAGCTCTGTTTTCAATTTTCTCTTATATTTTGGCTCAGGAGTACTGAATTCTAGGCTCAGCTTTGCCAATAAATGAAGATCTAAGCCATATCATTTGTTTTCTCAGTTTTCTCATGTAAAATGACAAATTGAGCTAGATAACTTGAAAGCGTTTTTTCCTTCCCTAAAACTCTATGATTCCAGGTACACTGAGCTAGTGCTAAGTGTTTTTCAATCAAATTATAGTAACTCTGACACATTATCAAAAGTGAGTCCTTAAGTAGGATATCTAACAACAAAGCCAATACCATGGGCTCCTGGGGCTTTCATCTATTGATCAGCAATTGAAAGCTTTGGAGTAGAAAGAAAGAGCACTTCAGGAATCCTTTAACAACTCAATCTCCTCTGGTCCACAGCAAGTAGTTTTTCCCATCCTCCTCTCAGTATGTAACAACCTAGGAGATCTTTACCTCAACATTTTGATACTTTCCCAATGTTCCTAGTAATACCACATTTTGATATAAAAATTTTGAACCAGGGAGCCCTGTGATGACTAAACATGTGTACTTTGCCCTCTTTACCTTGCCTTCCCTCCCCCCGCCCCAAGAATATTTCTCGCAATGCAGAACTGTTTGAACTAGTTCTTAATCTTGATACATTATTAAAAAAACAAATTCAAACTCATTTGGGAAAATGCATTCATTCATTTACTTTAATGTTTTATTCTGTTTCTGCTGAAGATTAAATAAACCAAAGAACACCAAAAAAACCATTACTAAATATTTTTGAAAAGAACTTTTGAAGAGATTGTCTTTATATTGCTCAGGGTCCTCTGCAAAAGGATTCATGCAGATTCAGCATGGATAGGGATATAGCCTTTCAGAATTTAGAACCAGGAAAAAGCTTATTTCTTGTAGAGAACTTATGCATTTATTTTTGTCACATAGTTAAAATTTACATCCCATAATGTTTCCTTCATGATCAGTGCTGCTTAAAAACTCAAATCTTAATTTAAACCTCAAACTTGGTACTCTTAGACTAGTGGTATTAAACAGTTCTTGGTACACATTCAAAATATCTCAGAAGTCATATTAAGAATAAAGATTTATGGGTCCATACCAAGAGATTCTGAGAAAGCAGGTCTGGGATATGGGTCTCAAATCTGCCCTTCTTATGAATATCTAAGATAACTATAATGCAAGTAGCCCACAGACCTCACCCTTAGAAGTACTACCTTTATAGTTTTAAATTGTCTCCACTGTTTTTGACACTTCAACTGTATCTATTTTTATAGAAGCTTTTTATATAATTGTTTTCATTATAGATCATCTTGATTATTTTCTAGATTAAGCAGAAAAATAATTTGTGCATCTCCACATCAATATAACAGGTATTAATTTGCAACCAATGGGGAATACCTGGGTAAACATTTTTTTGTATCTTCAGCAAGGTACGACTGCTTAAACAAAATTATAAAGATTAAGAAAAGGAAAGGGGATGAATTTCATGGCAACCGAGTTTAAGATTTCTATTCAATGAGGAATACTACCAAGTTAATAAGCAATTCACAGAATGGGAGAATATATTTGTAATTTCTGAAAGCATCAAAGAATTATACCAGAATATGCTATATACATAAACATACACTAGATTCTACCTAGAACTTAAGTAAATCAATAGGCGGGAAAAAAATAACAGTCCTGGCAGAAAAATGGGCAAAGAATAGGAATAAGCAACATATATTTTTTAAATATCAAAATGCAGCAAGCATTTAATGAGATGCTCAGGTTCACTGGCTATCAGAGAAATGCAAATTAAAACAAAAATATCAACTTACATTTAATAAACTGGTAAACATTAGGAAGCTAGACACTGCCAAGGACTGGCAGGAAGATGATGACATAAGAATGCAGCTATTTTGAGAGCAATCTGGCTGTCAAAGAAGTCTGACAGCCCTTCTCTTTCCGGAAGATTTTTCCAGGTAGTAATTATACATCCATCGCTATGTTCCCCAACCATCAGACACCCAAATGAAGTCTTTGCCCTCTCCTTAAATTACACTTTTTCTTGACTTGACAAAAGGCAGAAACCCACCATCCCTTTGAGAGACACAGCCCACCAACAACCCTCTGTGAAAGTCTCCTTCACAATCCAATCTTTTATCCTTTGTACCCTAAATGCAAGGAAAGGGTTCCTACAGTCACACAGCCATCTTCATGCAGTCTCTGATCTTCTCCCTTAAATATCCTGCCTGCATCATGGACTCATATCTCCTCGGAATGGGGCATCTGTTAATTCAGTGAATCAGTCAAGTTCACCATGATATTAAGTATCATGACAGCTAATGTAGGTCCAATTGAACAAGCAGGTAAGACCAAGTCAAAAGGGGCGCCTGGGTGGCTCAGTGGGTTAAAGCCTCTGCCTTCGGCTCAGGTCATGATCTCAGGGTCCTGGGATCGAGGCCCGCATTGGGCTCTCTGCTCAGCAGGGAGCCTGCTTCCTCCTCTCTCTCTGCCTGCCTCTCTGCCTACTTGTGATCTGATCTCTCTGTGTCAAATAAATAAATAAAATCTTAAAAAAAAAAAAAAAAAGACCAAGTAAAAAGACTTGGGTGATTTCTATCTCAGAAGAAGGAAAACAGATTCATCCTACCAAAAGTGGGTTAACTTTTATACTACACCTGGTACCTGACCATCTTTAGGGTCCCTTCTAGTCTTGTGAGTACAAGATTCCAGATAGATCAGAATGCAGGTACTGAAAATCTAAGCAAAAGTGACCACTGAATTCAAGAGAAAGACAAATCATACGTTAATTTAAAAAAATCATTATAGTTATTCTTCCCACAGTACAGTTTAAAAATAATTATGCTTAAAATTTTGTTAACTGATTTTTAAATAAAACTTATGAATAAGGCATAATAATTACACTTATGGATTTACCCTTCCAAATTGAGGGAAAGTGTTATGTTTCAAGTTTTTAAGTAATACAGAGTATCTTTCTCCAAAGAAATTAGGTTTCTTTAATTTCAGAATTTGGGTCCGTTTCTCTAACATACCAATTTATTACTTGAAGCTTGTAGAGCAGTATCTCAAAGTGTGGGCAAGACCACAGGTCTCAGAAACACCTGGATTACATTTAAAACATGCAAATTCCTTCCTAGAAGTAAGTCCTCGTCCCTTCCTTGACATATTAAAGCAGACTGTCTGGGACATGGATTTTGTGTCTTGAAACCTCCCCAGTATTCTTATGCAATAAACTCACCAACTAAAGTACTTAGGCACTCAAACTAAAATGGGGAAGCCACTATTTTGGAATCTGCATTTGTGAGAAATTCATTTTTTAATACGGACTAAATAGAATGTCTTCTCTAAATTTATAAACATTACCCTCTACAGAAAATCAGCTTGGTTTAATGATTAGGGCTATGCACCAGAACTCAACAAATGTTTTATTCCCTGTGCCACCATTTCCCCCTATGAATGATATCAGTAAAATATTTAAATTCACTGTGATAAATAGGATATACAGTAATTCCTTTTTCCTGCCTCAGAGGCATAGTGTGAGGTTAATTAAATAACAGCTGCAAAATACTTTTGGCTCCTTAGAGAAAGACATTATATAAGACATTATATTACATATGCAGCATTTTTTTTTCTCTCCAATGAAAATAGAGCTAATTGTTCTTCAGAACTCAGCTCATGGCAGAGAAAACAACCATAACATGGCTTTCACAGGCATTAAATTCACAAGGGCAAAATTTTGTCACAGTTGGTATCAGACCCAGTGAATGCTATGCTTCAATTCTTAACACAAAGACCACTGCCATCTTGTGGAAAACAGCCATTGTCCTTATCTTGGGCTTCTATTTCATTTGTGTGAAATGGTGACAAGATAATTTGGGTTTTCTGCTATCGAGGATTTGTGACACATATAGTCTTAGTCATCCTGAGGCCTGTTATCTGTGGCACATCAGGGCGATGTGAGACCACCCTGAAGGTCAGGTAGTGTTAATGGAAGGAAAAGCTTTATAAACAAGACATCTCCCTAGGGCTCTGAACTATACTTATCCTTCAAATGGGGCCTGCCACAAAACCTGCTTTTGTGTTCCATTTATATTGTGGAATTAGGGCCAAAAATGAAGGAAAAAAGTCATCACTGGTGATCATTAAATCCAATGATGATGGCTCTGGGAAAAATATGTCAGTCTGTAAATGTTGTTTGCATTCATTTGTCAAAAGAAGAAGAGGGATTGCTTACAGAAAATAAATGCAATAAGACCATGAAACAGCCCTGAAGTCTATCAAGTTTGATAAATAATTGTCATATTTTGACAAACGTGATGAATTTCTAAATCCATCCTACAGAAATAAGTTTTCAGGAGAGGAAGATTCCTTTCTAGCTTTTCTCATATTTGTTGAAAGACTTACAAGTGTATCTAGAGAAAAAATAGTAAATGTCTTTCATTTACTCCAGAGAAAACTTTGCCTTAACAAGTAATGCTACATGGAAAAAAAGAAAAAGAAAAAAATAATCTTTCTATAAAGGAGGTTTTCCTTCAGAAACATAATTTTTATTATTTGCATTTTTAAATTTTTGTGGCTGAGTCAGCCTTAGGCAAAAAACCAGAGAGATGAAATTTGTCTTTGATACCCTCTCCTCTGCCCACTTCTCCATTTTTACTCGATCCCTTGCTTCAAACACCTTCCCTCACCTGTGTCCTCAGGCCCTCATTTCTGCAGTTTTCAGATAACTGATATGTAAATCTGTGTACACTAAAATGTTAGAAACTGAGTAAGTCACTCCACAGAGGAAGGAACAGGTACATTTTTGGAAAATTGTCAGTTATTACTTAATCTACCAAAAGATGGATTCTAGGCAACTGGGCAGGGGAGAGAGTTTAGTGAATTTTTTCTCTAGGACCCAAGATTTATATTATATGGGTACCTATCTATTCAATTTATTGATCTTTAAAGGTTTAAAAAATACTTGGGCAAGAGGAATATCTTAAGTCTTTCAAATAAAATGGTATCTTTTTACCACAGCCTCAAATCTTATCTCAGTGCAGTACTACCTCAAAAAAAAAAAAAAAATCAGGGCTATCAGGGCTGCCTGAGTGGCTCAGTTGGTTAAGCTTAGTCATGATCACAGGGTCCTGGGATTGAGCCCCACATCAGGATCCTTGCTTGGTGGGAAGCCTGTTTCTCCCTCTCCCTCTGCCTGTTGCTTCCCCTGCTTGTGCTCTCTCCTTGTCAAATAAATAAACAAAATCTTAAAAAAAAAAAAAGAAAGAAAGAAAAGAAAGACCACATTGGCAATTATTTTTAAAAAATCATATGACTCAATGTATCAAAGAACAATATATAAGTTTACTGAAATGTCTTGAAGAGGCAGCAAAAAGAGGGACCAGGAATATAACACATAATACAAATAAATTTTTTTCTGTAATCTTTTTTGGATAGATTTTTCTCTTAACTCCCATGAATTGAAGCAATCAATCTCCTAAATTTTCCATCCTTGTGTATCCCAAAGTACCCCCAGCTTCCTGTTCCATTACTGAGCTCCAGGAGAAGGATTTTCTTATGAGAGCAGAAATCTTTATATGCTGCATTTCTATCCAATAACCTAGTCAGTACATCAGAAGACCAGCAACCTAGTAATGACAACAGAGAATCCCCTTAAAGGGTGGAGGGGGTCAAAAACAATAAGCATGTGTTCTTTAATATTTTTGCTCCTTTAGCATAAAAGTAATACCACATTCCAAAAAAAAAAAAAAGGTCTCTCTTTGAGACCAATTTATCCCAACCAGGGTTGGTCCTTATTCAGGCCTCTGAAGGGTTATCAGTATCCAAATAACTGGTATACTGGAAGACACTTTCCTAAGGTCTAGTTAGGTACATGGTGACTTGATGAACATGCTCGTCCCAGAATACCATTCCCTATGCTTTTGGCCTAGCACACTCCAGTTCATGCTGGAGAAGCCTTCCGTTCACTCACACACCAAAATGGGTTCTCTGGCAGAAACTGCTAGTTACCTTCTCCCTAATCCATTGTTTGCTTATATTCTCGTAACAAAAATAAACAAAACAAAACAAATATATAAAAAAACCTCTCCATTTTAGCTGAAGGTATGGCCACACATAAGAAAGAATATATTTCCATTTCTCACACAACTTTCAGTTAGATATGGCCATAAACCTGATTTCGGACCAATGATATGTGAGCCCAGAAGATATGCACGTATTGTGAGCTGTGCTCTAAAGAGAATCCTGAGTGGCTTCAACTTCTCCACTTTCCCCTTCCTGCTGACTAGAGTGAGGACAGTGGTGGGAACAACAGTGGACCATGTGGATGAAGGAACACACTGGTAATGGCAAAGCAACAAGACAGAAGGAACCTTAGAGCCTTCACAGGATGTAAGCACCAGACCACACCTGGTGAGGAGACCTCCGTCATTTCCAATAGCACCATATGCAGGCTCTTCTTGGCACACTGATCTCTCTGCATTCACTAAATGATGGTTTTCTTATCTATAAACCTGTATACTCCGGGCAGGGAGAAGATCTTGTTAATGCCTCTCTTCTAGGGTCAGGTACACCATGTATTTGCAATAAATGTTTGCTGGCTGGATAAACAGATGGATGGATAGGTAGATGAGTAAATGATTGAAATAGATGCCTGACTGATCATGTGATCGGTTTGTATTCATTCAGAGTCAGATATTCTTATATTATAAATTGATAGAGTTTTTGAATGGAGTTTTCAGATTTGGAACATAATATTTAAATTATAATTTAAAAATAAACTTTGGAAGAAAAATGCTGTAAACTGTAACGAAAGTGCTGACTCTGAAATGACTGATGTAGGCACAGACATGATTAATGGTAACACTTACTTATCAGGTGGGAGTCTCTTTTAATCAATGATCTATCTTCAAAGTCCTAGGGCTAGTACCGGTTTTGTTTTTATCCTTCTTACTTTTATCAAGGTGGTCTTCTGATAGAGGTAGAGGCTCTAAATAAAACAAGCTGCAAAATTTCTCTGTACTTACATAAGTCCAGTTTCTAATGGATAAGGCCTCCGGGCTCAACTCTTACTACCATTGTCCTCTTACTGTTCATCTATCTCCATCCCTCTGCATTTCTACATTCATACGTTGCTGTGCACTGCTGTATGGGAGAAACTTCCCAACCAGTCACGGAAACCAAACTCATCATTTATACATTACAGTTTTTGCACTTGGTACAGAGTTGTCACCTGGGCCAAGAGGATGGTTTCACCCACGCTTACGCACTCTAGGATATCTCACCAAGATTCCTCTTCTGATCCTGTCTGCAGATACTTGTACAGACTGAGGCTTAGATATTCCAAGAAATAGCACTCTTGTCCCAAGACAGTGCTTAGCTCCATGGCATGAACTTTCTGATCACCCATAGCTACACTGCCCACTCTAGTTGCATAGTTTGCTGACCTACTCATGATTTTGAATCTGTGTTTTCCCTTTGGGGCTTTTCTTGCCCTTCAGTTTCCACTGATCTCTCTGTTCTCTCTCTTTCCAGCAAATTAGACATCATTTGACCTGTCCTAACAATCTTCACACATAGGATGGCAGTGAGGGGAAATAATTCTGGGTGTATTTCTTCTATTCCGTGTCCTTTCCCCACTTCCTCCCTCCTCAAGACAGACAGACACACACACACACACACACACACACACACACACCACACACCACACACCACTCTTCTCTGTGACCTTTCCCTGCCCTCCCTCCTACAACTGTGAGGGGATGAGAGTGAAATGCTCACGTTTATTTAGCAAAGNTCTTCTCTGTGACCTTTCTCTGCCCTCCCTCCTACAACTGTGAGGGGATGAGAGTGAAATGCTCACGTTTATTTAGCAAAGGCTGCAGCTGGCACTCAAACTGCTGCTGTGCTTGCAGAAGAATCTTCAATATTTGTGCTGTTTTAATTCTTTCACAGTCCACTTTGTATGGTTTATTCGGGTTATTAAATGAAACATCCTTCTGTCCTTCAGAAGTTTTATTCTAAAAACAAATACAGAATCAGAAAGTCCTATATCCACATAGTAGTCTTCTCACTGTTACGGCATAAGTGTATGTTTACCAATCCATACTACGCAGTAACATCACACTACACACGCTAACTTCCCTCACTCGTCAGTGTCTTGGAAGTGTGAAACCAATGCTTGGCGATATGGTTAAAAAGGGATCTGAGTAAGTTATTTCACTTGCTGTTTTAAACAGGCAATCCACTGCAGATACAGCTTCATTCATGTACAGATTCACAACTCTGTGGCTAGGCAGTGCTTATCTTCTCATCTGATGGATCAATCATTTTTCATCTTTGCATTAACACCAGTGGAGTTTCCTTTAATCGTGTGCCTATAATGCACGTGATCAGCTATGAAAACAACTTGTGGCCCTCACACATACAGAAGGAGTAGGAAAACCATACACACGCGTGTATGTGTGCGAGGAAACTCAGGTTTCCTCAGCTAACCCACATATTGCCAGTGCCAAATTCTGATAACTCAGCTTTTTCAATACTTTTTTACACAGTAATTTGTCAGACTTCAGCTTTCTTGTTCCATCATCTATTAGCTCAGTTCAAACACTACCATTTACTAGGCTTTACTCAATATAATCCTTTCAATTTTCCCTACTGAATTTCAAGTTTCATTCCTCAAATATCCTCCAAACCTCATTTCATGCGATTGTGCCAATACATTTCAAATTGATAGGCTTCAATCCAGTAAAATAAATGGCAGGAGGTTTAACAAGACTGGAGAAACTGTATTTGCCCAGACCATCTATCAGAATACTTGGAAAATACACTGTGGGTCTGATCATTTTTAAATTTCTTTATGATAAATCCAAGGTCAATACTGTAGATCTGTGCGCTATGATAAAGCATCTTCTTGGGGTGGGAACAGTTACGCTACTTCTGTTTAGTAAAAGGGTATGTTAAGTGTCTCCAGCAGGTTTTCATGAGGCAAGTACAGATGATATATACTTTATGACATAAAAACATTTAGGCACATGACACAATCACAGAAAGAAATAACTGCTTTCCGTATTTTGATTATATGAATTAAAGTACTGTTACTTTCACCCTTTCAAAAAACTTCCTAAAGCTGGTGAAGAAATAAAATAGGCCCATGTTATGGGTGCTTTGTATTACAAGCCAGAGGGGGCAATCCTGAATGCAGATAAACAGAGCCCAGGGCTCAGAAAGGTGAAAAGTGGTGAAATGGACAGCAATGAAGGACTATTTTTAGATTGATGAAATGGGGGCATCTGGGTGGCTGTCAGTTAAGCCTCCGACTCTTGATTTTGGCTCAGGTCATGATCTCAGGTCATGATCTCAGGATCATGGAACAGAGCTCCATGCTCAGCCCAGAGTCTGCTTGAGACTCTCTCTCCCTCTGCTCCTCCCCCCATCTCAAAAGAAAGGAAGGAAGGAAGGAAGGAAGGAAGGAAGGAAGGAAGGGAGGGAGGAAAGAAAGAAAGAAAGAAAGAAAGAAAGAAAGAAAGAAAGAAAGAAAGAAAGAAAGGAGAAAAAAGAAATGAAAAGGACCTAGGATAGAAAAATAAATTAATGAAATTATTTACTGTAATAAACAACCCATTTTAAACATATGTATTTTAATTCTGAAAGTAAATTATTAAATTTAATGATTTCAGATGCATTTTTCCACCAAAATTGAAACCAATGCAGTGGGAAGGACAGGAAGGGTAGTGTTTGCCCTTTGGTAGTGTTTTAAGCAGGAGGCCTGCACACAGGAGAAAAGAAGTGGAGGCCATGAGCCCTGCAGAGACACCAGACCAGCTGACTACACGATAGGATGATCAGATTGAGGGCCAGTCTGAAACCAAACGAATGAATAATTGATAAGAATATCAAATGAGTGAAGCAGCAGGTCAGAAAGGCACAAGTCACTAAATTAGAGAGACAAGTCCTGAATGCCAACATCCTCCTCTGTTAGCCTTTCGCCATGGTTACCTGTCATTTCTGTTTAGAATTTTTAGAGTGCTTTAAGTTGGTAGGGTAAATTAGATATATTTTCCTCAATGATCACTACTCACCTAGCCCAAGATATGCCAATACGCAGCAAACACTTTTTTCATTAAAAATTAAACTTGGTAAAATCACAAGGGTATTTCAAAGTTTCTTTCACGTGGTACACTCTGAAGACAAAAAAAGGAAACTTCACTAGATTTTTTAATAAATTCATATATTCACTAATAAGTATTTAATGTATAACTGACCTAGTTCCACTGGCAAAAACTATTGATGTAATATAAGCTACATAAATCCTTCGACATAAAAAATTGTTTTTATTTATTGTTCCAAAAATAGGAACGTATATTTCATTTTATTTTGATGTCATGAGCTAAAGTAAAAATGAAACTGTAACATAAACTTTCTGGAGTTAGGGGTGTGTGTGTGTGTACCTGTATCTTTGTGTGTGTGTGTGTGTGTGTGTGTGTGTGTGTGTGTGTGTGTGTGTACCTGTATGTGTGTGTGTGTGTGTGTCATTTTTAATTGTTTTTAGAAAGGGAAGTTATAGTTCAGATCCTTTGTACTTCCTTCTTCATCAGAAGTCCTCAGAGAATTCTAAAAACACATGGGGGACTTCTGCTGGTTCTTCTCTTTGGTAAAATTACATAAATATTTTCACTTACAACAAATCTCCCTCCAGGCTTGTTGCTGTCGTTGTTGTTGTTTGTAGTTTCTAACTTTCTACAAAATATTTTTACTTTGAATAAAGAGGTCTTTTAAAAATTCCTTTGACAGCTGACCCCATTTACCAACATGCACAGGATCAGCATAGCCCCAGGGGAGAGGCATCCTCCTTGTCGAGAAGTGTGCACATTCAGTGAGCCTCTACTGAGCATCTTCTCCGTGCCCAACATACTGTGAGGATATGAACAGGACACCCATTGGTCTACCAGAGAAGGACGTGCTTTATCATAGTTTGTTTGCATATATTGCATATTCATGTGCATATTCAATCACTCATTTAATAGGTACCTAGATACAGTAACAAGTGCCAGGAATTGTGCTGGTCCAGAGTTAAAAACACAAATACAACATATATTCAGTCTTCTGGGTGCTCACATATTAATAGGACAGCGGGGAAATGCCTACTAAAAAAACCTCTGTGATAACTGCGTTCAGAGAAACAGGTCAGAGATACTGCAGTAGCACAGAGGAAAGATGATTAAATTTACACAGGGCCATCAAGGAAATCTGTATGACCACTGGGCATGCTCAAGGCTAGACAAGTAAGGAATCTGATTTTCTCATTCATTTGGGCAGCAAGCTTCCTACCAATGCGTCTCAACTCATCCTAAAAGAATACCACCTTCAGACCACCCACCAAATGTCTCTGTCTCTGGGCACAGCTACCACTTGGCATCTGCTAAGATGTGCAGCAAGGGTATTAATTACTGCTCACCATGTGATTAATGTAGCTGATAGTTCCTGATGAGGTCAGTGTGTTTTGTGGATCTTAGATTAATGATTCCAATTTGACAGACAGCAAGCCACTAAATGGTTACCAGGTGGCAAAAATATTGTGTTACCCTAGGTAGAACCAAACAGAGTAACATAGCTAAGAAAGCAACTCCTAGCAGGGTTAATTACTTGAAAACAGTTTTCTCATATTTTACCAAATAATCCTGATTTTTTCCCATCTTTATTTATAAGAAACAAACTGACTTGTCAGTGTTCTCTACAAAAAATCAGGTAAAGTATTTGGTAACAAAATGTAGATTGACTTCAGTGAAGCATAACGAGGAATACCACTTTAGTCTGTACAGTCTAGCCATCCCATAGAAGGGGCCACATAAATATTAAGTAATTTAACCTTACTACTTACATAGTTAACCATTTATATTGACTAAGCACATTTATGAGAAGACAGCAGAAGATATTTCCTGACACTCTGTAGGAAAATTCTATTTGTATATTTTCTTAAATTAAGTACCTAATTAAAAGAAGTATTTTTAGGGCGCCTGGGTGGCTCAGTGGGTTAAAGCCGCTGCCTTCGGCTCAGGTCATGATCCCAGGGTCCTGGGATCAAGGCCCGCATCGGGCTCTCTGCTCAGCAGGAAGCCTGCTTCCTCCTCTCTCTCTGCCTGCCTCTCTGCCTACTTGTAATTTCTTTCTGTGTGTCAAATGAATAAATAAAATCTTTAAAAAAAAAAAGAAGTATTTTTAAAAGATTTTTAAAAATTAAAAAACAGAATCCACAAGAAAACAGTCTGACAGAAGAAAACTGAATGGAACGGAATTCATTGTATTTCTGCTTCCTGTTTGGTAAGAACAGCAAAAATCCCAACACACAACTCTCTTAGATCTTCCCTAGGGCATGAGCTCATTGAGGAAGAAGCCATTCATTACTTATTCTTATATTTCCAGCACTGAGAATAAGATCCAATATAGGGGTTGAATAATTTTGTTGAGTCGTTTACCAATCATATCTGGACAATGAAGACTTAGCCTTGACATATATGCCATTAGTCATATGGGACCTCGGTTTTTTATATCCAGAGTCAATCTGGCAAAGAGGTAGACAGGCATGTCGCTGCGCACACACAGGCACGATGTATGAGGCTGTGATAAAAACAGAACTTACAGTCACTCTCCTTCAGGACCTTAATACAGTTCCTGAAGCAGGTTGGCTATTGGTTGGCTATTGGTTGGTAGGAATATTTTTTGTCCCAGACACTAGAACATTTCACCCTGCAATGCTGTGTATGTGCTTCACTCAGAAATGCTGACCTAACTTATGACTCTCCACTTACATAACTTTCATCATCATAAATAAGACTTCTAAGGTGACAATAAAATCTCATATGATCAGCCACAATGACACTTTTCAAACGACAGTGGATCATGCCATTCTGCAGCTAAAACCCTACAGCGACTCCCCCATTTACCTTAAGGTAAAAGCAAATGTCCATACAAAAACCTGGCCTCCCTCACTTCCCTGACCCCTCTCACTCCTCTCCGAGCACTGGCAGTGGGGTCTCGTGCCTGGGCTTTTGTACCATGTTCACTGTTCCCTTATCCTAGAACGCTCTTTTTACTCCATTCCTGCGTTTCCGTCTTTGCCCAAAAGTGACTCTCTCAATGAGATCTACCCCACTCACCCCATAATACAACTGGAACCTTTCTCACCCTGTACCTCCCATCCCCCTTATTCTGTTTTATTTCCTGCAGAGCACTTACAATGCTCTAAAATATTATACACATACTTATGAAGTTTAGGGTTGATCCCACTTTACTAGAAGGTAAATTCTATACAGAGGTGTTTACCTCTTCTGTTCTTTGCTGTATACTCAGTGCCAAAAAGAGTGTGTGACACATAGGACACATTCAGTATTATTAAACAAATCAATCAATCAATTTTAACTACCCTGGCCTTTGCACATAAAAGTGGCACATAAGGAGCTAATAGAAATTAGAAAAAAATAGAGTTTAATTTCTCACTGGGATGGAAGAGGAAGGGATCACAAGAGAAGTCATGCTAGAAATACTCCTTCGGCAATTATCATAAAAGATTTTCACAGGCATCCAAAAAACAATAAACACTCTACCTACAAGGAAAAAAAAGAAAACTCTAAGAAGAAATGACCCTTATCTTGAAAGCACTTTTAAGGGTTTTGGAACAATGATGAATGTCTATGCATGCTACACAGAAATTTGCCAGCAAAGAAAGACTCTTGTCCAGATTTCATCTGCCAAAGCTTCACGCAATCTACCCTTGCAGAAAACACCCCTTCTAATGGCATGTGTGTGTATATATATATACATACATATATATATGTACATGCATACATATATATGGATGCATGTACATATATATACATATGTATAGAGAGAGAGAGAGAATCATGTTTCTGTCACCATTTTAGCCCTATATTAACTAGCTGAAAGTCACTTAACAAATAATTTTTAATACCCAATTCACACTTATAAAAGCCTACATATCTATGAAAGATTTCCTCATTTATTTTCATAAACAATTTTAATGTATTATGATTTTTATAAAAGACCTAGGATAGAACACCAAATTATAATCTCATGCTTATAGAAAATTTAAAAAAATCAGCTAATAGCAATTACTTGAAAACCTTGCTCAAAACAAATTAGGTGAGAGCTAGAAGTAGTCAATATCTTCAGCAATATGCCTAGATTGGCTCTAAACGATGATGAATTTCCACTATATATTGTTCTCTATTTCCTCACACTCAGGATATTTTGGGCTTTTGGTATATAAAACTGGTATAAGAATCTTGACTGAACAACTAATCATAAAAGCAAAAACTGTTTTTAAATCCCCTTGGAAATATAAAACTGTTAAATCACTGTTAATTCCACATTTAATTTAGTTATATGTCATTTAAATCTATGGTGCCATCGATTGCATGATGCATAATTATTCTATGTCACTAAGAAAGAATAAAACACTGCCAATTATAATTGTACAATGCTGTTGACTATAAGATATATCCCAGTTTCAGAGATTTTAAAGTGGGGGGAAATGTCTATCTGAATCAATGAGTCATTCACTGGTATTTAGGATAGTTATAACCATGGTGGCCAAATATCATTTTTTTCTACTAGGGAAACAGTGAGAGCAAATTAATTTCCTGAGTAAGTTACTACTTAGTAAGAATGCTCTTGTGACACTACAGATTATCAAACACTACACCATAGTCAAGGCCAATTGTTGAATAATCCTAGAATGGAATAATTCTGACTTGCATGAGCCATAGAGTTCATCATGATCCACGAGGACAAGATCTACAAGAAATCGGTCTGAATGTAAAAGAAATTACATTTTAGCTACAGTCTCTTGAAGGAAATACCATGCTTCCAACAAAGTATTATCTTAGGATAATATTGGTTCTTTTTAAATTCACGAAGTAATCGATTTTCTCAAATTGTTTTTATGAGAATTCTGAATTTTCACAAAATGGCTTTGTCTAATGAAAATATTCACCAATATGATCTTCTATATCCAATTTTTCTTCATGCTGTGCTCTAATGGGAAACTAGAAAATGTCATCCTAAAAATTGTTTTGACAAATAGCAGGTAAATCGCATAACATAAGCAAGATAATGCTTAAAATGGGAGAGGATCTGGCAGCCAAATAGCCAAGAAAGAAAAATGGAAAGTACTAGAATGAAGACTGAAAGCATTTACAGAATTTCAAGAATGCATGACTAGATCTTTCAAAATGGGAATTATAAACAATAAGAAATGTCATGCAGCAATTTTATTTTATGTAGAACCATGTAAGTAAATGTACCATTTGATTTAATAATGAAGATATGAAAAAGATAAACTGTTAACAAAATATAGTCTGCCATATCTCCTTTCAGTAATGGGTATACATTTTAAAAGGAGAAAGTCAATAGATGTAAGATTAAAAAACATTATTCATCTCGTTCTCACAGCAGGGTGACTAAGCCTGCTGTCACCAAACATGTTACCTCCCTGTTCCCTGATGGAGTCCCTTTAATAGGATGAGATGAATGCAAGTGTTTAACTATTTTAACATATCAACAACAGAAAATAAAAGCAGCTATTGAAACATGATCTGGCTTCTCAGTAATTGAATATGTGTATGTCTTTAGACAGACAGGCGCCGATGCCTAAAATTTTTATAGTGCCATAGGAATCGAGGTTTACCAATTAAACGGCAAATGAGGTTCCATATCATGTAAGTCTCTCGACCCTTAGCCAATCCCTCAAAGACAGAAGTGTTAAACATTGGTCAGGAAGTCCGAGCATGTTAATTTTAAATGTACGCTGTATCTAAGCCATGATTTCAAAAATTCACCGCTTTCTGACTAACGTTGATTCAAATGCAGGAGATCACTTAAATTATGACTAGGTCTCACTGCCTTGGACATGTCTACAGTAATGTGACAGGTCTCTAGGATCCAGAAAGCCTGTCTGGAATGCAAGACACCTTACTCTAAAGTCTACGGCCTTTTTGTTCTCTAACACACCCACGGACCATTGAAGCATCACTCGCAAACAGTCACTTGGAAAAAGAGCATCAGTTCTACAAATGAGCTACTTGCAGAGTTCCGAAGTTTGGGCCCTGACTTATCCGTAAGTCAAAATGGAGAATAAAACTCCCTCTAGTCCCCATTCTTTAATTTACTTCTCTTTGTCTCCAGTCTGTTCCTTATTCATTGGCTCCCTTTGCCTCAGTTTCCCAATTTTTTTTACCCAACCTCTACTCACAGAGAATGACCTGATAAACTTTTGCCAAGTAAGGACCTGACTTACTAGAAAATTTATTACTAGCAAAATTACTAGAAAAAATATTTCTTCTAGTAACGTGTAGATCTCAAAAGAGGATGGTCCAGAGGATTAATAATGTGTCACTAACACTGGGATTTCTGGAAATGGCTTTTAGATAACAAAGAACAAAACTTAGCCTCATTTATATAAAGTTGAACCATATCTCATATTTCACATGCTACAACTATGTTTCTTTCCAGATTTCATTACCTATTATTAAAAATTTCTCATGGAAATATGTAGAATTTTCCAGATTAGACAGAGAAGAAAGTATTCACATGTACAGTTTCATGAAAGTCACATGGTTCTGTACAAAAGGAGTTTGGTATTGGGGAACAATTTCCAACTCTCCGACAAGTAGTTCTATAGAATTTTAATACCCATCATTATAAATGTTTTCATTCTGTATAATAAGGTTGAGGTAATGAGATGAGAACAAGAGCCTCTCACCAAGCCTGATGTAATTTTTTTTTTTACTATCATATCTTTTAAAATAGGGGTTATGATATAGGGGCATCTAAGAATGTGTGACCAAAGGCAAAAGAAAAAAAAGTTTTGTGGTTTATAATGCTTTAAACTCACAACACTGATTATATGTTTTGGTCAAAATTTTCCTTTTAAGTAGCCCCAATTTGTGGCCACAATTCTGGATTTTCAGTCTTCATGCCAAGGAAGGAAGGAAGAAAGCAAGGAAGGAAGGAAAGAAGGAAGGATGGGAGGAAAGAAAGGGGACGGGAGGGCAGGGGAGGGAGGGAGGGAGAAAGAAAAAAGAAAGAATGAAAGAGAAAGAGAAGGGGGAAAGGAGAAGGAGGTTGAAGAAGGAGTGTGATGCCTTTCTGTTGTACAGCAGAATCTCTTTCTTGACTATCAAAACTGGCCAAGTCAACAAACTCTCCACTGTTGAAGTTTACACTGGGGTATGAGGCAACCACCAAGATTTCGCCACTGAAACAACTTTGCCACGAACTGAACCTCAACCTCTTTAATATGGTGGTTCCCAGTGCTAGATACACAGTCAAATCACCTGGTAAGGTGTAACACCTTACGCATGCGCTGGAGCTATCCCTGAGGTTTTGCTGGCATTGGCCAGGGGCAGCCTGGGCATTAGGAGACTGGAGAGCTCCCCAGGGATTTGTAAGTGCAGGTACTCAGCGTTCATCAAAGGACCGAAGACAGAGCTACCCTGGCACCTGTTTGAGCTAACTGACCATGCCTGATAGATTAAGCCCCAGCCTCGGGGTTTTGAATCTTCCTAGCATCCTCATGTTTACTCAGTGAAATGGCAACAGTGGAAGCAGTCTTATATGGTAGTTCTCTGACCCACTCATCAATTTCTCTTCTCTCGCGCGCTCGCTCTCTTTCTCTCTCTCTCTCTGTCTCCTGACTCATGCTGCAGTAGAGGAAGACACAAACAGCCCAGCCAATAAACGACCATTGCCAGTGGATCACCTTTATTTTACCACGGTAAAAAGCCCCAAAATGCCTTTCAGAAATGCGGACCGCGCAGGAACAAGGCTGCCATCTGGCGGCCTTCCAGGCCATCTCACACTTCTTTCTCCAAAAAGAAATACGAATGACAATCATACCCTCCACTTCGTTTCCGTACTAGACATACAAGCTTAAACATTCCCCCTCTGCGGTCCTGGGGGTGCTTTGTGGTGACAGGCAGAATCTGAAGGGAGGGGAGAGCTAGCACTCTGCAGAGTGGAACGCACTCTCTGTAGTGGAACACACACCCTCAAACATTTTTCATCCACCAGTCTGTCTTCAAAGTTCATTTTTAAGGACTTTCAGGAGACAAGTTACCTCAAATGGGGTTGAGAGTTTTGCTACCTGGAAGGATTTAATATAGCAGTTCTCAAAGAATTTGCGTTCCTAACAAATTCCCAGGTGTTATTGCTGGTCCAATGACTGCACCTTTGGGGACCACTTGACAAACTGTAAAAAATTAGTTAACTGTTAACATTTCCTAATCTAATAAATCCAGCTGAGACAAGACTAGGTGAAATATCCGCAGCAGCCAGGGTCCAAAGATGACGTCACTTTGGGATTGTTTGTAGATACCAGTGGACTAGCATAAAGGAACCAAAAAAAACCAGCAAAGAAGTAGTCTAGACGAAGACTGGGCCAAAAAAGGCTTTTTCATTGTTTGACCTATATCCTCTAGGGGCCTCTGGGAACGCATGGCCTCTTACCCAAAGAGCAAATCATCCCAATCCATTTAGTTTAGCAAGGAACAGACCTGATTCTCAAGCCGAAAAGACAAGCTACAATAGATTTCGAAGTGATGGTTTTATAGAGACACAGCCAACTAAAGATATATTGGTTTGCATTCCAATATCGCCATCTAGTGGAATCTTGTTTTACACCAAAGAGCCTAAAATGGTAGCGCGTTTCACTTTTTGACAGGAAGAGGGCCTCATCATTTGCTAATTGTGATACAACCCAGGAGGGCAATTAAACAAAAACAGTAAATGGTGGCTCTGTGAAAGACATTTTTGCAAGCATGCATCATGTGTTCTATGAAAACAGAGCAAAGTTCTTAGCTGAGAAACCTGCATACACAGAGAAATGGGTTCAAATAGCTTTTCCAGAATACATGCGTAAGAACAGATAGTGAAAACGGGGAAATTATATGAACATTATGCTCATGTGTTGTCTTTATATGCTAATGCCTGAAACTTCCTCATAAAACCCGAGAAATAATTGTGAAAATAAGAAAAAGAACCTCAAGTTCTGCATAACTTGTAAAATTCATACGATTGTATATATGTATGTGTATATATAATTCATATAATGATTCACATAGCCACATACCTTATTAAACAGTTAGATAAAATGAATTCTCGATTCTCTATTATGGACCCCAGGAAGAGACAGAGTAAGAAGGAAAAGTGAAATACTAAATCACTGCTGCTAGCCCCAAGAAGAGATAAAAAAAGGAAAAAAAAATTTAATTCAAGATGTTAAAAGTCTGCTTCACTGGCCTAGAACTCTGTTCTAGGTGAGCTGATAGTTTAAGGGTAACTATTCGCTGAACATTCAGTTAAACATTAACAAGATGCAATTTTATTTTTTCTAAACATTGCTCCAAATGTGGTTGGTTGACTACTGCTTTCCTGCCTCTGAATATCTCAGACAGATTCCATCAATGTTTGATCATCTCCATAATTAAAAAATATATAAAATTTTACCTAGTCTAAGCTAGTGAAACTGGTGATGTACAGGGGTCTAGCCTGACCCTTCTCCTCTGACTCCAATGTTATGAAGCCAAACCAGGAACTTGTTAGAAATGCAAATTCTCAGGCCCAAGTCAGGAGGACAAAGTTCCTCTCAATATGTGTCATATGCAATCAAATGCAGTCTCCCATTCTGTGTTTAAAAAAAAATAACATACTGTTGCCTTGATACTACACTGCTTGGTCCCAAACTGTCAGGTATTTTTATAAATATCGTTAATAAAATTTTACCTAGCCCATATTTCCAACCTCAAGTGAGATTTCAGTATGTCCAAGATTTTTAAATTACATTTAAGAAAGTATATGTAACTCTATAGAGAAGCCCCGAATATATTTCAGTACCTTCGACTAAGGTTTTATTAAATTGTGTTTCTTTTTCATGTATCAAGAATCCCTGTTCTAATAAATCTTCATTGAATTTTATATGTGCTCAGCGTTCTGCTTTGAATGAAAGATAAGTATCTTAGGTTGGGTTCCCAAGAGACAGACTCTGAGATGAAGATTCATGAGCAAGTGATTTATTAAGAAGGGGCTCCCAAGAGAAATCAGTAAGGGAGAAGGGAAAGCAGAACAGCGAGAAGCCATGCAAGGATGTGTTTCAGACTAAGTCCCACGGAGGGCACCCTCAATCCTGCAGGAAACTCTGACATTTATCCAAACAAAGCAAAGGAGCTGGGTTTACATATTCCCAAGCACATGACTCATGAGATAATGAGCCTGAGGTTGACCTGGCAAAGAAGGCCAGGTGTGGGCCTTTGGAATTAAAGCCATGCCAAGGCTGCAGGAGGGACCAACAGATAGGATCTGCGTGGAGCACCAACAGTCTATTCTTTAATCAGCATAAAATGTGTTTGCTTTCTACTGACATATTACATTCTATGTGAATAACACTAATAATAATAATAATAAGAGATGATAATATTAACAACTGGAGACCAATATTAGACCAAATATAGCCAAGTATAAAGTTAAGGTGCGGCTGATGCACATTATAGCAAACGGAAAGCAGTGGTTCCCAAAACTTTATTGCACATTGAAATCACTTGGGGGTCTAAAATACACTGAGGACTGGCTCCCAACACCTAGGCATTCTGGTTTATTTGGTATGGGGTGTTACCTGGGCATCGGAATTTTAAAAACCACTCCCACCTCCAGGTGATTCTATTCTTCAGGAAAGTTTGGGAACCACACCAAAAGAAAGCAGTGTGAATTGTTTCAAATTGGGGAAGAGACATCAAGAAAGCAGTGAGGCTTGAACTGGGTCTTGAAAGACGGTTAAAATTGGAGAAACTAGATATAAAAATAGGCTGACATTACTGGAAAGAGATGCAGCATAAAAGATAAAAATTAGGATGACTAATAAAGGAAAATAAGGAAACCAACTTGAAAAGTTCTTGCTGAGACTAGGGAAAACAAGGTTTCACAGATAAAGTGAATCCCTATTACAGTTGGCTCAGAAGCCAAGTAAAATATTTTGAACTTGACCTAGTGGGTAACCACTGTAGGTTTTTTTAATAAAGGATGAAGTGATAAAAGTGGTGTTTAAAGAAAACCATTCCAGCAACAATTCAAAAGATAGATTCAAATTGCAAGAGACTTGAGTCATTGAGGTCTGCTGAGAGGCTGTTTCAGTAATCCTGGTATTTGATAGGGTCTTCACTGGGGCAAGAGCTGTCAGAATTGAAAGGAAGGCACAAATAAGGAAGTGTATTTTAAAGAAAAGAGAGGTCTTGGTTCTTGGATATAGAAGCCAAAAAGAGGAAGGAATTAAAGATAAATCCAAATTTAATAGGCAATGGGACGTACAAACTGATGTGTTTTTTCCACGTGTACATTAACCCCCAGCCCACTTTAAAATGGTCTGGGGACATGAGGCAGATTTTGTTCTATTTAAGATGTCAAAGTAGTATAAGAGAAAAAAAGACACCAAATCCTTTCCTTTAAATGAATAATAATAATAATAATTGCATTGCGAATATAACACCAAAGATTCTCAAGGAAAACTGTTAAGAAAGTTTTTTTTTCTGTCCTCCCTTCCAGGTATACTCTCCCTGGAAAGGAAAAAGAAAATCAGGTGGGAAGAAGAGGGCTTAGGGGTTCAGAGTATAGACTTGGGACACTGTCCATCCCCATTTCTCTGCCTCTTCCACATTCCTAAGTTCTATGGGCCAAAAAGAATCAGAAATATGTACAACCCTCCTTTATTTTTAGGGACCCAAGGATAGAGTGGAAGCGTACCCTCCCTTTTGCCCTCTGTGGTGGATTAAGCCTTGTGATATCTCACGCACACAGGTTTTGATGATACTTCTATATCTCAACAGCCCTGCAGAGGGTTCCTCAAGAAACTGAAGTTACTTGAGTTGGTGGCCCAAAGGGGTATCAGATATGGTGATAAAAAAATATGGCAGGAGAAAGTGACATTGGACTCTCAGTTCACCACTGTGGTGGTACCCCCAGAAACATCTCAGAAAAAAAAAAAAACTGATGTTGATAACCAAAGCTGATCTCAAGAGGATTAAAAATCTCAGTCAATTGAAGCTTGGGGCAGATCAAGATTGAGATAAGAGTTGCCTCCCACCAATAATGCATCCTCTGCAGTGAAGGGAAAAAGAGTAGGAAATACCAAATATGTAAAAATATAATATAAATATGTGTATAAGCATATAACATAAATATTAAATATGCATGACTGGAAGATCACTGAATTTGATTGAGTTTAACAATTAAGAAATCATTAAAGTGACTGAGTTTTCATAGAAATGATTGGGTTGCTTTGTTGCTATGAGAAGGAATAATGCATGAGATGAAAATATAATTACATTTTCATTATAGGAAAATAATGTTATATTTTATACATCTGAATTTTCACTCTTTAAAATTATACTGACTTCATAAGGTTTTGAGCTAATATGACAGGAAGAATGGTGGCACCAACATGATAAGTCTTGCTTGGGGGCATGTCAATTTTAAGTAACAAGACAGGCAGTAGAAAATGTGCTGTAGGTTGCTGGAATGCAAAACTAGAGCCAGACTAGAAGATAAAGGCAAAGTTATAGATTCATTCAGTAGTTACTAGAACGGAGGTGATAATTTTAGCCAGGGTGAATTTGCAAAGAAAAGCAAACAGGCAAAAGCTCTGAATCTCTAAATCACTCCTTCAGGACATAAAAGTAAGCTTTACATTTTAAACATTGGTGGAATTATTCAAGTATATAAAAGGATATGACATAAACTATACACATTTTTTCCTGTGCCTTTCCCACTACCTGATAAAACTGAATAAATCATAGGAATTTAGTAGGCTTGTATTTTTCAACTATTTATTTTATATATTTATATCAAATGTAAGTACATGGAGTAGGAAAGAAATCTCAGAAATGAAAATGCAGATTTCTAAAATACATGACAAAGGTTGAGAGATAAGGTTTAGAAAATTTCCCACAAAAAAGAGGAAAAACAAAACAAAATCCAAAAGGCAGAAAATAAGAGAGAAATGATAGGAGATAAAAACAAGTCCCGGGAGGTCCAACATCCAAATAAAAGGAGTCAGAAAGAGAGAAATAAGAGAAGAGAGAAGAAAGAAAAGAGAGGAGAGGTGAGAAGAGAAGAGGAGTGGAGGGAGGCAGGGAGGGAAAGGGAGCAGGAGGGGAGAAGAGATGAGGGGAGGGAAAAAGAAGTAAAAAAATTATTTAAGAAATAATACAATTTCCCAAAGTAGTTTCTTGAGTGAATAATATTACATGTTGGTGGTATGATAATCTCTGTTTATTGATTTTTATTTCACAGAATCAACCCACTGACAAGTCACAGAAGATATCATTTTAATTCTAGAATACAGCGTAAATCCTATGAACCTTGACAATGCTTGTATTATAATTTAATACTGACAGTTTCAGATGTGGAGACAGAAGAAGAGACCCAATGTAAGCATTGGAACCCAGCTGTCTTCACATTAAATAGCACAGAGGAAAGAGAAACTGTTTCAAGGTAACACACTACAAAACAAAGTTTTAAGAATATTATTAAAAGTCCTAATAGCAGCCAACAGAAACCCTAGAAATAAGATTATATATGACTAAATATGGGAGGTAAAGAAGATGGAGAGGTAATACTGTGTGGCTAGGCAATATTCCTGTGACATGCAGCCTCCAAGACGGCCCCCAATGATCTCTGCCTCTTAGTATTGTAATCCTCTGTGTAACTCTATCCCCTTGAGTGTAGACTGGACTTAATGACTCACTTTAAACAAACAGAATACAAGAAAAGTGATAAAAGGTCCCTTCCTAGATTAGGTTATAAACAAACTTTGGCTCCATCTAGGGCACTCAAGCTATCTCTTTCTCATTTGCTCTGAGAGAAGACAGCTATTACGTTGTTGTTCCCCCATGACATGAAACTGAGTGTGGCATCCAAACTTTGAGGAACTGAATCCTACCAAACAACCATGCAAGTAATCTTGGAAGTAGATCCTCCTATGGTTGAGAGTTCCGATGAGAATGCAGCTTGAGCTGACACCTCAATTTCACCCTTATGAGAACTCTGAGATGAAGGACATAGTTAAGTCATGCCTGGACTCCTGACTCCTTAACTAGGAACTATACTAAAAAAATGGCATTTTTGATTTAGAAGAAAAATCAAAGAAGCCATCCAAGAATGAGAAAAAATATGTACAAAAATAAGAAAGTTATTAAAGCAAAGATAATAGACAAAAAAAATCCCACTTAAAAAATAGGCATTTTCAAGGACAAATGAGAACAAATGGCATCAAAGCAATATTCAATGAAGGAAAGAACATTTTCCTGAACAATAAAAATGATCTGAACCTGTAGTTCAAAAAAGCTCTGGATGTTGTATACAACACTGAAGAGAGATGAAGAGAGACCCATGCTTAGATATCACCAGGAAAAATCCTTTCAGGGATGAAGGAGGGAAAACCTATAAATATTCAGAAAGAATACATAGAAACAAATTTTTTAAAATAAATAAAACTCATTCTCCTCTCAGACATTGGCCACTAGAAGAGTGGACCAATGTCTATAGAGTTTTGAAGAAAAAGTGGCTATGTTGTAAGGCTGTTTGTGTACATAAGCTCCTGGTAAGTACCCTAAAACATAAAGGGACTATGAAAATAAACAACCCATTAACTCCTTGCTTTAAAAAATATGCAGAGAGGGGCGCCTGGGTGGCTCAGTGGGTTAAGCCTCTGCCTTCGGCTCGGGTCATGATCTCAGGGTCCTGGGACAGAGCCCCGCATCGGGCTCTCTGCTCAGCAGGGAGCCTGCTTCCCCCTCTCCCTCTGCCTGCCTCTCTGTCTACTTGTGATCTCTCTCTCTCTCTCTCTCTGTCATATAAACAAATAAAATCTTTAAAAAAAAATATGCAGAGAGGGGTGCCTGGGTGGCTCAGTGGGTTAAGTCTCTGCCTTTGGCTCAGGTCATGGTCTCAAGGTCCTGGGATCAAGCCCCACATCGGGCTCTCTGCTCAGGGGGAGCCTGCTTCCCTCTCTCCCTCTGCCTGCCTCTCTACCTACTTGTGATCTCTTTCTGTCAAATAAATAAAATCCTTAAAAATTGCAGAGATAAACTTAACCCAACTGAATAATCAATAAAAATATTTATTCAATAATAAGAAAAGTGGGATACAAAAGGTTTGTGGGGAAATATTTTTATCGGATAAATAAGTGGGATGAAATCTAAATAATAATATGTTAATATTCAACTGATACTAAAAGTAAACACAATGTGAATTCTTCATTGTTCATTCATCACAAGAGTTTCAAAGGAATTTCATCTTTACTGAGTTTAATGAAGACATTGTATTCTAGAAGGTCTTTGAAAAAGTGAAAGAGAACCAGTAAAAGACTTTATCAGTTAAATTTTGCTGTAGAACAAAGCACTCTAAAGCTCACTGAGCTAAAACAACATTTAGCTCACAATTTTGTGGATAAGCCATTTAGATTGTGTTCAGCCAGCCATTTGTTCTCTTCTCAGCTAGCACCACTAATCCATCTGCCATCAGCTGTTAGGTGGCCTGGGAACTAACTAGTTTAGGATGGTTTCTGCTGGGACAGCCCATATTTGCTCTATGTTTTCATACATGTTCTAGCATGATAGCCTATGCTTTCTCATATGGCAATAGGAGGAACATTTTAAGAAACTAATGGGAAACATGCAAGGTCTCCTCAGGTCCAGGCCCAAAACATGATTACACTTTGCATTTTGTTGGTCAAAGCAAATTATAAGACCAGCCCAGACTTGAGGGCAAGAAAAACTGACTCTAACTTGTGAAATTCTGTGAAATTCTGCAAAATTACATTGCAAAGGGCCATGGAGACAAAAGGAAAATAATTGTGGCCAATTCTGCAAACAATCTAGCATACCCTGATGTCTGGCCACAATTATTCACATCCTTCCAAAAGGCAAAATACACTCACTCCCCTGCCCATACAACCCGAAGTTTAATCTGATCACTGTATTGTGCTCAAAGCTCAGAATCTTAAGGTCTACATTTGTCTGCAAGTAGTTCTTCTTGGCCTAAAGAACTCTGATCTAAAAAGACAAGTTATCGGGCGCCTGGGTGGCTCAGTGGGTTAAGGCCGCTGCCTTCGGCTCAGGTCATGATCCCAGGGTCCTGGGATCGAGGCCCACGTCGGGCTCTCTGCTCAGCGGGGAGCCTGCTTCCTCCTCTCTCCTCTCTCTCTGCCTGCCTCTCTGCCTACTTGTAATCTCTCTCTCTGTGTCAAATGAATAAATAAAATCTTTAAAAAAAAAATAAATAAAAATAAAAAAAAAATAAAAAGACAAGTTATCTATCCCCTATACAATAACCTACAATTGTGAAACAGAGCAGGATAAGCACAACAGACACTTCCATTAAAAAATAGAGAAGGATCAAAGATACATAACAGTTATAGTCCATACAAATTCTGAAACCCAGCCCAGCAACTGTTTCTAGGATCCCCTACTCAGAGGTAAGTCTCGATTACTTGATTAAGTCTCAGTTCTGATCCCTGGAAGTAGCTTCCCAATAAATTTTTCTTTGTGACTCTTGGCCCCACCTTCAAGATGTCCTTTCTTTTTTTAATCCTACCACATCACCTTGAATACAAGCCTGCTTGATAACACTGTGGCCTTGTTGCCTCTTTTATCACAATAGCTGACTCCTTGAAAATCCTCAGAAAAACCACATTGTGAAAGCATGAAATCCAAGGGAGCCATCAAAATTCACTCTAAATTGCTGACCCACAGAATCTGAGTTAAGTAAATGTTGTTTTAAGCCACTTAATTTTCAGGTAGTTTGTTACAGCAAAATAATTCATAAAGTTTTTAAAAATGGTATTCCTACCAGCAGAAGACAAAGCCAAAAAAATCGTAGTCTTTATAAAGAGAGAATATAAAGCCAAAGGAACATAAAAATGAGATAACAGCATCAGCATGTTGTTCATACCAAATAAAAGAGTTAATCCCTCAGGTAAAAAGAAAATGCTCTAAGTTCAAAACAAATTTCAACTACATGTGGCTAACAAGAAACATCTAATATGACATGATAGAGAATAGTCTAAAATAAAACAGTGAAAAAATTTTTAGGCAAATTGAAGCAAATATAAATAGGTGGTTGAATTATTATTATGTAATTAAAGCACTGCAATGGTCTATTTGTTTTTTAGAAAAAATAAATCAATAAGAAATACATGTGTTGTGAATCATTATTACTGAATATCATTAAAATATAAATATTATAAATATAAAAAATTAAATATATTTACAAATTATTAAACTTGAACCCTATTAAAAGACTGAATGATTTAGAATACAATATCCTATATAAAGAGAGCATATAAAGAAAACATTACTCTCAAGCATCCCTAAGACATGTCTAAAATTTGATCACATAGAAGATCAACATAGAAGTTCAAAAAATCCCCAAAATAAAAAATTTCAGTGGATCATTTTCTGACCTATGGTTGGAGCCCTTAATCAGAAGTCTATGTATAGGCTTCAGAAAATCCATGCACTCCTGACATAGCATTTTGTGTTTACAAGCATTTTTCTCAGTATTGAGTGTATAGTATTCATCAATTTTCCAAAGGGCTCCAATCTCTCATAAAAATTAAATTGAGAACAAATAAATAAAATTTTAAGTGCAATCTTAAAACCCATCACACAAAACTGGCTTATTTTTTAAAAAGAATATTCTAAACAACAATGCTAAATTGAATATAATACACAGTTTGAACTATTGTTCCCAATTAATGAACAGGTAGGTATGCGTAATCAAAATTGGTTTTGGCAGTGGACATAAAGTTTCATATCTATTAATCAATGATCCATAAATAAAAGCATTTTTGTCATTATACTGAATCCAGCTGTATATTGCAATATGTAAATTGGTTTATTGTTCTTTGTGTGTAACTTTCATCATTTAGAAATCTTCCCTTGCACATAAGAGAAAACGTAATTCAAAATGGCCTAAGCAAAAAAGAATTTAATGATAATGAAATTGGAATTTCTAGGAATAGGTTTATCTTGATGCATAAGCTCTAACTGCCATCATCTAGAATCTGGCGTATTTCCAACTATATTTCCTGGTCTGTTTGCAGATCGGCTCCTCCATTATAAAAGCAAGAGAGCTTGAGCAACTCCAAAAACTTATACAATCTCATATACCATTTGGGTGGCAAATTGCATCTCCCTCTAAGTCTCTGGAACCAGAGCAACCACCATAAAAAAAATGGTATGGATGCTCCACAAAAATTAAAAATTGAACTATCATATCATTAAGAAAGTCCACTTCTGGGTATTTATCTGAAGAATACAAAACCACTAACTCAAAAAGATATATGCATGTTCACCACAGCATTATTTACAACAGCCAAGACATGGAAACAACCTAAGTGTCCATCAACAGATAAATGAGCCAAGAATTTGTGGGGCACTTGTGTGTATGTGTGTGTGAGATATTATTCAGGCGCAAAAAAAGAATAAAATCTTGTCATCTGTGACAACATGAATGGATCTTGTAGGTTTTATGTTAAGCGAAAAAAGTGAGTCTGACAGAGAAAGACAAATATCAAATGATCTCACTTACATGTAAAATATTAAAAAGAAAAAAAACACATATATGAACTCATAGATATAAAAAACAGATTGGTGGATACCAGAGGCAGGCGGTGTGGGTTAGTGAAATAGATAAAGTAGGTCAAAAGGGACAAACTTCTATTCATAAAATAAATAAGTCATAGGGATGTAATGTACAGCATGATCTGTAGTTATTAATGTACAGCATGATCACGTATCTGAAAGTTCCTAAGAGTAGATCGTAAAAGTCCTCATCATAAGAAAAAAAAAAGGTATATAACTGTGTATAGTGACAGATGTTAGCTAACCATGATGATCATATCATAATACATATAAAGATTGAATCACTGCATTGTATACTTGAGAATAATAAAACATTATATGTCAATTATATCCTAATAAAAGCATTTTTAAAATAAAAATTAGGGATACATATACTGTCTGGCCCAGCAGTTTCACTTCTATGAGTTTACGTGAGAGTACCAATATTGCATAAAAATGCACATTGTTTTAGTGGTGAGAAAACAAACAAACTGGAAACAACATAAATATCCACCAACCACAGAATAAACAGATTGTGGTATAATCATTACTTAGCTTGTGAAATTAAAAAAGAATCTACTTGCATATCATGAATAAATATTGAAAACACTGTTGAGTGAAGAAAGAAAAAAAACCTGTATTTGCATTATCTCATTGTTCATATGTTGAAAATAAAATCAAATAAATGCCTAAACTTTAGCTGTTTAACTAAACCTTGAACTCTTTTGATGTTTATCATCATTTCATACATTTCAGTAAAGTCAAATCAGACTAATTCATTGTTCATATTCCTGGGAGATACTAGGATCTAAAAATAATTGAATTCTTTACTTACAAAGATATTCTCTTATTTATAACTAAAATCACAATGTATAGAAATTCAGTAGAAATAATTAGTGGGAGTTGAAGGATTCTTTTAAAAAGAAGTTCAATGAAGTGGAAATGTCACATAAAAGAAAAGCACAATATGAAAGTTAAAAAAAAAAAACTAGCATACTGAGAGAAGACATGGGACCAAAAAGTGTCCAAAGAATGTCTAAGAGCTTAACCTTCCTGACCTCAGCATAGCAGAGAAGAAAATAAAACTTATTTAACATTTCTTGGGCTTCAGAATGTATTGTACATTGAAGGAACCAGGATAAATTATTTAGACTGTTTCACCCAAGATTGGCAAAATCCCAACCTGTCATAAACAGGGTTTAAAAAGCTTGATACTGCATAAATAATTTATAGTTTCTAAACCAGAAAACTTTTATATTTGAAACCCTGCATTGAATAGAAGACTCTATATCAACCACAGGGCACTCATCTCCCTTCAGGAGTTGACTGAGATACTTTATAAAAAGGTCACCATCATAAATAAGAGCACAATATTTCATCTCTTATTTCCTATTTTCAGAAATGTAAACCAAACACAGGATATTTATGAGATATGTCATAGCAATTTTTAAATAAGCAAGAACAACAAAAATGCTACCTATACATTCTTACATTTACTATGCAAACTACATACCAAATTACTGTCTTTTTCTTCTTTTAGGAGATTCAGGTTAATTTTATATTCGCCCAAGTTCCATATCATAAAAGATTCCCATGATACAATGTGCTTTTAAAGTTAGGCAAGAATTATAAACTCTTCAGGAAGAAATCTGACTACAGAGTATTTCTAGATTTTTTATAAGAATTTGTTATCTTTTACATTTTCTTGCCAACAAAAAATGTGATCTAATTATTTTTAATAACTTGCCTTTACCATCTACACCCAAAGCATTCAACTAGGCTAATACAGAAGTATCTCTTTCTTCCCACATTCATGTTTCACTGGTTTACATAATCAGCTTACATAATGGAAATAACAACTATAACTGACAAACAGGTTTGGGAATAAGCACATTTTATCTTAGGGAAGAACAAAACACATTAGGACACCTGGTGAGAGCTGACCTGCATTGGCATAGCCATGGCATTTCATGAGGAGCAGTCAAAATGTTTTACAAGAGAAATAGAGAACATTGGTTAATCTGGTGAGTGTATTAAGCAGAGGTCAGATAAGAACACTTCCATGGTATAATAAGAATAGCTACTATCTGTGATGTGTTGACTATGGACCTTGGCACTATTCAAAGTGTTTTACTGACCATCTGTCTGATTTAAATAAATCAGCAGGTAATGAGACATGTGTTCCACATGATAATGTCCTTAACACAGAAGCAGATTAAATAATTTTTTTTCAAGAGTGGTCAAGGTAGACTTTCCAGAGTTCCTTTGCATTGAAAACCTTGCACAACTCAGCCCCAAATGACCTGACTAATTTTATCTTCCACTGCTTTCCCATTTAAACCTACTACTCCAGCAAGAACATCTAGCCATCACCCCCATAACAGGGCTGTGTCCTACAGCAAAGGGGCTAAAAGAGCTTTGATTTTTCTCACACTGCTGGGTTGTCTCCATACTGTACCTTAATGGCAATGGGACCATGGCTGGGTTGCCCAGCCTTTTTGAGTCAGCTTCCTTATTTTTTTAAAAAAATACGAATAAGATAGTAATGAAGATATAAAATACCTACCTCATAAGTGAAATATTGCCTGTACAGTACCTGTCCGATACTTGGCAAATGCTAAGTGCTCAATAAATGTTGCCTATTATCATTGTTTTAGAATAGTATTTATACTAATTTTATATTAATTATTAATAATTATTAATATTGAGCATTAATTATAAAGAAGTCTGAGGGGTGCCTGGGTGGCTCAGTTGGTTAAGCTTCAGGTCATGATCTCAGGGTCATGGGATCGAGCCCCACATCAGGCTGTCTGCTCAGCGAGCAGTCTGCTTCTCCCTCTCCCTCTGCTTCTCCCACCCTGCTCCTGCTCAATATCTCTCTGTCTATCTCTCTCTCTCAATTAAAAAAAAAGAAAGAAAGAAATTTGGGAACAAATGGGCACTTTCTTCTAATATTTTCTACCACTTAAAATAGGACAACTTTGAATAACCACGTAGTGCTTTTTTCCTTTATGTAATAAAAATATTACCAAACTCCAAGACTAATTTATAGCACTCCTGGTTAAACTAAAAAAAAGACTAAAATGAATACACATTTAGGGAGTGCCTGGGTGGCTCAGTCAGTTAAATGTCTGCCTCCAGCTCAGGTCATGATCTCAGGATCCTAGGATGAGCCCCAAGTCAGTCTCCCTGCTCAGTGAGGAGTCTGCTTCTCCCTCTCTCTCCCTCTGTCCCTCTCTCTTAAATAAATAAATAAATAAATAAATAAATAAATAAATAAATAAATAAATAAAATCTTTTAAAAAAATACACATTTTGGCTTTTGAAGTCTCAAATAAAGGTACCAATATTTTGCTTAGTATCAAGTAAGCGATATTCGAAAATAGTCAACAGTAATAAAGTATTTGTGTGCTTTATATGGACTATCTCATTCAATGTCCAGAAAACAATAAGTAAGCGTTACTATTATTATCCTTTATCATGTGAGGAAAATGAAGCTTTGAATTCTCAGTAACTTGCCTAAGATCACATACCCAGTGAGTAGTGGAGTCAGGATTTGAACTCAGTCAAATCGTTGGAGCCAAAGTTTTAAAGCTCTGTGCTATGCTGCCATCTCACTGATAAAGATCAAAATCCAAGGGCTTACAAGGTTAGAAGAGAGTTCCAGAACAAGGGTGAATGTTGCAAGTCCTACTGATAATGTTCCTTCCAACCCTCCTCCCCGTGCTGTTTCAGAGGAATAGGAGAGATGCTGTGATGTATTGGGAAGACCACAGATTGCTGGGTACTTGAGAAGTAACATAAATCTGAGATGTTGCACAATCTTTGTGAAATCTTTTCTTTCTGAAAGGGATCCATTTTAAGACAATGTCTGACTCTCATGGTTTGAGGAATGCTGAGAACTATAAACATTTTCTAGTGTTCTGCTAGCAAATATCCTGTACTATAGGGCCCATAGTTATGGTAATGAAGACAGGGATAGACATGGTTCCTGATTAGCTAACAATGACAGAGTTTTTAATTATAATGATTATTGAGGTTTATTTACTACTAGTGTTCCCACTACCACTCTTGGGTCTTCCTTCATGCCATCTCTTCCCCACTCTCAATTCCTGACATTTCCTATCATTTAAATAAATCCATCAAATTATACCCAGTCACATCCTAGGCAGCTTTTCCTGACTATACTAATCACCATGATTGCTCCTGGATGTGAATTCTTATAATGGTTGTTGTCCCCATCCATTTTCACATTGCTGGCTGGTTTTTCATGCACGCTTGCCCTATCTCTACTTATACAGAGATTATAAATTCTTTGAGAATTGCACTAGGTCTTATATGTCTCATCATCCTCAGTATCTCCCTTGTGAAACACATTCAACCAAAATACACTGATTTTCTACTTGAAGGAGACATAACCACAGCATAGCAGCACTGGAAATCATTTTGCGTTCCGATCTTTCTTACTCACTATTGTGATCGGCATACCAAAGAGGAGGAACAGAATGTGATGTGATAGAACAGGCAGGGAATGGGGGCAAGCTTGTTCATTGAAAGGACTCAGGGTTTCACTCTAAGGTCCTGAGAGAAGAAATTTCAGTCACCCCGTTGTTAACACAAACAATCCCAAAATGAGTAAACAGAAAAAACTAAGCCTTGACTGTTCTCTAAGTTATTAATGCTGGCAACCCTTCAACATAGCGTGAATCAGAAATTCCATGGCCTGCATATGAAGTAGCAATGACAGCACTCATGTTACTAAAGAGCCCCTGTCCGAAAAACACATCAAAAAACAAAACAACAACAACAAAAAAAACCAAGGCTCAAAGATGTTAGCTTATTTTTCTCTAAAAACAGAGCTGCTTAACATCGGAGTTTAGATGAAACTGTGGGTCTCATTTCTTGCACTGTCTCTCATTGAACAATATGCAAATGATTATCAAAAAAGATTTTATTTTCATTTTATAAGATGACTCATTATGACACTAAAAAAAAGAATCTATGGTATCATTAGAACCAATTTAGGATTATTTAAAATAGAATCAAGCTAATAACGTTCTGCCACAAGTTCCCTTATCCCTCACCCAGGACCTTGACATTTTAATGAAAGATGCAATTTCAATAATTACTTTTTCAAACTATATATTTATTGTTTTATTTTTACCTTTAACCGTAAGGCAAAAGACTGGGGATATTTCAGTTTTCATATAATGGCAAGTAAAGGTTTTTCCTATTTTTAAATTTCAAAATACATTTAAGTTATTTAAGAATAATTTTCAAAATGATGAAATGTGCTGGAAAAAAGAAAATAAGAATTATAACATGGAAAGCATGGCCACCAAGACATGGTAGTCACCACGAAGAGGAACAGATAAGGGCAACCGATTTTCACACATATCAAAAGATACAAAGTCCTGATGTTGATGTTTAAGCCATTTTGGTGGTAAACCTGTTTTCAAAACAAAGCTATTTGAAAGTGTGTCTTTAATTAAGAAAATTTAATTTTTCATTAAAAAATATGCACGTAGAGCAATCTTAAAGGACTTCTGAAAGGTATTTAGTGAAGACTCACAAAGCCTGTCTTTGAGTCAACCTCAACGCCCTCCGTGCTCCTCACTGCAGCCCAGCAGCCAGGCAACCAGCAAGGTCCATCGAAACCAGCATCCATCTCTAGGTCTTCCTGTCTCCATCACTCCTCTCTTCTGCATCACGAGCATCTCTTATCTCTAGACTAACAGCATCACTGCTTTTAAGGTTTACTTTTGTTTTTTTCCCCCTTGGTTGTGGGTACTCGTATTTTCTTTTCTATATGTTCTTTATTTTCAAAATTTTATATAATGAATATATATTATTTAATAATCATAAAAACATGAATGAATGCTTTTAAGATGCATATTCTGTATTATTAAATATGTTTATACTTATATATTTGTTACAAAAATGTTATATTATAAAATACAGATTTAGCACTGAGCCAGACACTTTCATGCCACCCTCATTTATCCACTCCACAAAAGTATCGTTATCAAGGTCATGAATGACCTCCACATTACCAAGCCCAGAGGTCCATTCTCAGGCTTCAGCTTATTTGATCTATTGGCGGCATTTACCACTCTCTCTTCCTTGAAAAATTTTCTTTATTTGATTTCCAGCACACCCAGTGCTTCTGGTTTTCCTTTTACTTTCTTGGCTACCTCCTTTACTGTCTCCTCTTTTCCCTAAACTTAACAATATCCCAGGATTCAATCCTTGAGCTGCCTCTTCACTTCCTCTCTAATCCAATGTCATAGTTTTAATAACTGAAACCTCCTTAATGTGCATCTCCTGCCCAGACCTCTCCCCTGAAAATCCCGCTCATATGGCCAACTCTCTACCTACCCTCTGCACTTAGATGTCTTAGGCATCCCAATAAACTTCATCCTGGAAATTCGCTTGGCCTCTTATTTTCAGGACCCCATGTCATCTTCCTGGTTTACATCTTTGCTTTGGTGAAAACTCCCTAGTAAATTTCTAAGAAAGGATGCATCAGAGGCAATGATTTGAGGCCTTGCCTTCAGAAATATCTTTATTCTACCTTCACACTTGATTGGTAGTTTGGCTAAAAATATTCAGGGGCACCTGGGTGACTCAGTCATTAAGTGTCTGCCTTCAGCTCAGATCATGATCCCAGGGTCCTGGGATGGAACCCCGCATCAGGCTCCCTGCTCGGAAGGAAGCCTGCTTCTCCCTCTCCCACTCCCCATGCTTGTGTTCCCTCTCTCGCTATGTCTCTCTCTGTCAAATAAATAAATAAAATCTTTAAAAAATAAAAAATAAAAAATTTCAAGAAATGTCCTGTCTCATTTATTTTTGCTTTATCTTCCAGAAATTTCTCAAAACTTATAATGAATTTTTTTTTTAAAAATCACTGTTCCAATTTTTTTTCCCCAAAGACTCTCTTTATTCTCCAAAGCTACTTGTTTCTAGTATCTTCCCTTGNTATTTTTGCTTTATCTTCCAGAAATTTCTCAAAACTTATAATGAATTTTTTTTTAAAAAATCACTGTTCCAATTTTTTTTTCCCCAAAGACTCTCTTTATTCTCCAAAGCTACTTGTTTCTAGTATCTTCCCTTGTTGAGGATATGCAATACCATCTATGGTACTTAATACTAATGTCAAATAACACCTGATTCTCCTCTTGTTGAAGACACAGGTGGGATTGCACTTTCTTGTCCTTGAAGTTAGCATGGCCATAAGTCTTGCTTTGTCCAAGTAATTTGTCATTTCTAAATGGAAATATTTAGCTCCAGTGTTGAAATCCTCAGCCTCTCTTTCTTGTAATAGTGATGATGGAAGCATGTATTGATATGAAGATCAAAGCAGCTTGGAATACTGAGCTTGGAATACATAGAAAAGAGCAGCCCAGGAAAGAAGTGTGGACCTGCAGCAGACATTGCATGAACAAGCAAAAAAAAAGAAAAGAAAAGAAAAGAAAAGAAAAAGAAAAAGTTTGTATTTAGGTACCCAGGGAGAGTTGGGGGTTGTTATCACAGTCTACGNGAAAAGAAAGAAAAAAAAAAGAAAAAGTTTGTATTTAGGTACCCAGGGAGAGTTGGGGGTTGTTATCACAGTCTACGGTATGCTATCCTGACTGATTCAATCATTGGTACCATATGTGGGGTACTACCATAATAATAAACATCAAATATATAACATAGGTTTAGTGGATAGATAGCAGGTTCTGAAGAAACTGATATCAGAGGCAGAAAAGATGGTGATTCATGCTATGTAGTTACAAAATCGTTGGTACAACTATGAAACAGGAGTCAGACTGTATTGTTATTGATCTCAAGAGTTACAAAGGTAGGGGTAGAAAAAACAGAACTGAATTCTGTGATAGGTTTCTGTGAGTAGTGTTTGACAAGATGTAAGAATTGCCCAGTCTTTAAGTAGCAGTGAAAAGAAAGAAAAAGAGTCCAGAAATCTGAGGACATGCTAGGAGGAAACTAATTTTCAAACATAACCAGTAAGATAAAAAATTGAGAAAGTCCTAAAGTTAAGGAGGTTCATTAAAACTCAGTCTTAAGAAAGGATTAAAGTTATGATATAGTTGCCATAACCATTATCAAAGCCTCTGGGTAGTTTAAGTGTTCTTGGATCACTTAGTAAATTCTTTTAATTAGATAAAAAGCATAAGGAGATGCTATAGAATGCCTCTTATTGAAGTCTAATGACCAAAATCTTAAGCTGCTAAATTTCCTAAGAGATGAATGCTCCAATCTCCTGTCTGGGAAGTATAAGTCTATCTAGGAATAATCTTACTGAGTGGAGGAAGGGAAAGAAGTGAAAGCTTTTCATTCAAAATAAACATTTTTATTTAATCTCATTGTTCTTCAGGGTAACACCCAAAGCTCCAGAGAATAAATCTCTATTCTCCTGATCAATACACATAATGTAGCTATTGTTGTCTCCAAACCGTAGATATTTTTTTTCTTGTCTGAGTTCATTCTTTTTTGTACCTTCTCTGTCATTTTTGTGGAATTACGGGAGAGGACAAAGGAAAACGTAAGTGTCCAATGAGCCATATTTAACCAGAAGTCTACAATACCCCTTACCTGATCTCCCTACTTCCTCTTCAATGCCCTATACACTATTCTCAACACCACAGCCAGAATGATCCTTAAAACATAATTCATATCATTTCCTTATATTAAACCTATTGTATATCCATTACATTAGAATAAAATTCAACCCCCCCCCACCTCCACCAACCATGATCTACAGGTCCACACATGATCTGAGCCTTGTAGGTATTTTATCACATTTCACACATTATCTCCTCATTTTCTATGTGTAAGCCACTCTAGATTTGTGTGTGTTTCTTGAACATGGCGAGATGATCTCTACCTTAAAGCTGTTTCTCTTGCTGTTTCTTCTAGGAATCCTGTGTCCCTAAGTTAGTACAGGGCCAGTTCTTCTTCATTCAGTTCTCAGCTCAAATATGACCTCTTCAGAGATGTTTACAACCGTCTGATTCCACCCCACTGCCAATCTCTATATTACACCCCCGGTTTTAATTTTTTCTTACAATACTTATAATTCACTTGATTATCCCATTAATTTATGTTACATATCCACTATCTGTGTCTCGTTCCAGTCAAACCACTTCCAAAAGAATGTGAACTTAAGAGACCTTGTTTGTCTCATTCATCAATATTAACTTCGTATAGAATATTACCTGGCAAGATTAGGTACCCAGCATATCTTTAAATCAATAAATACATGACTAAGGAAATCATTTCTATATTACATTCTAAATTATAATTACTTATGCACTTCATTTATCATTTAACTCTGTCAAATCAAACTTTAAAAAAAGTTTGTATTTCTCCTTTTTAGCTATGGCAAAAATATAACTTACAGAAGAGTCTTGCTGAGGACATCAGGAAACATGGTATAAAATACTAGTAGTAGTAGTAGTAGTAGTAGTAGTAGTAGTAGTAGTAGTAGTAATGATCAGAGAGCCATAGAGACAATATAAAGGAGTAAGATCATGGGCAGAAAAAAAACCCACAAATCAGTAGGACAATGTCCGGTGAATTCATTTTTCTTGAGGTATTTGCCAATTGCAGAATAGCAATTATAAGACTAGAGACCAGAATTCCTAGCAAAGAAAAACCCCTAATAGGAAGTAGAGAGACCAGCAGAGTTTTCATCAATATTATTGAATCAAAGAAGAAGTGCAGAACACCAGAAAGAGTAAGTATGAAGAAAAATCTAAAGGATATTAATTGTGCTAAACAATAATAGTGTCTTGTGAAAGTTTAGATATATGTAGGATTTAAATGACTTAAAAATAAAATAAATGGCAGGGTTAGTGGGAGTAAACGTAGTTTAAATATTCTAAGTAGACCACATGTCTGGGAAGCAGAAAAATACAGATTTACATTTGACTTTATTCAACAATGAATGCATATTTTAAACACTAAGGTAACTACTAAGATAAGAGAAAAAATACTGTGTAGCTAGAAAAGATGATGGAAGAAAAGGGAATAATTTTTTTAACTTGATTAATCTAAAAGAAGGTAAGAGTACAAAAAAGATAAAAATAAGTGAGAAGGGGCGCCTGGGTGGCTCAGTCATTACAGGTCTGCCTTCGGCTTGGGTCATGATCCCAGGGTCCTGGGATCGAGCCCCGCATCGGGCTCTCTGCTCAGTGGAGAGCCTGCTTCCCCCTTTCTCTCTGCCTGCCTCTCTGCCTACTTGTGATCTCTTTCTCTGTCAAATAAATAAATAAAATCTTTTTTTAAAAAGTGGTAAATTAGGAAATAAATAAGATTATAGATGTAAATTCAAATAAATCAGTAATCAGTAATTTGATTAATTAGCCCATATTTAGAGATTAAGTTATCAGATTTGATTTAAAAAAAAGACTAATGCTGATTACAAGAGTCAAACTTTAAATATAAGAATACAGGTAGAAAGGCAAAGATGGAAAACATGAAAATAAGGACCAGGAGAATGTCACTGTAGCTATTCTAGAATGGCAAAGTATTCTTAAAGACAAGAAGTATTCCTAAAGATAAAGACCACTCCAATGATTAAATAATCAATTTACCAGGGACATATAACAATTCTAAATACATAAAATAAATGTGTACATGTGGGAGACTTTAAAATATCTCCCTCAGTAACTGATAAAAAAAAATACAAAAATCCAGTAAAGATTTGACACACTATACATGTATGTGTACACACACACACGAATTTATATATATATATACACATATATATATGAGATATACATTATGATATGCATTGACATATATATACACACACACAATCTCGCCCTGCCCCAAGAATGTCAGGATATGTATTATTTTCAGGAATGTTACAACATTAGTGTAACATTATCAAAACAAAACACATTGATCCATAAAGCAAATCTCAGCACAGTTAAGGAACTGAGATTTTTCAGAGTATCTTCTATGACCAAAAAGAAATTAACTAGAATCCAACAACAACAAAATCAGAAAATCTCCACGTTTTGTAAAAATGAGGGGATAGACCTCTGCAGCCCATGAATCGAAGATACCCGGCAAGACTAATAAGAAAAAAATATATGTTGGGAAGGTCCAAGGAATCAATATTAGAACTCTAAAGGAGGACACCACACCACAGATCATACAAATATTAAAAGAGATAATGAGACAATTTCATGAAAAAATCCTAATACCAAAAATTTGAAAATTTAAATGTAAATAAATTTCTAGAAAAGCTTAATTAGCAAAAAGAAAAGAAAGAAGTCCGATTTTTTTTGCATTTTTCAAGATATTAAGTCTATAATTTAAAACCTTCACACAAAGAAATCTCTAGACTTATATAACATCACTAGAGACAGATTTTCAAAGAAGAAACATGAATCTTGATCTTCCATAAATGCTTCTAGGAGTTAAAAAAAAGAGAAAACACTTCTCAATTCATTTTATGAGGTTACTATAAAGCAAAATCTAATTGGGCATCACATGTTAGGAAAATCATAAGCTAACTTCTATTGAGCATGAATGTAAAACCCCTAAGTAAAATATTAGCAGACCTAACCCAGCAATATATAAAAAGGATAGCATGCATCATGACTCTAGGAAGTATTCCAGAAATAATGAGATCAATTTAACATTTGAAAATCAGTGTAATCTTCCATAGAATTATAAAAACAGTTCAATAAATGCATAAAAATAAGTGATTAAAAAATGACAGCAAACATAATTTCTTTATTTTAAGATTTTATTTATTTATTTGACAGAGAGAGAGAGAGAGAGAGAGAACACAAGCAGGGGGAACAGCAGAGGGAGAGGGAGAAGCAGGCTCTCTGCTGAGCAGGGAGCCTGATGCAGGGCTCGAACCCAGGACACTGAGACCATGACCTAAGCCAAAGGCAGACACTTAACCAACTGAGCCACCCAGATGCCACTTAAACATAATTTCTATGGATGAATTTTTGAAAGCTTTTTCTCCAAGATTAGGAATAAGAAAAAGGTATTCTCTTTTTTTTTAACATATAATGTATTATTTGCCCCGGGGATACAGGTCAGTGAATCATCAGTCTTACACAATTCACAGCACTCACCATAGCACATACCCTCCCCAGCGTCCATAACCCAACCACTCTATCCCTACCCTCCCACCCGCCAGCAATCCTCAGTTTGTTTTGTGAGATTAAAAGTCTTTTATGGTTTTGTCTCCCTCCCCATCCCATCTTGTTTCATTTTTTCCTTCCCTACCCCCCTGTGGAGCAGAGAGCCCGATGCAGGACTCGATCCCAGGACCCTGAGATCATGACCCGAGCCAAAGGCAGAGGTTTAACCCACTGAGCCACCCAGGTGCCCAAGATTTCCTTTCTTTCGATGGCTGCATAGTATTCCATTATACACACACATGCGCGCGCGCGCACGCGCACACACACACACACACACACACACACACACACACACACACACCACAACTTCTTTATCCATTCATCTGTTGATGGACATCCAGGTTCTTTCCATAGTTAGGCTATTGTGGACATTGCTGCTATAAACATTCAGGTGCCCATGCCACTTTGGATCTCTACATTTATATCTTTAGGGTAAATACCCAGTAGTGAAATTGCTGGGTCATAGGGTAGCTCTATTTTCAACTTTTTGAGGAATCTCTATACTGTTTTCTAGAGTGGCTGCACCAGCTTGGATTTTCACCAACAGTGTAGGAGGGTCCCCCTTTCTCTGCATCCTCGCCAATATCTGTCATTTCCTGGCTTGTTAATTTTAGCCATTCTGACTGGTGTGAGGTGGTATCTCACTGTGGTTTTGATTTGTAAGAAAAAGCTGTTCTTATCACTACTTTTATCGAACTTTCATCCTTTCCTCTCTACTTCCACTGTTTTATTTATTATTTTGTTTTGGTCAAGTGCATATGGTTGAACTTACATTAGCAAAATGTGCACAATAGGAGGCTCTATAATATTTGAACATGGAGTAAAATCCTCTTCTCAAGGACATTCTGACAGTTTCTCAAATGGGTAAAATACATTGTTTTTGAAAAGGTTATCTGTTCTATCTCTTAAGCACAATTACTCTAATTCTATATAAAGATTTTTTTCATTCGATTTGGGAGACACTAAATGCTAAGTGTGACCCTGGGCAAGACACTTCACTGCATTAACTGTAAAGAAGAGATAATAGTTCTTGGCTCACAGAGTTGCCATTGCTTGGAATGGAGCCTAGCGAAGGATAACGTGTTGTATAAGTACTTATTAAAAAAATAAGTAAATAAAACTACTGATCCCTCTGCTATTAACACTTTAATTAAGCATGCAACTTGAAAATAAGATATTCACAATAAAAATTAAAAAGACTTCATGACCTCCTTTATTTATAGGAGTGTCTCTGCTACTTTACATGATAACAAACCCAATTCAATAAGATTACCTTCAAACACTGCATATACTTTTCATTCATATTTGAGTGAATACATTTAGCTGATTTAGCACTCCCCTCTGAAGCTCTTATCTAAGAAGCAGGCCTTAATAAAGTTCCAAGACATTCAGCTGGTCCATGCCCTCAAGCTTTGGGGACAAAGGCCTTTTTCTAGATTCAACACTGTTGGATGTCCTGTTGAATTAACTATTCCTGCCAGTCATCTCTGCATGGAACCATGAGGCAGACTCACCTTGTTTGTAAGGCACCACCTACCAGGCCCTTCAAAGTACTGGGGAAAATACATGATAAATAATAAAACACACAAACAGAAAAGGCCAAAACTAGCCCTCAACAATATGCATTTCTTGCTGATCTGAATAGGAAAGAAGGGAAGAAACCATCTTATATATAGTATATACCAATACCACATTATTATAAAAATTGCACTAAAAAATTGTACGTAGTAAATTTCAAAAAAAAAATTGATTTACATTTTATAAATGTAAAGAAAATAGTTATTCTAAAATAGTTTAATGCCTAGATAGTATTCTATATATTGTTTATGACTGTCTTCCCTCATATTTTGCTTATTCTACCTATGTGTTTTAGACTAAACTGTATCCACCTCCCCCCACAAATTCATCTACTGAAGGCCAGTATGATTGTATTTGGAGATGGGACCTTTGGGAAGTAATTAAGTTGAAATAAGGCCATAAGAGTGGGACGCTCAAGATGGGATTAGTGCCCTTATAAGAAGACACCAGAGTGTGTGAGCATACTGCACATACGCTCACTCGCTCTCTCTTTCCTTCCCTCCCTCCCTCCCCCTCTCCCTCCCTTTCCCTCTCTCTTGCTTGCCCACTTACCCTCACTAGTGCTCTCTCTCTGGCATGTGAAGATAAGGTTCAAGAGTCATCTAGATGCCAGGAATAGTCATCCTTAGAACCTGGCCATACTGGCACTCTAATCTTGGATTTCTAGACTCCAGAACTGTGATAAAATACATTTTCATTGTTTAAGCTGCCTAGTCTATGATATTTTGTGTGGCAGCCTGAGCTGACTAAGACACTATGTACTATATTGTGATGGTGCAAAACACTGCCTTTTGAATCTTAGCTCTTTGTTTCTTGGTTTATGACCAAGGACAAGTCAGCTTAACTTTTTTCAGATTAAATCTGTTTATCTGTTTAACACTGAAAATGCTTGTTCTGTCTTTTGCAGACTTTTTAGAAGAAAATAATATATATGAAAAGTCTTATGAAAACTGAAGAGAACATTTTCTAAAGCTTTTTCTAACTCAAAACCAATGCAAATTAGAATAATGTTAAAAATTATTTTTAACCTAAGCACATTTAAAAAAATTTTTTAAGCTAAGTATTGACCATAAGTACAGTCCTGCTACAAGCTTGATCTTGAGCATCCTGTCTGACATTCTTCCTTCTCCACTTCTGCTGATGTAGATCCGCACCCTCAACAGTACATTGTCTGGTCTGTCTCCACCCTCTTTTCTCAATTCCTAGCTTTTACAGAGAGTCTCTAGAAACACAATTCCCTCCATATCACCTAGCATATTCCATAAGATGCATAAAGGTTTTTAAAAGGCAGTCACAGGGGAGTTAGAGAGGTCTCAAGAGTAGCTTCACAATTTATCCTAAACAACAGCTTCTTCTTAACCTTCAGAACCTCTGTTACGAAAAAAATTTCTTTACCCTTTAAGATTCTTCTAGCTGGTCTAAGAGTTAAATATGACATGAGACAGATTAACAGGAGAAAATCAAACAGAAGTTTAATAACATCTATACCTCTGGTATATAAAGAAGAGACTGAGGAAATTAGGTCTCCAAAATGACCTAAGCCATCACTCTAAATACCATCTTCAAATAAAGACAAAAGTCGTTGGGAGGAAAAGCACAGTAAACGAGGGTAAGATTGTTACACAGATTTAAATACATCTTTCACCACTGATAACAGTTTCTAGAGAGTCAGAGTCTTCAGAGTCATCCCCCACTTTCTGGTGTAGTCAGGGAGACACAAGTGGAGATTTCTCTTATACATGCAATATCTCTTACAAAAGGGTAACTTTTACTTACTTTTCAGAGCTTCTCTTGTGCCTACAGTTTTTTAAAAATAACCAGCTTAAAATAATCAATATGCCTGGACTTCTGGGAAGCTGGTAGAAAAGGAGAATCCTGAGCTTACCTCATCCCATGGACATAATGAGATAACAGCCACATTAGTGCAACTCTGAAAACTACCCAGAATCTTGCAGAGCAGACTTTCCAATGTTAATTGTAGAGAGGAGGAGCAGGAATGCAGTTTGGAGCCAAACCCCAGGTGACACTATCACCTCAAATGGGATGGACACCACAAGCACAGAAAAGTGAAAGGATCAGACCCTAACCAGGCACCCCAGGCATGGGGGACCCATACCAAGATGAGTCCCCATAGCATTTTGATTCTTAAAACCAGTGAGGCTTAACTCTGTGAATTTTTTCAATCAATGGGGCTTAATTCTAGGTACTTTAAAAATCAGCAAGCTTAACTCTAGGAGAGCCAGTGAGCAATAGGGAATTGAGCCCCACGTCCCGCCCCTTTAAAGAGCCAGCATAACAAAAACAAACAAAACCCAAAAAAACAGGGTGCCAGGGTGGCTCAGTGGGTTAAAGCCTCTGCCTTCGGCTCAGGTCATGACCTCAGGGTCCTGGGATCGAGGCCCCGCAGTCTCCCTGCTCAGCGGGGAGCCTGCTTCCTCCTCTCTCTCTGCCTGCCTCTCTGCCTGCTTGTGATCTGATCTTTCTTTCTGTGTGTCAAATAAATATTTTTTAAAAAAACTACAAAAACAAATCTGACAACATACAGCACAGAAGCAACATTTTGAAATGTGCTTGGGATATAGGACATTTATTTACTAATCTCAGAATCTGTGCTGGAGAAACAGCGATCTGGGAGAGATTTCTCCAAGAAAAAAAGTGTAGATGGGCACCATTTCCCACTCCTCCTCCAGCCCAGATACCAAGACACTTGCCGAAATCAGCAGGTACACTCTCTAACTCTCTTGCTAGCATTGCCTTTCCTGCCCCCATGTTCTCCTGTAGAGCCACTCCATTCAACATGCCTCATTCTATAGGCATACTTTCAAAACATCTCCTGCCCTGAAAAATCTTGCAAGCAACCCCAGCAGGGATCAGCAACACTCCAAAGTGACTCCTGCCTTGGGGATAAGGGAAGATAACTATACACATCTGTGTACCCACAGCCTCAGCAGACTCAGCAGCCAAACATTATAGCTGGCAGCACAGAGAGTGTCCTACCAATCAGTTATTTTTTAAAAATAACCAGCTTAA
>LNAC01000004.1:877643-889352 GCA_002007465.1 Ailurus styani | reverse complement strand
AAATGAGGAGACAGAGGAATATTTCCAAATGAAAGAAAAGGACAAAACTACAGCATAAGACCTGGGACTTCAAACTGGTCTTCATACCAGATCACTGTGAATAATAATTAAAAAAAAAAAAAAAGCTGAAATTTCAGAAGTAAAGCAGAGCATTTATGACCAAGGGAAATGTCGCCAATGGCAACTCCTATAAACACTTTGTTTGGTATGTTTCTCATTTTTATTCACGTATTCTATTTTTTAAGATTTTATTTATTTGACAGAGAGAGACACAGTGAGAGAGGGAATACAAGCAGAGGGAGTGGGAGAGGGAAACAGATACAGGCTTCCCACTGAGCAGGGAGCCCAATGCGGGGCTTGATCCCAGGACCCTAGGATCATGACCTGAGCCCAAGACAGACGCTTAACGACTGAGCCACCCAGGCACCCCTCATTTTTTTTCATGTATTTTAAATCATTATTTGCAATTTCATTTTTTCACTTAATATATATAAGTTTGCATGGAATAAAAACTCTTAATAAACGATTTAAAGGTAAATACATTCCACAGAGGAAGTATATCGTTTTCTTAACCTCCCATTCATATTAAGTATGTGGCATGCATCCAAATTTTTGACATTTTAAATAATATTATTTTATTAATTATTAAATATAATACACTACATATTCTTTTAAACAATATTATGAACATCTCACAAAAATACATTTAAATTATGGTAACTGTTTTTGCTAATTAAAAATAATAGTATTTTCCTGACCCTGAAACTGGCACATTCACAGATAAATTTGGCACATCACTGCCTGTACAGCCTCTTAAATCCTCAGACTTTGTATCTCACATTTCCCTCACAAGCAAAACTGAAGTGGAGCATTAAGGAAGTTATCTAAATTTATGGGAAAAAATAATTAAAGGCTTTTCTTTACTGGAATTATCCACATTTGCAACCTATATTAATTCCATCAGAGACCGACTTGACATGATCACATTACTAGGTGATTGTGAAAATTTCAGACCTTTAAAATGATAGATTTAAATTGAATAAATATCAGTGAAGAGCTGAGGATGAAGATGAGAAATGAAGAAAATAAGGTTGGAAAACTGGTCAGAATTTCAGAGGCCTGACCCACAGTCAGAGTGAAAGAATGAACTTAAGCTGTAATATAATCCATAAAACAGAGGGTTGGGAGAGAGGAAGGAAAGGGAAAAGAAGAGGAGACTTCCCCTATGAGCGGCATAATATCTGACCCAATTTCGTAGGGAAATTTTAACAACACAGCCACATTTACCAGAGTGTCTATGTAACAAGTGCCTTAAGGGATATCATCAGACCACACAAATGTCCAAAGCAACCTCTTTCTCCAGCCTTTCTCTTTCCGCCTGACATGCTCCATTTCCAGAAGTTAGATTATAAATTCATATATGAAAATTCACATGCTATAAAAAATAAGATACAATCTTCTAGCTTTTTTACCTTAGCATGTAGTACTGAATTTAGAAGATCAACTAATGGCCACTGAATAAAGTGAGAGAGCTCCTACTCTGAGAGCTGAGCTACAAAACAGACCTATTATTAAAGTATGTGTTGATAAGAGAAACAGCTCCAGAGAAAGGGAGCCTATACACGTAAAACTTGGGTAATCAAAGGGATACTATTGACCTGTGTGGCTCACAGGTGGCAGATCCCAAGCCAGAGGGATCTAAAAGAAGAACTAAGGACCAATAAATCACAAAGAAGGAGATGGGGGGGGGAGATTCAGGTGTATGAAGGATGCAGAGACAGGGGAGAAAAGTCTACATCTGTACCTATAACAAAGGCAATGAACATAAAATGAGGAGCTGGATATAAAAGACAAATTTCTGTTTTGCAGAGGGGTAGCTCTGATTTTTTTACTTTCAGAACTAATTTATTTGTTCACCAGTCATAAATACTCTGGAGAAAAGCCTTTAGCCATAATTTTCACAGAGTAATAATCCAATGGTTGGAGATTTTGTGAAAAATAAAAGAGCATCAGATTAATCAGTAAAAGGAATTAAGGAATTCTGTATATTTTTAAAAAGATGGTTTCTTTTGTTAAGTTCTTTGTACTGGAAACTGTAGAGCATAAATTTGTCCTTGGCATTAGAATAAATTACAGCTCATCTCTTCCTAGGAAAACTGTATTCCTGTCCACCATGCTTAGTGGAGGTAAGCTGGGAAAAGTTTATCAGATTACACAGTATTACTAAATGCACAAAGCTCTCATCTGATTGCTTTTCAATCAGAACCTCACATCTTTTGCCAGATATAAATCATCTTATATAAAAGAGCTTTAGAATACAAAGTCAATGAAATATTTTTTTTCTGGAGGTCTTAATGCAATCCTTATTTGATTATGAAATACAAACTTGCCCACTGTGGTCTAAATAGACAAAGTATGCTGTGTTTACAAAGTATGTTTCTGTAATACAAATGATAGAAGCACAAACTACATGACCTTGTTACTAAACTGCAAATTATTCAAATGTTGTTAGACCCTAAATTGGAAAAATGTCATAGTATACTTTTATACTTTTTGCCTCTTCCAAATTATAGTGTAATTACAAACATAGTCTCTAGCTTAATTCCTAAGAGCAATGGAGAAAACAGGATACTGGTATGTGCATGAATACATGAAGGGGGAATTGTGTTGGAGAGAGGAAGGAAGGGAGAATGGATGGACAATGGACAACAGGTAATAAAACTCTGCCTCCCTGATCTCCAAGCTGGTTGGAAAATATCCTCAAGTGTTCTGGGATTGACTTAATAATCAAGTATCCTGGGTTCAAAATAAAGCTCTAGGACTAATTCTTCTGAAGTCTCTGGTAAATGACTTCATGACATTAAGTCTCAATATTCTCAGGTCTAAAATAATAATAATAATATGGCTGGATTTTATCATAGCTAGGAGTTTTATTATTTTTAGATAAATTGAGTATACTGTGTACGTGGCACAATTGTGATCTTTACTTGTTTGCCGTATTTTTAGGTACTGGATAAAATGTAAATAAAAATGGAAAAGACAAATAAATAAAAATAGATACCCCAGATCATTCTGGAAAAGCATCAAGTCCATTTTTCAACAATTACCCACTGAGTACCTACCATGTATCAAGTATAGCACAGGGCACTAAATTGTAAATAAAAGGATAAATGGGTGGTAGAATAAATAGCAAGCGAGAAAGAAGGGAGGGAGTGAGGGGAGTTAGCTAGTAGCTTAGCTGGATACCCAAGCCTATAACAAATTGGAGTGGGTCAGCATTCTCTCAACAGATGGACTCATACAATGTTTTCAGTGTTCACAGGAAATAACCTTAAGAGCTTCGTGGGGGGGAAATGGTACTAGACTAAGGGATATAATACAAACTACCACATTTTTAAGAATCTACTCTGTGCCATGCTTTGTACTTAACATTATTTCTAGTCTTCATAACAACCTTGAAGGTAGAGCTTTCTTGTTTTTTCCAATTTTATCTATAAGAAAACTGAGACAGATATGTTTTAATAAGTTTTTTTAGATAACACTGAGGACACAGGCATAAATGAATTGAGCTCTTACACACTGTTACTGAAATAAGCTTTGTTTCTATTTGTGGTATAGTTTTCTACTCTAGATCAAATGCTTATAAAGAACAACATTTCTAAGAGTTCTGTCTCTCTATGAAATAAAGCAAACTTAGCAGTGGCTATAGAGATCTAAGGCCTATTGTCAATCACAAATGTGATCAGAAGACTGTATACTCTACCAAACAGAACATTCTCCCCAGAGATAATTGAGAGGAGAACGGAGGCTGAAAAATGAGGTGCTGACTTTAGGTAACTGGGAAAAGTCAAAGTTCCAGCTTTATCCCTCAGGCTCTCTCCTATGAAGAACATTCATTCACTAAGGCACCCCAAGCTCAGAAAGGACTCCTGAGGATTCTGTTTTGGATTTCAGGCTACCCGTCTATTTTATCTATCCTTCTAAAATTACTTAGAACATATGTGCTTATTCTAGCCAAAATAATTCTTGAAGCATAACACAAATAGAAGTATTGGCGATCTGATCTATAACACCAGATGATCTTAACATTAGTAATAGGAAGTAGGAGAGAAACAGAATAAAAGTGCTTAGGTTTTTCTTTAGATTGATTTTAAACCCTGTCAAAAGACCATAAGCTCATGCATTGATCTTACATGTGTTTCAAAAAATTTAGGGTAAGAAGATAAATGGAGCATGTAGTTTTCATACACAGAGTTAAGTTTTCCTAAAAGGTGTAATTAAAAACAACGCACAAGGGGGCCTGGGTGGCTCAGTGGGTGAAAGCCTCTGTCTTCGTCTCAGGTCATGATCTCAGGGTCCTGGGATCTAGGCCCGCATCAGGCTCTCTGCTCAGAGGGGAGCCTGCTTCCTCCTCTCTCTCTGCCTGCCTCTCTGCCTACTTGTAATCTCTCTCTCTCTCTCTGTCAAATGAATAAATAAAATCTTTAAAACAAAACAAAAACAACCCACAAAAGGCAGACAGAAAGGTAAGAAGAAAAGGACAAAAGAAAAAATAGAAAAAAATGCAAGTAGATGACATTAATAAGTCCAAAGTGAAAGGACTCAATTCCTGAGATAGAGAGAGGCCACGTGGACCACATGGACAGAAACTGAGTCTCCACCACCCTTTAGCCAACATCAGTGGGCAAGCATGTCTGCTGCGTGCTCCACACCTTCTCTGCTCACCATTCCTTCTCTTCCCTTCTTCTGGGGAAGTTTTTCTTCTTGAGGTGCATCCTTTAGAATTTGCTTACTAAGGGTATGTTTAATTTCTCCCTTATTCTTAAAGTGGGTACAAAGGTCTAATTACGTGTTTTGTGTTTTTTCCTTACAACCCTTTGAGGTATGATTTCATTATTTCCTGACTTGGTACTGTTTAGAAACCTCCTGTCAGCTTAATTTTCTTTCCTTTTTATGTAATCTTTCTTCTTTCTGGCTGCTTTTAAGATTTTCTTTTGTCTTTAGAATTTCGCTGCTTCACTCTATTCTATCAAGTGGATCTCTTTTCACCAATCTTGTTTATATTGCCCTTCCTGAATCTGTGTCTTCTCCATTAAAAAAAATTTCTAGACATAGACTACATCTTTCCATTTGGTTACCTCTGCCTTTTGTTTCTGTTCTCTCTCATCTCTTTGTCTCTTTTTGTGCTAAAATTATTCCAATCTAATGAAGAAATTTTGAATAGGTCAATAATCAAAGAGTAAACGATAAAAGTGGTCACACGTCTCTCTCTCAAGAAGTAAGAACAATCAGAAGTTTTACCAAATCTTCAATAATAATTACCACAGACACAGTGTTCTTTTCCAGAACATAAAATAAATAGTTGTTAAAGCAATTTTAAATTGAGGTGCCTGGGTGGCTCAGTCAGTCAAGCGTCTGCCTTTGGCTCAGGTCATGATCCCGGGGTCCTGGGATCAAGTCCTGCACTGGGCTCCCTGCTCAGTGGGGAGCCTGTTTCTCCCTCTGCCTGCCTCCCCCCCCCTTTTGTGTGCACTCTTTCACTCTCTCTGTCAAATAAATAAATAAAATCTTGAAAAATTAATTAATTAATTAATTAAATCAAATAAAGCATTTTTAAGTTATTCTACAAAGGAATCATTAATGTGATCCCAAGATTGAACAGGATAGCTCAAGAAAGAAAGGAAACAAATTTAAGGGCCTAGGTGCAAATGCAATGCAATAATTAAATCAAATTAAATCAAAAGTGTACATTAAAAAAAAAACTTATCTTGACCAGTTGAGTCTTATCCCAGAAATTCTAGAGTGGTTCAATTTAACAAACCAACTAAGGTAATTCATTATATTATCATATGATCAAAAAATGTAATGAAAAATCACATAATTATGTCAAGAAAAGAAAGGCTTAACAAAATCTCTTATAAAAATGCTTAGTAAGGGCACCTGGGTGGCTCAGTGGGTTAAGCCTCTGCCTTTGCCTCAGGTCATGATCTCAGGGTCCTGGGATCGAGCCCCACATCAGGCTCTCCGCTCAGCGGAGGGCCTGCTTCCTCTTCTCTCTCTGCCTGCCTATCTGCCTACTTGTGATCTCTCTCTCTGTCAAATAAATAAATAAAAATTTTTAAAAAAATGCTTAGTAAAATATAAACTGAAAGTCCTTAGAACGGTGAGTATATTTATAGGAAACCTGACATTTAATGATAACCATTAGAAGCCTTCCTGTTAAAGTCAAGAACAGAGCATGAATATCATCTAACAACTGTGCTTTACAAACTGTACTGGAAGTCCCCAATAAGAAGAGAAAAAAGGAGTGTAAAGAAGAGACAAATGTCATCATTTATGGAGGAAATTAGTAATTCCCAGAAGATCAGCTGCAAAATAATCAGCATTAATGAGAGTTCCACAGGGGATTAATACAAGATCAAAATATAACACTATTAATAGATCGCTAATATACCAGCAATGATCAACTATAAAATAATATAGAAAAGTACATTCCACTGACAACAGAACAAAAATAAGATACCCAAAAAAATTCTAATAAAAAATATAAAAAGACATATCACATCACTTTCACATTTACCCCTTTATTCCATCTGAAGTTTCTTTTCTTTTTTTCTTTTTCTTTTTTTTTAAGATTTTATTTATTTATTTGACAGAGAGAGACACAGTGAGAGAGGGAATAGTAGCAGGGGGAGTGGGAGAGGGAGAAGCAGGCTTTCCCGCAGAGCAGGGAGCCTGATGCGGGGCTGATTCTAGGGCCCTGGGATCATGACCTGAGCCAAAGGCAGACTTTTAATGACTGAGCCACCCAGGTGCCCCTGAAGTTTATTTGCAGTGTGATATAAGGTTAACAGCTAACTTTTCTTTTACAATTAGATATCCAATTGTATCAAAAATATAAATGGAGAGGTGCACCTGGGGGGCTCCGTCAGTTAAGTGTCTGCCATCAGCTCAGGTCATGATGTCATGATCTCAAGGTCCTAGGATCAAGCCCTACTTAGGGCTCCTTGCTCAGCAGGGAGTCTGCTTCTCCTTCTTCCTCTTCCTCCGCCTCTCCCCCCCAGCTCCTGTGTGCGCACTTGCACGCATGCTCTCTCTCTCTTCTCTCTAATAAAATAAATGAAATCTTAAAAAAAAAAAAAACTATAGTAACTTACATCTTGAGATACTAGGACCATATTCAAATCACTGTGGAAAAGAGTAAGCTATTTAATAAATACTATTCGGACCATAAACCATTCATTTGAAGGGAAAGGAAGTAAACGAAGCCATAAAGTATAAAAATATTGGATAATCATTTTATTGTCATGAAAGATCAAACACAAAAGCCAAAGTAAAACAAAACAGTATTTTGTTTAAGGAAGACAAAACTACATCCTTTATAAGAAGAAAGACTAATATTTGAATATAAAAAATGTATAAATCCTGTTCCAAAAAAGGACCACATAACCTTATTTTCAAACCTTATTTCTTTGTAGACAAAGAAAAATGTACAATATATAAAATACAAGTAAAATCTAAGTATAAAAATAATTCCTATACTTCAGTAATGAAAAGCCAAAAATTCAATAGAAAAAAGGGATCAAGATATGAACAAGCAATTCTTAGAAGAAAAAATATAAATGACAAATAGATGTTAAATTTCCCAACCAATAATCAGGCAAATTTAAATTAAAACTATAATGAAATAAAATTTTTCACCTAATCCATTAGCAAAAAATAAAATATTAATGATTTAGCTTTAAGGAGAGTGTTGGGAATAGACACTCTACTACAGAAACACTCCCTTGCATGCTTTGTCAAAATATAAACATAAAATGGCTTTCTGGAGGTCATATTAGCCACATCTATCAAACTAAATATATGTACACCTTTTGACACAGTGATTCCAATTTTAGGGCTCTATCCTAGTAAAGCAGTCATGAATGTTCTCTAATAGACATGCAAAAAAGTAATTCCTATATCACTTATAAAGGTGAAAAATAAGAAACATTCTAAACAATCACCAGCCATGCAAGAATTAAATTGTAGTAATATCATGAATTGCTTTGCAGCAATTATAAGAATGTAAATAAAATCTATACGCATCTATACGCATCTGCATGGAAAGATCTCTCATATATTTTTAAGTGAAATAAGCAGTAAACAGAATACTTGCAAATGAATCCTACACATGACCTAAAAAATAATATATTATTTGTCCTTATGCATAAAATACATGTAAGTGAATAGCAAACAGACTGGAGGGGTACCTGGGTGGTTCAGTCAGTTGATCAGCTCTTGATTTTGGTCGTGGCACCAAGGCCTGCCACCAGACTGGCTCGCTCTCATCACAGAGTCTGCTTGTCCCTTCTTTCAACTCTTCCCCTGCTCGTGCTCTCTCTCTCTCTCTCAAATAAATATAAATAAATAAATAAATTTTTAAAAAAGAAAATAGAACTGGAAAAATGTATACCACACTGCTAATGGTATTTACTTCTGGAGAAGAAAAATGGGGTTTTGGCAAGGAGAAAAGATCCTTAACCTCTTAATTCTTTTTCCCATACTGTTGAAAAGTTTAACTCTGGGAATTTATTTATTCATTGCTCAAGTAAAAAATAAAAATAAAAAACACCTTTTAGCTATGTAAACACTTGATTTGTATGTTATTTTAGCATATTTTATTGGTACACTTCCCTCTGAGTAATTTCTTCAGCTCAAATGATTTCTCTGAACTATAAAATATACTTCCAATCACAGAACACAGGTGAGCTTATATGATTTTTTTTTCTTTTCTGGCACTCTTGCACAATACTGACTAGCCCACAAATTAAATTTACCAAATGACATGAATAGCGATCTAATACTGTGTTTCATAAATCAAAGAGGTAAGTATAGAATATGAAAGTGTGAAACTGTAGCACAGCCTCAGTTTGATGATGGTTTGAAAATTTTGAATCCAAAATTTAAGCATATGATCGCTATACTGACTTTTGAATGTCTTAGCAATTGGTGATTTATAATAGGAAGGATTCACCATTAAGGTCAAAAGACCTTAACTGTATGAGTGGGGGGGTACATTACTTAAAATTTTCCTTATGTTCTTACCAATCACACTTTCTAAATGTATAGATTTGGGTAAGCTATTCAACTTTATGATCACTTTTTTCTTCTATAAAGTGGGAAAAATAATAGTAATACCTCTTCCCACACAGTTAATTTGAGGACTAAATGAAATCACGTGAACAGAAGTTCTTTGTCACCTGTAAAGCATTATTAAAGAACAGTTAATACAGTAGTAGTATTTCGTCCAAGTAAAATGGCATATGAAGGGCGCCTGGGTGGCTCAGTAGGTTAAAGCCTCTGCCTTCAGCTTGGGTCATGATCTCAGGGTCCTGAAATCGAGTCCCGCATCAGGCTCCCTGCTTGGCAGGGAGCCTGCTTCCTCCTCTCTCTCTGCCCACCTCTTTGCCTACTTGTGATCTCTCTCTCTCTCTCTCTGTCAAATAAATAAATAAAATCTTTTTTAAAAAATGAACAAAATAATTTTTTAAAAATGGCATGTGAAGACCAAAGCAAGACCAAACAAGACCAAAACAAAATGGTGTGTGAAGACACAAAGAAACTTCAGTAAAGACAGAGTATAAACTTCCTAAAATGCAAATTTATGCTGCTCTCTATAATACTACATTAAAAGAAACTATTTTTTTCTGTTACTACGTGTTAATACGTTAAGGTATTATACACAATACACATTATTTAACTTTCTAAGTGAGATCTACCATACTTAAGGAGAATTAAGAGAATTTACAAGCATTTCTTTCTTAAATTACCCTCATTCAAGAGCGCACCCTATACAACACAAGGGGGCAGTATTTCTTTAAAAAAAATCTCATGGAGGTGGTACAATGGGAACATCTTTCAATGATATGTCAAGATTAAAACAATTCAGCATCCATGACAACTATAACTCACAACCACTGAGGGGAAAAAAATCACAGTACTACATTTCTGGAATAATTCCTAAAACAAGAAGTTTATGGGTTAACAGAGATGAAATGTCTGCCAACCAGACCAGAAAGAACAAATGCACAGTTCTAGTTACATTTACTTAAGCCGTCTTCACGGTCAAGCAGGCTGGAGAGCATGTTGCTGTTTCAGCAGCAGCAACAATTAGTAGGTGCAAAAGAAACAAAATCAAGTGTGACTTCATCACCCTAATAGGGTCCATTAGGGAAATATCAAGTAAACTAAACGGCTGTTTCCCTGGAAAGAGGCAGGAAAAATTCTTCCAAAGGGCTCTCTACCCCATACTTACAGAACCGACTTATATGAACTTCAGTTTAATATATATAAGTACCAGGGACATACAGCCCAATGCTCCTTTTTATGGTGGGTCTAATGGCATTTAATCCACGGGCCAAGTCATGGGTCAACAGGAATAACCTCTCTAATGGGCTGAAAAGATAACATAGAACACTACAGTACAGGCTGAAACTACTAATCACTGAAATGATTCTAAATATAGGTCAGAAGGCAGAGCAGACCAGCCTCCTCGAGGCGACATGATGTTATTACCATTTATCTATTGCTCACCAGTCCAGGCTATCTTAAGTTTCATTTGGTTCATTTAATCTTCTCACTAAGACTATGATCGGTACAGGTACTGAGGCACAGGTTAAATAAATAGCAACGGTTGAGCTGGAGTCAAAATTAAACCCAGAAGGTCTAACTCCAGAGCATGTGCACTTAATCAGCACATGATACATGGCTTTTCACAGGCTGAGCTCTGTGCAAGCATCCAGGCAGTCTGGCTTTCGATCTTCCACTGACACTACACGTGTGAGGCTGGCAACACTGCATCAGCTCTGCGCCTTAGTCCACCCTCTCCACTCACCAACCACCCACCACCATCACCTCCATAAATAAAGGAACCAGGCTAGGTAATGAACAAGGCCTTTTTCTGGCTCAATAATTCATGACAATATTATGAAAGCAGCTATTGTGTTATGCAAAATGTAGGATCTTCTATTTTTAGATATCTGCCTTCTGTGATCACTGATAGCAGCAAAGAAAACTTGTTTGTTGTTGTTGTTGAATTTCTCAAAGATATACAAAAAATCACGTTTACTTGTTTAAATAAACTTAGGGCTATCTACTATCTATTATCTGTAAGCAGGTTTTATACACAAGCTATATACAAGTACTGTATATCTATAATTAAATGGGGATTGGTGGATACTCACATCATGAATGTAAAAAAGTCACCAAATATACAAGTTCTGGGCAGTAAATACGAATTTCATCTACTATAGTTTACAACTTTGGCTTCAGCTGGCTCTAATCCTTCTGCTGGGATTTAAACAATGTGACAACTTTGAGAAGCTTCGTAGCATGACATAAGAGAAGTCACATGCAATTTCTGTTCACATGGGGTAAAGATTTTTATCTTTAAAGATTTTTTGACTGCAATTACTGAACTTTTCATTAAAATTTCCCAAAGTTTAATGCAAAATCGAGATCCTATTAGATAATATTACGAATATGTTAAGGAGTCTCTAGATATTCCCATAGAATATCCTCTGTTTCAAATTCATCATGACATGAAAATTGTTTCTTAAAAGCGTAATTTCAAACTGGCCATTTTTATACTTTGAAGGAATACTTCCTTCTTTTTTTTTTTTTTTTTTTTTTTTTTTTTTTTTTTTTTTTCGGCCCAGGGGGGGGTAG
>LNAC01000004.1:686702-874219 GCA_002007465.1 Ailurus styani | reverse complement strand
TGCTGGATCCTATTGGCTAGTATTTTGTTGAGGATTTTTGCATCCGTGTTCATCAAAGATATTGGTCTGTAATTCTCCTTCTTGATGGGGTCTTTGCCTGGTTTGGGGATCAAGGTAATGCTGGCCTCATAAAAGGAGTTTGGAAGTTTTCCTTCCAATTCTATTTTTTAGAACAGTTTCAGGAGAATAGGTATTAATTCTTCTTTAAATGTTTGGTAGAATTCCCAGGGAGTAGTTTTTTAAATAAAAATTTTAAATCTTTAGTATTTCATGCTCTATTTATAAAATAACAATATCATTCTGGCAGACTTTATAATTTCTGATTCATGAATTAACTTTAGCTTTTCCCCTCCATAATATAACTGTTCTAGAGACAACTACAAATTTTGGGAAATAAGCTCCATTAAAGTTGAATAGTATTCCTTTTCTATCTTCTTAACAATTCACTTCTTGTTGTCTGGTACATATACAAACTAGAACCAGTCCTATATGACAGTTATAAGGACTAAAAATATTTTGTCAGAAGCTACGCAAGGCTGATAGATTTTGCTCTTCAGCTTATGCTGTATTTTCCTCCCTGAAATAAAAAGGTGGACATGGGATCTATGACATAAAAACTGAAAGAACTTTATTTAATTACCATGAGAATCTTTGGATAACCCTAGAAATGTTAGGAATAGTGAACATGATTATAATCATCTTAAAGATTTACATATGTATCAGTGACTTTATTTTTTTTTTAAGAGTAGCATGGAACCAACAAATACGTAAAACTTTCACAGAATACTCCTCTGAAATCCACTGGAGTCTAATTGTTCCCAAAAGGCACCTTATATCAGACCAAAAAGCTTTTCCCAAAGTCATAAACTAAACTAGAAAACAGGATTCCAGGCAGTAATAACATAATGAGCAAACTAGCTCTATTTGTGCCAAAATTAATTGAAAAAGTTGTTTGAATTGATTCTTAGCTTGCTTTAAGCTATATTGAAACAAACAAACAAAAAGAAAAACTATATAGGCAAGACTACTCAACTTTAATAAACTTCAAAAGCCATTTTTGAATTTTACTACCTTACTCTCATCTTGTAGATTATGCTATATTTTTTCCTAAGGTGTCATGTTTGAAAGGAGAAAAGGAAACTAACATTTATTACGTTCCAGCAAAGGGCCTTTGGAAACTGTGAATTTTCTCCTTTAACCCTCATAACTTCCCTGGAAGGAACACATCATTTTCCAGAGATTTCAAATGAGGGCCTCTAAAATAATGATACTATTTACTGATGTGCATAAAAACACTGACCTGGGAGCAACAATCTTTCCATAGCATACATCTAAATTCTTATGTGGAAAAATCTCTGAACCAAGTGATTAATTTGGACGAGAAACCATAGGATTGGTCAACAAGAGCGAGCTGCTGTTCAACAAATACATACAGAGGTCTTGTCAGGGAACTGGGACTAGAGACAACGCAGAGTCCCTGCCCTTAAGGGGCTTATACCACAGGACATACATAGAGAATTATTTCAGAGTTAAACACTTACTTAGCTTTCCATAAACATCTGGTCCCATTAAGGTTCTCTTTTCTAGCCCAAATTTCTCCCAAGTGCCTTCTAATTAGAGTTAACTAGAACACATCCCAGCCATGCTTCTGGACTTTGATGACATCTTCTAAATCTCTTACATACCAATATAAACCCGCCTCTCTCTGAGCACAGTGCCATTTCTCAATGACTGTGGCAGCTCTTGGATCTTTTCCCGAATTACAGGATGGCAGCATCCAGTTATATGAAACTGATGCTCTCCAGACTAACTGCAAGAAAGCTCATTCTACTGCTGGTAACATACACAACTTGGAGACTCTGGGTAACCATGGATCCATGATATCATTTGAAGGATACCTGAAGGATACCTTTCCAGTTATCAAAGAGTTCCTTTATTTGCTTTTAACGGTGCTGGCAACTACAATTGCAGTCATTCCTTCCACTAGATCCAGGAAAGAAATGCCAAATACATGGAAAATGTGTGCTCTTTCCTCCTGTGTCACAGTAGGCATCAGTTATCAATCACAACACCTTCTCCAGGTGAGTGAGAACACTACCTTACAGTCCTTCCCAAAACAGCATTACAATCCATCTACTGAAGGAGGTTTGCAGGCCCATCTTTTTTTTTAAATTAACATACAATGTATTGTTTGTTTCAGGGGTACAGGTCTGTGACTCATCAGTCTTACAAAATTCCCAGCACTCACCATAGCACACACCCTCCCTAATGTCCATCACCATCCCAGCCACCCCATTCCTCCCATCCCCCTCCCCTCCAGCAACCCTCAGTTTGTTTCCTAAGATTTAGAGTCTCTTATGGTTGATCTCCCTCTCTGGTTTCATCCCATTTCATTTTTTCCTCTCTTCCCCTATGATCCTCTGACTTCTTTCTCAAATTCCACATATCAACGAGATCATATGATAATTGTCTCTGATTGACTTATTTCACTTAGCATAATACCTTCTAGTTCCATCCACATCATTGCAAAAGGCAAGATTTCATTTTTGATGGATGCATAATATTCCATTATATACACACACACACCACATCTTTATCCATTCATTTGCCATTACAATTCATCTATTGAAGGAGGCTTAAGGGCCATCTCCTATCTAGAGAGTGTTTCTAGGTGCCACTTATTCACCAACCTTGGCAGAAAAAGCACTCTTAAATGCAAATATGCAAATTCAATATGGAATTGCCACAATAGATTCTAATAGTCTCTGTTGCCAGTTAGAGAAAGAGGTCTCTGCTCCAGCTGATTCCAGACTGACCCACACAATAAACAGAGATCTGAAATGTCTTCCCAGACCAGGTCTACAGCCTTCTACTCACATAACCATAACTTCAATCTAACTTAAAAACACCTAATTCAGGGGTGCCTGGATCCAGGAGTCCCAGGATCAAGCCCTGCATGGAGCTCTCTGCTCACCAGGGAGCCTGCTTCTCCCTCTGCCCCCCATCGTGCTCATGCTTATGTGCTCAGGTGCACGTGCACACTCACTCTCTCACTCTCTCAAATGAATAATAAAATCTCTAAAAACAAAAACAAAAACAACACCTAATTCAGAAAGTTTGGTGAGAGGACTAGTCCTGGGACAGGAATGGGGAGACAAAGGTCAATGCTAAAAAAAAATTCCAGAGAGAACAATGGGAGCCCTGCTATTTTTTCATGCCATTTATCATGTTATATTAAACTATATGATTTATCTGTTTAGTATTCTGTAGGAAATTGTTCACAAAGAAGGTCTGATGTTATTGTTTTTTAAAAAGGCCTGCTTACTTGGCTGGGCCTGGTAGGTTGGATTTTGGAATGTTTCCTATTTTACTTCTAATAAGGTTGGTTTGTATGCTGGGGGAACTGAGCTCTGCTTGCCTAGGCTATTTATGAAAACAGAGTGATTTGCACTGATGAATAACTGCTTTCCTTCTGAGAGTCTGGAATTTTGGTAATGTGTGGCTGATTGCATGTAGCCCATAATAAAAACTTTGGACTCTTGAGTCTCAAGTGAGCTTCCCTGGGCACAAATCAAAGCCACTGCACATGTGTTACTGCATTTCATTGCTGGAAGAAGCAAGTTCTCTGTGACACGCCAGCCCCTGGGACACAGAACTTTGGAAGGCTATGCTGAAATTCTCCAGACTCTGCCCAATGTGTCTTTTCCCTTGCATATTCTGACTTGCATACATAGTTATGACTACAACTACCTCTGAGTCCTGTGAGTCTTTCCAACAAGTCACTGAATATGTGGAATGATAGTGTGACCTTCAAAAAACTATGTTCCTCACTAATGTTTCCTACCCCACTAGAATGTAACCTCCATAAAGGCATGGATTTAAAAATCCCTTTAGCTCATATCATATACCAATATAAAAATCTCTTTAGTTCACTGATATATCCCCAGTGCCTAGAACAATGCCTGACACATAATGTGTGTTCAGTAAATATTTGTTGAATGAATGAGGAATAAAGCAAATATTCTCTTACAAAACAGATTTTTAAAATAAATAAAATATCAATTCATAATCTCAAAGATCTTTAAGAAGACATTGTTTCTATAAAGAGAAAACACTCTTATTGGGAAAAATTCCATTTAAATGAAAGGCAAGAGCTGAATTACAAATATTATAGTTACAGCAAAAGCAAATTTACATACTTTAGAAATACCATGAACATTAATGACACCAGCTAGAGATATTCTCCTAAACTCAGAAGAAAAGGGTAAAAAGATAAACACATAAACTAAAAATAAGTAAATTTCAAAGATCAAAATTATAAATATGCAGGGAGGAGAAATCAAGTTATCCCCACTAGACACAGACCTAAGTAGTTGTTGAATGAATTGAATGAAATAGAAAAAAATCATAATGGTATCAGTATATCCTTTTCAAATATAAAAACAACTGAAACATTTCAGAATAAAAGATAGTGACATAAGAATTCAACAGACAGGTGAAAGATTATATGTGAGGACAACAAAAAGACCTTCCCAGAAACTCCTTAATACAGAAAATATAACAATTATGAACTCTTCCTAACATTTACTTAAGAAAATACTCCCGCTAAGAAATTAATCAAAAAACAAATTAAAAGAGCTAAATAACCAGCATCATATGAAACCATAATAAAAAACCAATAATAAAAACAATTCTTTTAAATTAAGAATCAATATAAGGGTTTAACTGGCATAACTTTATTTAATATAGCTTTGATTAGGTTTCCTTCTAACTTTTGTAGGTTCTAGGACAAAAGAACAAAATGAGGCCAGTGCACTATATTACTAAATAACTAGAAGTTAAAAATCAATCAATATGCAAAGATCTGTTGCATTTTTACACACAACAACAAACTCTCAAAAAGAGAAATTGAGAAAACAATCTCATTTACAATTGCATCAAAAAGAATAAAATACCTAGGAATAAATTTAACCAAGGAGATGAAGATCCATGCACTGAAAACTATAAGGCACTGATGAAATAAACTGAAGAAGACTTAAATAAATGGAAAGATAGTCAATGTTCATGGATCTAAAAAATCAGTGTCATTAAAGTGTCCATACTACTGAAAGAAATCTACAGATTCATTGCAATCCTTATCAAAATTCCACCAACATTTTTCACAAAAATAGAACAAACAATCCTAAAATTTGTATGGGACCATAAAATACTCTCAATAGCTAGAGCAATCTTGAGGAGGAAGAACAAAACTGCAGGTATCATGCTTCCTGACTTCAAGCTATATTACAAAACTATAGTAATCAAAACAGTATGGTACTAGAATAAAAACAGACACAGAGATCAATGGAACAGAATACAGAAAACAGAAATAAACCCACACATATATGATCAATTAATTTACAACAATAAAGGAGCCAAGAATATACAATATGGAAAGAACAGTCTCTTCAATAATGGTGTTAGAAAAACTGGATAGCCAAGTACAAAGGGGTGAAACTGGACCACTATCTTAAACCATATTCAAAAATCAACTCAAAATGAATTGAAGACATGAACATAGGACTGAAATGATACAACTTCTAGAAAAAAAAAATGAAGGTTCTAAGCTCCTTGACATCAGTCTTAGTGGTGATCTTTTAAATTGGACACCAAAAACAAAGGCAACAAAAGCAAAAATAAACTAGTGGGACTACATCAAACTAAAAGGCTTCTGCATAGCAAAAGAAACCATCATCATGTGTTGCATGGAGCACTGGACATTATACGTAAACAATGAGTCTTGGAACACTACATCAAAAACTACTGACGTTCTATATGGTGACTAACATAACATAATTTAAGAAAAAACCATCATCAGGAAATTCAAATCAAAACCACAACGATATTATCAATTCACACCTGCTGGAATGATTGCTATCAAAAAGACTAGAAACAGGACACCTGGGTGGCTCAGTGGGTTAAGGCCTCTGCTTTCGGCTCAGGTCATGATCTCAGGGTCCTGGGATCAAGGCCCGCATCGGGCTCCCTGCTCAGCAGGGAGCCTGCTTCCCCCCCTCTCTCTCTGCCTGCCTCTCTGCCTCCTTGTGATCTCTCTCCCTCTGAAATAAATAAATAAAATCTTAAAAAAAAAAAGACTAGAAATAATAACTGTTGCTGAGAAGGTGGAGAAAAGGGAACCTTTGTGCACTGTTGGAAATATAAACTGGTGCAGCTACCATGGAAAACAGTATTGAGGTTCCTCAAAAAATTAAAAACTGAACTACCATATGATCTAGCAATTCTACTTCTGGGTTATTTATTCAAAGAAGACAAAAACACTAACTCAAAAAAACATATGTACCCCCATGTTCACGGCATCATTACTTACAATAACCAAAATATGGAAAGAACTGGAGGGTCCACTGATGGATGGATACAGAAAATGTGGTGTACATATATAATAGAATATTATCCAGCCATAATAACAGGAAATATTGCCACTTGTAACAACACCGATTAAACTTAAGGGCACCAAGCTAAGTGAAATATGTCAGACTGAAAAAGATAAACACCATATATTCTCACTTACATATGGAATCTTAAAAAAAAAGAATCATAGAAATAGAGAATAGATTAATGGTTGCCAGAGGTTGGAGTGTCAGGGGTTGGGCAAAATGGCACAAGTACATTCACAATCTAGAATGTGTTTCTAGGTTTCACCTACTTACCAGCCCTGATAACGACAACAAAAAAAAATATTAAAACTATACGATTAAAAGTCATCAAAATACCAAAGATGGCTAGATTTAACTAAGTGCACCTATCTTAGTATTCTGTTGATGGGATGTAGACATATGAGTCATAAAATTATAAACAGTATAAAAATCATTATAGGTTTATTCCATAAATCCATTCTCTTAGTTAATTACAATGAAATCAATAATTAGGCTCTTATGGTCCAGACTTTAACATAATTTGTATTCTACTAAGAGTAACACCAAATTAGACAACCTTCCCTGAATCATCATATATTTCAGAAAATTTTTTTGACAACTTCAATTTGGAGAAACTTCATTTTGCTGTGACAGCAGCAACTGAAAGCATCAGTAAAAACTCTTAGGGCAATGCTTGGATTCAGAAATGTTCACGAATTCTCCATATTATGTTCAAACGTTATAATGGGTCACATATTATAAACTATCATTACAGAAAATATTATAAAATATTGATCTTCATTATCAGCTTATAGCATTTACATTGAAATTCTCACATTGAAGCAATATCAGCTCTAAATAGTAAGGAATTATATTAGTTTTCATATGCTATACCTAGATCTACTGTATTGCAAAATTTTTAATATTGCAAATTGTTTAATACTGTTTAATATTGCAAAATGTTCCTCAATTGCCAAGTCCAACTATGGCAAAAGTTGTGCTAATTCATAAGCACTCTAAAACTGAATTAAAACATAAAGAGAAGCAAGAAAACGGATGCACACAAAATTCCGTTACATCCATGCTATAGGACAGAAAGGATTTGAGTTAATGAATATATCTTTTCCATAACACAAGCATTTCCACTGTTCAAAGACTTCTTGCATTCCAAAATAGTGTCCATCACCAATGTCAGCAGTGGAACAATCTACAACCATTTACAGTAGCACTATCTCCAAAACTTTTTATCAGCTTTTGTTTCAAGGACATTGGGCAAGAGTTGGGGAGAAGCATTTCTCTGGAGCCTGAACAATGTTAAATAATAGCTGTTTAAGATTACAGGTTGTACTGTATCAGGACTGAGTACAGAATCTCACATGGCAGTGATACTCATAAGTTCTTTAATAAATTTATTTTTGTGTATTCTTGAGATATGTGAAGCCCTAGAAAGTATGAATCTCAAATATGGTGCCTCTTTGGCAGTGCTAACCAGTGTATCTAGACTTAAAAAGTATATATAAAAATTTTTCAAAAGAAGAAAGTGAAACTCTCAATGTCTGCATATGATTATTTGTCTACAAAATAAAGTTGTGGGTTGGTGGAGAGGCTGTGAGAACTAACTATTTCGACAACCTGTTTCGATAAGTACTACATAAATACTAACAACAATCAATAACAACAATCAGCAAAAAAAAATGGGGAAAAATGCCACTCACAAAAGCAGGGAAGACAATGAAACCTCAATTAACACATGTGAATAATAGGAAGAGAGTTATATGAACAAATCTATAAAACACAATCTAAATCTAAATGGTATAAATGGAGAGATAGACCACGCTCTTAAATAGTGTAGTGGATCATTACATTTTCAACTTGGTTAAGCTAAAGCTATATTCCCAGATTCCTCCTCTCTGTATGCTTCTGTATGACCAAAAGAATTGACCAAAAGAAATAATCTGAATAGTATTTAGAGGTAAAAGTGAAGTAGCAGCTATTGCTCTTTGAAAATGATAATAGTTACGTGCAGTGACAGAGGTTTCAATGAGTGCCAGTTTGTCCTCCCTCTTTTGCACCATGTCCAGCACTTTCTCCTGACAGCTGCCAGGCCAACCAACACTGGTTCTGGCTTGTTACCAGATACTGTCAAATTCTCCCCTCCCTGAATGGGTATGTTACGCCTTCTATTAAGAGGTAGAATTTTTTTCCTCCACTCTGTAAAACTGGACTAAATCTGTAGCTTGCCTTGACTATTAGAATGCAGTGGAAGTGATGCTTGCAGCCTTGAGTCCAGGCTTTAAAACACCTGTGGCTCCCATCTTTGCAGTTTTAAAAGCATGCTGTGATGCTAAGAGGAAGTCCAAGCTAGCTAGCTGGAGAGGAAGGCTGTGTAGACAAGACCTAGGCACCTAAGCAGCAGTGAGCACTTAGGCTCCAAATATGTGAGAAAGTCCTTCTCAGACCTTCCACCCCAACTGCCACAGAGCTCCCAGTTGACTATGATGACATAGGCAACCTTAGCCTATACCACACGGAGCAGGAGAACTGCCCAACTCCATCTAATGAACCCACTGAATTGTAAGAAATAATTGTTCTTGTTTTAAACCACCAAGTTTTATGGTGGCTTGTTTCATAGTAATGGGTAACTGAAATGGGGAAACTTATGTTGTAAATATAACAGTAACATTCTTTCCCCCTAATCTCCTTTGGGTCTTAATAAAAGCATTCTAAAGGTCATCTGTAAGAATATTCAGCAATAATAGCCAATAATTTTTCGAAAACTAAAGTAATGAGGGCATATTTGCCCTAACGAACATTAAAACATTTTTAAACTTTAGTAATCAAAAAAGGAATAGCAGCTATCATTTACTGAATGTTTACCATGTCTTAGATATTGCTTAAAGTACTGCCATGACAAATAAATAATGCTATTATTCTTCTTGCTTCCAGATGAAATTATGAAAGTAATTTTTCTAAACTTTTATATTAGTAATTGTAGGACATCAATGATAAGCCAGAATAATAGGAAAGATACTCAATAAAACTACATATATAGTAAGTTAGGCCAAGTCAGACTGTCAGAGTTCCTTAAGATAAATCAAGTTAGTAAGAACATTGGGCCTGCAATGCATTGTACTAAGTAAATAATCTTCAGAACTAAAGAGACTTCATAACTTTCTGAAAAGTTTCCTAAGGGATCTAAGACAACAATAATTCCCACCTAAGGCAAAAAGATCAGGAGAAAAGAATGAAAAGTCCATGATTTCAACCACTCTGTCATCTTGCTCTGTACAACAGGGTGTAGCAGGAAGAGAATCATCAGGGGAGAATAAAGTAAGGTTTCTGCTCAGCATATAACTTTGCTTTGGGAGGAAAGCTCATCCCTCAAGGCAAAGAGTAGATTTCCTCAGTTCATAAAGTAAAGCTGGAAAAGACCCTTTGCGATCAAAGAGCAATTCATTCAATTTGCAGATGAAGGAACTGATGCCCAGTGGGTAATGTGATTTGCTCTGAGTCATTTACTGGTGCCAGAGCTGGTCCCCAGACCCCAACTCCCACTCTACTCCAGAGTGATTCTTCCTCCCTATCATTTCCACACCAAACTCACTTAGAAGTACCCTTTCCAGCCCCAACCACTTCACTTTCATCAACTGACAGCAATTTAAACAAGGAAGAGAGCAAAGGCAGTGGCTGTCTTGTTCACTCTGTCTCAGCACCTGGCTCTATTCCTCCCCATAGAACGCACTTGAAGAGCATTGATGGGACAAAGGAAGCGAAAAGCATCTTAGCCAACCATTATATTCATTTCTCCTGAGCAAAGGCAAGACTCTTTATAAAAATAGTTTTGTTGAATAGGTCAATCAACTGTTAACATGCAAGTATTGATTTCTAGCTATGTTAATAAACTACAAGACAAAATAATGTTATTCTTTGAAAGGAAAGATTTGTTTTTCCAGCATAATTTGACTTTGCTTTCATAATTAATGTCATTAAATAGGATAAGTTGCTTCTTTTCATTTATCACCAAGAGGGCAAGATGTTTACTTATAATTAACAATGGGAATGCTCTGAGGTGGGCAGCCTGCACTTTGCCTGAAGTGCCATTTCATCTGCAGGAATATGACTCTTAGTTCATGAAGCCACATTAAAACCATATGTTTCTTTATTTAAAGACAACTGTTCACAAAAGGCAATGCCAGAACAAAATTAAAATTCAAAAGAGATCAGAATGTATTACTGGTGAAAGGGTGCTTCAGGATCACAGGTTTTTACAATATCCTAAACAAAGAAAATCCTCCCTGAAGCCTTCAGACTGGTCGAACTATATGCCATGTCATAATATTTTCTTCTTTGAATAATTCTTAAACTAAAGAATTAATTGTGTGCTGCTCATGTTTCCAGAAATTGTTCTTTCCTTGGCATCCTGGTGTCATTACTCTAGAAAGTCTTGGATATTCCCTAACCTGTCTCAGCGTTCTTGTAGAGTCCACCTATCTGTGTTTCTCCTCAGTGGCACTTAGACAATTTGGCTGGAAAAGTTCTTGCTATTCAGGACAGTTCCATCAACTGCTGTCCACTAGATGTCTATAGCGTCCCCAGTCATAAAGATTATCAAAAACACCTTCATTTTTCTCAGAGAGTTCACCAGGCTACACCTGGGCACTCCCCTCCTCCTAGCACACCACAGCCTGGCACTCTCTCTTGTAGTAAGTTGGGGCCATTTTCCCCATTTCTCAGAGATTACTGTCCTTCATCTGATGTCTTGAAAACCACTGCTTCATGTCTTTTGTCCAGTTTTATTGTTTGTTTCAGTAAGTAAAAAGTCAGCAATAGGCTATATTTTAACCTTAATGTGGATATGGATATCATTCTTTTTTTTTTTTAACAAGATGCAGGCTTTAATGGAGGTAGGAAAGAAAGGGGACCTGAGACACCAAGAGCACCTGAGGGGAGAAAGGTTTAGGGGGTGGAAACCAACAATAGGAAGGCATCAGACACTAATCTACTCTACCCCCCAATTTTTTCTAGGGATGGACCATGAAAAAAGAGTTCAAAAACACTAGCCTCTAGGGTTGTGTCTAGATTTATATACATGATGTAGCATTTACAACTATAAGAAAGCAATTCTTCACTCACTAAGATTACCTGTCTTATGCTACACAAAGAAGAAGATTATATAAAGCCACCTTCTCTATGGTTGGCACTCTATAAATTGTCCTTAGGTCTATACTTGCTGATGGGCAACTCTCTGCAAGGTGTTCATACACCAATGTGGAGATAAAGCTATCATTAACTCCCACAATAGAAGAAACTAGAAACACCTGTGCTCTGCATATTGACCTCCACCATCCTCTTAAGTCTCCTTCAAGGTCACAGATCATGTAACAGTTATGTGACTGACCTGACACATGACTGCCATTCTAACATACATAACGCTTTACAGCCCACCCTCCTGAATAATGAAGCAGATATGTGGATGAGTTAGCGCAAACCTAGCAGTTACAAAAGTAGATTCTCCCAGTGCAGTGAACAGAGGGGACACTGAATGAGGTTTTTTAGTTGAGTGCAGTATCCCAATAATAAAAAATGTAGTATTAATTGCACATCCAGTGACGTTTTCCCCATAAGAGTACTAGGATCCAGGCCTAAATTTATTGGCTGGCTAGATAAAAAATGATTAGTAAAATAATAGTTATGGATTCATGCCAATGAGGAGACATGAGTCTTCCCTAGTGCCTTCCCATGGATAAAATGAACCAGTCCTTACCTCTTTATTTGAATAAAAACAAGATTTCTGTCATCTGAATGTTAATCCACGCAGTCTCATAGATGTTATTTGAATGAACGGAAACCGTCAGCATGGCTCCATTTAAACAGCATGATGCTTGGACTTTTCTGCATGACAGAGCAGGGCTGAAATGTGGCAGGTGTGGATATGCCAGATGACACACTGAATCAGTCCATGCTCGGGGATGAGTCTGATGATACAAGGCATTAACAGGAAGGAAAAAACACGAAATAATAAATGTGTTCTTAAAACACAGCCTCAGCCACTAACTTGGAAGAGAAAAAATATGGTCATACTTAACAACCGGTTGCTTCAGAAAGTCTGCTAGGAAACCACATAATATAACAGCCTCTAATCTGCCATTGGCCCATGGAGACCAGCAGTGCTTAAGATACCATTTCTATACAAACTGCCTTTATGTGTGGCCTTCTATGTAAAGGGTAAATGTTATTTATAATAACAGTAACAATAAATGTACTGTTACAGCAATATCGTCTATATACTTCAGTCCAAGTTCATGTCCAGAAATAAAATGTATAGGCACCATGAACTCTATCTCACATTTTTAGCCATACTCAAACTATAGTCTCTGATAGTCAGTCATAGGGTTTAGCTCTAAAATTCCTAAGATAATTACAAACAGGGCATGAAGTGCAAATAAAATCTCCTTGATGCTTACAAATTTAATTTGCTGCAAAAGGTTTGCCATTTGGCAAGCATACACCCTTAGTTCCAGTGGGCCATCCAAGTAGCACATAGTATTCAAATCCCTACTGGGTTCACCCAGGCTAGAAGATTTGCTTCAATTTCAGGCTTAGTACTATAGTGTTATTAGGGCTGTCCTAGCTAGTGAGGATTGTGAGCCTGGTTAACTATTTGAAACTGTTCATTTATGGAGAGCTGAAACCCTGCACCCTCTGATCTCAGCTGTAGTCTGGAGTCTTGTCTGGAATAATGTGATGATCTGGAGAACTTATTCTGATGCCTCCTGAGCTTCACACCTCAGCACTGCCTAAATCCTTCTACTGCTATCTACCATCTTCTAAGCTGGACCACCACTGAGCCAAAGTTTACTCTGGGGATCATGCTGCTAACTACCCAACTTGAAGCAAATCTTAGGCAAACATTGTTCTCTCTAGATCCACATAACTCTGGATGACTCATGGATAAGGTTCAGACACTCTGTGAACCCTCAAGATTAATTTTATATACAATTCGGGGTATACGCAAATGAATTTCATCAAAGTTTCAAAGGATGCATAGCTCAAAAGAGGTTAAAGATCTATCATCCAGAAGAGAGACCTGTTTTTCCTGTCCAGGTTCCTCCTAGTCTTAGTTTCTTTTCCTTACTGATAAGCACCACTGAAATTCTAAAAAGTACAATGAGGAAGACAGAATTATAACAACTACAGAGCAGGTTTTATAGGTCAATTATGTCATTCCAAAATGTCCCCTTTACTCCAATTTCTTCTTCACATTTCCTATTTGCAGTTAAGAAAATCAGTAACTGCTATTACTTAATGATACAATATTCTAAAACAGCTCCTTAACAGACACTCAATTGATTTTCATCCAATTAAAATATTTGCTTTCAAATTGCACAGGATGCTAGTGAAAGGTATCAATTTCTAAGAATATTCTCTGCCACAAGTTTTGTTTCTTTTCCTTTGCTTTGCTGTTCCTGCTGTTTTGATTAAGTTATTACCGTAGTTTAAAGGGGAAAAATAGGAGGGGGCAAGATGGCAGAGGAGTAGGGGACCCTATTTCAACCGATCCCCTGAATTGAGCTGGATACCTGCCAGACCACTCTGAAAACCCACAAAATCAGCCTGAGATGTAAGAAAATATATCAGGATCTATACCAACAGAATATCTCTGGCAGCAGGTTTCGAGATATAAAGCAGGGAGCCATGATTCTGCAGGCAGTTATCAGAAGATAAACAGGAGGAGGGAGCCGCCATAAGCACTGGTGCCAGGAAGGTGAAATAACACCAGAGAACAAAAGTGTCCCATGCTGGGGCCTAGGCAAATACTCACAGATTGGTAGCCACGGGGAAAAGACTTTAGGACAGCCCCCCAGACTGGAACCTGGAGGTGCAGGGGCGTGCATGTGAACTGGAGGAGGCTGGCAGTTTTAGAAGCACAAAGGGCACAGACGTGGCTGCACCTGGAACGAGGGCTGGGAGTGCTGATGTGCAGCACACAACCCAGGTCACTGTGGTTTTTAGCAGCACAGACAAAAATGGGGTCAGTGTGACCTAGAGGACTTTCTGGAGAACGGACTGCAATCTCTCTGTTCTGAGGCATAAGTTTGAACACAGTCACTTCTGCTCTGACTCTTGGAAGGGAGGCAGAAACCCACCAGGGAAAGCTGCCAGAGAACAAAAGCCCCCCAAAACCAGTTTTTACTGAGCCCATCCACCACCACAGGGGGCAAGGCAACTCTGCCCAAACTGGGCTGCCTGAATAACAGTGCAACAGGCCCCTCCCCCCAGAAGACAGGCTGAAAGAACAAGAGGCCAAGAACCTTAAGGTCCCTATAAAACAGGCGCATCTTGTTTGGATTGTGATCAACAGTTTGGACTCTGTACATTCCCTCAACCACCTCTCACCAGAATGATTAGGATGAGGAACCCCTAAGAGGAAAAATTCAGAGACTGTGACCTCTGCCACAGAACTAATGGATATGGACATAAGCAAGATGTCGGAAACAGACTTCAGGGAAACAGTTATGCAGAAAATAGCTAGGTTGGAGAAAACCATTAATGGCAACATAGATTCTCTAAGGGCAGAAGTAAGAGCTGATCTGGCAGAACTTAAAAATGCTATCAATGAGATCAATCTAATCTAGATACTCTAACAGCTAGGGTAAAAGAGGCAGAAGATCGAATTAGTGATCTAAAAGACAAACTGATAGAAAAGAAGGATCAGGAGGCCTGGAACAAACAGCTTAGAATCCATGAAAAGAGAATTAGAGATATAAATGAGACCATGAAACGTTCCAATAACAGAATTATCGGAATCCTTGACGGGGTGGAAAGAGAGAGGGCTAGAAGATATAGTTGAGCAAATCCTACCTGAGAACTTCCCTAATCTGGGGAATAAAACAAGCATTCGTGTCCTAGAGGCAGAGAGGACCCCTCCCAAGATCAAGGAGACCAAACCAATACCTCATCATGTGATAGTAAAACTCACAAACCTTAGAACCAAGAAAACCATTTCAAGGGCAGTTAGGGGGAAGAGATTCCTTATGGACAGAGGGAGGAACATCAGAATAACATCAGATCTGTCCACAGAGACCTGGCAAGCCAGAAAGCGCTTGCAAGACATATTCAGGGCACTAAATGAGAAGAACATGCAGCCAAGAATACCTTATCCAGCAAGGCTGTCATTTAGAATGGATGGAGAGATAAAGAGGCAAAGACTAAAATAATATGTGACCACTAAGCTGGCCCTGCAAGAAATATTAAGGGGGATTCTTTAAAAAGAGAAAGACCCCAAGAGTGATATAGAACAGAAATTTACAGAGTCAATCTATAGAAACTGACCTCACAGACAACATGATGAAAATAAAAAGATATCTTTCAATAATCACTCTTGATGTGAATGGCCTAAATGCTCCCATAAAACAGCACAGGGTTGCAGATTGGATAAAAAGACAGGACCCACCCATATGCTGTCTTCAAGAGACTCACTTTTAACCTATAGATACAGTCAGTCTGAAAGTGAAGGGATAGAGAACAACCTTTCACGCCAACGGACCTCAGAAGAAAGCTGGGGCAGGAATTCTCATATCAGACAAATCAGATTTTAAACTAAAGACTGTAGTCAGAGATACACAAGGACACTACATCATTCTTAAAGGGTTTATCCAACAAGAAGATCCAACAATTATAAATATCTATGCCACCAACATGGGAGCAGCCAACTACATAAGCCAACTGTTAATCAAAATAAAGAGACATAGTGATAAGAATATGGTAATTTCAGGGAATCTTAACACTCCACTCACAGCAAAGGACAGATCATCTAAGCAGAAAATGAACAAAGAAGCAAGAGCTTAGATGACACACTGGACCAGATGGACCTCATAGATATGTACAGAACATTCCACCCTAAAACAACAGAATACTCATTCTTCTCGAGCACACACGGAACTTTCTCCAGAATAGATCACATACTGGGTCACAGATCAGGTCTCAACCCATATCAAAAGACTGAGATTATTCCCTGCATGTTCTCAGACCACAATGCTTTGAAACTGGAACTCAATCACAAGAAAAAGTTTGGAAAAAACTCAAACACTTAGAAGCTAAAGACCATCCTGCTCAAGAATGTTTGGGTCAACCAGGAAGTCAAAGAAGAATTTAAACAACTCATGGAAAACAATGAGAATGAAAACCCATCGGTCCAAAACCTATGGGAATACAGCCAAAGTGGTCCCAAGAAATACATAGCCATTCAAGCCCCACTCAAAAAAACAGAAAAATCCCAAATACACAAACTCTCTTTACACCTTAAAGAACTGGAGAATCAACAACAAATTACCTGCCTACCCCATCGAGGAGAAGGGAAATAATTAAGATTAGAAGAGGGATCAATGAATTAGAAGCCAGAAATACAGTAGAACACATCAATGAAACTAGAAGCTGGTTCTTTGAAAGAATTAATAAGATCAATAAACCACTGGCCAAACTAATCCAAAAGAAAAGAGAAAGGATCCAAATTAATAAAATTATGAATAAAAGGGGAGAGATCATGACTAACACCAAGAAAATAGAAATAATCATCAGAAATTACTATCAACAGTTATATGCCAGTAAGTTAAGTAACCTAGAAGAAAGGGATGCATTCCTGGAAACCCATAAACTTCCAACACTGAAACAGGAAGAAATTGACAACATGAATAGGCCAACTACTAGTAACGAAACTGAAGCAGTGATCAAAAATCTCCTCCCCCCCCCCAAAAAAAAGAGTCCAGGACTTGATGGATCCCCTGAGGAATTCTACCAGACATTCAAAGAAGAAATAATACCTATTCTCCTGAAGCTGTTTCAAAAAATAGAAACAAAAAATAGAAACAGAAGGAAATCTTCCAGACTCTTCCTATGAAGTCAGCATTACCTGGATGGCCAAACCAGACAAAGACCCCATCAAAAAGGAGAATTTCAGACCAATATCCCAGATGATTATGTATGCCAAGATTCTCAACGAGATCTTAGCTGCAAGATCCAACAGTACATTAAAAGGATTACCCACCCAAACCAGGTGGGATTTATCCCTGGGATGCAAGGGTGGTTCAACATTTGCAAATCAATCAATGTGATAGAACAAATTAATAAGAGAAGAGAGAAGAACCACATGGTCCTCTCAATTGATGCAGAAAAAGCATTTGACATATTACAGCATCCTTTCCTGATTAAAACTCTTCAGAGTATAGGGGTAGAAGGAACATTCCTCAACTTCATAAAATCCATCTATGAAAAACCCACAGCAAATATCATCCTCAATGGGAGAAAGTTGAGGGCCTTTCCCTTAAGATCAGGAACACAACAAGGATGCCCACTTGCGCCACTATTGTTCAACATAGTACTAGAAGGCCTAGCAACAGCAATCAGACAACAAAAAGAAATAAAAGGTATTCAGCTTGGCAAAGAAGAAGTCAAACTCTCTCTCTTCACAGATGACATGACCCTTCATGTGGAAAACCCAAAAGACTCCACCACCAAATTACTAGAACTCATAGAGCAATTCAGTAATGTGGCAGAATACAAAATCAATCCACAGGAATCTGTTGCTTTCTTATACATTAACAACGAAACTGTAGAAAAGGAAATTAGAGAATTGATTCCATTTACAATAGCACCCAAAACCATAAAATACCTTGGAATAAACCTAACCAAAGAGGACGCCTGGGTGGCTCAGTGGGTTAAAGCCTCTGCTTTCGGCCCAGGTCATGATCTCAGGGTCCTGGGATCGAGGCCCGCATCGGGCTCTCTGCTTGGCAGGGAGCCTGCTTCCCCCTCTCTCTCTCTCTCTCTGCCTGCCTCTCTGCCTCCTTGTGATCTCTCTCCCGCTGTGAAATAAATAAATAAAATCTTTAAAAAAAAAAAAAAAAAACCTAACCAAAGAGATAAAGGATCTATACTCAAGGAACTACAAAACACTCATGAAAGAAATTGAAGACAACACAAAAAAATGGAAAAACATTCCATGCTCATGGGTCAGAAGAATAAACATTGTTAAAATGTCTATGGTGCCCAGAGAAATCTATACTTTCAACGCCATCCCGATCAAAATACCATCAGTATTTTTCAAAATGCTGGAACAAATAATCCTAAAATTTGTATGGAACCAGAAAAGACCCCAAATCGCTAAGGAAATGTTGAAAAAGAAAAACGAAGCTGGGGGCATCACGTTGCCTGATTTCAAGCTTTACTACAAAGCTGTAATCACCAAGACAGCATGGTACCAGATATGGTAAGAATGAGGTCAAGATCTGAAATTCCTTACAGTAGTAATAGTTTTGTTTCATATCAAAAATTATAGGCAATGTATTTGAATTCCTAATTAAGAAATAGTCTTTTCGGGCGCCTGGGTGGCTCAGTGGGTTAAATCCTCTGCCTTCAGCTCAGGTCATGATCTCAGGGTCCTGGGATCGAGGCCCACATCAGGCTCTCTGCTTGGCAGAGAGCCTGCTTCCTCCTCTCTCTCTCTCTCTGCCTGCCTCTCTGCCTACTTGTGATCTCTCTCTCTGTGTCAAATAAATAAATAAAATCTTTAAAAAAAAAAAAAGAAATAGTCTTTTCATTTACTAATATGTGAATAAATCAAATTTAAGACTACAACTTTGAACAAATGAAGTATCTTGTTTCAACAAATGAGTTCTCAACTGAGAAGCTGAGCTATATTTTTGTTTGCTTCAAGTTTTTAAATTCTAGTTAACACATAGTGTAATACTGGTTTCAAGAGTAGAATTTAGTGATTCATCACTTCCATATAACATCCAGTGTTCATCACAAGTGTCCTCCTTAATACCCATCACCCATTTAGCCCATCCCCCATCCACCACCCCTCCAGCAACCCTCAGTTTGTTCTGTATAGTGAAGAGTTTCTTATGGTTTGCCTCCCTCTTTTCTTTCCCCCTTTCCCCTTTGTTCATCTGTTTTGTTTCTTAAATTCTACATATAAGTGAAATCATATGGTATTTTTCTTTCTCTGAGAGACTTGTTTCACTTACCATAATACACTCTAGCTCCTTCCACATCGTTGCAAATGGCAACATTTCATTCTTTTTCATATCTGAGTAACATGCCACAACTTCTTTTTCCACTCAACACTCAATGGACACTTGGGCTCTTTCCATAATTTGGGTATTGTAGATAATGTTGCTATAAACATGGGGGTGCATGTATCCCTTCAAATCAGTTTTGGTTTTTTGGGTTTTTTTTTTTTTATTATTATTCTTTGGGTAAATACCTAGCAGTGCAATTGCTGGGTTGTAGGGTACTTCTATTTTTAACTTTTACGTGGATGTAGGTATGTGTCAAAATTTGCTCTATTTTGTTGTTACTGATTTTTCAAAAGAACAATAAATACATACATGTATGTATATACATTCCTGTAGGCAACTGTTTTCAGCATTTCAGCATGAACACTGTCAGTACAGAGCAAAATGAAGGCCTGTGTATTAAAAAGGTAAACAATGGTGGAAAATACAATCGATGAAGCTAGCTTTAGAAGTGAAGTTAAAAAAAATTTTTTTAAACCATAAAAACATTTATAGAGCTTTGGAGAAGCCCCTTCCCCTTTCTCCTAAGATCTAACCATAAAAGGCCTCACTCTACCAAACTCCTGGGAAGAAGTAAAAACACATCTCCCCATACTTCACTTCCAGCTATGGGACTGTAATCGGGGTCATAAATGTCTTCAAGATTGGGCAGCCAACATAAATAACTGAAACTGTTGTGTATTTAGTAACAGGCAGTGGTGGCATCAGTGGTAAACTGAAGACTCCACACCTGAAAGACTTCAAATTAAAGAAATAAAGAAATAAAGGAGTAAAGGAAGCAAGGAAGGAAGGAAGGTAGGAAGGAAGGAAGGAAGGGAGGGAGGGAGAGAGGGAGAAAACCAGCCAGCCAGCCAGCCCATATTCACCAAACAAAACATACCAACAGAATAGACTCGGCTGTGGTTTCATCTATTTGTTCTCCAAGACCTCCTCACACTCCCCAAATCCAAGTTTCTGATGCAGTTCTCATGGCCCGGGGTGGAGTTCCAAAAGAACATGGCTTTATGAGGTTCTTGAGAACTAGAGTGATGATAAGGCTACCGCCTCAGCCAGCACCCTGCCACCCCTTCCTTATCTCCTGAAAGCCTTGAGACTTAGCCAAGCTACTTTACTTTTGGTACTATGTCTTTTGTTTCTGCCTAGGGCTTTTCTCTGGCCAAATGAAAGAAATGGCAATCTCATAGCATTTACCCTTTTCTCTTGGTCTGAAGGCAAGCATAAAACTATTTTTTGTGGCTCTTCTCACAGTTTTAATAAAGATAAAATGTGATTTAAAGATAAAATGTGACTTACATAATGCATATGTATATCAAATCACCATAATATACACTTTAAATACCTTGAAATTTTATATGTCAATTATGCTGTACTAAAGCTAAAAAACAATAAATGAATAAATCAAAGTGTGACTTAAAAACCTGCTTACGACGTACCTCACTTGTTTTTTTTTTTCTTATTTTTCTGCTTCTATGCTAGTAGAAGAGATAAAGAGGACATAAATGGTAAGGGTAGGGTTACGTAGTAAAATATACCTTGTGTTCAGAAGAATCCTAAAGCATTACATAAGAGCTTATGGGGCATAGTCTCTTGGTGAGAAGCTAAATGGGGAAAGAAGTAGGTTTTGAGAAATGAAGGGAAACATTCCAACAAACTGAACCAGTCCTGGGCTAAGAGAGAACAAGGGTAAGAAAGGAAACAGCAGCTGCCTTAGTGGCTTATAGGCTGACTCTTTCCCTACCTCTGTTCAACCTTTTCCCTCTTGCTTCCATAGAATCTACATTAAAACATAGTGAGAAAATGAGCAATGGAAAAGATGCTTTTGAAAAAGCAAAATGGCTTTTTAGCCAAAATGGCTGTGTAGCCATTCTCATGAATGGGAAGGAGACCCGGCCTCACTTTGGGCCAACATCCAGTGTTGGCAATACCAGCCAAGAAAATCCTTCAGTCTTTTCACCTGTATTCAGGGATACCATGCCAGAAACATGATAGCAATCATGTGAACTAAGCATTTCCACAGAAATGTCCATGGTTAGCCAATATTTGAGCATTGGCTTCATTCTACTTCCTGTTTTAACAGCATAATTTCAGTTGTCATAATTCTAGATTCAAACAACTGAGAACAATATTTGAAATATTCACTTGGTTTCAAAAACAGGGGTGTGTTTGTGTCAGTGAGTAAGTGTGTGTATGTATGTGTGTGTGTTTATTCTGGCTGGTTTATGTTACTGAAGTTAAGCAGGTAACTTTCCTGTATTCCTTTAAAAAATAATTAGATAAAGAATTTAACTTATAGGCAAAAACTCTGTGAACAAGTTAATCCAGAAAAATTAAGAGAAAGAGCAGAAGTTGGTCTGCATTCAGTTTTGTAAAACTAACCAAAACATACTAACTGGAATGTGTGACCTTCTCTATTTCAACAGGGAAAAAGGAAGTCAACATCTCAGATTGACAATTTTGTTGGAAGCCTCTCTCAAGCAATTTTTAACTTGGTTGGTACAAATGTTTTCTGCCAATTAAAATTGTGCAATATTCTCATAGATTAAAATATTCTTGGCAACCACATCTCCCTGGAAAAAAATAAAGAGTTGGGTTTCTTAAGTGCTTAATTTAGGAATGTCTTAAGTAGGCCTAACCACTAAATATTCATTTTTAAAATATAATAAACATTTTAAATTACTATTTTGAAGCACTGAAAATGAAGACCCAGAAATTTCTCCATTATCAAAACAAAACATAAAATAGTTCCTAATGGTTTGCTATATCATTTTACAAGTCTAAGAATTTCTAAAAATTATTAAAGTCATCTTGTTGATCTACCCCAAGTTGGGTCTTTTGATCTGCTACAGGTCCAAGCCATTAGAAACACAACAACAACAAAAAGAAAATACTCTCATTTAGGTAATAAAATTTCATCATCAAGTGGCTATGTAAATAAAGCAAAGGACAAGGGATCTGAAAAATAGATCATTCACATAAAAGGATCATCCACATGAACAATAAACAAATGAAAAAATGTAACATAACTCATAACTCTTGGGGCACCTGGGTGGCTCAGTCAGTTAAGCAGCTGCCTTCAGCTCAGGTCATGATCCCAGGGTCCTAGGATCGAGCCCCACATCAAGCTCCCTGCTCGACAGGGAGCCTGCTTCTCCCCCTCCCTCTGCCTGCCTGCAGTTCCCCCTGCTTGTGCTCTCTCTCACTATCTCTCTGTGTCAAAAAAATAAATAAATTCATTTAAAAAAAAAGAGTATGAGGCTCTAGACTCAGACCATCTGGAATCAAGTCTAGATTATCACTTACTAGCTGAGTGACTTTGGACAAGTCATTGATCCTTCTACACCTTTTGATCTACAATGTAAGGATCAGATATTCTAACTCATAATTGTCATGGTATATGCACTCAATAAATATTAGTTATTATCACTATTATCAGAAAATAGACTCAAATTCATTAGTAATCAAGAAACTATAAATTAAGATCTAATTTTACCATATTTAAGTGATAAAATTTTATAAAGGAATTAATAGTACCCAGTGTTAGCAAGAGAGTGAAGAAAGTAGTACACATCTATAGAATCAGTAGAAATACGTATTGGTTCTGCCCCTTTGGACAGCAATTCAGGGTGAAGGAGCAGTCAGTTGTGGAAGAGAAGAAAGGTAAATACGCATATGTAGTGCTCCTAAACTCATCTTTTTTTTTTTTTAAGATTTTATTTATTTATTTGACAGAGAGAGAGAGAGAGAAAGAGATCACAAGTAGGCAGAGAGGCAGGCAGAGAGAGAGGAGGAAGCAGGCTCCCCGCTGAGCAGAGAGCCCGATGCGGGGCTCGATCCCAGGACCCTGAGATCGTGACCTGAACCAAAAGCAGAGGCTTTAACCCACTGAGCCACCCAGGCGCCCGCTCCTAAGCTCATCTTACTAAAGGATGTTTTTCATAATCATTAACATTTGTTACATCCTACTCCTTATAAGTCATTTATCAGAAGTTGTTCATTTAGGTACTGTATTTGACAAACCAAAATAAGAGCAAAAGAAACCAAAAATACAAAAACACGCTGTATTCATGTGAGTACTCTTCTAATCCAATGACACAACACCTTTCTTTCAGTGATTCCCTGTAGATCTTTAAATTGTATTTAATAAAACAACCACCTGGTATCTACTGACTCTTTTTACAAATTGTCCTTGATATATAATACCTAATCTAAATTTTTTTTCTTCCTTTCTCTTCTTTTTCTATGAGGAAATATTCTCAAGACTTCATTCTTCTAACCTGAATCAGACTAACTTCATATGGTTGGGAAATTCCCTTGGACACAACCTCTTATAAAAATAAACAAAACATAAAATAATAAACTATTAAGTAGTAGCCATGGCGTAGTGGAAAGAAAACTAGTCCAATCAAGAAGCCCGAGTTCTGCCATTCTGAGACATCAGGCAAGTCTCTTAACCTGGCTGAGACTCAATTTTCTCATCTGTAAAGCATAAGAATACTGTGATTTCCTAAAACCATAACACGGGAAAAAATATATCACCCCCAAATTGCTGTTTTGTTAATATCTGAAACAATTTTCTCCTCTCAGTTTCTATGGCAACAGAGACATGACCATGACCTTGCAGAGGCCTCCCTTGATCTCATCCAAGTTCAGGAAGAACAAGACCTTCTGCAGATCAGTGCTGTAATGGCATCCTCCAGTATTCACTATTACATCAACATTACAATCAATGATTACCATCGTTGTGGGGAAGGGACAGATGAAAGAGGGGAGAGGAAATGATTTTTAAAGGGCATCAAAGTTCATTCCCTTCATTTTATTCTCACAGAGAGAAACAAAGGGCTTATAAATCAAGCCAGAGGGATCAATTCTCTCTTTACTACCCCAAAGAGGAAAAGTAAAATCGAGAGAGGCCCAAGATGGATGATCGGGTGAAAGAAGCCAGGAGGGGCAGATGGAAAAAAAGCGCAGGCCTAAAACTACCCTAGACCTTAACCACCCAGCATAAAAATAATCCCTCAGATCTTGGATATGAGGAAAAAAGAATGAAGCATGAGCAGGTGCAGTGGCTGAGGATTTCTTTTGTTTTACTCTTTTTTTTTTAAGATTTTATTTATTTATTTGACAGAGAGAGAGACACAGCAAGAGAGGGAATACAAGCAGGGGGAATGGGAGAGGGAGAAGCAGGCTTCCTGCCCAGCAGGAACCTTGATGCAGGGCTGATGCAGGCTGGATGTGGGGCTCAATCCCAGTACCCTGGGATCAAGACCCAAGCTGAAGGCAGATGCTTAACGACTGAGCCACCCAGGGGCCACTTTCTTTTGTCTTATTCTTGATGTTCTAAGCAAAGTCCTAAGCAACTAAAAGGGCATTTGAGATTTTGAGATTGAGGATTTGGCTTTAACTTATCCAATAAAGGTTCAAGCTTTGAAGTCATGCAAGATACAGAATTGGCTCCCTCCTTTCTTTCTTCTTCCTTCCAACAAGCACATGACAGTACACTTTCACATACACTTCCTGTGATAATCTTTAACTCCTAACTTAGGTTAGGACTCTGGAGACAAGGGCCAGAGGCCTGGTCTTTAATTCCTTGGGGCCTCTAGATGTAGGACAACCTGTCCTAACAGAACCTGGGACCCAAGGAACAGAACTTTTGTTTTTGTTTTTGTTTTTAATCTCTGTGATCAACAGCACCTCTCTTGTAATTCTGAGTGAAATCTGAATCCCCAAAAGGATACCCCCTCTGGAATTATTGTTTCATTTGAGGCATTAAAACTATTTATAAAGATTGCTAAGTTTCCAAAGGCTTATATCTCAAACCAGGAAGTCCTACAAGCAACTCAAAGTAAATATTCTATAGAATGTCTACATTCCCAAGGATTTATTCTGAGTAACTCTGGGGAACAGTACAGGAAGTACAGGGAGTGCTCATCTGGATCATTAAAAGTGACAAATGTCCACCATTACTTGCTGTCATGGGTTGATGCAATCTGAGAAAGTGTCCCAAAATAATAAATGGTGTTATTTAAAACTTAATTAGGTAATACATAACATTTTTACTTTTATATGTCTTAAGATCTAGAAATTGGTGATGCCCAGTTTAATGTCAACAGGGCAGAGTTAGCTGTAGGCAAATTTATGAAAAAGAAAAGTTTTCTTTGGCCCCCTCCAAACATCATTTACTCTCTACCCTGTCACTTTGTGCAGAACCCTCAGCACTTAAATCCCTCTTAATGCCTCCTGATGGGCCAGATACTCCATGTAGTGTCCTTCTACTGGCCCACCCTAAGTAGGGCCTCATTACTTAGGTCTTCACCTCACAGTAACTTCTAGTCAAAATTTAACTTGTCATATATTCTTCTCTTACTAGACATTTTTTTAGCTTAGAAAATTATTACTAAGAAGTTAAAGTCTGTTAAGCATTATTACTAATTGGCTATAGTTGTATTATTAAACACTAATATATTAAAAAGAAATTCATAAGATCCACAGTATTTTTCCACAAGACCTTTTGTCAGAGTTAGTGATGAAGCAATGAGCAGCAGCACTCCCACTTCAAATGCCGCAAGCAAAGGTTCTGTCATGTATCAAGGCACAACGCCATGTTATGGGTACACAGTAAGGCCACTATGAAATGATCCCTTGAACTCACTCTTTTCCTCAGTATAAACAGATGGAACATTTTATGGATGGAATTAAAGGATCACAGAAATATGGCATTACATCCTGCATTTTTTTCTTCTCTTTGGCAAACATTTGGGGATCCAGCCTTTTGTTTGGGGACATTTTTTACCATAGTTAGCTAAGGGGACAAGAGTACTAACCCCAAAGAAAGAAAGGACCTCATTAGGGATGCGGAGACCTAGGTCTTATGGTAATTTCAAGGGAAGGTCATAAAAGAGGTAACTATGTCTCACTCATACGGAAAAAAAAGTAGAAAAAAGATTCAGGATACAAGCCCCATTTAGAAACAGAGTGTCTTTGACCAGGGATGTTTTCATTATTATACCTCTTGAGAATATAAGTTCAGCAATAGTGAGTGACTAGAAGGTAAGTGGGTTTAATGGAAACAAATACAGTTTCTCAGTGAATTACTCAGTTTTCACCCCTAACAATAAAGTACATTATTCTATAATTATTTCTTATTCTTTTCTTGTTTTGTTGCCTCTACACATATCTGAGGATGAAATCAGTCTCTCTTTTTACCCCCCAGTTCATAAATTGAATTTCTCCTTGTTTTTAGTATTTGGTAAGCTAAAAAACCATTCTCTTTTTCTTCTTCTTGCAGTCAGAATTTAGCCTCCATGCTCGATCATTGGAAATTAGATCACTGGAAATCCAGAAGTCTGGGTCCAAATCCAGAGTAAATAATCTTGACAAAATAAGTTCATATCTGTGAAAACATTTAGACCTTATCAGTGGAAACCTTTAACTTTGCACCATTTTCCCATTGAGCACCAAAGGCATAGTGATTTTGGCCTGTGATATCTGAGTGTCTTAAAAAAGTGAGATTATGAAGTTATTAGCTGAATGATAGGAAAGGAAAGACAATTAAATAGTTGGAGACTTCAATATTCAAATTTTAATAATGGGTAGAACAGCTATGCAGAAGATTAACAAGGAAATGGAAGAGTGGAACAACACTATAAATCAACTAGACTTAACAGGTATCTATATGATACTTCACCAAACAATGACAGAATATACATTCTGCTTAAGCACATAAGGAAGATAGGACAGATCATATGCTAGTCCATAAAACAAATCACAAAAACTTAAAAGGATAGAAATCATACATACTAGGTTTTCCAATCAAAATAGGATGAAAGTAGGACAACAGAAAAAGATTAAGAAAATCCACAGATATGTGGAAATTAAACATCTGAATAATCAAGGAATCAATGAAGAAATCAAATAAGAAAATAGAAAATATTTCAAGATGAAGGAAAATAAAGACACAGCATATAAAACTTATGGGATATATCTAAAGTAATGCTTAATGAAAAATTTATATCTGTAAATGCTTACTATGTAGAAAAAAGAAAGATCTCAAATAATACACCTAGGCTTCCACCTCAAAACTCTAGAAAAAGAAGAGCAAATTAAATCTAAAGGAAGAAAAAAATAAAAATTATTTTATTAAAATTAGAGCAAGAATTAATGAAATAGGGAATATAAAAACAATAGTGGAAATCAATAAAAACAAAACCTAGTTCTTTATAAAGATCAAAATGTTTGACAAATCTATAGATAGATTAACTAAGTAAAAAAAGAGAAATTCAAAATACTAGAGGCAGAAATAAAACAGAGGATATTACTACCAAACTTACAGGGGAAAAAAGAATACTATAAAGTAATACTCTGGGGCACCTGGGTGGCTCAGTCCGTGAAGCGTCTGCCTTCAGCTCAGATCAAGATCCCAGGGTTTGGGGATGGAGCCCTGCATCAGGCTCCTTGCTTAGCTGGCAGACTGCTTCTCCCTCTCCGTCCCTCCACTCATTCTCTCTTTCTCTCTCCTCTCTCTCAAATAAATCAATAAATATTTAAAAATAAATAAAGGAATAGTATAAACAACTGTATGCCAATAAATTAGATAATCTAGATGAAATAAATTTCTTGGAACACACAAACTACTGAATTGACTAAAGAAGAAATAGACAATCTCAAAAGATCTATAATAAGTGAAGAGAATGAATTATTACCCAAAACCTACCCAACAAAAGCCAAGCCCAGATGGCATCACTAGGAAATTATACCAAACAAAGAATTAATACCAATTCGTCACAAATTCTTCCAAAAAATATAAGAGAAGGGAACGTTTCCTAACTTATCACCTTGTATTACCCTGATGCCAAAATCAGACAAAGACCTCACAAGAAAAAGAAAAAGAAAAATCTACAGACCAGTATCTCTTATGAATATGGATACAAATATCCCCAACAAAATACTAGCAAATTGAATCCAGTGACTTATTTTTCAAAAACTTACACACCATGACCAAGTAGGATTTACCCCAGGAATGCCAGGCTAGTTTAACATCTGAAAATCAATTAATGTAATACATCATATCAATAAAATGAAAAATAAAAATCATATGATTATCTCAATAAACACAAGAAAAGCATTCAACAAAATCCAGTAACTTTTCATGATAATGACACAAGACAAACAAGGAATACAAGGGAACTTCCTCAACCTGATAAAAGTCATCTTCAAAAAACATATAGCTAACATCATACCTAAGAGTGAGAGACTAGATGTCCTCCCCCTAAGATCAGCAACAAGACAAAAATGGTCTATCTTCATCACTTTTGTTCAACATTGTATTGAACGTTCAAGCCAGGACAATTTGGCCAGAAAAAGAAATAAAATACATCCAGGTTGGAAAAGAGGAAGTAAAACTATCTCCAACCACGGACTGCATGATACTATATAGACATGAAATCATAAGGAATACACTAAAAAATGATTAAAACTAAAAGAAATAGAAAACAGTATGGAAGTTCCTCAAAAAGTTGAAAATAGAGCCACCCTATGACCCAGCAATTGCACCACTGGGTATTTACACAAAGATACAAATGTAGTAACCCAAAGGAGCACCTGCACCCTAATATTTATAGCAGCAACATCCACAATAGCCAAACTATAGAAAGAGGCCAATAGTCCATTGATACATGAATGGATAAAGAAGAAGTGGTATATAAATATATACAATGGAATGTTACATATCCATCAGAAAAATGAAATCTTGCCATTTGCAATGACAGGAATGGAACAAGATGGTATTATGCTAAGTAAAATAAGTCAATCAGAGAAAGACAATTATATGATCTCACTGATATGTGGAATTTAAGAAGTAAAACAGAGGATCATAGGGGAAGAGAAGAAAAAATAAAACAAAATGAAACTAGAGAGGGAGATAAGCTATAAGAGATTCTTAATCACAGGAAACAAACTGAGGGTTGCTGGAGGGGTGGGGGGGATGGGGTAACTGGGTGATGGACATTAAGGAGGGCATGTGATATAATGAGCACTGCATATTATATAAGACTGATGAATCACAGGCTGGTACCTCTGAAAACAATAATACATCATATGTTTATTAATTGAATTTAAATTTTAAAATGTTTTAAAAAATGAATTCAGCAAGTTTTCAGGATACAAAGACAATATACGAAAATCAATTGTAATAGAAAAAACATCGATGATCATGAGTTGGAAGATTTAATATGGCAATATACCCCAAACTGATCTACAGATTCAACATAATGCTTATGAGAATTTCAGCTAACTCCGTAGAAACTGACAGACTGATTTTAAAATTCATACATAATTACATGGGACCCAGAATAGACAAAACAACCTTGAAAAAGAGGGAAAAAAGTAGGACGACATACACTTTCTGATTTTAAAACTTACTACAAGGCAATGGTAATCAAAACTGTGTGGTACTTGCGAAAGGATAAACAAATAGATGAATGGAATAGAATTAAGAGTCAAGAAATAAAATCATGTGTCTAAGGCCAACTGATTTTTGACAAGGGCACCAAGACCATTTAATAGTGAGTATTTCAACAGATGGAGCTAGAATTACTGGACAGTCACGTGTAAAACATAGGACATCTGCCCTACACCATCTATAAAAATTAGCTCTAAATGGATCAACAACGGAATCATAAAACTATAAAATTCTTAAAAGAAACCAAAGAATAAGTCCCCTTGGATTTGAAGATTCTTGGATATGACATCGAAAGCACAAGCAACAAAAAGAAAATAGATACACTAAATTTCTTCAAAATCAGTAATTTCTGTGCCCCTAAGGATACTACTGAGAAAGTAAAATGCCAAGCCACAAGATGGACAAAAAAATAAATCATATATCTGATAAGAGATTTGTATCCAAAGTATACATGGGGCACCTGGGTGGCTCAGTCCATTAAGTGTCTGTCTTCAACTCAAGTCATAATCCCAGGGTCCTGGGATCGAGCCCCAAGTCCTGGGAACAAGCCCTGAATTGGGCTCCCTGCTCAGTAGGGAGCCTGCTTCTCTCTCCCTCTGTCCCCTGGCTCATGCTCTCTCTCACTCTCTATCTCAAATAAATAAATACAATCTTTAAAACAAACAAAAAAACAAAATATAAAAAAAAATTTACAACTCAATGCTAGAGACAAATGCGCCTTTAAAAAAAAAGGAGGTGAAATATTTAAATAAACATTTCTCCACGGAAAATATACAAGCTCATAAAAAGATGTTCAACATCATTAGTTATCAGAGAAACATAAATTAAAACCACAAAACAGCACTTCATACCTACTAGAACATTAGAATCAAAAGTCAGATAATAACAAGTGTTGGCAAGGATGTGGAAAAATCAGAACTCTCATACACTCCTGGTAAGAATGTAAAATGGTGCAGCCACTCTGGAATAGTAGTTCCTCAAACATTTAAACACAGAGTTACCATATGATCCAGTCATTCCATTTCTTATATATACCCAAAAGAACTGAAAGTAGTTGCACACGAATACTTAAGTAATACTGTTCAAGACAGTCAAGAGGTGGAAATAACCCACATGTCCAACTGATGAATGGATAAACAAAATGTGATATATCCATACAATGGAAATATTATTAAACCATAGTAAGTAGCAGACTTCTGATATATGCTCCAACATGGATAAATCTTGAACACATTATGCTAAGCAGAAGAATCCAGTAACAAAAGACTATATATTATATTATTCCATTTACATAAAATATCCAGAACTGACAAATCTATAGAGATCAAAAGATTAGTGGTTGCCTAGCGCTAAAGATGGAGTGAAGAGAATAGCTAAGGTAGATGGGGTTTCTTTCTGAGGTGATGAAAATGCTCTAAAATCTACCGTTGTAACTGTAGCATTTACCTGTGAATGTATAAAATCTACTGAATTGCACAATGTAATGCACAATGAATTGTATGTAAATGATATTTCAATAAAGATCCTTTTTAAAAAAAGCATTGTTATGGTTTGCAGAACAAAAGTTACTGACTCCAAACACAAATTTAGTCCACAAAATAAAGGTTATGTTTATTTCATATAGTGTTAAATTTTTTTTAATTTTATTTTTATTCTTTGCCCAAGGGGTACAGGTCTGTGAATCATCAGGCTTACATCTTTCACAGCACTCACCAAAGCATAAACCCTCCCCAATGTCCATAACCCATCCACCCTATCCCTACCCTCCCACCCCCCAGTAACCCTCAGTTTGTTTTGTGAGATCAGGAGTCTCTTATGGTTTGTGTCCTTCCCCATCCCATCTTGTTTCATTATTTTTCCCTCCCTACCCCCCACTAACCCCCACCCTGCCCCTCAAGTTCCTCATATCAGAGAGATCATATGATAATTGTCTTTCTCTGATTGACTTATTTCGCTCAGCATAATACCCTCCAGTTCCATCCATGTCGTTGCAAATAGCAAGATTTCATTTCTTTTGATAGCTGCATAGTATTCCATTGTATATATATACCACATCTTCTTTATCCATTCATCTGTTGATGGACATCTACGTTCTTTCCATAGTTTGGCTATTGTGGACATTGCTGCTATAAACATTCGGGTGCACGTGCCCCTGAGGATCACTACCTTTGTGTCTTTAGGATAAATACCCAGTAGTGCGATTGCTGGGTCGTAGGGTAGCTCCATTTTCAACTTTTTGAGGAATCTCCATACTGTTTTCCAGAGTGGCTGCACCAGTTTGCATTCCCACCAACAGTGTAGGAGGGTTCCCCTTTCTCCGCAACCTCGCCAACATCTGTCATTTCCTGACTTGTTGATTTTAGCCATTCTGACTGGTGTAAGGTGGTATCTCGCTGTGGTTTTAATTTGTATTTCTCTGATGCCGAGTGATGTTGAGCACTTTCTCATGTGTCTGTTGGCCATTTGGATGTCTTCTTTGGAGAAATGTCTGTTCATGTCTTCTGCCCATTTCTTGACTGGGTTATTTGTTTTATGGGTGTTGAGTTTGAGAAGCTCTTTATAGATTTTGGATACTAGCCCTTTATCTGATATGTCATTTGCAAATATCTTCTCCCATTCTGTCAGTTGTCTTTTGGTTTTGTTGACTGTTTCCTTTGCTGTGCAAAAGCTTTTAATCTTGATGAAGTCCCAATAGTTCATTTTTGCCCTTGCTTCCCTTGCCTTTGGTGAGGTTCCTAGGAAGAAGTTGCTGCGGTTGAGGTCGAAGAGGTTGCTGCCTGTGTTCTCCTCGAGGATTTTGATGGATTCCTTTCTCACATTGAGGTCTTTTATCCATTTTGAGTCTATTTTTGTGTGTGGTGTCAGGAAATGATCCAGTTTCATTTTTCTAAAATTTAATATTAATAACAATTTAAGGACCCAGTACAATTTGTAGGTTAGACTGTCTCATTTCAAAATAATTCTCTAGTATGCACAATGTTTCTTTAGAAATCAGAACTAAGCATAATTTCAAAAACAAAACTATAAAAAGCATTTACATCCTGCTCACTGTGCAGATATTACATTTAATGAGACATGTGGGTACACTTAAGAATGTTTCATATGATGTAGAGACCCATTTCCAAAAGTTAAGTGTTGCACACTAACAAACTCTTAAAATAACCCTGCTTTTACCATGTCTTTCACCACAGGCACATGCCCAGACACTGTGCTTGTCAGTAAAAAAAATAATAATAATAAAAATAATTACTAATTTCAATGTCATTCCTCTTGACTCAACACATTTTGGTTTCGAGGGACTCTTAGCTCTAGATTTCTCCTCTGGGTTTTGATCAAATTCTTTGTCATCTTTCAGCACACCAGGCTCATGCTTTCAGGTAAGAAATAAGGAAAATGTGAACAGATAAATCACTTTAATATGGATTGAAAAGATGAAGGACTACAACCTAGATTAGCTCATTTTCATACATGTCTTTATGAAGATAAAATAGCTTTATGTCAAGAAAGAAGGGTTAAAAGTGCCAATCTATGAATTCCTGAAGTGAAATTGGAATAGTATATAAGATTATTCCTCTTGAGATAAAATTGTAGCTATCCTTTTTTTTTTAAGTGTTTTAAATTTAGCCAATCATTGAAACAGAAAGCTTAGGGACACTTTGGAGACAGAGTATCCTAGGTTTGGACCCCTTGTCTTCATTTACTGGCTGGATGATCTTGAGCCAGTTGCCCAAATACAATCCTCTTATTCACATAAAAGAAGATACTAAATTATGCATACATCATAACATTACAAAGAAAAAAGGACTATGACTAGCAGAAGTAGGCATTCAAAAAAAATTTTTACCTTAATATTCTGGAATCTCGGTTAAAATAGCAATATCCATAATGGCACCATTGGCCATTCAAGAAATGTCACTAATACTCTCTAATAACTAAAAAGATTTATTCTCTGTTCTAAATACCAGGGATAGATCAGATACTATTGGTAGACTACAAATATACCCTCTCCCTACTACCTCATACTCTCTAACCTTTTATAAAATCTAATGAAATAGTTCCAATATAGCTTCCTATGAAAATTGAGAAGTACAGACTCCAGAAGAGGGCAATCATTAGAGTACATGTGATAATAAACAGGCAATAGGCCCTCAAGTTTACTGACAGTAGAATAACCCCCACCATTTCTTCCTCTCTGGCATAGCATTGCATCCGCAGACTGCCTTATGTCACAGGGATATTGTAAAGAACTAAAGACCTAAAAGAAAATTTTAAGATGATTATAGGCACCAAATGCCTAATGAATTAATGAATGAATAAATAAAGCATGAAAGAACTAAAGGGAGGTAAGGAACAAAGTAAAGATGAAGTAATCTTCAACTGTAGAATAAAGGAAAAGCAACTTGAGTAAGGTCAAGAAAACATGTTAAGTAGAATAGTTGAGAGAAGCCTTCTAAATGTTTCTAAATATCAGATGTAATTTTGTCTCTTTCAACTTGCATTTCTTTTTTATTCCTCACTTTCCTTCACAAATCAACTCTGGTGAAATTGTACTGTATCTATAATGGAAGGGCACAGACATACTGATAGAAATTTTCTAATGGGGTAAGGTCCAGAAGATAGACTCTGACCTTTCCATTTGCCTTCTCCAGACCCTTTCAAAGTTAACTTTAAAAGAACTGGAGTCAGGAAGAGCTGGAGATTAATTTAGTTAAGTCAATTTCTAAAGCAATTTGGAAATTAACTACATGGAAGAGAAAGGGTTTGTTTATTTGTGTTTATATTTTCCCTTCTGCAAAATAAGACTATGTACTTACTACTACTGGAAGAAGGAAACAGTATTGAAGGTGTCTTTATAGTCAAAATGATGTATGAAATGAACTGTGGCATATCCTTAATCAATACATCAGAATCTACACACAGAGTTCAAAAAACACATCATATTTTTAAAGTTCTTAAAATTGTGATTAAAAAAAAGATACATAACATAAAATGTACCATTTTGGAGAATATGGCCAGGTAGCTTGGACTTACCATGGCTTTCCTTGCCCTTGGATTCTGTAGAACACACTGCCAGTTTCTTGTCTGCTGTTCACCATGGCTTCTTCTGATATCCCAGTGAAAGAACTGGAGAAGCATGCCTCAGGCCAAGCTTTCGAGTTGATTCTCAGCCCTCAACCAAAAGAATTCATCCCAGAATTCCCCCATTTCCCTTCCAAAGAAGAAGGATCTTTCCCTAGAGGAAATTCAGAAGAAATTAGAAGCTGCAGAAGAAAAACACAAGTCCCATAAAGCTGATTTCCTGAAGCAGCTTGCTGAGAAACGACAGCATGAGAAAGAAGTGCTTCAAAAAGCAACAGAAGAACAACTTCAGTAAAATGGCAGAAGAAAAACTGACCCACAAAATGGAAGCCAACAAAAAGAATCAGGAAGCATTAATAGCTGCCAAACTGGAGCACTTCTGAGAGAAGGACAAGTACATTAAAGAAGTGTGGGCAAACAAAGAATCCAAAGATCCTATTGATAAAACTGACGCTGACTCATTTGTTCTGAGAACCGACTTTCTACCCTCCCCCTTCCCAAATTATCAGAGACTGTACCAGCCAGTGTCATTTTACGTTTGCCTTCCTGACAAATATTCTAGAAGCTGATATAGGACGGTATCGGTAGATCTACACGGTATGATGTTGTTTTATGGGCTAAAGTGGAAAAACGGAATGTTGCATTCTTTTTCTAAAGTACTGAAGTCTTTCTGATGTAGCTATTTTTCTTGTTGCATCTCTTTTCTACTTCAGTACACTTGGCATCCTGGGTTAGTGGCTAGTACCGTACTGGCTCTGTGAAAACATGTTTATGAAGAGTATATAGTGGCTTCTTTTAAACTGTTATATGGGGGCACCCGGGTGGCTCAGTGGGTTAAAGCCTCTGCCTTCAGCTCAGGTCATGGTCTCGGGGTCCTGGGATCTAGTCCCACATCAGGCTCCCTGCCCAGCAGGGAGCCTGCTTCCTCCTCTCTCCACCTGCTTCTCTGCCTACTTGTGATCTCTCTCTCTCTGTCAAACAAATAAAAAATCTTTAAAAAAATAAATAAAACTGTTAGATGCTGAGTATCTATTCATTTTAAACCATAATTCTGTCCACATCTTACCAGATGCTACTGTATTTGAATGGTTAATAAAACTGCATGGTGCTATTGAAAAAAAAAATTCACCATCTTAACCATTTTTAAATATATAGTTCAGTAGTTTTAAGTATATCCATATTATTGTGAAACAAATATCAAGAACTTTTTCATCTTGCAAATCTGAAACTCTATAGCCATTAAATAACTCCAATTTCCTCCACCCCACCCTCTGATGACCACCACTCTACTTTGTTTCTATGGATTCTATTATTTTATATACCTTATATAAAAGAAATCAGATGGTAGTTGTCTTTTTGTAACTAGCTTATTTCACTTAACATAATGTCCTTAAGGTCCATCATGTTGTAGTGTGTGAAAAAATTTCTTTTTAAGGCTGAATAATGTTCCATTGTATGTATATACCACATTTTGTTTATCCATTCACCTGCTGATAAACATTTGGGTTGCTTCGGTACTGTGAATGGTGCTGCTATGAACATGGATATGCAAATATCTCTGAGTCCCTGCTTTGAATTCTTTTGGATATACAGCCAAAAGTTGGATTATTGGATCATATGGTAGTTCTGTTTTTAACTTTTGAGTAACTGCCATACTGTTTTCCATAGCAGTTGCATCATTTTACAATCCCACAGTGTACAAGGGTTCTAATTTCTCCACATACTCAACCAACATTTATTATTCCCTGGGGATGTTAATGAGTACAAGGTAATAAGTCATTGTGGTTTTGATTTGCATTTTTCAGATGATTACTAATGTTGAGCATCTTTTTATATGCTTGTTGGTCATTTGTATTTCTTCTTTAGAAAATGTCTATTCAAGGCCCTTTGCTTATTTTTAATCAGATTATTTGATCTTTTGTTGTTGTTGAGTTTTAGCAGTTCTTTATTTATTCTGGATATATTGGTCACTTATTACATAAATAATTTGCAAATATTTTCTCCCGTTTCGTAGCTTGACATTTCACTACATTGATTGAGCCCCTTGACACCCAAAAAGTTTTTCAGCTTAATGTCGTCCTATTTTTCCCTTTTTGCTTGTTTTTTCTGAGTTTTTGGTGTCATACTCCAAGAAATGACTGTCAAATTCAACATGATGAATTTTTCCCTCGTTGTTTTCTCCTAGGAGTTTTATAGTCTTAAATAGTCCTAGGAGTTTTATAGTCTTAAATCTTTATGTCTTTAATCAAGTTTAATTTTTGTACATGGTAAAAGAGAAGGGGCCAACTTAACTCTTTTGCATATGTATACCCAGTTTTACCAAAAATATTTGTGGAGGAGACTTTTTTCCCTTCTTTAGTCTTGGCATGCTTTTCAAAGAACATTTGACTATATAGATAAGGATTTATTTCTGGGCTCTCTATTCCATTGATGTAGTTGACTGTCTTTATACAAATGTGACTTTGTATTATGTTTTAAAATCAAAAAGTATGAGTCCTGCAACTTTTTTTTTTCATCTCAAAACTGTTTTGGCTATTCAAAGTCCATTGAGAATGCATTAAAATTTTAGGATAAATTTTTCTATTTCTTCAAAAAATGCTGTTGGAATTTTGATAGAGATTGCATTGAACAAGTAGATCATTTTTAGTACTATGGACATATTAACAATATTAATCTTTCAATCCATGAACATGAGATGTCTTTCCATTTACTTGTGTTCTTTAAATTTCTTTTAGCAGTGTTTTGTGGTTTCAAGTCTTTCACCTCCTTGGTTAGATTTATTCCTAAGTATTTTATTCTTTTTGATGCTATTGTAAATGTAATTGTTTTCTTATTTTCCTTTTTTGGACTATTCATTGTTATATCCAATAGATTTTTAAATAATTTGCCATTACCTGTCCTCTTTTTTGCCATGATTCCTTTCTATGCTAAGTCCACTTACTCATGAGGCAGAACGGGATGCTAGGGTCTGTGTTCCTCTGATGTACACCCATTTCACTGTCAACATTCTCCCTGTTTCCAACCACAGTGACTTCAGTACTTCAGAAGAACAGAATCAAAACATAGAGTCAATCAAGATAGTAACATAGGAGGTTCCTCAGCTTTGCTTCTCCCATAGATATACGAAATATATAGTTACACATGGAGCAATTCCCTGTGAAAAAGATCCAGAAACTAGTTGAGTTACTCCTGTATATTAGACAAATGAGAAAATACATTGAAATGGGTAGGAAAGGCTGAGACACACTTTTGCCATAAAATCCATGCCTGGTACAGGTGCCGTACAATCAGAATGGAACTCCCAACTGCCAAATTCTTCCTGAGGAGCAAAGGGGTTTGGGACCCCACATCTAACACTCCAACTTTTAAGACTCCAATGTTTAAGACAGGTTCCCAAACACCAAATTCTGAAAGCCAGTGGGGTTTTCATCCATGAGAACCACAAGAATTACATCAAACAGAAAAGCAGTTCTTGGCTGGCTATCTCAGCGAAGCACAGCGTACAGGGACGAGGCAAAAAAAAAAAAAAAATACCCATCTCCCATTTTTTTTTCCCTGAAAGGGCTTTATCTGTACATTTCAAAAGCTGCTGCCTTAAGGTCAGTCCTATAACTTAGCAGGCATCTAAGGGCTCTGATCCTCCCTCACAGACTAGGAGAGTTGGCACACATTTCCCCCATCTTCTCCCTCCGGCCTACTCCAAGTCAGCAGTGTTTCCCTGAGAGAAGCTTGTATATACATCCGTACCTCATTTTTTGCATCTGCTAATGAAGGGAAGGGTCTTTGGACTGCCTGGTTCTGAAACGCAATGGAGTTTCCATTCATGAGTTCCATAGAGATACAGCAAATAAACAAATCTTAACTAGCTATCATCCCAGAGCTCAATACAAAGAAAGCAGGCAAAAATATCCATCTTCTTTGGGGCACCTGGGTGGCTCAGTGGGTTAAGTCTCTGCCTTCGGCTCAGGTCGTCATCTCAGGGTCCTGGGATGGAGCCCCACATTGGGCTCTCTGCTCAGCAGGGAGCCTGTTTCCCCCCTCTCCCTCTGCTTTCCTGTCTGCCTACTTGTGATCTCTCTCTCTCTCTCTCTGTGTCAAATAAATAAATAAAAATCTTTAAAAAAAAATGCCCAACGGGCGCCTGGGTGGCTCAGTTGGTTAAAGCCTCTACCTTCAACTCAGGTCATGATCTCAGGGTCCTGGGATCAAGCCCTGTATCGGGCTCTCTGCTCAGCAGGGAGCCTGCTTCCTCCTCTCTCTCTGCCTGCCTCCCTGCCTACTTGTGATCTCTCTCTCTCTCTCTGTCAAATAAATAAAATCTTTTTAAAAAATGCCCATCTTCCAGTCTTCCTCTGGAAAGGATTTACTTGCATAATTTAAAAACTGCTGCCTGAGGGCCAGGTTTCTAATTCAGCATGTATCTAGTGGCTGGCAGCCATCATCTCCAGACACCAGGAAAACCAAGAGATACCTCCCGTCTTCTCCCTCCAGTCTCCTCCAAGTCACTCACTAGTATCTCCCTGGAAGAAGCTTGTACACATGTCTGCACTTCAACTTTCACAGTTGTCTCAAGAGATAGATTCACAAATCAGCTGGTTCTCATCACCAGTGGGACTTCCTCTCACCAAATCCCACAGGAGTGTAGGAAATAAAGAAGAGGTCTTAACTGGCTATCCCTCCAGGGCTCAACACAGAAGAACCAGGCAAAAATGCTCCTTTCCAAGTTTTCCTTGAAAGGGATATAGCTGCATACCTTAAAAGATCATGACTGAGCTCAGGCTTCTAACTTGAATACATACCTAGGTCCTAACTGTGAAAAAAGTACATACTTTCTCAGCTTCTGCCTGAGATTCCAGCTTCTAATCAATCTACACCTAGGTACCAACTGTAATCCTCCCTTTTGGAACACTGATGGCCTTACCCACCGGGAGCCACTAAAACAAAGAAGGCATCTTGGTGAATCACAAATGTTTGAGAGAAAACCAAGAGCTTGGCTGGGCTGATTAACAGGGTTGATATCCTACATGAGATACTATGTCAAGAGTAGCAATAGGTGGCTATTTTATGTAATATACAGAAACCAACAGTCTAAGGAAATGAAAAACAGAGAAAAATGTACCCAACAATAGTACAAGATAGGGTGCCTGGGTGGCTCAGTGGGTTAAAGCCTCTGCTTTCGGCTCAGGTCATGATCTCAGGGTCCTGGGATCAAGGCCCGCATCGGGCTCTCTGCTCAGCAGGGAGCCTGCTTCCTCCTCTCTCTCTCTCTGCCTCTCTGCCTACTTGTGATCTGATCTCTCTCTCTGTGTCAAATAAATAAATAAAATCTTAAAAAAAAAATAGTACAAGATAAAACTCCAGAAACAGATCTTAATGAAATGAAGATAAGTGATTAACCAGATAAGGAGTTCAAAATACTAGTCATAATGTTGCTCACTACAGTCAGAAGAAGAATTCAGTGAAAGTTTTGACAAACAGAAATATGAGAGTGTCAATCAAAAATCACAGAGCTAAAGAAAGCAATAACTGACCTGAAAATTCCAACAGAAGGACTCAAAAGCAGAGCAGATGAAGCAGAAAAATAGATCAACAAATTCAAAAGACAGGGTAGCAGAATTCAGCCAACTAAAGAAGTTAACAGAAAAAGTAATGAAAATGAGTGAAAATAGCTTAAAAATTTTATGGGACACCATCAAATAGGCCAATATTTATATAACAATGATCCCAGAAGAAGACAGAGAAAAAGACAGAAAGCTTATTCAAAAAATAATGGCTAAAATCTCCCTAACCTAAGGAAAGAAACAGACACCCAGGCCACAGAATCCCAGAGAGTAAAAAATATGAGAAATCCAAAGAGAACCACTCCAAGATGCATTACAATTACACTGTCAGATGTTAAAGGTAAGGAAAGAATCTTAAAAGCATCAAAAGAAAAGTAAATTGTTATATACAGGGAACCCACATAAATCTATCAGCAGATTTTTCAGGAGAAACTGCAGGCCAGAAGGGAGTTGGATGATATGATCCAAGTAATGGGGGAACAGAGACTGCCAACCAAGAATACACTACCTGGCAAAGCTGTCCTGCAGAACCAAAAGAGAGATAAGAGTTTCCGAGACAGACAAAAGCTGACAGATTTTATCACCACTAGGCCAGTCTTACAGGACATGTTAAAGGGACTTTTTCCTTTTTTTTTTTTTTCCAAGCTGAAACAAAACAGTGCTAATCAGTTACATAAAAACATATGAAAAGATTAAACTCAGTGGTAAAAGTAAATATATAGTTAAATGAAGAATACTCTAATATTGTAATGGTGATAAGTAAATCACTATTAACTCTAGTATAAAAGTTAGAGGACAAAGTATTAAAAATAACTGTAACTACAAAAATTTGTTAATGGATATGTGACGTAAATAGAAAGATGTAAGCTACACTATCAAAAACGCAAAATGTTAAGGGGAACTTAAAAATGTAGAGCGTTTGTATGCACTCAAAATTAAGTTGCTCCCAGCTAAAAATAGGCTGCTATAAATATAAGATAATTTGTATGTCTTATGGTAATTACAAGGCAAAAGATATAGTAGATACACAAACAATAAAGAGAAAGAAATCAAAGCATACCATTACAGAAAATCATCAAATCACAAAGAAAGAGTAAGAGAGACAGAAAAGAACAAAGGATTTACAAAGGAACCAGGAAACAACACAGCAATAATCACTTTAAATATAAATGAACTAAAATTCTCTAAATATATACAGTGGCTGAATGTATTTTAAAAAAAAATACAGACCCAACTATATGGTGCCTACAAGAGACACAGCAGCTTTAAGGACACACACAGACTGAAACTGAAGGGATAGAAAAAGATATTCCATGCAAATGGAAGCCAAAAGAAAGAATAGGGAGCTATACTTCTATCAAACAAAACAGACTTAAGCCAAAGACTATAAAAAGAGACAAAGAAGATCAATATATAATGAAAACAGAGCTCAATTCATCAAGAGAATATAACATTTGTAAATATTTACACAACCAATATAGAAACAACTAAATATATAAAGCTTAGACTAATGGATATAAGTAAAGAAAAAGAAAGCAATATAATAATAATAGCAGGGAATTTCAACAGCCCACTTTCAACAATGGGTACGTCATTCAGACAATAAAAAAAGATCAATAACATAACACTGGAGTTAAAGGATATATTAGAGCCAATGGACCTACCAGGTATGTACAGAACATCCCAACCAATAGCAGTAGAATACACATTTTTGTCAAGCATACATGGAACTGCCTCCAAAATGTATCATATGGTAAGCCACAAAACAAGTCCAAATAAATTGAAATCCTATCAAACATTTTTCCAACCACAATGGTATAAAATTAGAAATCAACAAGAAAACTAGAAAATTCAAAAATACATGATTGAACATGTTCCTGAACAACCAATAAATCAAAGAAATCAAAAAATAAATCAAAATAATTTTGAGACAAATGAAAAAGGAAACAAAATATACCAAAACTTATGGGACACAGTAAAAGCAGTTCTAAGAAGGAATTATAGTAATAAATAATTTATTAAATAAATAAATAATTAAATGGTAATAATGTAAAAAGAAAGATCTCAAACAACCTAACTCTACATCTCATGGAACTAGAAAAAGAACAGGCTAAGCCCAAAGCTAGTAGAAGAAAGGAAATAATAAAAATTAAAGTGGAAATAAATGAAAGAGAGATTAAAAAGAGAAAAGATAAATGACAATAAGACCTGGTTTCCTTGAAAAGATAAACAAAATGGACAAACTTTACCTAGACTTATCAAGAAAAAAAAGTAGACTCAAATATATAAAATTAGAAATAAAATAACTGACATTACAACCAATACCAAAGAAATACAAAGTATCAAAAGAGACAATTATAAACAATTATACACCAACTAATTTGACAATGTAGAAGAAATGGATAAATTCCTAGAAACATACAACCTACCAAGACTGAAACATGAAAAAACAGAACATTTGAACAGATCAATTACCAGTAATGAGATTGAATTCGTAAATAAAATCCTCCAACAAAGAAAAGTCCAGCACCAGATGGCCTCACTGGTGAATCCTACGTAATATTTAAAAAGGAACTAATACCAACCCTTTGTAAACTCTTCCAAAAAATAGAACAGTCTGAACATTTCCAAATTCACATTACAAGGCCACATTACCACGATACCAAAACCATACAAGACGACGACAAGAGTAGAAAATTGCAGGTTAATATCACTGAGGAACATAGATTTAAAAAAAAGTCTTCAATAAAAATATTAGCAGAGTTCAATAATATAAAGGATCATATACCACAATCAAGTGGGATTTATTCCAGGGTTGCAAGGACAGTTAAACATGCACAAATCAACGTGATGCATCACGCTAAAAACATGAAGGATAAAAATCATATAATTGTCTCAATAAATGCAGAAAAAGCATCTGACAAAATTCAACATCCTTTCATGATGATAACATTCAATAAACTGGGCATACAGGAAACATACATGAACACAATAAAGGCCTACATGACAAGCCCACAGCTAACATCATATTCAATAGTGAAATGCTAAAAACTTTTCCTTCTAGATGAGAAACAAGACAAGAATGCCAATTTTACTCAGTTTAGTACCAGAAGTACCAGTCAGAGCAATTAGTCAAGAAAAAGAAATAAAAGATATACAAATTAGAAAAGGAAAAACTAAAATCATTTGATGTGAGCCATCTGCGTGGTACAAGCAGGTGAACCCCCTCTGCAAGGCATGGGGCACCACCCTCCTGCAAGGCAAGGAGAATCGCAATGGGTAAAGCATTAATCAACCCCTTCCAGTTAAAAGCAACTTGCAGCTCAAATGACGCATATTAATGAGTGGTAAGAAAAGACTAGATTTGTTAAGCATAAGTTGGATTTGCTATTTGTTGATCCCATATTATTAATCAACATAAGTATATATAATATAAACCTAGTTACTAGAAAATACATAGTCTAATTATAAATAATTCACTTTTTCCAGGTATAGTTAATTTACTCTTTCTATAGATAAACAGGCCCAAGAAGAGTCCTGGATGACTCCCAGAAATAGAGTCTGGCACTATGCTGTGCCTCCCCCAGGACAAGTGGTGTTTAAGCCTTGGGGCTAAGTGACCTTGCACAGGGCCCATAACTTTGTACAAGACTAGGAGTGATCATAAAAAAGGGCACAATACAGATAAGCAGAACAGGCTTCTTCTATCAAGCCTCTGGGGAAAAAAACACCAGGTGCATCTACAAAGGTTCCTTTGACCAGTAAATAATCATCTTGGTTATGTCTTTGGTCATCCTCTGTTACAATGTTATAAATAAAGGACCCCGAGCCCTGAGTTTTTGGGAGACTCCTAAAACATCATCCGAGTCCGTCTCCTCATTTCGTATCGCCGACGCCGTCCTTTCCTTCAGGGACCGTGACTGTTGCTGGAGCTGGCTTCCAGCAATCATTTCTATTTTCAGATAACATAATATAATATATTTAAAAATCCTAAAGACTCTACTAAAAGCCTGTTAGAATAAACAAATTTAGTAAAGTTGTAGGCTACAAAATCAATATACAAAAATAAGTTTCATTTCTATAATCAACTATCACAAAGAGAAAATAATCCCATTTACAATAACATCACAAAGAATAAAATACTTAGGAATAAATTTAATGATGGAGGTAAAAGATCTACACACTGAAAACAATAAGACTGATGAAAGAAATTGAAGTCATAAATAAATGGAAAGATATCCTACATTCATTGATGGCAAGAATCGATATTATTAAAATGTCAGTACTAGTCAAAGCAATGTACACTTTCAATGCAATCCGTATCAAAATTCCAATGAAATTTTCCACAGAAATGGAAAAAAACAATACCAAAATTTATATGAAACCACAAAAGACTCTGAATAGCCAATGCACCTTGAGGAAGAAGAACAAAGTGTACTCCTGGAAGCAATTATACTTTTTTATTTCAAACTATATTACAAAGCCATAGTAATCAAACAGTATACTAACTGGCATAAAACTAGATACATAGATCAGTGGAACAGAATAAAGCACCCAGAAATAGACAATTACATAGGTAGTCAATTAATTTCTGACAAAGGAGTCAAGAATATACAATAGTCTCTTCGTAAAAAGGTGTTGGGAAAACTGGATAGCCACATGTAAATGAAAGAAACTGGATCCCTAACTTACACCATACACAAAAATCAACTCAAAAATGTATTAAAGACTTGAACATAAGACTTGAAATCCTAAAACTCCTAGAAAACAATATAGGTGTGTAAGCTCCTTGACTTCAGATGTGGCGAAGGTTTTTTGGATTTCACACCAAAAGCAAAGGTTAAAAAAAAGGCAAAAATAAGCAAATAGGACTATATCACACTAAAGTTTCTGCATAGCAGAAGAAACCGTCAGTAAAAACAAAAAGGTAGGGGTGCCACGGGGCTCAGGCGGTTGTGTCTAACTCTTGATCTCAGCTTAGGTCTTGATCTCAGGGTCATGAGCACAATCTCCACATTGGGCTCCATGATTGCTATGGAGCCTACTTTAAATAAATAAATAAATAAATAAATAAATAAATGCAACCTATAGAATAGGATGGGAGAAAATATTTGCAAATCATATAGCCAATAAGCAGTTAATATCTGCGATATTCAAGGAACTCATACAACTCAATAGGAAAGAAAGGAAAGGAAGGAAGGAAAGGAAGGAAAGAAAAGAAAGGAAAGAAAGGGAAGAAAGGGAAGAAAGGGAAGGAAGGAAGGGAGAAAAAGAAATGGGTAAAAGACTGGATAGACATTTTTCCCAAAGAAGACATCTGAATGGCCTGCAGGTACATGAAAAGGTGCTGAATACTTTAACATCGGGGAGATGCAAACCAAACCATAATGAGCCAATACCTTATACCGGCTCGGGTAGCTATTATCAAAAAGACAAGACAATACTGACTCCAGGGAAATGCAATGCTTCATTGACCTTGCTCACATGCTCCTCTGGTTGGGTAATAGAATAGAGTTGGTTTCCTCAGGTACAGAAGCAACTCCAAAGAGAAAATTAAAGTCTTCTATGAAAGGGACAAGTTGGGAAATGGACATTGGGAATATAATCAACAAATGAACACTCTGTGAGTGTTACTCAAAGTATCAGTGCCTGAGCTGTTTGTTAAAAATTAAGGACAATGTAACAAAAGTACCAAAATGAAAATCACTATGCCACTAGAGTAAACATAGTTTAGCTGATATTTATTTCATAAGACTCAGTGAAATGGACATCATGTGCCTCCTAACATAATGCACCAGGGAAAAAAAGGACATCGTCATTTTGGGGTTTTCCTACCAAAAGGCACACATCCCCTAAATCTCATCATGAGAAAAATCAAACAAATCCAAATTGAAAGGCATTCTACAAAATAACTGGCCCACACTCTTCAAAAGTGTCAATGTTATAAAAGGCAATAAAACCCCAAAACCCAAAACAAACAAAAACCTGAATAACTATTCTAGATATAAAAAGATAAGAGACAAGACAACTGAAAGGAACATGTGATCTAGGACTTTCTTTTGCCATCAAGGACTGGTAAATTTGCAAAAATTGCCTAAGATCTATAGATTAGATGGTAGTATTTTGTGAATGTTAATTTCCTGATTCTAATCATGTTATGGTTACATAAGAGAATATCTTTATCTTTAGAAAATGCCAAAGTATTTAAGGGTAAAGACACAATTTTTATAGCTTCCTCTCAAATGATTCACACACACACACACACACACACACACACACATGCATGCACACACACAAGAGAGAGATGGTGAAGACAGAGAAATATGTGTCCATATGTATGTGTAGTGGAGAGAAAGAAAATGATAAGGCAGATGTGGCAAAACGTTAAATGTGAGAAATCTTGTTTAAAGACATAAAAAAATTTGTTGCACTATTCTTATAAATTGCCTGTAAGCCTAAAAGTGTGTTTATTTAAAATTAAAGGAAAATAAAATTTTAGAATTCATAAATAGTAGCAATAAGAATGTTGCTTAAAATTAAGCTCGACTTGCTTAAAATGCGTATGTAATTTTTTAGCTACTGCCTCAAGGTCTTATTTTTATTTTTGTAGTGTATAATTCAATATACATGTGAGCACATGTGAGAATATCAACTATTTGAAATAAAAATGCTCTTTTTTTTTTTTAATAGGAAGCCAGAAAAACAGATATATGGGGACAGTCTTAGAGTGTGAAAAGTCAAATTTTAATACTGGCTTCATGAAATCAGGGATTTTAAAAAAATTGGTTAATTTTTAAAAGTTAAAAAAAAAAAAACTGAAATCCTGCCTATACTTCCAGCAAACCTCCTGAAATCTTTTTAAAGATAATGTTGACACCTTTAAATATCAAATCCAGAAGAAAAAAAATGAATGCAGATTTACTTGGGTCCAGGGCCCTGCAGATGTCCAGAAGTCTCACCCAGAGCAATGTCCAGAAAGGCCCCATCTAATCTTTGGTCCATCACCGCAGAGATGCCCATGGGTACTCTACTTCTTTTTTTTTTTTTTTAAGATTTTATTTATTTATTTCACAGAGGGAGAGAGATCACAAGGAGGCAGAGAGGCAGGCAAAGAGAAGGGGGGGAAGCAGGCTCCCCGCTGAGCAGGGAGCCCGATGCGGGCCTCAATCCCAGGACCCTGAGATCATGACCTGAGCCGAAAGCAGAGGCTTTAACCCACTGAGCCACCCAGGTGCCCGGGTACTCTACTTCTGTGCCAGACTTAAAGGCAATGAAATCCTGGCAAACCTGGGGCCCTGCCACCTTAGTTGTCCCGGCCGTCATTTTTTTTGCAATCCTGCCATCTTACTTTTCCTCCCACAACAAGTAATCACCATTGAAAGGGGCCTAAGTTCCTCATACTTGCAGGCTTACCTCCAGCTTTCTCCCCGTCTTACTATGTGAGCCTCTCTTCCCCCTCCACTATGGCATTCTCCCCTCCAGGTGTACCTGCCTGCAGAAAACAAAAGCCAGCAAAAATCTTAGGCCAAGTGGTTTCTATTTCCAGACCTATCACAAACTTTCCCAGAGGAAGGTGGTCTCTGTCTACCTGCAGGCTTGAAATGGGGAAAGTAGAGAGTATAAGGAAAACAAACTCAGTACATTTTCATTTCATATTCATGAGCCAAGACCCATTTTTATTGCGGAGAAGAAAGAACATTTGTTCAGTCATCTTCCTGATATGCCGTTTAGCCATTTTTAACTCGCCCTGGAATAGAACAGTGCCAGCGACTGTTTCAAATGGTTACAGCGAACACTGTTGACACTGCAACCATGTTCCTTGGCCTCTGCAGAGTCTACCTTGGTGGACTATTCCCCTAACAGATTTTTAGCACAATCACTGACATCTCTCTGCCTGAGGCCTTTCCTGGCTACAAAAAGCAAGCTTAGCTGGAATGCCAGCCAGCCTGCCATAAGAAATTAACTCCCTCAGGAGCAACTCTTAAGTCAATGAAGGATCACACTGTCCCATTAGGGGCAATTACGAAATGTTCTCTATGCTGTCCAATACGGTAGCTACCAACAAATGTGCTTACTGAGCCCTCAGAGTGTACCTGGTCCAAAGACATAGCCACTTTAAATGTAAAATATACACTGGACTTTTAAGATGTAGCATGAAAAAAAGGTAAACTGTACCATTAATATTTTTATTGATTAAATGCCAAAATTATAATATTTTGGGCATATTTTTCTAAATAAAATGTAACATCAAAATTAATTTTACCTTTTTTTTCACTTTATTTACTAGAAAATTTTAAATTACATATGTGGCTTATACTATATTTCTGTTGGACAACACTGTATATAGTTTATTAAAGGTTCTTTTGCAGAAATTAGCTGCAAATGCCCACACTAACAGCCCAACCATTTTGATTTGATATCTCCCCCACTTTCGTCTGTACTGAAAACATTAATTTAGGAACTGTGACACACTATAAAAAGGTGGGGTTTTTTTGGATGGAGTCTTGCATAGATGAAATCAGATTGAAATCTGTGCCTGTTGTTGTAGGCATGACAGAAAATTTGTATTTGGGGAAAGACAGCTCCTTGGTAAAATAATATATTTTTATAGCCCTTTAGGTTAAGCAAAGCAAAGGAGAAAATGGTAATGGAATGCATGAGACAATGAGAAAGGAATCTGCTCTATTTTCCTTGAGGCTATGTTATCCCTGAAGAGATTATGACGATGTTGGCTGGGTTTTCGTTTTCCTTGAGAAAGCTTGAGAGAGAGCAAGTGGGGGACCTTCACTCCTGAGAGGGGAAAGCAGGAGTAAAGGGACATCCACCTGGGGAAAATGAGTCAAGTCCTGAGCCACAGAAACAAAGCAGGGGAAGGAAGGAGGAGGTCTACTAAGGAGCCTCTTTGGAAGACAACTCTAGGAGAAATGGCACCCAATGCTTCATTTTAGGTTTCTTTTCCTCAATTGCATTATCATCTCTTGAATGCTTTAGTAAAGTTTTATAAAATGCCAAAGCTGTGCACTTTGGGCAATTAAAGGTTAGGAGCCATGTCTGTGCTTGGGGCAATAACTAGTCTGCTAAGAAAACTAGATGAAGTACGCATACCATGGTGATGGGCAGAAAAGCCTGAAGAAGTGAATAACACTTTCCCAGCTAATAATAATAATGCATTCGTGTTTTTTAAGCCAGATGCCTTTGAACTACTAGGTTCCAAGTATTTTCATAGATTATCTCGTTTCATTCTCGCAATGACTATGTAAGTAATTTTATTATTATTCCTGCTTTATAGATAAGAAAACTGAGGTACAAAGATACTAAGTAACTTGATCGGGATCAAAGAGCTAGCAAGTCAGGTACAAAGGCACAGTCAAGGTACAAATTCTGGTAGTCAGTGTTGTCTTAGGGCCTTAATTGCTGTGATTTTCTATCTCTTGGAATAGTTTTGTGAAACAAGGACCTACTCCCTGTGGATTTTCAGAAATCAGGAGGGAAACCTTCTAGGAGAACTATATAGCAAATCAGGCCTTTCACAGAAGCTCTCAAATAGATGGAAAAAAATCATTTTCATGAAAATTCTCAGAGACAGAAAGTCTGAAAGGAGAGAATCAAGTCTCTAAACTTCACATACTTCATTGTGCCTCTTACTGTGATTTGTGCTTAATAATAATTCCTAGTTACTGATCAAATGCACAAATGTGAGAGATGAGATGTCCTTTATTTCCCTTTATACCTAAATATCCCAATATATTAAACATTGACTTTTAAGCTGCCCAAACAGTTAGCATTTTTTCTTAACACAGCTTTTGAGTGTATGACAGAGTATCTGTAGTATTCTAATACAGTGTTAACTAATTTGCTAACTATAGATATATGACTTTAAAAATACTATGAAATGATATTAAATTTTAACTCAATATAAACCTCAACTTCAAGCAGTGAAATCCCCATTATTGCTTTTTCAGGGTACTTTCATTCTACTTAATCCAAGGATTATCAAACACATGCTGCAGGACTGAATGAGACTGTAGAGACCTTCCCTCTTCATTATTATAGTCTGGCCATTTTCCTTCACTGAATTGCTTATTCAGATGTCCACAATTTTACCAAATTGCTTATTCAAAAGATTTAGAGAAAAACACCTTTTTAATATACTATACATGATTCAAGCAGGAGAAAGCTCAGCTGTCACCACTCTTCCTTCCTAGGACCTGCTCTTTCCTTATGACTTTTCCCATGTATCTGTTCTCCATCCCAAACTTCCTGTTTCTATAAGGATCTAAGCTTTTGGAAACCAAACCAGGAGGACCAACAGGCCTGTAGCATCCCATTTTATCATATCTTACCACTCAGAAATGAGCCAAGAAAATCAACTGCTTGCATGGGAGAAAAGAAAAGGAAATCCCTAGGAGCAGGAAATGGTCAATATTTCAAAATTATTATTCTGCATTAGGAACCATGTTCAGCATTTTACATACAACATCTTAGTTCATCCTTAAATAACCCTAATGTTGTTTATTGTGTTGCTTAATGTTACTATTATTATTTATACTATTGTTGCTATTATTTATTTATCCTCATTATTGCTCTTATTTATCCTCATTTTAGAGTGAAGGAAATTGAGATGTGGTAGTTTCGGTTACCTAGCTGGGGTGAAAAAGCAGCCTGTGAGATGACCTCTGGAATTCACACCCCTGGGTCAGACCCTCCCCCTGAGTATCAGATGATCCTATGACTTGATTCTAACCAAAGGAAGATGGTCAAAATAATGAGATGTCACTTTGGAGATACATTGTGCCTTCTCTCACCCTTTCTCAGTTGTTTGTTTTGATGGAAGCCAGCTACCATATTGTGAGATGTCCTAGGGAGAGATCCACATCAGTGGCAGGGAACTGATGACTCCAGTCAACATCCAGTGGGAAGCCAAGGCCTGTCAACCACATGAGTAAGCCTGGAAGGGATCCTCTCCCCTAGTTGGGCCTTGAGTTGACTGAAGCCCTGGCCAACACCTTGACTGCAGTCTTGTGAGAGACCAAGCCAGAGGACCCAACTAAGCTGCACCTAAATCATGTCTTGCAGAAAATGTGAGATAATAAATGTTGTTTTCTGCACTAAGGCCTAAGGCATAGGGCACTAAGGGTTACTTATAAGCCTTAAAGTAATATATTATGTGACAATAAATAACTAGGAGAGCTGGTAAATTTAAACTCAGGTGGTCTGGCTCTGGACATCATATTTTAGCCAGCATGCTCTTCTGCTCCCTAGAAATTGGGATTGGTTCTCTCAGCTTCTGTCACAGAGGCTATCATATGCAACCACTCCCAGTATGTTTCCTCCTGTCTCCCAAAGGCCCAAGCAGTGCCGAGATGCCAGCACAGAGCTCACACAGCCCTCAACTCCTTCTCTTGTACTAAAGAAAGATTCCCGTCCTTTTGCTTGCACTACAAAGTCACTGGTAATGCCTGCTGGATTCTTGTATCCATGCTCCTTACCATTTCATTTAATTCTCTCCTATTCCCTGTTTTCTCTTTTTTCACTGTTTTTCTGCTCCCTTTTTTGTTCTTCTTCACTCTTAGACCCTATTTGTCTCTTCATTTCCACTTTTTCCTGTAAACTATTTTCTCCTGCTTCTATTTTCACTTACAGAAAAAGGCACTATTTGCCGCCTGGAAACTTCACTGCTTGTCTGAAAAGAACAGCTTTCTGGAAACATCAACAGAAAGAAAAACACAGGTGGGAGGGTGGGCTTGGGGAGTGGTGCAAGAGAACCCTCTTTAGTGGGTTTTTTTGTTTTTGTTGCCACCCACCCCCCATATCAAAACATCCCTTGGGGCAGTTAAAAGCTGCTGGCCACCCCAATTAAAGTGTTTTCAAAGAAACTGTCAGAAATAGTTCCAAGAGCACTTTTAACTTATTACATGTGGGTTACATAAGCACTGGAAGCTTGTTAAAACATTCAAAATATGATATGAATTGAGTCACACAACAGCAGGTCAAAGCTTTAGCTTTTCAGTGTGACTAACATGATCGTCTGGGACTCAGGCACTCTGGACAAAAACAGATCATAAAGAAAATCAATTAAAGGATATCTTTTGCTCCTTCCAAGAACCTACATTCCTAACTTTAAAAATATGCCTATAATTCCTTTGTATTTGCATTAACTATGCTTTTAAGCATAGCTGTCACAGGACTGCTCATATTACAAATCGGATATGGGAAGCAAAGATAATTCTTTATTTGATTTAAACGAATCTTACCTTCCTCAAGAGCCCTACCCACTAGGTTATGTGGAAAGAAAAAACAAAACAAAAACAATAACACCCAAGCTGTTAAGCCACTCCTCTTAATCCAAATGAAGAGTGAAATTTAAACAGCCCCTTTCATATTTCTCATGATAACTCAAGTGTCATGCTGGGTAAGACAGTTCTGCTTAGAGCTTGGCAGGCATTTAGCACCCTCTCCCTCTCATCAGCTCCTTCTACAAAATGCCAGTAGCAGCCTTTCCTGGTGTGCTGACAACCTTAACCATCCTTGTACATATCCAAACCACCCCCTTGTGGGTCAGTACTGCCCTCCCTCCAAAAAATAACAAATCTAAGTAATGCTCAGGTATTCAGTTAAATTATTTAATGTACAAGATCCATCTCTCTTCCCCATCCCCTCCCCAAGGTGGCATCTGGGCTTTACACAAAAAGGAGTCAGCCAGGATCCTTAAATCAGTGCAGTGTTCCCAGTTCCTCGGGTCTCCAAGGCAATGGTCATTACTCAGCTGGTCAGCCTCCACAGCTAAAGTCAATAGCTAGTGTCATTCCTGAGCTGGTCTCCATATATAGTCAACCCTTGTTGATACATGATTAAAAGGGAATTATTCTCAAATGTGACACTTCAAGTATGACCCTGTTGCACAACTGGTTTGTCCATTTATATATATACTCTGGTACAAGGAAGGAAATATTCTTATTGATCCTATGTGAAAGTAAAGAGACTCAGTAAAAATATTTGTTTCTCAATTCTTAGAAGTCAGTGAGCATCAGATCCCAAAGGCAGAGTCTATTAAAGATTTGAAATAGCTTTTAAAAAAGTGGACTCTCTCCTATGTCTATGAGAAATACATTAAAATAATACCAAAATATTCTGAATAAATTACCACATTAAAATTTTCCTCATTAATTTATTAAGTCCACTGTAATTAATATTTATTTTAGGGGCATCTGGGTAGCTCAGTAGGTTAAGTGTCTGCTTTCGGCTCAGGTCACAAACTTGGGGTCCTGAAATGGAGCCCTGTCAGACTCCCTGCTCAGTGGGGAGTCTGCTTCTCCCTCCCTCTCTGCCCCCTCCCTGCTAACGTGCACTCTCTCTCTCTCTCAAATTAATAAAGTCTTTCTAAAAAATACTTACTTTAATCTGCTTTGGATCAAGCAATTAGCTTTGATAAAGTGTGTCTTCTGCTTTTGGACAGACAAGAGTCTTGCAAATTCTGACTTGGTCTACAGGTACAGACTGAAAGTTTCGTAAGCAATGTTACCTTGGAATGTACCCAAGTCTCTGTTCTTTAAAATATCCATAGTTCAGAGTACCTACTGCAGTCTCTTTCCACAGGGCCACAAGACTGTCTCTTAAAAACACAATCTCTAGCTTGTTGCCTAAACTGAAATCTCAGGCAAGCTTCAAAGGGAAGCAGAAACCTGTTTAATGGTGAGACTGATTTGCTATGGATAACTGATCAGAGTACCAATAAAATCAGAATTAAGGATAGTAAAATTCTGTATTATCTATTTTGTAAGGGTTTAATCAATGTTTCCCATGAGCTAAGAACCTATTGTGGACAGTAAGGCCAGTGACAAATTTCCAAGGCCTTCCCTTAAAATCTATAATCTGTGAGATTTTTATATAAACTTATCTTAGGGAAGGCTGAGATCTCTTCTGCTCTGACAATTCTTCCCATGCAATTATTACAATTGTACTACAGAACATACCAAACAAACCTAATAATTTCTAGCATCCCTCCAGTGCTAGTACCTGTTGTGTAAGATAGAGAAGTGCAGCATTCAGACATTCACAACTGTCCTCAAGAAAGGACTTGTGGCCTCCAGCTATTAACTCCTTCAGGGTGGCTTCTGCTTTTGAGCTCAGGTCATGTTTCTCTTGTGGTGACCAAGCAAGATGTGTCACAAGGTCCTAGAGTTTTACCCATGCAAGACTCTTCTAATAGGCAATCTTCACTCTGGACCTCTCTGTTGAAGTTTCAGAGAATTTGTCAGATCTGCATCATAGTACAGTTGACTCTTCCTGCTCCATCCTATTTCCTGTCTTTTTCCTTTCTCAGGTGTTACTACCACATAAACCATTTATATGTCTCGCTTCATCTCAGTGTCCACTTCTCAGAAGACACAACTGAAACAGTGGTACCAGGAATGACCAAAAAAAAAAAAGTGGTAAGTTGGGATTTTAAGACTGTATCCCTAACTGTTTAACTGGCAAAGATGAGCCCATCCCAGGTGGTATGTGGACCACAATTAGTCTTTGGCACAATATGGTAGCACAACTGCTAAGCATAACACTAGATAGGAAGAGTTTACTGATTTGGGGGTACTCTCTTGGAATACAGGATTGAACACTCTGGAAAGGATCCAAGGGGATAGAGAAAATTCACAGGTAGGGTGACTCCCAGACTCCTGGAGAAAGCAGTGACTTGTGCTGAGTAAAAATGAAATAGCTAAACTGTCACAGCTGACCCCAGAGAAAGGAAATAAAAAACTCAGCAAAGTGGATATGCTAGAGTGAATATAGGAGACATACCAGAATATAGAAAACATACCAGAAAAGTATTTTTCACAGGAGGGCTTGGAGAACATATCATTCCACAAAGCGAACAGGAATGGGCTAGTTACAGGGGCATTAGCATCATGAGGATGTCCAGTGCTGGTTCCTCTTTTCTAAGAGCTTTTCCCCTAAGATCAGGAACAAGACAAGGATATCCACTCTCATCACTTTTATTCACCATAGTACTGAAGTCCTAGCCACAGCAATCGGACAACAAAAAGAAATAAAAGGCATCCAAATTGGTAAAGAAGAAGTAAAACTTCCAATATTTACAAATGATATGATGCTATATACGGAAAACCCTAAAATCTCCACCGAAAAACTATTAAAAATGATAAATAAGTTCAATAAGGTTGCAGGATACAAAATCAATATACAGAAATCCATTGCATTTCTCTAAACTAATAATGAAGTATCAAAAGTAGAAATTAAGAGAACAATCCCATTTACAATTACACCAAAAATAATAAAATACCTAGGAATAAACTGAACCAAGGAGGTGAAAGGTCTATACTCTGAAAACTATAAGACATTGATGAAAGAAATGGAAAACAACACAAATGGAAAGGTATTCCACGTTCATGGACTAGAAGAACAAATATTATTAAAATATCCATACTACCCAACAATGCAATCCCTATCAAAATACTAACATTTTTCAGAGAACCAGAATAAATAAACCTAAAACTTGTATGGAACCACAAAAGACCCCAAATAGCCAAAGCCATCTTAAAAAAGAAGAACAAAATCAAAGGTATCACAATTCTAAATTTCAAGATGTACTATAAAGCTGTAGTAATCAGAACAGTACGGTACTGTCACAAAAACACACACAGAGCAATAGAACAGAACAAAGATCCCAGAGGTAAACTCACAATTATATGGTCAATCAATATTTGACAAAGAAGGCAAGAATATACAATAGGAAAAAAGACAAGTCTCTTCAACAAATGCTATTGGAAAAACTGGACAGCTACATGCCAAAGAATGAAACTGGACCACTTTCTTACAACATACACAAAAATAAACTCAAAATGGATTAAGGATCTAAATGTGAGACCTGAAACCATGAAAATCTAGAAGATGGCACAGGCAGTAATGTCTGACATCGGCCATCAGAAATATTTTTCTAGATATATCTCCTTAGGCAATGGAAACAAAAGTAAAAATAAACTATTGGGATTATATCAAAATAAAAAGCTTCTGTACAGCAAAGGAAACAACCAAAAATTCTAAACGACAACCTACCAAATGGGAGAAGATATTTGCAAATGACATATTCAATAAAGGACTAGTATCCTTTAATATATAGAGAATTTATACAACACCAAAAAAACAAATAATCTCATCAAAAATGGGCAGAAGACATGAAAAAATGGCCAAAAGACACATGAAAAGATACCCAACATCACTCATCAGCAGGGAAATGCAATTTAAAACCACATGAGATATCATTTTGTACCTAACAGAATGGCTAAAATCAGAAACACAAGAAACCACAAGTGCTGATGAGGATGTGGAGGAAAAAGGAACCCTCTGAACTGTTGGTGGGAATGCAATTTGGTGAAGCCACCGTGGAAAACAGTATGGAGGTTCCTGAAAAAATTAAAAATAAAATTACCACATGACCAGTAATTCCACTCCTGGGTATTTACCCAAACAATATAAAAACACTGGTTTAAAAAACACACAAATGGAAAGGGGCATATACGCCCTGGGGCAAATAATAAATAAATAAATAAATAAATAAAATTTAAAAATATATGTACCCCTATGTTTACCACAGCATTACTTAAAATAGACCAGTTAGCTACCATCGGAATGGAATCATATGCAGGCCAGGTAACAAATGGAGTTATGGCCAAAGTCTGGCTCAAAATGGCTCCACTGGGTTCGCAGATCAACACAGTGGTCATTTACCCAATCCCAAGTGTATAATTGGAATGTATATACTTCACAGTTGGGAGTCATTTCCATTTATTGTCCTTGGCCCATGGAGTAAGAGCTGTCACAGTGGGAAAGGCCAAGTAGACCTCTTTGAAACTACCTTTCCTGGCCAAGAGAGTGTATATAAAACATTATCACAATGCCAGAGGATGGTGGAGATTAACAACACCCTTAAGGATATAAAGGATGCAGGAATAGTAGTTCCCATCACACCTTCACTTAATGTGATACTCTAGCCTGTAGAAACCAGATAAATTAGAATGATTGTTGACTACTGGAAGTTAAACAAAGTAGCAGCCCCAATTGCAGCTGCCATGATGAGTGAAGTATCATTGTTAAACCAGGATAATATGGCCTTGGGTACACAGCCACCAATTTGGAGAATGGATTCTTTTCTATTGCAATCAATAAATACAATTAGAAATATTAATATACAAACGCAATAAACAGGCAACAATATGTATTGACACTTTAGTTTCTCTCTCATAATACAGTCCAAAGAAATGTGGATCACCTGAAAATCCTGTAGGGTATCATAATGATCCATTATATCAATGACATCATGCTGATTAAACAGGCTAAGCAAGCGGTGCCTAGCATTCTGGAGGTTCGTGCTCCAGAAAGTAGAAAATTAACCTTATGAAGAATCAGGGATCTGTCCCTTCATTTAAAGGGTTTAAGTGCCCAGTGTTCTGAGGAATGCTAGAACATCACCTTTGAAGTAAAAGACAAATTGCTGCCTCTTGTATCCCCTACAAGAAAGAAGAAAGCACAGTGCCTAAGAGGCTGCTTTGAGTTCTGTAAGCAACATACTCCACACCTAGGAATATTTTTTGGGCCTTCACACCAGGTGACATAAAACCCTGCCAGCTTTACGATCTGGCAAAAGAGCTCTACAGCAGGTCTGAGTGGTGGCACAGATGGCCTTAACACTTGTGGTGTAGGATCTGGCACATTCTAGGGTTTTAAAAGTTATCACTTTTAGAAAAAGACACATTACGGAGTTTATGGAAATCTTAGTAGGAGAATCACAGTTCAGGAGCCCAGAATTCTGAAGCAAGGTTGCATGCTTTAAAAATTAGGTCTTGGCATACTACTAGGAAAAAAAGGGAATGTTTGACCATAGGACACTAAATGATACAAAATGAAGTATGTCTTGTTGAACGCATCACGTCATAAATTCTGGAGGGCCCAGTCATAATTCATCATAAGATGAAAGTATTATAACTGGAATGAAGCACAAAGAAGATGAGAAGGCACAAACCATCCACATGAACAGACAGTCCAGGCCTTGATGTCACTCTTCAGTTGCATCAACACCCCTCTCTCAGTTTGCACTGATGGCCTTATGGGGTAGAGGTGTCTTGAACAACAAGTTGAAAATGGCTGAGCTTAGTTTACAGCTGAATGGGTTAAGTCTGTGGATGAAACCTGAAATTGGACAGCAGCTACAGAATAGCCTCACTCTCGAATAGCTCTGAAGACAGCAGTGGGACAAGCTTCCTAATGGGTAGAGCAGCAGGAGGTGCAACTTGTCATCCACTTTGTATGGGAAGGAAAAGTGGCCTGATGACAGAGTATAAATAGACTAACAGAAAATGGCTGGCTGGTCAGAGGTCTGAAAGGAAAGAGATTTTAAGAATTGGGGACAAGAAGATTTTAAAGGGTTAGACGTATGTGGTATGAGTATTGTTGTGGATAAAAAGTGTGACGATATTTTGAACACACATCAATATCCACAAGAAAGCATACATTATGGAAAAAGCACTAAGCAACCAAGTAAACAAAATTACTCAGCTAGTTGATGTTAGCCTGTCTTTGTTTGTGGCCACTCCAGTGCTGGCACAATGGACACTTGAGTGAAATGGTCAGGGTGACAAAATGGAGTCTATGCATGGGGCCCATGAGCATGAAACCCATTCACCATAGTTGACCCACCTACTGCCTCATTGGCATGCTCTGCCAGCAAAAGAGAGCAATGTTGAGCTTCTAATGTGTCATCACTCTTTTAGGATATCAAGTAGCCATTCCATGGCAAATTGACCATACTGGAAACTGTCATCCTGGAAGGAGCAGCAGTTCCATCCCATGGGAATAGATTAGCTATATTGGGTATGTGTTTGGACTTCATACCTACCAGTTTTTATCCAACACCACTATTTGGGAACTTATATAATGCCTGATTCACAGACATGGAATACAATACAATATAGCATCCAACCAGGTAATCACTTCACAGTAAAGGTAGTGTAGGAGGGTGCCTGTGACCAAGTGTTCCACCAGTTATATCACATGCTGCATTTCCCAGAAGTTGGAGCTAACAGAGCACTCGTATGGCCTGTGGAGGATAAAGTTCAAACGCCTAATAGGAGACAATACAAGGAAGAGGTGCTGTTCCCCAGGACGCAGGAGAATTTGATATGGGTTAGAGTCCTCACTAGGAACAACACATGGGTCCACGAGACAAGGAATTAAAACAGGATTAACCCCATTTACCATCATTCCCAGTGACCCATTCCTGCAATTCTGAGCTTTGTGGAATTAGAGGTCCTAGTCCCCAAAGATGTTATATTCTTGTTAGAGGACACAGAAAGAGTCCTACTGAAATAAGCTTCATCTGCTTCATGGGCACTTTGGACTTCTTGAGTACAGGGACAAGTAAGCAAAAAGAGGAGTCAACACCTTGGTAGGAGAAGCTAACTCTGATCATCAGGAGAATGGAGACTTGATGTTACATAACAGGAACAGGTAAGAAAATGTGTGGAGCTCAGGTGATCCACTTGGGCATCTCCTATTGCTACCTTACCCAACAGTGACTATAAACGGGCAAGGGCAGCAACACCTGCATGAGAAGACAGTTATTACTAGGGGCTCGAATTCCTCAGGAACTAGGGTTTTCACACCACCAGTTTAACCACTGAGGCCAGCAGAACTGGTAGCTGAGAGGGAGAGGAATTTAGAATGAATAGTGGAGGAGAAAGGTTCAACTGCGTCTTAAGATCAATTGCAAAGATGGGGACTGTAGTTTGTTCCACTAAATTTTCTAAGTTTCTCTTCAGGAAGAGAGGCCACTGGAACCCCAGAGGAATTACTCCCTGAAAGTATATACAGAGTGGATCTAAATGGTGCAAGGGGTGGACTGTGACAGACAAAGACATATTCTGCTCAGATACCTTTTCAAAAAAAAGGCTCTGCTAGGAGTGTGGTTAGGTGACAGACTTCAACTGTTAACACTTCCAACAACATCTCAGGTTTTTAATGGAGGCCACATTTTTCTTAAGGGGCCTCCAGCCAATGACTGAGCAAGACTGTGCTACAAGGGCTGAGCCATCTTATCACAGTGTGAGACTCTTCATCTTTGCTCTGGAGTTTCCCATGCCCCATTCAATTTCCTCCCTTTTCCTTTTACCATTTTACATTCTGAACCCTATATCACAGTTTGCTTCCTGGAGCAAATTCTGAAAAGACAAACTTGTCTTTTCCAGCTTCATCTAGCTCCCCTACCTTCAAATCTAACTTTCCTATTTCTATTGGTAATTGTAGAGGTGGTATTGTACTTTTTTTTCAGATATGGATACAAATGTTTACCAGATTCATCTCCTGTGCCCTGTATTGGTACAACTGAAGTCTATTCACTTAAATATTTAAAGACACAAAAATGTACTTACCTACGGTCAAATATGTTAAATAGAAAAAGAATAGGTAATACTGTGATGTAGTAGGAATTATGTCACATACATCAAATGTATCAACTAATTCAACTCTTAAAAGTATCCTATGGTGTAGGTACTAATTTTTTTCCCTAACAGAAAATGGGCATACAGTGTTGCCCCAGAAAAATCATCTAGGAGTACATCAATAGAAAGAGTTAAACATAAGTAGGCTCACTCCAGTGTCTTTATCTGTAATGGTTACATTCTTCAGCCTCTAAGAAAGGGTCAGTAGCGTAAGTACTCTAAAATTCTAATAGAGAAATGTTCAGAGAAACCAGGTCTGGTGTATAGAAGGTTGGGTAACATAAAGATACAGTTGCTTTAGGAAGAGATAATTTCTAAAACAGTAAAAAGTAGTTGAACTTTGATTTTGTTGCTATTGAAAAGAATAAAAAAACTATTTCACTGACTACCTCTGATCTCTGCACAGTCTGCTATTTTCAAGTTGGCCAGCCAATTTCCTTACCCTCAGGATGTCTTGCCAGCTGGTACCTTACACTCAAGCAGGGGCATCTCCTCTCTACAAAATTAGCTTCTCCTCATTACTTCACTTTGTTTGTGGTCCAACATTCTCCCATTCCCGTAGGCTTGAAAGCTTGGAACTTTTAAAGGCACTTAACGCTTCTGACACTTTTGCTTATACAGGTCCTTTATATAACTACTTTAACTACTATAACTACTTTATAAAACTACTATATAACTACTGAAAAGTCTGAAAAAGGTGTCAGCTCTTCTTAAGATTTTCACGGAAAAGTGACGAGAAAGGACTATTTTTTGCCAACTGTAGAGAACGAGCTTTAGACTAAATTTTGCCAGAGCCTCATCACTACCAGGTTTCAGACGAGCCGCCCGGATGTCCCCGGCGCCTACCCAGAAGAACTACAATTCCCGTCGTACATTGCGACCTTAACAGCCTTAAAAATTATAATTGTACGTCATTTCCGCCCTCACAGGCGGCGAATGCTGGACTTTGTAGTTTGAATTAACCTCTCGTTTGTCGCCGTCTTGGAAAGAGAAAATTAAGACCAGACCAGCTGCTCTAAATTGGTATTACGATAGGGCATTTAAAGTAAGTTCTTAGGATAACAGTTTAAAGTGAATTTAGCGTCGGGTTTTTAAAGTATTTCACGTACCGCCTTCCTTGCACTGCCAGGCCGGGAAGAGGAAGTGACGTGCATTCGATGTAATGGCGGCGCGGTATAGCTCCAGGTAATTACCGAACTCTGTAGACTCGCCTCAGGCAGCGAACCGGAGTGCGGGTGGCGGGTTGCCGGTACGGTTGGGAATTTAAGGGGACCAGGAGTGGGTGCCGGCTGGCTGGTACCGCCGTGGACAGCGCCAGGGTATATGCGTAGCTTTGCTCTAGGCGGCCGCCGGCCCGTGAGGCCGAGGTGTGAGAGCCGTTCGGGCGGAGGAGTCTGAGCGGGTGGGAAGTCTGAGCGTGAACTGCGTCCGTGACTGCGCGGACGGACCTGCTCCCTGGTGAGGTTCTCGCAGATGTCTCTCCGCCGTGTCTTTGTTGCTGAAGCCTAGCGCAGCGCTGGGCCTCTTGTCCTGTGGGCGCGGATCACTTAGATCTTCTCCAGTCGTTTGGGCTTCCCAGGGCCCCTTTCTTAGTGTCCGGGCTCCAGGCCGTGCGAGTGCGATTAATGAACTGTAGTTAATTATAAAGTAGCGGAAGTTCCAGTCTTATGCCCCTTTCTAGCGTAATATACCTGTGACAGCTTCTTTAAAATGTCATTAGTCGGTCCTTTTCCATTCATTCGTCCCGTTAAGGTGCTTTCTAATGTTTAGTCCTGGGGCTCCTCGTTCCTCATTAAATGAGCTCTTTGCCCTCTTTTATCCTTCCGTAAATTGATCTACTTCCAATAAGGTGATACTCCCCAATTTGGGTCTCCAGTGTGTCCACTTATGGAGCTTCGGATCCTACAGTACACTTGTACATGTCGGTAGTAGTTCATTTCGCAGAGTCTAACTCCAATAACCACTTTACTTATTTTGACTTAATCCTCACAACGACTTTTTGATAGAGAAGGAAAAACTTTGAGAAAGTATATTCCAGATGCAAGAAATAAGTGATTTCAAGGTGTAGTAAGAGTTCTCTACTTGTTTGGGTGTCCCACACACTGGCATAGCAGACAGAAAAACAAGTAAATTTGACCTTCAGAAAACTAGTTAACCTGCTTCCTCATCGTATTTAAGCTTGCTTTAGAATTGCCTGTGAACTTGGGAGTTAACTTCAATTATCGTCCTACTGTAGAAAACCGAATTTAGAATTGGCATTAAAAGTGTGACTTTGTTCCTAAAAGCGTTGTGACAGTAGGAGAAGGAGACCTACTTGTGTTGATGCTGGTTGATGGACTAGTAAGCCAAAGATTCCGGTCTTGATTCAGCGCTTACTAGCTCTGTCACTTGGGGCACGCTACCTAACATCTCTAGTCTCAGCTTCTTCATCTGAAAAATGTGAATGATAATAATATCTAACTTAGTTGTTTTGAGGATAAAGGAAAATGATGCGTATAAGGCACTGTGCACAGTGCCTGACATACAATGTAGCTATTATTGTTACTACTGTGATATAATTGATGAGTTCTCTTGTCTCAGTTCTTGTCCTTTGGTTTTGAATGTTGCCCTTCCACTTTTAAGTGCCCATGCTGCTTTCATGGAGCATTTCCCACCTCATTTGGCTGGGGTCTGGTTAATTGTCCTCCCTGATGATTGCACATTGCCAGGTGGTATACATTAACTTGTTGTGCCTGAGACCATCTAAGAGAGCACACATTTATAATGTTGGTGCCCTAACTTAAACATTATTTTCTTTTTATTACCCACTTGTATCTAGACTGAATTTTGTACTACCTGATATGTCCCTAACTTGGTATAAGTTATGGCTGGCCTAGAGCTAGTTTAAGAAAGAGGTGGTTATTGGCAATATGCTGATCCTACTGATGATTCCGTGGGCTTCCTTGTTGCATTTCTCTATCAACTAAATTTGAAAATTTTAGCATGGGAGGGTGATAAAACAAAAAGGCCTCTGGCATATCAGTTTCAGCAAACTTCTAGACTTCCTAAATATGTAATCTAAATATTTTATCAGTGTATACATTTCCCAGGTGGACATTGGAAGAGATAATTCCTTGCCTACAAGAAATTGCAAATTTTCAAAGCATTTTCTTCAAAAATAACACATCAGTAGAGGAAGTGATGGATTAAAGCAAGGCTTTGCTATTTGTAGCCAAGTTAGTAAGTCTTTTCCCAGAGAACAGATACCAAAAAGATAGCATAAGCTGCCTTGGTCTGGAAACATTAAGTCTCCTGTGATTATAGAAGCTAATGGGAGCAAAATTATGCAAAGAGCCCAAATGTCCATTGAGTGATGAATGGATAAAGAAGATGTGTATATGTATTATATTGTGGTATATATATTACTCAGCCATCAAAAGGAATGAAATCTTGCCATTTGCATGGCATAGAGCCATGCTCCACATGAGTGGAGCTGGAGTGTATTATACTAAGCAAATTAAGTCAGAGAGGGACACCTGGGTGACTCAGTCAGTTAAGCATGTGCCTTCGGCTCAGGTCATGATCCCAGGGTCCTGGGATTGAGTCCCACATTGGGCTCCTTGCTCAGCAGGGAGCCTCCTTCTTCCTTTGCCTCTCCCCGCTGCTCCTGCTCTCTCCCTCTCTCTCTCTCTCTCTCTCTCTCTCTCTCTCTCTCTGACAAATAAATAAAATCTTAAAAAAAAAAGTCAGAGAAAGACAAATCCCATTTGATTTCACTCATATGTGGAATTTAAGAAACAAAACATGAACATAGGGGAAGGAAGGTAAAATTAAGATAAAAACAGTGAAGGAGGCAAACCATAAGAGACTCTTAACTATAGGAAAAAACTGAGGGTTGCTGGAGGGGAGGTGGGCAGGGTAATGGGCTAAATAGGTGATGGGCGTTAAGGAGGGCACTTGGAATGAGCACTGGGTGTTATATGTAAATGATGAATCACTAAATTCTACTCTTGAAACATATACTACACCGTATGCTAACTAACTTGAATTTAAACAAAAACTTGGAAGATAAAAAATGAAATAAAACTCATCCCCGGAGGGGCGGTGGTGGAAAAGCTAATGGGAGAAAGAAACTCAGTGAAGATTCATATTTTTCTTAACTTTGGGCCTAGTTTAAATGGATCAGAATAGACAGAGTTCAGCACTTCCAGGTGAAAGGTCACCCTGCGAGTCCTTCCCTCAATTATTTTATCAAGACAATTTTATTCTAGATTTGGTGACAGTTACCTCAGTAATGGAATATAGTGCCCTGTGTCTGGGGGCTACTTTATAAATTTCACAGTGGAGGCCACCACTTCCAAGTTTTCTTTAAAAACTCAGATTGTGGTTTACTAAATGGCCCTTTATAATCAGAAAGGCCACTTTCAAAGCTGTGCTGTGAGTGTTGGTAGAATATATTCAGCCCGTATAGTTACTTAGGCAAGTGGAGGAACACATTTTTGGGGAGGAGGAATAAAGTGGTATGAATGTTTGAAGGCATGAAGTATACTCAATAATAGACATGGTTTAGTAAGTTGAAGTAACTACACCCACAGGGTCAGATTTCCTCTTGCAAAGCCCTTAAAGGAATTGGTATTCTTTTTTCATCTCAATAGGGAAGTTTATTCAGGCAGCTTTCTGGGTTAACATGGGGTGAAGACAGAGGATGACACTTGATCCTAGTGCTGTCTTGATGTAGTTGATGACAAACAGCTTGGAGGTTCCTAGAAGTCAGGGTTGATAGGTGAGACAAGTCTACTGTGGTATTCTTTGGTAAAGCATCTGTCAAAATATTATAGGAAGTTCTGTGTAGGAAGAAATGGGATAATCATTAGACGTCTACACGCCCTCCTCCATATTTAATTTTAGAATTGGAACCTATTAAGTAGCAAGCACTGTCCTAGGTTCTTGATACACAGTAGTGACTGAGAACCTCAGAATCCAGGGGTCTCATACAAGGTCTTTTCATGCTTTAGCTTCTTGAGTCTCATGTTCCATGTCATTTCTGCTCAATCTTCTGTAAACACTCTGTATTCTGCTCAAACAGCTGAGAATCCCCTCAACTCTTTTATATCTCCAGTCTTTACACATGCTGATTTCATTGTCTGAATGACCTTTTTCCCCTTTCCATATGGGAGGTGACTTTTTCCCCCTCCTACTTGTTCTTCAGGATTCAGCTTCTAGAACCATTTCTTTCTGTAGGTCCCAGACCCACTTAGTAGCACTTCCCCTTTTCCAGAAGTACTATGTCTATAATAATTGCTACAGCACTTAGCCTTTTCTTCTCTGCCTGAGGATAGGAACTTTCATCTCTTAGACATCAGTGCCTTGTGTGCAGCGTAATGTATGTTCTCACTATTCACAGACACTGCTTTTAATCTCTATTCTTAATTTGTTTCCAAAGAATAGGGGATAAAGTAAAACACTAGAAAGAAAAAGACCATGACCATACTGCTCTGTTTCTTAACCTTATACTTTTCTTATTTTTTCTGTAAGTACTTTACTGTACAACTTCCTAAGGTGTCAGTTTTCACTCCATTCTCATCGTTTTTTTAGTTCTGTTTACCTGTTTGTGTTGTACAAAGTTTCTCAATTTTTATCACTCACAGAAGAGTCTCTTCTGCACAAATTCAAACTTTAACACAAAAGAACAAGGAAGCTTTCAGTAGGTGAAAAGAACCACTAGAGCTATTTCTTGACTACAAGGCTGTTCCTTTACTATTAAGTGGTGAGGGTTATGGTATAAATTTGAAATTTAAGGTTTTGTCTCTTTTTTTTGTGATGGTGAAAATGGATGTAAATTTAGTTTAATCACTAGACCAAGAAATGATAATATTGACCAGAATGATAATATTCGTTCAATGAATGAAGATGCTGGAGTTAATGAGGAAAGTTAAATCCTATTGCCATGCAGTTGAATTGTGAACCAAGGGATATATGGGCAAGATGAGGTGGGCTTAGGAGAATGTAAATACAAGTGATTCAGGGTACTGTACTAGCAGAGATCTCCCTTAGGATTTGTTTTTATTCAGTAATTAGAGGAGTGCTACTGAACAATAATCATGTAGAAACAGATTGTTGATAATTGGCCCATTGAGACAGAATTTCCATTTTAAAAACTTAGAAGATAACTTGAAAAGCATGCAATAATATTGAATATATTGTGGTGGGATGTGCTTTTAATTTAAGGACTAGGTTTCCCTGTGGACAGCTTTGTAGCTATTTAAAGGAACCTTTTCTCCTGAATGGGTGAAATACAATGGAAATGGACCAGTTCGATGTGTACATAAATAATTAATATTTTAGAGGCAAGTTGGAAAAGTTCTTATAACCTAGACATAAAGAAGACCTTGTGGGAAATGTTATTAGAAAGGTCAAAAAATATTTGCCTTCCTCTGAAATGAAATTAAGGTCGTCTGATTATGGAAACTTTTGAAACTGAGCCTTCTTCTGTATACAATAGCAGAGAGAATGAGGAGGGGGAGTAGATTTGATTCTATGTCCTATTTATAAACTCGAAGGTAGAAATATTAGAATTTGGTGACTAATTGGAAGGAAGGAAAAGAAAATTGTCACGTAGCTGGCTTTGTAGGTAATATCTTAGAGGAAGAGGTGGTTTGAGGAGAAGAGGAAATGATGAGTACCAAAACTTTCCTAGTTCTGAGGGCCTTTGGGGCATCGACATGGATTTTTTTTTTTCTATAGACGTTTGTACATAAAGATTTGGAACTCTGTAGAGAAGGTGAGGCCAAAGTAAAAGTCATTCTTGTAAATGTTAGTTGAAAGTGTGAGGATGGAGGGCGCCTGGGTGGCTCAGTGGGTTAAAGCCGCTGCCTTCGGCTCAGGTCATGATCTCAGGGTCCTGGGATCGAGGCCCACGTCGGGCTCTCTGCTCAGCGGGGAGCCTGCTTCCTCCTCTCTCTGCCTGCCTCTCTGCCTACTTGTAATCTCTCTCTCTGTGTCAAATGAATAAATAAAATCTTTAAAAAAAAAAAAAGAAAAGAAAGTGTGAGGATGGAGATGGTCTTCCAGACAGAATATGGAGAAAGAAAAGATAAAGACTATTCATTTGTTCATTTAACAAATATGTATTGAGGGCTTTCTCTGTTGGGAAAATGGAAATGAACAAAACAGACAAAATGCATAAGCAAAGATTAAACTCTACAGAATAGTAAATGTTAGAGGGGTAGACAGGAAAAGAGACACAAGGAAAACCAGATAAATGTGGTGTCCCTATAAGATGAGATTTGAGAACTTAAGGAAGAGGGATTTAGCAGTACCAATTGCTAGATCAATGTCAGGTTAAAAAAAAAAGGGGGGGAAGTGGCCCCTGGATTTAGCAACAAGGAAGTCATTGTGTAACTTTAATAAGTACAACGGAGTAGTGGAAGTGGAAAAGCAAATTGTGGAGCGTAAGAGGGGGTTAATGGAAGGTTAAGAATTGTAGGCATCAGGTATAGACTCATCTATCAAAATAAGTATTAACAAAAACTTGGCTATGTAGGGAAAGAGAGAATGGAACTTGAGAAGGAGCAGGATAAAGGGAACTTGCCCCGTAGATGTCATAATTTACATTTAAGTGAATCAGTAAAGAAGTTCAGTATGTAGAATTTTTCTTGAAAACCAACTAACTTGGAAATCCATATTATGAATCAAGAAAAAGCTGATAGAAATTTTGAAACAAAAAAAATTGACAAATCCCTGCTCTTAAAGAACCTACATTCTGGTGAAAAGGAGCACATTAGAGGATCTTCCTATGTACCAAAAAAAGATTTTTTTTTTTAAGATTTTATTTATTTATTTGACAGAGAGAGACACTGCGAGAGAGGGAACACAAGCAGGGGGAGTCAGAGAGGGAGAAGCAGGATTCCTGCCGAGCAGGGAGCCTGATGCGGGGCTTGATCCCAGGACTCTGGGATCACACCCTGAGCCGAAGGCAGATGTTTAATGACTGAGCCACCCAGGAGCCCTAAGATTTTTTTTTTTTAATTAAGTAGCATACTAAAATGGTAGTATCACTTTTCAGTTTATTTGGTTAAGTCAGACCATTACAGACCAGCTTCATGATACAGGGAAATGAAGGAAGGATAATAACGCCTCTCATTTTACAATGAATAATTTTTAGTGTATGGCTATTGGTACCACTGAGTTCATTAAAATGTTAAGAATTTTTAGATTTCTCTACGCAGAGTCAGAAACTAATCAAAGTCTTTTATAATTTGTTCATTCCTATACAAACACTAATGCAGGTACTATCTGCACAACTTTCATCCCTATACTTGAACATGGGAATCTTCAGTCATTCAAATGGTTCTAAGTCAAAAAGCACACCTGATTTATGCATTGACTAGGAAGCAAACAACGGAGAGAGAGGTCTCCAATTCTTTATTTGTAATTCTTGGAGCCAGAACTGTTTTGACATTTAGAATTTTTCAGATTTTAAAGAAACACAGTGCATATATATTTATGAAGTAATTGCTCTTTTGGGATCCAGGGTAACATCTTCTAATCAGACAATATTTCTGGGAAGAGTCACCTTAAGTCTCAGGTTGGTGCCAAATGAGTTTCCCATGAGCTTAAGAAAAATCTTTGGAAGTTGTACTGAGCTTAGCATAATGTATAGAGTTGTCAAATCCCTAAAACTAATATAACATTGTGTGTCAAATATGCTTCTATTAAAAAAGAGAGTAAAGAAAAACCTTCGTGTTTTCAGAGCTTTTCAAATTTCTTAATTGCAGATAAGGGATTGTTACCTGTACCTGGTGACTTTTTCTCAAAATGATAGTAGTGTTTGGGTGCTTTTATTTTCCTGAAATTGTAAAACTATGTTGAAATCAAATTGTAACATCATTTTTCCTTATGTGACATATTATGGGCATATTTCTCACTAATATGTGCACATTTTTAAAAATAGCAAGAAAAAGCAATAGGAAAGCGGTTTTCTTAACAAAAAAATTTTCCTTCAATACAGATATGTAAAGGCCATAATAATCTTATCATAATTATGACATATGGAAGTTAAGAAACGTAGTCAATCTGTTTTTCATGTCTGTTGCCTGGGAAGGAAAATCACTATGTGGAAGAGCCAGGGACTTGGGTCCTATTTCAGGATTTTCTTGAGGATCCCATTACTACCTCCCTGCCCCCATTCAGATTTGCATTTAGAACATACTTAAACTAGTTTTTCTTTTGAATACTGTTTAATATTATCGTTTTCCCAGTTGAACAACTAAGTTGGGTTTTTTTTTAACTCTGTTACAATGGTTGAAGTTTGCCAAGTGTGCTGCTATGTAGATGCAGAAGAACAAACAAAAGGGAATCTACTTTGTTGTCTCTCTTTTAATTTTTGATAGTAAGTTGCGGCAAGTTCCTTTAACATAGGTTGAGGACACCTAAGGGACATTGGTAGGAGTACTCAACCGAAGTCATTGAGAAAGCAGTGCATTTCAACCGTTAGTTGAGTATGAATTTTTGAGATAATTGCAGAATTTACAATTTCATACTTTCCAGTTAACAGCCTGAAGTGCATCCTACAAGTGTTGTTAAATATTTTGCTTTCTGATGCTTGCTGAAACTGATAGGAAAATTATTTTTAAACTTCATCTCCTTATTATAAAATACCGTCCTTGTTCAGGGGAGCAGGTATAGTTTTGCTGAGTTGCTTACTTGTGACAGGAGAGAGAAATTTAATAATTCATCATAAAATCCACACAGTGATACTACGAAGAGCAGCAAGAGCTATATAAACTCTAGATAAATTGCTCTCACTGCAGGAATCTCCAATTAGTCTGAGTATCAAGCATGTACATGTTGAACTCTCAGAATTTCCCTATGGGCATATTCTGTATAAATCTGGACGATGATAGGACTTTATGCATTTTGTGTTAGAACTGTAGTAGCAGTCTACTTTATAATATTGTCAATTTTACAGTTATATTTTGGGACATGGAAGTCTAACAGATTGTGTTTGATCACCAGAAAATTACTTGGTGATGATGGGTGAATGGTAGAAAGGGAAAGACGATACACACTGGTCAGAAAGAAAACTCACCAAGTTTAGATGAGGAAGGTAATTTTAGATAAAATACACAAAAGATTTCTGTGTGTATGTATGTGTAGATAAGTTGAGAAGAGAAGCCAGGTTTCAGAACCAAGAAGGATAACCAAGGAAAAGGTTAAATTTTGCACAATAGAGTTAAGTGACTTACTTGCTTATAGAGTGAATTCTAGCTATGCCAATTAAATAAAGAGAACCTTTAAAATATTATTTTGCATGTTTAAAAAGAAGTAGGTAGGGCCTTATATTAATATCAACACCTTTGCTATCTGAAACTTTGGAAGAATGGATCAGTTTAGGATAGGAAAATTTTCTATATCTTTACATTTTGTAGTTTACCAATTCGGTATCCATACATTAATGTTATCATTTTCATTGGGTTGCAGTATCACATGGTTTTGGCATCAGAAAAACCTTTTGTATTTTAGCTCTGCCATTTACTAGCTGTAATTTACTTGGACACATTGCTCTTTGAACCTCAGTTCTCCCATTGAAAAATGAGGTTAAAAAAATAAACAAAGCAAGGTAGTTATGAGGATTGAATTAGAAGATATAAATGAAATGCTTAGTGTTGTATCTTTGTAGCTGCAGTAATTCGTCATTCTTTATTGTTGCTGTTATTACCTTAATTTAAATTAAACATCTCAGACTTCTAAAATGGGAAGTATATGTAGTTATGGTTACTCTCTGGATATCCCAGAAACCATATTGTAATGTACTATAGATTCTATTAGTGTCAATGGTAAATTAGCTTGTTGAAGAGCTACTGTGTACATTGACAGCTCTCCTGTTGGCTGGTTTTGAACAGTAATGGTTAGCCTACATTGACCACTGCACATCAGCTTTGGAACACTTACCATTTTATTATTTTTAAATGGCTTTCATATCAATAGAACACATTTATATAGTTGAGGAAAATACTTTAAAAAATTTTTAAGATTTATTTATATTAGAGAGCCCCCACACACGAGAGTAGGGGAGGGGCAGAGGGAGAGAATCTTTAAGCCAGACACCCCCTGAACGTGGTGCGGGGCTCCATTTTACAACCCATGAGATTACAACCTGAGCCAAAACCAAGATGCCTAACTAACTGAGCTACCCAGGTGCTCCAGAAAATACTTTTTAAAAGTTTGTGTATTAGTATTCAGCATTAGAGCTGAAAGTATCCCATTATCAACTTGGCACAGTATTTAGGTAGCAGGTGATTTTGAAATGAGTCTTATTTCAGGTACATACTAAGATAAGTCCTCTTGAATAGAAAATATGTAATAAGGATTTAAACAATTCCAGAAGTCCATATCCCACCCTATCTTATTCTTCCCCAAAAGACCATGATGTGAATATGCTAATAATTTCAGCAAGTTCACCATCGAACTAGATTAGAAAATGTTCTCTTTCAATATTTCATCCTTTATGCAAAAATAAGAACTTCAGCTCATCTCCATTTTATTTTTATTTTTTTAAAGATTTTTATTTATTTGACAGAGAGAGATCACAAGTAGGCAGAGAGAGAGGAGGAAGCAGGCTCCCTGCTGAGTAGAGAGCCCGACCGGGGGGGGGGGGGGGGGGGGGAACCTCAATCCCAGGATCCTCAAATCATGACCTGAGCGGAAGGCAGAGGCTTTAACCCACTGAGCTACCCAGGCGCCCCTCGTCTCCATTTTAGAAGGGAAGTTGGGTAGAGTTTGTCAGTTCTTTGAGTTAGTACTGAATTCAAATAGTAACATGGGTTCTACTATATAAATACATCACATTTTAAAGAAGGGAAATTATTCAATTCAGGATCTAAACGAGGGTCGCACATCACATTAACTCTGTTAAGTCTCTTTTCTTCTGTAATAACTATCCTGCTTTTTTTCCTTCTTTTTCTTCTTTTGTCCCCCTGGCAGACATTTTGTGGTCTTACTTTGGAACAGATTAATCTAAAGTAACTAGAAATAAGAACTTGACCTTAGCTAATCCATGATAAGTATATTGTGACTTAAACTGGCATGATATTTCTGTTTTGCAGATTAGTGGAATCCATTTTACAAGTAATGGTTTACATTTTCATTTGTTAGTTCTCTCTTCTTAGCTGTCATGAGGTTTATTTTTAAATTTTATTAGTATTCCTGCTTACTCAGCCTAAGCTGCAGAATAGACCATTATCTTCTGGAAACACAATCAGTCCATGTCTACAGTGTTGTTCAGTGGGTCATGATCATGTATCAGGTTTGTGATTGTCATAGTATCTCTAGTGGCAGATTTTCTTGCTGTGTATGGTGTTATGGTGGCTGCACTGCATTTAAGACTCTGGAGATCCCACACTGGTGATTGCAACATAGACAAACTATAGGACCAGGATTATTATATTATCCCTTATTTTCCAAAATCTGAACCTTTTAGAAAATAACCAAGTGACTTTTCCTGTAAATTGGATATGAGTTATTTTGCTTTGTCAGTACCTGAAGAATTAACACCATATCTGGAGATTGTCAAGAACAAGGATCTTGAAGTACCATGACTAAAAGGCCTAAATGTCTAGTAATCATTTAGAAATATGTTGTCCAATATGTAAAATCTTACAAAAATGATTTTCTCAAATCCACTAGGCACATTCGAAGTGCTCAATAGCCACATGTGGCCAGTAGCTGTTGCGCTAATGAAGTGGTGACTGATGGTGTAGAATATAAATCTTTCCATCAGTGCAGAAAGTTCCATTGTACAGATATAGAAGCATCAACCAGCAGAGAGGGAAAAAATAAATAACCAAGAGGATAAAAAACAAAAATATGTAAAGAAATGGCGTTTCTAGTGTCAGGGGAAGGAGAGCCTTATTCTAAAATCCTTGGACAGAAGTAGTTTTCAGTGTTTTCTGCTTCTGGACCCAAAAGGGCCTGGAAGTCAGTCACAGGTGATGTGTGATGGTAATCATGGCAGCAGTATCCATCAGGTTATTTTCCATAAATAGTGAACAGTACTGAGTAGAGTCTTTCACACAGATTTCTTTTGATGTTCCTTCTGCATAATTCAGTTCTTAATGTTAGTTTATAGAAGGAGTGTTTAGGCAAGTGTAGGGAAGCAAAAACTCCTGTGGACAGTAAGTGACTCTGATTAATTTATATGATAATATTAAAATAGAAAAGAGTGGAATCCTCCATGGAGGTATAATATAGTATCAATTTTATAAGGACTAAGTCACTGATTATCCTGGACGTAAGAACAAATTAAGGACACTGACAGTTCTCTGGGCTTTTAATTTGTCCATAAAGAATATTCCAGATCTCACTAATTAATAAGCATACTTAAACCTATAGGCAAAAAAAATTTTACAGAAATTATTTCAGTCCTTGTATATGAATATATATGAAATTTGTATCTAGTTTACTTAGGAAGGCAGTTAATGTAGGTTTTTTTCTTTTCCTGTCTCAATTTTTCACGTCTGTATTCATTTTAAGAATAATAAAAGCATTTTATCAACATACTTTGTCATCTGGATGACTCCATTTCAGTGCTTGAATTTGTGCTTGTGCCCATGTTGCAATAGGTAATATTACTTAATTATTATGTTACATATCTTAAAGTCCCAAAGAACCTGTGCTGTGGCAGTCACTGCATAACCAGTGAGAATTTTCTTCCTGTGAATTGTTGCCAGAATGTCTCAGATTTAAAAATCACTGTTATCGATACTCTTTTGCAGCCATATATACACTTCTTACGAGTCAGTTAGTATGTGTTAATTCATTTGGAATGTATGTGTCCCTTTCCAAATGATTTATGACCATGTACTTCACTGTTAGGGAGGTAGGCTATGAAGTCTCTGTATTTTATCTAAGTAGTTCATGGTTTACAACAAATTGAGAACCAAGATTTCTCATCCAAAATTGGAAAGCTGAGGAAACCTGGGGAAGAGTTGGATGCTGGAAATACCTTGGGGATGCTTTCATAGAACCAGCATGCCTAGGCATCCCCTCTGCCCACACACACATATACACACATATACACACATATACACATCAGGTGGGTCCCCATATAGGTACTAGCACTTGTATCACACAAGTGTTCATAATTTAATATAACATAATGACTTAGGGAACCTGCTTTACATTAAGTAATGATTGGAAACTGGCATATACAAAAAAAATAAAAAGCCCAACGAGCCACTTTCCTTGAGCGGTTTAGTTAATTAAGCTTTGCTTATCAATATAGATTTACTTTTTATTACTAGAATATAAGCTCCATGTGGGCAGGGGATTTTTTTATGGTTGTTCACTGTTGTCTACCCTGTATCCAGGAGATGCCTGGCAAAGTAATAGAAATGTAATAAATATTGCTTGTTGTTGAATAAGTGTATGTATAAATAATACTAGGTGAAAAAAATAATACTAGGTGATAAACATGACAAGGATTTGTTGGACATGATATGCTGGTTGTGCTGGTAGGGGTAAAAAAAAATTAACCATTACCTTTGGGCAAGATTTAATTGAGTAAAATTTTGAATTTTATGGCTCTGTATATTTATAGCCATAAAAACAGGACCGTTGAAGAGAGTCACATAAAAAAAAGAAGAGACATATGATCTGTATATTATGGCATAAAGTCATCTTGTTGTGAAGGCACATGGGGCCTAAAACCCATCCAAGACAAAGTCTGTGCCTTCACGGTTGCCTCCACCTGAGGGGAAGGAGAACTAGCTTCTGCTTATTATATTTGCTTATTAATATTTGATATAATTAGAAGTTATATTTAGCCCTGCCATCCTTTTTTTTTATTTGTCCCTTATGTTTTTTTCCTTCTTTCCTGTCCTTTGACATTATTTAAATATTTTTTAAATTCCATTTTAATTTACCTACAGAACTTTTTCTACATTACATTTTTAGTCATTGCTCTAGGAAACACAATATACATCCTTAACTTTCTTCAAGTTTCTTAGAGTTGATATTACCATCACTTCACAAAAAATTTAGAAACTTTAGATCATGTAGGTCTATTTTACCTCGTCCTTCTATATGCTACATATCATGTATACTCCCATCTACATACACTGTTACCCCTCAAGATGTTAATTTTTGCTTTAAATAGACCAACATATTTTAAGTGAAGGAAAAAGTAGCCTTTTATACTTTCTGAGAAAGTTACCATTTCTAGTGTTCTTCATTCCTTTTTCAAGTCTCTATCTGGTATCATTTACCTACAGCCTGAGAACTCTCACATTTCTTGTAGTACAGGTCTGCTGGTGATACATTCTCTTACTTTCTCTTAGTTTTCTTTTGTTTGTTTTAATTAGTAAATGTCTCTATTTTCATTCTTAAAATTTATTTTTGCTGGAATTATAGGGCAACAGGTTTTGATCTTTTAGCACTTTTAAGATTCTTTGTCTTCTGGTTCCCCTAGTTTCTGATGAGAAGTCAGAAGTAATTTGAACGGTTATTTCCTTGTATGTAATGCATTTTTCCCCCTCTTGCTGCTCTTAGTACTTTCCGTTTATCTTTGATTTTCAGAAGTTTGACTCTTAACCATTATCTATGACCATGTGCATAGAGGTGGTCTTCTTTGTATTTTTCCTACCAGGATTCCCTGAGCTTTATGAATCTGTAAATTTATGCCTTTTGCCAAATATGGGAGAAATTTGGCTATTTCTTGAAATATTTTTTTATTCCTTTTTTTCCTCTCTTTACTTCTTGAACTTTAATAACACAGGTATTAGGTCCTTAGTTCTCACACCTGCATGTCCCTGATACTATTCATTAAAATTTTTTTGTCTCTCTGTTTTTAGATTAATTTCTTTTGATCTTACTTCACCTTGACTTTCTTTTATCTCCATTTTGCTTTAAGTCTAACCAGTGAATTTTTTACTTCATACATGTTTCAGTTCTAGAGATTCAGTTTGGTTCTGTTGTCTTTTTCTTTTTGTTTTCTTTTGTTTTTGCTAAACTTTCCTGTTTTTATTCCTTGCAAACATGTTTTCCTTTGCACCTTTGAATAAGCTTTAAAAACCTTGTATGCCAGTTCCAACATCAGGGTCATCTCAGCGTTGGTCTCCTTTGATTGTCTTTTTTTCTTAAGGTTGGATCACAGTTTTCTGATAAGTTATTTTTAATTGTAGCCTGGACATTATTACTGTTATGTTAAGACTGTAGATTCTGTTATATTCCTCTGAGGAGTGGTTACCTTTTAGGTAATTAACTTGATTAGACTTAAATTGTAAGTTCTCTTAGGTGGGTGTTCATAACACAGTTTCTTCTTTGATCCTTAGCAGTACTCTGTTTTGTACATGGGTTGGTTCAGAGGTGGTCAGAGATTTGGGCACATAGGGCTCCTCTCCTGTGGCTCTTTTCCTGCTGGGAGTCCTCTAGAGGCATGTTAGTCTAAATGCAGCTACAGATACAGAAGTAGTAAAGTGCTTCAGATTGCAATTATCTTTTATAGATTAAGTTTGTAAATAATCACATGTATATATTGCTTGTAAGAACTTTGATGCCATGCTAACCGCTGTAATGGAAACTTCTTAACCTAGCGATTTGTGTACATCCCTATCTACATTAAATGATAGTAGCTCTATGTCACTTTATAGTATCACAGATATAAGTATACATAAATGTAGGATTATTTGTGTATGTGGTCTAGCGGAAAGAAAATTTAACTGGGTATCCTTAGGCTAAGTTTCTAGTTATAGGTTCACCATTAACTGGTAGTATAGCTTAGGACATTGAAAGGATTTCATCTGACTTTCAGTATTTTTGTCTTTAAAAAGGAATTGAACTAGATAATCTATAATCCTTTCTGACATTCAAATATGAACATTCTCCTAATTATATTCATTTATTTTGGTACTGGGTACAGTTCTTTCTGTATATTCTCTACCTCTTTTAATTCTCTTATTTTCTTCTATCTCATTTAATTTTTGTGATTTCATTACCTTACACCAAACCAAAAACCATTAGATATGTAATTGCAACTAAGTACTCAAATGGTAGTTCTCTGTTAACATAAGTAGCAATTCAGCATTTTTCAAAAATTCCTAAAATGTAATTAACAGATGGATATTGAAAAAATTTTCATTTTATCATTTAATGTTGGTGAGTAGGTTTATTCTGAACCAAATAACTTAGTTCCCACACCTGCATATATCTAAAGTCATGAGCCTTTGATAGATTACATTAAAATTTAATTATTTTAATTTAACACCTTATATTTTTACTCAGCATATTTACTTCTGAGTGATCATTACAAGAACATTGGATAATTCATTCTTAATTTATATAGAAACATGGGATTTTTTATACTCAGTTTGTATAGACTTTATCTTACATAATTATTCTGTTCACTTGCTTTTTAATAATATCACAGTACTGTTTTATGATGTGGGTTTAGGTGTCCCTCACTGAAAGCAATTTGAATAAAGTTATCTGACATCAGTTATTAAATTAATTTGTGTTCCTCTCAACCATTAGACTAAAATACTGTATGGTGCTTAATAAGCACTTATTGTTTGCTCTCTCATTCAGAGTCTTTTCTGTGATTCTTTATACACTGGTATGTGGAACTGTTTAAGGAATTTTTGAATTTTTACTTAATTATTGATTACATATCTATGCCTACTAATTAAGAAAAATAATCAAATGTTCATTGTGTGTAAATAATATGTTGTTATTTCACATACATTTTATCACTGTTAACAAAGCTTTTTTTGGTATACCTTTCAGGTGACATTCATAGACCAAAGTAAACTGTCAAGGAATTCATACCATTTGGTACCTGTTATTTGGAACAACTTAAGGAGGCTTTGATTTATCAGATCAACTGGCAACAGAAAATGAAAAGTAGTGTGGCACAGATAAAAGTAAGTGTTTGAAATTTATAATGAAGAGCATAAACTTGTACGTGTCCTTTAATCAAATATGCATTCATAGAATGAGGATATTAGAACCAGACAGTAGAATGGCATCATACACATACCTGACTTACACAATTTCAAGTGTAGCTACCTGGTCAGATAGAAGCAGTAGTGTGCAAGAGGGCAAGTGAGAGAATGTGGAAGATGTATGTATGTATGTCCATGTACATGTATGCACATATGTGTATCATTGCCTGTGCAAATCAAGAAAGTGCATGTGAGTGAGCACATGCAAAAGAATAATTAACGGGGCAGGGAATTCCACCATTCTTCTTAAAGAGCATACTTCTCTGAGCATGAAATGGAAGACAGGCATCTCCTTCCTCAGTTAATCATAGTTCCTGCATGTCTATCTACAAGGGAGCCTGTTATTAAATTTCTTGTGCATGAACAAGTTCTTTATTCTGTGCTCTCCTTTAGACGTTATACACTCATTTATTCAACAAATATTCACTGAATTCTTATTTTGTCCCAGTGACTATTCTAAGCACTTTAGGTAAAATGGTGAACAAAACAGAAATCCGTGGTCTTGGAATTTGCATTCTAGTGTGGGAAGACAGAAAATAAATTATAAACTTAATCCATAAGTAAATGGTGTGGGATAGTGGTATTAAGAGCTAGACTCATGCTACAGACAAAAGAAATGGGATAACGTTGATCATTAGCGTTGGGGGTTGCAATTTTTGATAGGGAGGGCCCACTGAAAAGGTAGCCATTTGAGCAAACTCTTGAAGGATATGAGAAAGTTAGCCATGCAAATAACTGGGAAAAGAGTAGGCCAAGCAGGTGGAACAGCAAGTATAAAGACAAAGAGTCTAGTGTGGCTGAGGCAGGTTATAAGAAAGGGAGAATAGTAGGTGCAGTCAGAGCAGTAACAGGAACCAGTAACTCCATCTACTCTCAGAACTGTTCCTCTGCCTGTCAGTGGACTTAGCAGGAGAGCAAACCATTCCACTTCTATTCAACTGCACAGATCTACAAGCAGACACATCACTCCTTGGGTCTTAGAGTCAGTAATGGGGAAGGTGTATTTTTATTTAATTACAGATCTAGGCCCTGCTCCCTTCTTCTTTCCTCCCCCAGTTCTGCACCCATAAACCTCCTTCTTTAAAGAGAACCAGTAGACTAAGCTTAGCAGTAGACACCAGGTACTAGGCCTCGTGCCTGGTAAGTGTTTAATAAACGGAGTTGATAGGCTTACAGAATGAGACAGACTCTGCTGCCATCTTTTCTGAATTCTGTCAAGTACGATACTATCCAGTATAAGGCTTGGTAGACACCCAGCAGTGCTTGCAGATCTCTTTTGGTGGGAGTTCACTGTCTCAAGCTAGACCCATCTGTCAGTAGATACTTTCATATATTGTTCTGAAATCTGCCTCTTTGGGGCTTGTACTCATTGGTCCAATGGCACTTAAGCAGTTAATTAATGGTGGGCCTAGTGGGTGGCAGACTGTGCTAAAAGCTGGGGACATAAAGAAAGGGGAAACCTGGTGTGGAACTGGCTCTTGATTGAACCATATTAGACAAGAGCACTCAGATTTAGCTGGATACCTTTTACACAGAAGGAGATGTATCTAGTCTACAGAATTCTCTTTCTGCTCCTATTACCCTGTGCTTCTCCACCTTTACCTCCTGTGGTCCCTATGGGTCCTCGGTGGCACCCTCCCATTCTAGGAGTGGGTATCTTCAGTCAGCATGCCCTCCAAGCTTAGTAGTTCAGCTGTCTGCCAGTCTGTAGCCTAGTCGGCCTACCTTTCTCCATCCTGTTAGCCACAGGCAAGTCTGCTAGCTGGGTGGGGCTCATTTTTACCTCAGGGTAAAACTCACATCTTCCCCTTGATATTCTGAGGACTCATCTGCTAGGTTCAGGAGGGTTCAGCTGAGGATCCCTTGTTTTTTCATTGATCCTTAGCTATCAAGAACCAAGTTTCCTCCTTGTTTCAGCCCTTCCTCTACTTCCTCTTAAAGGCTAGTTCCTGAGCCTAACGGATGCTCAGAGGTCTGGACTCAGGCTCCCTGCTCCACTCACCTTCTCATACTGCTGTCTTTATATTGTTAGAGATTATAGGTAACCACATGGTATAAACATTTGTTTTGCTTAATGAGCAATTTAGAGAATTTCTAAAGGTAATTTTGACAATATATTTTCAATGCCTACTCTGATTTATAATCTGGACTCTATGGTAAAGAAAATAGGAAAATTCAAGTTATTATTTGAATCACATCACAAAATGATATTTTACTTAGTGAAATCCTGTTCATCTACCAAAGCCTAATTCGAATCCTCCTCTACCCACTGTCATCCCTCAGTATTCAGTTATTGTTCCCTACTCAAGATGTCCTGTTAGCACTTCTGTGTGTGCCAATCACGTTAACTTAATCATATTTACGAAATCCTGATTCACGACTTCAATATTTTTGGTTCCCCCCTTGCTTACAACAGATGTTGCGGAGATGTGTTAAAAATCATTAGCACAGAACTGAGGCCTTCTCCCTAATGTAATCAAAATAATTGCTGTGCCTTGTCAAAGAAAAAGTAGACTGCAGTTTTGTCCTCTGTCTTTCTCCCTTCCACCTCTCCTTCCCCTTGTCCTTCTCTTCCTCCTCCTCTTTTTCTTTTCTCTGTTGTCCTCTCAGGAACATATAATCTGATACGTTTAATTGTGGAAATCTTTACAGCTATCTTTCTACAGTAAGATCATAAATTCCTTGAGGGTTTTCCTAACTTTTGTATCCTCCAGAGAGTCTACACAGGTAGGGCTATGTCTTATAATAAATGATCAGTAAATACTATTTTTGGTGTTGTTATGAATAGAATGAGTCTTGTGCTCCATATTTGGTTTGAGATCTTGAAGTCAAGTTTTATAGAAAACTATGTCATGCATACTGAACAGTTTTACCTCATTATGTTGCTAAGTGAAATAATTTTTAAAACTTTCTTATATACACTAGAAACAGGATTTTAAGATGGTTGCATTCAGTATTAAATAGCAGCCAAACTATGGCTGCCATAAATTACAAATTTTGACCACATGCTTACTCACCTACATAGAATAGTCTAGTTTGTATATACTATTAGAAAAATTCAATAGTTGGGCACCTGGGCACCTGGGTGGCTCAGTGGGTTAAAGCCGCTGCCTTCGGCTCAGGTCATGATCCCAGGGTCCTGGGATTGAGGCCCACATCGGGCTCTCTGCTCAGCGGGGAGCCTGCTTCCTCCTCTCTCCTCTCTCTCTGCCTGCCTCTCTGCCTACTTATAATCTCTCTCTCTGTGTCAAATGAATAAATAAAATCTTTAAAAAAAAAAAGAAAAAATTCAATAGTTAATGAGAGTTTTTCGCAGTTTACTTGTGATAATGTTAGACTCAAACTGCTGTTAATTAGTCATAAAATAAGAGGAAGTTGGAGCTTGTTTACATTTCTGTGCAGTATAATTTTCTATTTTTAAACGTTTCTTTTTCCCATTAAGGAGGCAAGCATGTAAATATGCAGAACAAATCATTACTTGATTTCCTTTTTCTTAGCTTTTAAGGTAAAGCTACTTTTAAAAAACACTGTTTTTCCTTTCTTTTTTTTTTTTAAGATTTTATTTATTTATTTGACAGAGAGAGAGAGAGAGAGAGAGAGATTACAAGCAGGCAGAGAGGCAGGCAGAGAGAGAGGAGGAAGCAGGCTCCCTGCCTAGCAGAGAGCCCCATGTGGGCCTCGATCCCAGGACCCTGAGATCATGACCTGAGCCAAAGGCAGAGGCTTTAACCCACTGAGTCACCCAGGCGCCCACTGTTTTTCCTTTCTTATAGTTAAGGTTAGTTAAATTGGTTTAATCCTTAAAAAAAAACTGGTCAATATGAATGTTCATCAGTGATGTAAAAAATTTACCTATTTACAGAGATAAATACTTTGGCTTTTTAACTGTATTTGGATTTTTAAATTAGGAGTTGTTCTCCAACTGGATAGTTCATCTCTGTCTCTGTGACATTTCTCTTCAGTTTCATGTTACAGTGGAGTTATTTGTTTGTATATCTTGTTATTTTTCAAAGGATTTGGCATAGGATATCTCTCACGAATCATGTTTTTCAAATCTGTAGAGTCTAACATAGTGCCACACATATCACACATTCAAACAATGTTTCCTGAAAGTGAAAATGAATTTTCATAAATATTATTAGAGTCGGGTTCTTCTAGCTGTTTATTTTATCCAGATTTAGTAACCTGAACTAAAGTGGTTTTTATAAGCCAAAGTAGATCCAGGGAGATAAGTGCAGTATTATAAGACTTTGATATAACCACAGGAGTCATCTTGCTAGAAGACCTCTGGCCCACCAAGAAAAAACTTTGGTCTTGTTTTTCACCACGAGGTGTTTATAAAAGTGATATTCTATATATTTGTAACTTAACACATAGGAACGAAATATCAACTAAGTGGCATTGAAAATTTGAGAATTATTTTCTTCTACCTTGAGTTGTTTTTTTTTTAATTAAAAAAAGTATGTGGTTCATAGTGAAAACAGATTATCTGCCACAGATACTGACCTTGGAGGGCCTGAAAATTTTGTTTTACCTTGAATACTGTTTAGATGACATGAATTATTCTTATGATTAAAAAAAAAAGGTTTGAAATAATTTGTAAAGCACTACCAATTTTCTGAGATACATATTTCATTTTCTGTGTGTTTTTAATGTAATTTTTAAAATAATCACTTTATTTTTTAAATAACACTCTCTTTCTTTCCCTTTGAAAGCATTCTTCTGGTCATGACAGAAGGGAAAACTATAATTCCCATCAGAGGACCTCCTCTCCAGAAGACAGGTAAATAATTTTATGTGCTCCTGCAACTTAAATTTTTCATAATAAGTTTTAAAAAGTTATTTAGCTCTTAGGTTCTTCATTTTAGAGTGCCATACATATCAGACATTCATACAATGTTTCCTGAAAGTGAAAATGAATTTTCGTAAATATTTTTAGAGTCAGTTTCTTCTAGCTATTTATTTTATCCAGATTTAGTAGCCTGTGTTACTAAATTTAGTAACAATTTCTTTTAGATGGTTTTACAATATTACTTGAATAAGCTTGAAGACAAACCATTTTTGAATGACTGTTCTAGGAGTTTCTAGTAAATAATTCTAGATTTTATCTAATTTTGGAGGTGAGAGAGAATAATTTCAGCATGTCCAATACTACATAAAAGTTTTATAAAATGAAAAGAATACTGAATGAAACACTAAATGAAAGTTTATAAAATGGAAAACTGAGTTGAAATCACCTTATTTTTGAAGTGCTGCTTTTACTGTTACTACTATCCTTTACATAGATAGCTCTTTGCAGATTTTAGAATACTTTTATATATATATATCATTTCTTATAATTGTGTTAAGATGAAAGATCTAGAAATATTACTATTAATGTTCATTAGGCATTCTTAGTAGTACTTCAGTTTTCACTTGGTGAGCTATGATAATTTATGAAGGTAAAGCATCCTCTAAACTTCCTTTCAGTGATTTCATCTCTTCCTTACCCAATATGTACTTTCTTCTTATTTCACTCTTGTCTCTAAAAACTTCTGTTTCATGGACATTGAATTGTCATGGTTTGCAACTACTTAGTACCTTTCATCAATCACCTACTTTCTATCTTAAAAAAAAAAAATAACTCTCTACATGCACTGACACACATTTATATCTGTATGTTATATAAATTATTTGTAGATGTATAGAGTTGACCCTTGAACAGCCTGGGGGTTAGGGGCACTAATGCCCCCCATAGTTGAAAATCTGCCTCTATAACTTTTAACTCCCCAGAAAACATAACCACTAATATCCTGCTGTTGACTGGGAGCCTTACTGGTAACATAAGCAGTCTACTAATGTTTTGTATATGTTACATGTATTATATACTCTATTCTTACAGTGAAATAAGCCAGAGAAAAGAAAATGTTATTAATAAAATCATATAGAAGAGAAAAATACATTTATAATACTGTGCTGTATTAGGAAAAATTCAGTAAACCAACACAATTCAAACCCGCAACTGTTCAAAAGGTTAGCTGTACATAAAATATGAATCAGTATGTTTATTACTATGAATACTTATTATGTGTGTATTTATTTAACTTCTTTTAAGGTTCTCTGACTTTATTGATATTTAAAGTTCAAATGGCAGGTCTTATACTATCATCCTTGTTTACTAATAATTTCAGTCCTTTCTCTGCTATTCAGTAAAGCAGGTTCAAGAATAATAGCCGATGGGCGCCTGGGTGGCTCAGTGGGTTAAAACCTCTGCCTTCGGCTCAGGTCATGATCTCAGGGTCCTGGGATGGAGGCCCATATCGGGCTCTCTGCTCAGCAGGGAGCCTGCTTCCCCCTCTCTCTCTGCCTGCCTCTCTACCTACTTGTGATCTCTCTCTCTCTGTGTCAAATAAATAAATAAAATATTTAAAAATAATAATAATAATTTAAGAATAATAGCCGATGTTTTTTGGATGTCTCTTGGAATGAGTTAAACTGGACTTTATGGAGGCCAACCAATGACATTGGTCTCATTTGTTCATTGCTTTGATAAAGCATTTGCAGGGTGGCCTTTTTTCATGCCAACTATATGATACCTAGACATATATCTTTTACTTAAGACAGTGTGAATCAGGATGACAGGTTTGCTTATGTGAACTCCAGTAGTTGTTCCATACATAAGCTGAAAGCTTTTATAATCAAGACTAAATGAATGGTGTCAACAAAGTAAGCTCTTTGTTAAAGTTCGATAATACTTTGTTCAGTCATAAAGTTGCTTTAGCATTATCAATATATGATTTTCCTAGGTATTTATAACATAGTACTTTTCATCTTATAACTTTGGTTTTCTTGTTTTATGTGTTAGATATGCAGAACAAGAAAAATCCCCTCGGGATAGAGATCACTTTGATTACAGCAGGTCAGACTATGAGCATTCAAGAGGAGGACGTTCTTATGATAGTAGCATGGAGTCACGGTTAGTATTGGAAATTTTAACTATAGAAAAATCATATTTGTTTACATTTTCTTTATGCTTCATAAAAAAACAATAGCAGCTAGCATTAAATGGATGTTCTTAAGTGCCAGGCTTTCTAATAAGGACTTCATGCAAATTAACTCCTTATTGTAGTAAATATATGAAATAGTTACTATTGTGTGTTTGATAGATGAAGAAACTGAGGCAGAGAAGATTTAAGTCATTTGTGTTTTAGAAGCATATCAGTGGGAAGTCTAGAGGTTTATCTGACATTGAGCCTAAGCTCTTATTCATTATATGGTACTGTATTGCATGAGGAGTCGACAGTGTGAGTTTTTGAGACACCTTATTGAATGAAAGTCGTTTATATCATATGACATAGAGTGACCAAAATATACTTTCCTATACGAGGGCACTGGGACAGTGAGAATGAAGTTACCAGTCTAGTTTTTATCTAAATAGAAATTATTCTTTCTTGAGCCTTGGAGATTTTGACTACCCACCCTATTAGTCATCCAGTTTCAAAAACTTGTCTACCATATGTTATTGTTCACAGAAGTCTGTATCCTTTTGATGTCCCCCTCATATAACCCACTCCATGACTATCAAGACTATGCCCCCATTAAAATTTTGATGAAACTCCTCTGCAGTTTGGAGCTAATCACATTATTTGCTATCTGCAGCCTAAATTTCCTTCTCACTACTTACTTTCTAATATATACCTAAAACTAAAATGTCAGACTAAATTAACCTCCAGAAGCCAGGCTTATCTGCTGTCACCTTAATGACCCCTCGGGAGAACCAAACTGCCACCATAATTGGTGAGCTAAGCATTTTGCATTCTTTCTCAAATACTGTTAAAACTCTTACAAATTAGATACTATTTTTCACAATTTGCAAAAAAAAAAAAAAGTGAAGTGGGTTTAAAGTGATTATGTAACTTATCTGAGGTTGCAGTTGCCTACCTGGTAAATAATGAAAGTAGGATTTGAGCTCAATTTTGACTCCAGAGCCCATGATTTCTTCCATAATCTCTGATCGCATTACTTCATTGTAACTGTTTGGTCCGGTGTATGTACATAAGTCTCATTTGATCCATACAGTGACACTGTGAAGTAAGCAGGCTGTGTATTACGTAGAAAATAAAAGCTAACAGTATGAAAGCATTGGAAGAGAAATATTTCTTATTTAGGCTTGAAGAAGACTCTATTACCTCTGCACTCTATAGGAACATACCATGAAATTGTAAAGAGGTGATTTTATCAGCCAGTTAGCAGTCTTACCTAGTGTTCTCAGAAGAATCATAACCAATGCCAGTAAATCCCTGCTGTAGTTACTTTCTTGGAACATACTACACTCACACTAAGAAGCAACTCAGTTACAAATCAATGCCTAGATTGCAGTGCACCTGCCCTTGTAACTAACTGAGGTGTCTATTTGAACCACTTTTTTTTTTTCCCCTTCTGTTCACTCTGTCTTCGTGTATACAGTGATACACTTCAGTTTCTAAACAGCTCCTCTGAATCTACCTGGCTAGGTGACTGATACTCTCTTTCTTTGTAAGTTATATTAAGACAGACTATCTCAAATACACCCCCCAGATCTAACTAAAATCTATCTATTGGCTTCCTGGCAGTAGTGATAAATTACACTTGTATTTATTTACTGTATTCATTTAACTAATGGTTGCACAAAGCATGAGCAGAATGATCTAAGTTTCCAAGGCAGCAAAGGTAAAAAGACAGGTAAATAGATAAACTCTTCTCTTGGGAAAGATAGCAAAAAAGCAAGAATTTAGTCTTCCTTTTAGTTCTTGATAGTTTCAGAGTATAATAACCTTGATTGTTTTAAAAATGTTAGCATAAGAAAGGATACCTACAATAGTCGGGAAGAGTTATAGCTGGAAAATAACTTCTTTTCACATTGTCTCAAATAACCAGATGTTTCTGATATTCTGGGGTTTTAAATGCCAGTTCTATCAAAAAATAATTTCAGATGTTACAGTGTTTTAGGCCATGTTTATTCCTAAATTGCCGTTATTAGAAATAAACTCGGGGGGGGGCGCCTGGGTGGCTCATTCGTTAAGCGTCTCCCTTCCTCTCCGGTCATGATCCCAGGGTCCTGCTCGGCGGGAAGCCTGCTTCTCCCTCTCCCACTTCCCCTGCTTGTATCCCCTCTCTCCCTGTCTCTCTCGCTCGCTCTCTGTCAAATAAATAAATAAAATCTTTAAAAAAATAAAATAAAAAGAAACTCTGGTTTCTTCTTTATACAGTTTATCATGTACATCACAGGCTAAATTGTCTTATTAGAACACTGTTTTCATGTCACTATCACACTTAGAAACTATTAAGGATTCTCCATCAACTCAAACTTAAAATCTGTTGCTTGTCTTAAAATTTCATAGTTTGACTCAAACTCATCTTTCCAACTACCATTATACATGATTCTTTATTGTTTCCTGACAGTACTGCTTATTAGCTTGAACACCCTACTCCCTTTTTCAGTAGTTATTCTGTTCTGCACTAGTTGAAGAATGCGCTCCTTCCTCCTCCACTTTCCCACCCTTGCCCCAGTATAAATTCTGTCAAGCCTTGAAGCCCTAGTTTAAGTTACATTTTCTCTACGAAGCACTTCCTCACCATTCCAAACCACTTTCCCTTGTCTGAATTTGTGGCTTGCAAATGGTCTCTGTCATTTGGTATGCAGCTCATTTAAGTATGTAATTTATAGGGCACCTGGGTGGCTTGGTCAGTTAAGCAGCTGCCTTTGGCTCAAATCATGATCCCAGGGTTTTGGGATCGAGCTCTATGTCGGGCTCTCTGCTCAGCAGAGAGCCTGCTTCTCCCTCTGCCTGCCACTCTGCCTACTTGTGCTATCTGTCAAATAAATAAAAATCTTTAAAAAAAGAAAAGAATGGAAAAAAAAGAATGTGATTTATGTTGTCTTTTTTCCATTAAAAAAATTTTAATATTACAGAAGTAGGGACCGAGAAAAACGCAGAGAAAGAGAAAGAGATACAGATCGTAAAAGGTCTCGGAAATCCCCAACTCCTGGGAGAAGAAGCCCAGAACCATCAGTAACCCAGAGTTCCTCTGCTCAGGATGAACCAACTGCAAAGAAGAAGAAAGATGAGCTGGATCCTCTTCTTACTCGCACCGGTGGAGCATATATTCCTCCTGCAAAGCTCAGGATGATGCAAGAGCAGATTACAGATAAAAACAGGCATGTCAATATCACTATGTAAGGCAAGGATACTCTCATTGAAAAAAAGTCAGCTATGGTCTAATTAACAATGGCTATTGAGAGTTTACATTATTAGTCCACAGTGGTAGAGACCGAAAATTAGGTTTCTCTTTCCTCCCTAAGCTCCTTTGGAGCTCTGCTTACTATTTGCCCTGACATTAGCTCAACTTCTTTAAATGAGTGTGGCTCTGTTCCTGTGAAGCTGTCTTTACAAAAACAGGCTGTAGGCTGCATTTAAGTCATGGATGTAGTTTGCCAACCCCTATACTAATCTATGAAATGAAGTTGACTCTGAAATGAAGTTGAATCTCCTTTACTCCATAGTTTTCTTAGACCATACCATCTCAGACTGTAATTTTTTGCTAAGGCAGACAATCAGAATTCATTTATGAACATTCACCCTCAAAATACCTTCACTTCCTTTTCAAAATGATTGAGATGAGAGGAGCTATATATGAAAGTATTGCTAAGTTTTCAGGACCTCTTTTTTAGCGGCATGAGAGGATAATTACAAAAAGTGTGGCCCAGGATTGAAATGGTCATTCAGTTGCCAGTTAGGTAATAAAAAGTTTGAGATAGAGGGTAGCTATACTTTAAGAAAAACAGATTTCCAGGTGAGCCAAGAAAGAGTATTCCCACATCTTTCATAAGTATTTTAATGGCAACTTGAAAGTACTTGAGACCCTTCTATAAATGAAATCTAAATTTACTTCATGAATTAGCTTCAAGTAGAAATGTCATGTATATAAAGTATAAATATTTGAAATAAAATTTAAAAAATTTTTGAGCTAGAAAGGGACATTAGATGACGTTAAATTTAAAACTAATTAGTAAGTTTCTCTGTATGTGTCATATTCCAGTACCTGGTAGTAATGCCTGCAGTATTACATTTAGAAGGGATTTGGAGATGGCTTCTATGGTTAGCCGGAGCTTCATGAGCATGTAGGCCTTCTGCTCTCTGCTCTTAGGAGGAGGCAGTAGTGGCAGCTTTAGTGAGAGAGTCATTGTGTCCAGTCCAGTCCAAAGCAATCCTAATTATAAAAGACCAGAAACATTGTTATTAAGCCAAGTCTTACTTCCTTATAAATAAGGTAGGTGGAGAAGAGTCCCCAGTATAGGTAATTTTACACTGATTCCTAGAAGATAATTTTATATATAGTTTAAATCTGCTCATAGGCTGTAAAGGGGATAAGGTGAAGTAGAAGTCTCTTAAGAGAAGTCTATAGATTTTACTTTTAGTAGATACTAAATCAGGGGAATTGTAGCCTTCTTAATTAGGAAGTACAGTTGTACTGAATTACAGTTTTTTGTTTGTTTGACCAAAGTTTAATAGGAGAGGGTGTGATTATAAATCAGCAGTCTTACTAATTAGGCTAGTTTTTAAGCCATTGACCTTGTTTCTCAGATAGTAGCATACCAAAGGATTGGGGTTGGGGGCTCCTGGAAGTGTTGCACCCACCTCAAATGCAGGCATTTAGGGAGAACGTTATTTATAGGAAATTTAAAAACAATGTAATTAACTGCGGGTCAGTCTGCTTTTTGTCCTCACTGTCTGCTGAGGACAGTCTCAATGATAAAATACTCTTCCTTCCCTCCTCCCCACCCCAGGGTAGACTGCTCTGACCACGTCTCCCTTGGTATACCACTCTAGAACAGGGATCCTTAACCTACAGACTTTTAAGAGGTGCATAGGTAGAATTTAGGCAATCCATGAATGTAAATGGAAAGAAAAAAGAAGTATTTTTACTTATCTCTAACTAAAATTTAGCATTTCTTTCTATCAGGAATGTAGGCAGTAGACTGTAGCATTAACAGAGTATTTGCTGCAGATATCTCAAAATATTGCTTATGGCCATGCTGCTTGGAAATTAAAGAAGTTATTAGGCCTACAACCACTTCTTGTTATTTAATGTGTTAAGAAGCACATAGAATTCTGTGTCAAACTTTTTCTTTTCATGCTTTGAAAACTATTTAAATATGTTTGGTATCCTTTGTAATCCTATATATTTATATATATTACTCTAAGAAGTCCTTCAACTTCATGAGACTACCAGAGAAGTAGAAGGAAGATGAGAAAGATAAGAGTTTCTGCAGCTGAAATCATATTCTATGGAAAAATAAATACAAAAACCATAGAATCACAGAGCTTTAAAAGACTCTAGGTGTTATCAAGTTCAACCCTAAACAAACCCAGTTAGGCTAAATTATTTGCCTAAGATCTGAGTTAAAAAACAACCAGTACGGATGTGGGATTACTGCCTAAATGCGGAGATGTTCTTTAAAATACAACAGTCTCTCAGCCCCATGATTTCATATGAATTTCCCTTTTCCTGTAATTATTGCCATTTCTTTACAGTTTAAACTGTTTTATTTTGTTTTCCTTATGTTTTTATAAGAAAGGACATAATAAAAATCTCCTTTTTATGGCTTATACTTGGGTACTTCATATTATAATTTAAAATTTTTAGAAGTTGTCATTTTAAAATATTTTCTCTACGGACAATTTTAACTAAATGAAGTATTATAATGTAAAATAAGTATGTATTGAATCTAATAAATGAATGTTATAATTTCCAGTATACGTGGATATAAGAACAAAACATCCTTACATATCCTTATATAATTTTATTGTTATTAAAGAGAAGTGATCTACAGTTGTGCATATGTACAGAATATCAAATATAGGTTTAGGTATTCATATAGTTATTTCTCGCTGCATTTTGAGGTCATTTTGTGAAAATGTTAAAAATAAAGGAACTCTAAGTATTTTTTATGTTTTTATTATAATCTCTGGTTATTGTAATTGTTGACTAAGTTTTCATCTTTATTAAAATCAATTCTTTTTAGCTTAGCGTACCAGAGGATGAGCTGGGAGGCCCTAAAGAAGTCAATCAATGGTCTTATCAACAAAGTGAACATTTCTAACATAGGTATTATTATTCAAGAACTTCTTCAAGAAAACATAGTTAGAGGAAGGTAAGCATCAGCTATTTTATTTATAGTATTTCATAACAGTTTTTCAAAGGAACATAATATCTGCATGGAAAATAATTGATTTATTGTGCTACTTCAGTTGTAGTTGAGAATAATTATTTAAAATGCAGTTCTTGTAAAAATGTAAGCTACTAACAAATAACTTGTACTCCACCATTAGAAATTTTGCAGTTTTTGCTTTTTAAGAAAGTTTGATGTCACATAATGATTTTTGTGCAGACATCTGTTTACTGAATACTTCCAGTAATTTAAACTCAAAAGGAATAATGAACATTTTATTTATATTTAATTTTAATTTCTAATGAGAACAAAGTGAGAAGGTGTAGGAAAAGAGAAAGGTCAGTGATCAGTCTTAGAAAAGCAGAAGGAATGACAGTCATTTTTTGTGTAGTTTTAATTGGTTGTGATTTTAAATGGGTCGGGAAAAAAAAATATATATATATATATATTTTTTTTTTGAAATCTGAGAGATATTTTCTTGTGTCATTTCACATGACTCTGATTTATCATCTCCAAAACATTGGTGAGGGGGCATATCAAGTAAGATGTCACATGTTGTGGGGATACAGAAAGTTGACCAAGAGGCAGCTACTGTCCTCAAAGGTAGGTTGGTAGAGTGCTTCCCATTTTAGTCAGAAAGCAGCAGAGGCTATCTATATGGGTTGCTTAAGATCTCACAGTTTACATAAGCTAGGCTTGCTTTTCTCATTTTCTACTCTCTTGATTCAGTTGTCAAAGTTAAATCTGATAACTATTAAGTTACTGTTTTCCTGCCTTTTGGCAGTCCGATAATTATTTGTCATTATATTGCTAGAAATAACTTTGCATCTCTCCCCTTATCAAATGCATATAGAACCGGGCTCATTTCAAAATGAGTTAGAAGTGGAACCTTGTTGAATCTTTTTTATTTTTTCTTTTTTAAACAGAGGCCTGCTGTCTAGATCTGTTTTACAAGCTCAGAGTGCTTCTCCAATCTTCACCCATGTTTATGCAGCGTTAGTGGCAATTATCAACTCAAAATTTCCACAGATTGGAGAATTGATCCTCAAGAGGTTAATTCTTAATTTCCGAAAAGGCTATCGAAGAAATGATAAGGTATGTATGATGGGCTTGTAAGTCGACTACGTAGGGACAGACTAATAATCCAGTATCAACAGTGATAAGCAATGTTGATTGCTACTTAGGAATTCTTTTTAAAAACTGCATTTCATGAGAACATTTTTTTGTTCCATTAAATATCTCTGGCTGCTAACAGTGAGCCACAAAAATGATGGCTATAACTGTAGGATTATAATTATTTAGCCAGAAATGACACTATTTCACATTTAATAGTTTTTGTCTTATAACTGTCTTATATTATAAAAATTATCCTTGTGTGCTATATATTTTAAATAGAGTATGTAAATAAATAAGCTATAAATTTAGTAGTTAAATGAAAATTGGTTTTAGTTTATAGTTTAAATTGTTTCTACCTTCACTTTTCAGCAACTTTGTCTTACTGCTTCAAAATTTGTGGCACATCTTATTAACCAAAATGTGGTAAGTAATTCTCAAAATTTGGTACCATGCAGTGGCATTAGACATGCTTGATGCCACCTCACTGACAAATCTCTATCATTTTTTTGCCTTGTAGTCTTTCAGGAAAGTATCTTGGATGTTATTTTAGTTTTAAAACTGTAATAAATGTGTTTAATATTCTTAAATATAAAAAGGAACCCAGGACACGTGTCTTATCAAATTGATCCAACTCTTAATATTGTACATGGTTATTCAATTACAAATTACTCCTTCAAAGAATATAATTTAATCATAAGACAATAAAGTTAGTATTTCCTCCACTCTTTTCTCCTGTACCTGTTGTTCATGAGAATGTAATACTATCTGACATTCTATAAAAAAATTTTTTCTCTGCAACAACTAGTATATAGTCATATATTCATAGAATCAGTTTATAGGGGCGCCTGGGTGGCTCAGTCAGTTCAACATCTGCCTCTGGCTCAGGTCATGATCTCAAGGTCTTGGAATCAAGTCCTGCATCTTTTCCCTCTTTCTCTCTCCTGCACATGCACACATGCTCTCTCTTTCTCTCTCAAATAAATAAATAAAATCTTAAAAAAAAAAAAGTAAAAGGATCAGTTTATAAAATATAAATGAAATAATTTTAATCTGTTTTAACTGCAGGTAATTTTATGTTCAGGCTTTGCGTTTATTTTGTATTCATCCATTCATCTATTTGAGAGGTTTTTTTTTTTATTTGAGAATTTTGAGTTAGCTTCTATTTAAACTAAAGAATAATAAAATTTCTCTTACTCATACTCAAAGGTTTCCTTTCCTTCAGATGTATATTATGTTTAATAATATATAAGAGGAAAAATTTTGAGGTCACATTTAATCTTATTTATCTACCATTAATATTTTAATTCTTTCCTACATGAAATTCTTTCCCATGTTCATTCTTCCCCCCCCCCCCCAGGGGTACAGGTCTGTGAATCATCAGGCTTACATCTTTCACAGCACTCACCATAGCACAAACCCTTCCCAATGTCCATAACCCATCCACCCTATCTCTGCCCTCCCACCCCCCGGTAACCCTCAGTTTCCCATGTTCATTCTTAAAAATCCATTAGATTATAACCTAATGAGTTAAATTATTACAATGATAACTTGCTTCTTAAGACCATGGAGACTTAATTTCACATATCTATATGAAAGCCCAGAAAGTTTTAGTTTTTGAATGTGTATTCATTTATATTGAAGTTACTTTTGGCATTGCCACACACAGTTAAAATGTTAAATATTTTAGGTCTTCCAACTGTGAAACAGGCCAATATTTTCTTATCACTGATGTAAGACTGTTAGACCTCCCCACCATCCCACAAAATAAAAGCAATCTGTATTTTTGCTGTTGTGCTCAATGGAAAGGATATTTTCCCAAGTTAAGACTTAGACTGTTTCTTTCCCCATCTCAAAGAAGTATCCAACCTTAGGAAGGTATATGTACAGTGTCTAGAAAATGCTTCCTAGTACATTTCCTTTTTACAGCAAAACTGCTCAATAGAATTTTATTCCCACCCTACCTGGCATTGTTTTTAAGTATTAATTTTTTAACATGGTGAGTGTCGGGGCGCCTGGGTGGCTCAGTGGGTTAAGCCTCTGCCTTCGGCTCAGGTCATGATCTCAGGGTCCTGGGATTGAGCCCCGCATCAGGCTCCTTGCTCAGCAGAGGACCTGTTTCCCCCTCTCTCTGCCTGCCTCTCTGCCTGCTTGTGATCTCTCTCTGTCAAATAAATAAATAAAAATCTTTAAAAAAAAATAAAATAACATGGCAAGTGTCAATAACTTGATTTACTAAAAATAAAGGGGGGGGGAAGTATTTCAAAACCATGCTTGAGTCCCAGAAACCGTTAAGATATTTTCTGATAAAATTATTCATGTAATTTAAGAACAAACTATTTGCTGTATTAACAGAATTGCTGATAGAATGAACTAGGAAATGGATATAAAGAGTTGTGGTTGTGAAGAAGGGCATTAGAAAAAGTGTAGCATAATTTTTAACTTCTATTTTGAAACTAATTATGGCCTTTCCTGTAGATATTGTATTGTGTCCTGTACATAATATATAATTATTTCTTCTGGAGATAAATCAAGTAGTTGTATTTAATGTAATCAATTTAGATTTTTGGAACAATCATTTGGAAATTTTTAACAGACATAATGAGAGTGAAAGAAAAATTGTATCCCATATTTGGACTGTATCCATTCTAAAACTTTGCTCATCATATGTATAATATTATTGCTGCAAAAGCCAGATTTGCTAATTTTTTTTTTTTTTAAAGATTTTATTTATCCATTTGACACAGAGAGAGAGATTACAAGTAGGCAGAGAGGCAGGCAGAGAGAGAGGAGAGAGGAGGAAGCAGGCTCCCTGCTGAGCAGAGAGCCCGATGTGGGCCTCGATCCCAGGACCCTGGGATCATGACCTGAGCCGAAGGCAGCGGCTTTAACCCACTGAGCCACCCAGGCGCCCTGCTAATTTTTTAAATTACTATCAATAATAGGTTAATATATGTAAAAGCATTTTCTCGATTCCATATATCTTCATTCTGTTTAAGGCACATGAAGTTTTATGCCTAGAGATGCTCACTTTGCTCCTGGAAAGACCAACAGATGATAGTGTTGAAGTAGCTATTGGTTTTCTCAAAGAATGTGGCCTCAAATTAACACAAGTGTCACCAAGAGGAATCAATGGTAAGTATATGCCCTTGGTTTGATATTGAGCTTTGTTTGAGTATAACATCTTTTGCTTATTTTATTGCTTTTCTCTATCATTTTAACTTTAGCTATATTTGAGCGCCTCCGAAACATTCTCCATGAGTCTGAAATTGACAAAAGAGTTCAGTATATGATTGAAGTGATGTTTGCTGTACGGAAGGATGGATTCAAGGACCACCCTGTTATCCTAGAAGGACTTGACTTAGTGGAAGAAGATGATCAGTTCACCCACATGCTCCCTTTGGAGGATGACTATAATCCAGAAGATGTTCTTAGTGAGTCTGAGTTGGGGAGGGGCAGGGTGCAGGGTGAGTTGGGAAGTGGGGTACCAACAAATATAAATATAGAAAATAAACAATTTTTAATTTATTTTTTAAAGATGTTTTCAAGATGGATCCTAATTTTATGGAGAATGAAGAGAAGTACAAAGCTATTAAGAAAGGTATGTAGAATTTTATAATTATTTTAGATAAGTAGAAGCAATTCATGTAGTTATATAATACTTGTAGAAAGGTTTAGATCACTGACCTAACGAAATCTCTGCTATTATGATGCCATTCTCTTCACTGTTTTCCCATGCTTTATTTTTCTGTCTAGTGCTTGTTTATGGTATTACTTCATTCTGTTATTTACCTCATTGTCCCTGTCCTCTTCCCTCTATTTAAACTGTACAGCCCTTAAGTCTCATTCCTCTTAAGAAATGTGTATATTGGGGTGCCTGGGTGGCTTAGTCGGTTGAGCATCTAACTCAATTTCAGCTCAGGTCATGATCTCGGGGTCCTGAGATTGAGTCCTGTGGCAAACTCCGTGCTCATTGGGGAGTCTGCTTGAGATTTTCTCCCTCTCCTTCTGCCCCTCCATCTGTGCACACTCTCTCTCTCTCTCTCATTCTCTCTCTCAAATAAATAAATATGTCTTCTTTGGAGAAGCGTCTATTCATGTCTTCTGCCCATTTTTTGACATGATTATCTGTTTTTTGGGCATTGAGCTTGAGAAGTTCTTTATAGATCTTCTCCCATTCCATGGGTTGGTGTCATTTGCAAATATCTTCTCCCATTCCATGGGTTGCCTCTTTGTTTTGTTGACTGTTTCCTTTGCTGTGCAAAAGCTTTTTGTCTTGATGAAGTCTCAAAAGTTCATTTTCACTTCTATTTCCTTTGCCTTTGGAGACGTGACTTGAAAGAAGTTGCTGCGGCTGATGTCAAAGAGGTTACTGCCTATGTTCTCTAGTTTTGATAGATTCCTGCCTCACGTTAAGGTCTTTCATCCAATTCAAGTTTATCTTTGTGTATGGTGTGAGACAGTGGTCGAGTTTCATTCTTCTATACATAGCTGTCCAATTTTCCCAGCACCATTTATTAAAGAGACTGTCTATTTTCCACTGGATATTTTTTCCTGCTTTGTCAAAGATTATTTGACCATAGAGTTGAGGCTCCATATCTGGGCTCTGTACTCTGTTCCATTGGTCTGTGTGTCTGTTTTTGTGCCAGTACCATGCTGTCTTGGTGATCACAGCTTTGTAGTAAATCTTGAAATTAGGCAACATGATGCCCCCAGCTTCGTTTTTCTTTTTCAACATTTCCTTAGCGATTCAGGATCTTTTCTGGTTCCATACAAATTTTAGGATTGTTTGTTCCAGCACTTTGAAAAATGCTGGTGGAATTTTGATCGGGATGGCATTGAAAGTATAGATTGCTCTGGGCAGTATAGACATTTTAACAATGTTTATTCTTCTAATCCTTGAGAGGATGTGGAGAAAGGGGAACCCTCTTTCACTGTTGGTGGAAATGCAAGTTGGTGCAGCCACTTTGGAAAACAGTGTGGAGATTCTTCAAAAAATTAAAAACAGAGCTACCCTATGAGCCTGCAATTGCACTACTGGGTATTTACCCCTCAAGATACAGATGTAGTAAAAAGAAGGGCCATATGTACCCCAATGTTCATAGCAGCAATGTCCACAATTGCCAAACTGTGGAAAGAGCCAAGATGCCCTTCAACAGACGGATAAAGATGTGGTCCATATACACAGTGGACTGTTATGCAGCCATCGGAAAGGATGAATACCCAACTTTTGTATCAACAGGGACGGGTCTGGAGGAGATTATGCTCAGTGAAATAAGTCAAGCAGAGAAAGTCATTTATCATATGGTTTTACTTACTTATGGAACATAAGGAATAAAATGGAGGACATTAGGAGAAGGAAAGGAAAAGTGAACTGGGGTAAATCAGAGAGGGAGAAAAAAGATGAGAGACTGTGGACTCTGAGAAACAAACTGAGGGTTATGGAGGGGAGGGGGGAGAGGGGATGGGTAAGCCTGGTAGTGGGTATTAAGGAGGACATGTATTGCATGGAGCACTGGGTGTGGTGCATAAACAATGAATCTTGGATCGCTGAAAAAATATAAATAAATAAATAAATAAATAAATAAATAAATAAATAAATCTTTTTTTTTCTTTTTTTAAATGTCCATGTATTACTAGTGGCCCTTATTTTAACTTCACTACGACTTAAGAATTGGTGCTTAAATTGATGTCCAATTTAATATTCAACAAGATGCTATATTTTTATTTTAAAGTGCTATACTTCATTATTTCTTAAGAGCGGGTTGATATCCTGATAAAATCAATCACAATTCCAGATAGGCTGTCAGTGCTCAGTAAATTAATGAATTGATTATTATTATCATTTGTACGTCATCAATATATTATAAGCACAAACTTTGGACAGACTTTCATTTGTATTTTGTCTATGCCATTACTAGCTAAGTGACCCAGCACAAATTACTTGTTTGATGTAAATGTTACTTGTTTGTTTAAGGATAAATAAAATATAGTGCTTTGTATTTTTTTTTTTTTTAAGATTTTATTTATTTATTTGACACAGAGAGAGAAATTACAAGTAGGCAGAGAGGCAGGCAGAGAGACAGGGAGAGGAGGAAGCAGGCTCCCTGCTGAGCAGAGAGCCCGATGCGGGCCTCCATCCCAGGACGCTGAGATCATGACCTGAGCCGAAAGCAGAGGCTTTAACCCACTGAGCCACCCAGGCGCCCAGTGTTTTGTATTATCATAGAGCAAGTATTTAGGCAATGCTTTCTTTTTTTTTTTTTTTGACATTTGTATCATTTTTCTTCTAAAGCTAATTTTCAGGGCTACCTATATAATTATAATTTTAATTTTGTGAGTTCATTTCCCTTGAGTTGTGATTTTATGTGAGAAGTACTTGCTGTTCTGAAAGCTTGGAAAGACAGCAGGAAGCCTAGAGCTCTGTCACTTCCTGCATTCTGGCTTTAGTCAGGCTTGGAAGTAGAATGAAGTAGAAGGTGAGGTGTAAGCAGCTTTCCATTTATATAAGTTACTCTGAAAATCTGGTACAATAAATAGATTGCCCTCCTTAGGTGCCAATTTCCTACGGGCACTTCACTGCCAGATTCCTTTTGCTATTACAATTTAGTTTCTAAACATGGAGAATTCCTTAGACACATTTTGCCTTCTTCTGAACTTTTTTTTCTACAGTATCACTCAAAGATTCTAAATGGTTTTATGGAATTTTTTTCATACCTAGTATGATTTTTTTTTTTTAACTTGGAAACTCTACATCCATTTCTTTAGGATATCGGTGGTTGAGCAATGCTAAGAAAGTACTATTCTTTATTGTAGAACTTAAACTCTTTGAGCTTAAGTTCCCTTTATACTCCTAAAAATTATTTAGGACTCAAAGAGCTTTGGTTGTGTGGGTTACATCTATTGACATTTACTTTATTAGAAATTAAAACAATATTAAAAATATTTATAAAATCATTTCAAAGTAACACTACTAAACAGTATTATACATTATATAATTTTATGAAAATAAGTACTTTATGAAACAGAAATTTAAGAAAAATGGCATGTTTTATATATTTTATACAGTTTAATGTTTGGCTTAATAGGAGATGGATTTTTATATTGTTTGTGATTTCAGTCTTTTGGAATAGGTTGTTTTTATTGAAGTATATGAAGAAAATTTGGCCTCATGGATAATATGTATTTGGAAAAGAGAGAAGCATTTTAATAACCTTTTCAGATAGTGTGTATATTCTTCCTTAATACCATGCCAGTATTTAAAATCTAATTGTTTCCTCAAGATTAATTGCAATGTGAAACCTCAAATAATATTCATGAATTTTCATACTGTAGTACTTTGAAATCCATTGGCCTATCACTTTGAATGGATCTTTTACCCATGCATGGTTTTGCAACATGTTCCATTGGTCATGTAGAAAATATCAGTTCATTCAGTTATGCATATCTTCTAAGTATTAACATTCAATTACATTATCAAAATTAAATTAACCCATTAACACAATATCAAGAAATCACATTTATTAGTATTGCCACCTACCTCATCAGAGAAGTCTTAAGTATTAGGAAACTATCAAGTTCACAGGAATGGATCCAAGTTCTCCAAAATTCTAATTTTCTCTTGAGAACTCCTATCTTATCATGGTAGTAAATACTGTTAATTATTTTCCTTGAAGTGACAGTCTCACTTTGTTTATATTTGAGAAAATGTCTGCCAAATGCCTAACAATTATAGTTTGCCAGCCATTCTTTCAAGTAAAAATGGAAAACGTCACTAATTGATCTTGCAAGTCAAAGAGTCATAAACATGTGCTTTTCTTTGAGGAAATCGTCACCATTGTGCATCTGTCTTTAACAGAAGGGCTGTATATGAATTCATGTTTTGCTACTCAGGTGATTATATATGCTTATACTTCAGGGCTAAGATTCAGTGAAAGTAGCGGTTTTCTACTTCTTCCTCAAGGGCATCCTCGGGTCAAACTAGCTCTTTTCCCACCTCCAACAGCATGGCAGTAAAGAGCACAGTGATGGCTGGTGCAGTTTGGTGCCTTGATTTGTGCTCGGGTTGCAGTATTTGGTGCCTTGATTTGTGCTGAGGTTGCAGCAACCAAAAGATTGCTTTCAGACCCTTGTAGATGTTAGCACAGAGAAAAGGCAGATAATGTCTGGGTGTTGTTATGAAAATAGTTGTGACCTCACAGACCACCTGACAGGTCTAACTGATCCCCCAGGGACTCGCAGACCCTACCTTGAAACCGCCACTTCATTCAGTTAATGAAGTCAGTTGTCATTGCCTAAGTGATTTCAGTAAGTAGATTCTTAAGTGGAGAGATGAGGAGAGGATGATGTAAATGACTAGACAATTCATTTGACCTTCATCCTTTCATAAAATGTTCTTCTGGAACTGGCATTAAAAAAAAATGGCCACAGCAGGAAGTGGGCACAGCTTTAGTAATTAGCACCTTAGAGTGACCCAGGTGCATTTGTGTTTTAGGTTTTACAGCATTTGGGAAGACAGCAGGAGTGCCTGTCTTCATACTATTGAATACTAAATAGTTTCCTCTCTTAAAAGTCTGTCTAAGCCACATTATGTAATAGGAAACTAGACACTTTAGATTATTTCTTGAAGTCACATTTGTTAGTGATATTCTTGGGATTTGTGTGTCAGCTAAGGGCTGAATGACAACTCTTCATTTCAATAAAATGACTTATGTTTTCATGGTATGAAGTTTTCTGCTAGCATTAGACATTATGTGTGGCTCCTAATTTATAGTGCTCAGTTAAATATAAGAAATTAGAATTTCCCTAAAAGTAAGTTTATCCTAAAACTTTATCTTAAAAACTCTGATTTTATTTAAAAAAAAACTCTGATTTTAAAAGAAATGCAAAAGTGAAGTGTTAGATTTGTAAAATCTTTTATCAGATCAACAGAGTACACACCATTGGGCAAAATATACCTTTAGTTTTTTTTTTTTTCATTTGTTAACTATTAATGTGATGACTAGCCTTAGGTAGTCTCTTATTTACATCGCTGTTTTCATCCAGTTCTAGATGTAAGCTGTATTTTAAGAAGTGATTTTCCAGTGAAGTGCTCATCTTACCAGTTTATTTTAAAAGCTTTAAACTTCTGTTTCTGATATGGAAAGTCTTGAGATTAATTATAACGTTCTGTTTAATAGGCACACGTTAGAATAAAAATCTCATTACTGTTTAAAGTAAATGCTAAATTATGCAATTATTTTTTCTCCCTTCTTTGTCTTTCATAGCCTAAATTCCTGTTTTCTATATATAGCCTTAGCTTTGTATAATAGACTGTCTCCTTTCTGATGCTGAACTAATAATATTTTGACTCCAGTGTACTAGTTTCCATTCATAACTTGTTTTTCTGGTGCTCTTGCTCTTTTGGAAAACTTCATCTACTTTTTTGTTGTTGTTGTTGTTCTCATCCTTTGGCAGAAAAATGATACACATGGCTTTCTGACCACCTAAGCAATAACATGAGGCCCCTGTGCTCACCTTGCTGGGTGATAAACTAGCCATTGTGGATTTCGGTGAACTGAAAATTATCTTCTCAGAATGAGATTCATGTGTATCACTTGCTCGTTAATATTTTCCCATACTTTGTTCTGATAGAAATTCTTGATGAGGGAGATAGTGACTCAAACACAGACCAAGATGCTGGAAGCAGTGAAGAAGAGGAGGATGAAGAGGACGAAGAGGGCGAAGAAGATGAAGAAGGTAAAAGTATAGCTCATTCAAGTAATACTTTAAAATACTCTGAAATTAAATTAATTCTAATGCAGTCCTCTAAAATAGTGGTTCCCTGGGGGCTGCTACTGGCCCCTAATAGGTTAAGGCTAGGGATGTGTTTAACATCCTACAAGTCACAAGATTCTCCCCACCACAGCAGAGTATTATCTGGCCCAGAATGTCAGTATTGCTCAGGTTGAAAAACCCTGCTCTAATATTAAACAAAGAGATCATCTTGTAATATCAGCATAATTTTAATTTGACATTTTAGGCCTTTGAGTATAAACTGTGAAAAAGATTCATTCATGTTGAGTGCATGTGATTTCTGTAGCCCAGATATGAATGTGACAGATGAGAGTAGCCAAATTTACTTGCTATTCGTTTTGGCAGAATAGAGTGGGGAGGCCTAAAGCTGTGTCTGCACAAAGTAGGCATGATGTTCTTCAGCTTTGATTGCTTTATTTCACAGAAAAATAAGCTCCGAACTTTATTTTGTTTACTTTATTTTTATTTATTATTTATTATTTTATTTATTTATTTACTTATTTATTTACTTTATTTTGTTTAAGTCTTAATTAAAACATCAGAACATACATAAGACTGGCCATTATTTATTTATGCTACATATTTGAAAATATTAAAAGTATGTCTTTCCCTTTTAGGATGTAATGTATTTTAGTTCTGTCCTAAAGTGTAATTATTCTTCTACAACATATTTTAGAAAAATAAATTCAGTTTTTTTCCGGTGTCTTTCTTACTTAAAACATTTCCTAACTATGTATTACATTTGGCTTTACAATTTCTTTGTTTTATGTGAAAATACTGTTCAAATAAGAACTACTAAATATAGGGAAAGTTGTCATGCATTAGATAAGAGAAAATTTTGACAAATACAAGTATTTATATTGGATCCATCTAGTCTGTCATGATGACCCAATGTTCTCTGAGACTGCATTTCTACCCATAATTTACAGTTCTTCCAAATTATCAAGCTACTGTTTATAATTCTAGAAATAATATTTTACCAAACAACAGCATGAGTGCTGCCTTTTATGTCTAAATGAGCAGGCGACACAGAAACAAGAATAGTGTTTCTGGCTTAATTCTGGACTTCTTTGAACTGACAAAAGTTATTAAAATGCCCTAAGATATGGTAGAAGACTGGAAATGACTACTTTGAGTTCTGCAAATACTATTTTACACTGTAGAAAAGAGCATTATTGTTAAACTCATAGATTCTAAATATATATGAAAAATTATTATTTAGAGGTACATTTTCAGTCCTTTACATTTATTTTTGTAGTTTCATAATTTTGTTACGTTTAATTTCTTTCAGGACAAAAAGTGACTATTCATGACAAAACAGAAATTAATCTAGTCTCATTTCGTCGTACAATTTATCTTGCTATTCAGTCAAGGTAAGATACTGCATCTCAGTTGATCTTTATTTTTGATAGGGAATGGACAAGAAGATGGGATTTTTAGAATCTGATGACAGAAAACTAGATAGGACTTCAGGGATTCTCAAACTACCTGCCCAACTTCATAGATCCCTGCTGTTGATTCTTTGCTTCAGGAGAAAATTATCTTTGTTTGGAAGGTCTAATTGTGTTACATAATTCAATAGGGTTTTTTTTTTTTAACTGTGTCATTCCTTATAGTTAAATATCACTAATAAAAACCTGAAGACAACTTGGTGTTACAGAGCCGGCACGGTATGGAATTTTAGTGGAAATTTAATATTTTTTTATTTGGTTTCTAATTCTGATTCTAAGCAGAGAAGCGCTCTTATGATAACTTTTAGACACTGATTTTTTTTTAATGCAGATGGAAATGAATATAAATGGAAATAGGAATTAGGAAGGTTTTGAGGACCCTTTGAAGTAATGTTAAGTAAGACCTACTGTGATGTCATGTGAATATCTTATTCCCTTTGAAGGCTGTGAGTTTGGTTTGGAAGAGAAATAAATGAAATATTAAATGCTTAAAGTACATCTGTTGTTTTTTATGCGAATCAGCCTATTGATTTAATGGGCACAGTGTTTACATTTTGCACCGGAGGAGGAATGTTTTCTCAGTTTTGTTTTCTTACTAGGTTTTGTATATTTCCATTTAGTATGATGTAATAGCAAAAATGATTCATATGTAGGAGTCATCCTGTTTTTATTCTGTCTGAAAACTTTTTGGCTTAGATTCATCTTCAGAAAGAGAAATGTTAAAAAGCAAAACATTGGCTAGAAATATTTTTGGTTTGTCCTTACCTATTCCTTTGCCTTTCACATGGAAGAAAAATCTATTAACTATGTTTTCATACAAACTTAAAGTGGAAAATAAGAATTTTTTGTTAGAGGTAAAAATTCTTAGAGTTTGACCTTTCATTAATCCTTTTTTAGAAGCTCAACAGTAATCTATTGTAAACAGCAGATTCACTGTTTTAATATTGCTGTTAACATTAATTTTGAAGAGTTACAGTAGAGCTGTTTGGATAATTACTTAAAGGAAACTGTTTTTTTTAGTTTACCAAACCTTGATAATCCTTGAACCACACAAAAGATTTGAAAAATGAAAGCATTAGATAGGTGACAGTCGCAATTAGAGAGTGATACCAATTCTAGTAACAGCAATAGCAATACTGTTTTATGTGTTGGTATTTGTTAAGTGTTCTGAGCCCCTGAATGTCTAGTAAAAATAATTTATATATGGCAAAGTTTACTATACTTAAAATCTCATACATATTTTAGAAAGAATCACAAAGACTTTGTTAGACAGATGTTTAAAGCATGGTTGAGGGATTCATGTAATGGGATCCTGAATCATAAAGTTATTGAACAAATATCACTCTAGACTAAGAAGTGCTATTATTGGTCATTAAAACAGCTGAAATGATTTACTTTATTTTTTTTTCAAAACAGCAGTACTCAGTATTAATGATTTTAGTGAGACACAGGTAGACATTGGTGGGAATTTAAATTGATACGCTCTGGGCACCTGGGTGGCTCAGTGGGTTAAAGCCTCTGCTTTCCGCTCAGGTCATGATCTCAGGGTCCTGGGATCGAGGCCTGCATCGGGCTCTCTGCTCAGCAGGGAGCCTGCTTCCCCCTCTCTCTCTGCCTGCCTCTCTGCCTCCTTGTGATCTCTCTCCCGCTGTGAAATAAATAAATAAAATCTTTAAAAATAAATAAATAAATTGGTATGCTCTTTATGGAAAGCCTTTTAGTAACATGAATCAAGGGCTTACTGCCCATGCCATTTGACCATTTTTTTTTAATTGACAAAGAATTAGATACAGAATTGTTCAGTGCAAAAAAAAAAAAAGGACCGTCATGTCCAATACAAATAATCAGATGTCCAGTTTATGCCACCGTTTTAAGTTAGGCTAATGGGGAATTGTTATTGATGTGGGCAAGTGGTCTGATTTAATGTGAAATGGGCAAAAACTGTATAGACTGTATAGTACTGTACCAGTAGTGTTATCTTAACTGTTTAAATAGGTAGACAGATTCTAGAAGTGATACATTAACATATCAACAGTGGTTGTCTTGAGAGGAGATTGGATTTTTTATGTCTGTGTTTTCCAGTTTTTTGTATTTTTCAAAAGTCTAATGTTTACAATACACCAATCTCTACCAAATATAATATAAGTCAAGAATGGAATATAATCATATAGTCATATGGCAGTGAGGGCACTTTATACAGTTTGCTTTTGGAAATCTTGCAACCAAAACAAGTCTGACAACTTAACTGTGTGGTGATTTTATTTTTTTGATTTCTTTCCTTTTATACTTGTTGACTGATCTAATCCGTACTCTTACCTTCTTACTATCCTGGCTCCTAAATGACCCTCTCTCATTTACATAAAACATAAAATTATTTGGTTCTTTTTGTTACTGAAAAGCAAACATTCCTGTTTGTTCTTGCTTGCAAATGATGTTCCACTCTGATTTTGCATTATTGAAACTGCAGCATCAGAGGGAGATGGGTCTATCATTTTCTCACCAAAGTTTCTTAGATTGGAAACATCAACAAAACCATTTGTAAGCACAACTGGGAAGCTAGCATCATGTAAAATCATTTTCCTTTACTCTTCCCTCAGTCACTATTTATTTGTATTCAACCTGAAATTCATTAGATTTAGCAACCTAAGATAACTGAAATATCAAGCAAATTTAATTCATCTAATATTTACATTTAGTACAACTTCAAAACAGTCTTGCTGTAGGGAGTTACCAGATACTTTTCAAATAAAACAAGAACAAGGAAAATAGACTATCACACAGCTTTCTCACTGGTACTTATAAGATAAATGGAAAGTTGTAAAATATTTTCTTAATTAATTGACTCATTTTTCAGAAATTGCAGGGTGTTTTCCTGCATACTCATTCTGTTTTTAAAAACAAAATTAAAAGTAGAAAAGAAAGTGTCACACCTTTCAAAATACTTTTTGGTAATATTGCTATATTATTGAAATTTATCAACTACAGTTTAGTATTTTAATCTTAGTGCCAGATATTGTTTACTATTACCTGTTGCAAAAGCTCTTTCTGATATATTTATTTCTTCATTTTAGTTTTTTTTTTATTTCCATTACATCATACCATCCTGGGTTATTACTCTATTGTGCTTATTAAATTCAATAAGAATCAGAAGCTGAGGAATCGGATGAACTATAAAACTAAATTCATAGTCATTCTATTTCAGTGGCTAATTATTATATATTGCTATTATCAAAAGAATGAAGGTTTGAACATTCTACAAAAAGTACAAATATATTAGCATTATTCCTGTACTGAGCTCACGTTAAATTTGATAATTCTCTGACGTATATTGGAAATATTTTTAATGAAACATACATGAATATTGTATAAAAGCGTATTTTTTTCCTTGTAAGTGACTTTTATTATTTACTATTTTTATACTTAGTTTTTGAAAATGTAGAAGCACTGTGGTTAGGTATGAATCAAGATAACCCGTAACTGTGGTGATTAAGCACTAGATGTCATGGTGGTTCTGGAACATCTTTTCCCTCTTCCTGACTTGGGTCAGAGATAAGTGCAAATATTTAGTAAGGTCATAAAAATTTGTCTACTTTCTGTATATATATTTACCCATTATGGACATCTTATATAAATGGAATCATTCTTTATGTGGTCTTTTATATCTGACTTTTTTATCTCACGTAAATCTGCATTCATCCATGTTATAGTACATCTCAGTACTTCATTCTTTGTAGAATTAAGAGCTATGGCTTTTCTATAATACGTGATATGGTAGTGTGAGGTTACAGTAAAAAAGTTATTTTAAACAATTATTAAAGATCCTTGTTTATAAAAGAGTGCCATAGTTTAACAATGCTGGAAGTTTTTAACCTAACTATTGTGACCATTTTATCTCTACAGTTTAGATTTTGAAGAATGTGCTCACAAATTGCTGAAAATGGAGTTCCCTGAAAGCCAAACAGTAAGTTAAAATAATACTGTTTATAAAAATGTTTAAGACAGTTAATATAGGTTTTATGAATTGAAATAATAACTCAATATTGAATATTTATTTTTTAATATAGATATTCTAAAATTTTAAGATAATTTAAAACTTAGTCCTGGGTTGCTTCATAAATGCTCCTTATTACAATGAATTAAATGGGCTGCTTAAATGGGGTGTGGGAAAGAGAGGAAGTCTCTCTGACCCATTGCACTTTACATGAATTTTTGAGTGGTTGCCTGTAAATCAAATGGCAGCTTAAAATACAATAGGAAGTTTGTTTCTCAGTGAATTGCCTACTCCATATTTTATATCACTTTAATTGGTTATAGAAGACTGTCATTTTTTTTCATTCATTAATTCAACAAAATGTATTCAGCATATACTACATGTCAAACTCTCTACAGGATATCAAGGATTCAGTAATCCAGTACATATTAGCCCCTCTTAGTCCATGGGACTCATAATCTTATAACTTGGGATATATTTCCAAGTATCCTAGAAGCCAGATGCCAAAAATGATAAAGACAGGATTGAATAGATTATATTGGGTATTTTTTCTAATTATATTCTTATCTCTATTGCTCCCTGCCCATTTACATTTTAAATCCTTGGACCCTGAGCCAAGACTGTTGGGGTTTTGTTTTTCACAGCCTGGTTTACACATGGTAGACTCAGCAGAGATGCCAGAGTGAATATATCAACTCTAGGCAGTTTCTGTTTCTAAAAGATCTTGACTATCTGAACTGTTACCATTAGGTGTAAGTAAGTGCTTTGTCTTAAGGCTCTAAATAAGATCTGTTGACAGGGATTGGCAGACTGTGGGCCAGGCCCACTATCCATTTTGTAAACAAAGTTTTATTGGAATACAGTCATGCCCGTTGGTTGGTGTATTGCGTATACTTGTTTTCACCTTATGGCAGCAGAATTGACTGGTTGTGATAGATACCTTATGATGGCCTCTAAAGCCTAAAATATTTACTATCTGGCCTTTGATTGAAAAAGTTTACCAGTCTTTTTCTAGATTACAGATTTCTTCTTGAAATGCCGTAGTATATAATTTTGAGAAGAAATTATTCTTTTCAAATTTAAAAAGTTCTTTTTTCCCTCTTAAAGTTTTGATTTTTTTGTTGTTTTTTTTTTTTTTCTTTAAAGATTTTATTTATTTGACACAGAGAGAGATCAGATCACAAGTAGGCGGAGAGGTAGGCAGAGAGAGAGGAGGAAGCAGGCTCCCAGCTAAGCAGGGAGCCCGATGCTGGCCTCTATCGCAGGACCCTGAGATCAGGACCTGAGCCGAAGGCAGAGGCTTTAACCCACTGAGCCACCTAGGCGCCCTTCCCTCTCAAAGTTTATTAGTGTATTAGTAATGGTGTAACTATTTGTACCTTGGGTGCACTTGATGTGTTCACTGTTGGAAGGAAATAAATTAGTGAATTAACCTTTAAAATTATAGTTGAAACTGAAATTACTATATGATCTTGTCACATTATTTGAGGAGTATAATTAAGTCATTATAAGTTTTATTAATATTAATTCAGAGGGTAGTTGTTCTAGAACTAACCTCAACATATTTTGATAGCATTTGGAAGTATGTCTTAGTGCTATTTTCATTCACTCAAAAGACTCTCCTAAAATTGCTATAATATTTAATTAAAATGTTAATATATTTAATTATTATAAGCCATAGGGGATAACTCTTATAATTGCATTTAGTCTAGGCAAGAAAGTAATTTGTTTTGCAAGTAGCACTGGCTTTATTAGCAATGCTATCAGCATATTACCATGTTATATTGTTTAAAACCTGATTAACTGTTATGTTATTATAAAATACAATGTTAGTAGAAAGAGTTGAAAATGCATTTTAATATATCAAATTAACATAATGTGGCAGAACTCAGAAAACCTCATTTTAACTTTTTAGTACTATATTAAATTTTGACAAAGTACATCTTTTCAGAACTTACACATTAATAACATTTTGTTTAATTGAAGTGACTTGTGACTAATCATAAAAAAATAGTAATTTAGCAATGTAATGACATCTGAAAACAACTTCAGATTGTGAATTAAGGCCTTTTGAGGAGATTATTGTATAAGTAGATGATCAACTTCCAGAACAGCGCTATCCAATAGAACTTTGGCAGTGATGAAAATGTTTGTATTCTACACTGTCTGGTATGGTAGCCACTGGTCACATGTGGCTTTTGAGTCCTGAAAATGTGACTGGTGTGACCAAAGAACGAAAATTTTAATTTTATGTAATGGTATTTAATTAATTAGCTAGGGGCTAGCATGCTAGACACACAGTTCTAGAGTGTTCTGTGCTTCTTTGGGACCCTTTTCCTCCCTCTTGCACATGAATATATACAGTAAATATAGATAGACCTAAGTTTTAAAAATATTTACAGTAGGGCACCTGGGTGGCTCAGATGGTTAAGCACCTGCCTTCGGCTCAGGTCACGATCCCAGCATCCTGGGATTGAGCCCCACGTTGGGCTCCTGGCTCAGCAAGGAATCTGCTCATCCCTCTCCCTCTACCTCTCCCCCTGCTCATGCTCTCTCTCTTTGTATGTCTCTGTCTCAAATAAATAAAATGAAATATATTTACAATATTTACTTAGGTTATATCTCACATTGTTAAATATGACAAAATGTCAAAATTGCTAATCGAAAATATAAAAGTAAAATTAAATAGAAGTAAAAATGAACTGAAAGGGTATCTATTATATTTTATATAATAAATATATATTATACATTATATTTATATTTCCTATTTATAGAACACAAATACATTTCAGTTACTATATTTGGAAAAAAATGATTTTTGACTTTTTGGTATATGTTTTATAGAAAAAGATATTTAGTCAATTCTACAGCAATGGTCAAAGAATTAATTTAGGCCTTTTTTAATTTTGTCTCCATTGATTTGTCCATGTTGTCTGAGTTTCTTTGTGAAATTGATATAATCAATACATATTTCATTACAGTATTTTAAAATTATAAGTCATTTGTAATGATGGTATTTCTGGTCCTGGATTTACTCTTGTATTTATTAGTTCAACAGAATTTTTACACAGGAGTTTTCAAAGCACATAAATAGCTGATTAGACAATATATTACCCCAGCAGTTATGGAATGATTTAATCTATTTCTATAGATTTATCAATAGATCTATATGTGTAACATTTAGTTTGAGGCTAGAAAATCCAGCCACAGAGGTGTTTTTTTCTTTGTTCTTTTAAAAATACCTTTTATTAACCAGAGTGTCATTTAAGTTAATGTTGTAGCTATGCTTATTTATGCTTTTATGAAGACTCATGTTTTACCTTTTCCATACTAATTAAATATATTCCTTAATAATTGAGTTTAAAGATGTATAACTAAATTGTTAGGTGGCATATTGATCTGTGTTTTTAAAGATTTTACGTAGAGTCTTTTTAGAATATAGTCTATTCAGTAATCTCTTCATGGTGTATCTGTTTCATATAGTAGATTTTCTTGAAGTGGTTCATACTTATATGAATTTAGAATTTTATGACCAATCTAATTAGCATGGATGACTATGGAACCTGTCAGCCAGGCTGAAGGCTTTGAAAAACTATATAGGCTTGACATAGATTGAATTTTTTAATTTTGTCTTAATAACTTAAGCTCACAAAGCTTTGGAAGTTTTGTATGTATAAACCCTTATTTAAAAATTTAGGCTGTCTCTATCATATTGATAAATTATCATACAGCATGGATTCATTGTGTTCTGAATCATTAATGCAATTTTTTTTTCCAAATAGAAAGAACTCTGCAACATGATACTTGACTGCTGTGCCCAACAAAGGACATATGAGAAATTTTTTGGCTTATTAGCTGGGGTGAGTTACAGCCTCATTTTTCTTGTTGGAATTTAGTAGAATTACTAGGGGAATCCTTAACATGAATATTGTGAATTAATGTGTCTGCTTTGTGGCCTTGTCTAATATAAGAGTAAATCTTTGCTAAAAGCTCATTGCTCTTTTCTTCCTCAGGTTTCCCATCCTCTGTAGTTACCTCCTTTCCTTCTTCATTTTGTAGTGCCTTATTAACATTGCTTATGACTCTTCCAGAACTTTTTGAAATTCTATATGCTTTGTAACAATTTCCCAAAGAGGACAATTAAATGTTGCCTTTTCAAAATCTCAAAGCATTTTCTGAAGTCAAGTACATGTTCAGGCAACACAAATAGAGCATGAGCTAAAATAAGTTTTTAAATCTAAACTGTACCCACAGAGAAATATATTTGCATAGTATATAAATGTATGTGTCTATGATAAGCTACTTGTATAATTTTGTTTTAGTGTATAAATCCCAGGTAAATAGGGATGATAGGTATTACCTTCTTTTTTAAGCATTCCATCATATAGCACAAAAAGATTGAGTGATATGATATACAAAATATTTAATAGTTTTTGATTCAGTAAATTTAGAAGGATCTAATATGTTCATAATGGTATTGAGAGTCAATTTTTAGTGGTATTAACATTCAATTTTTTTTTATTTACTAGCGATTTTGCATGCTAAAAAAGGAATACATGGAATCCTTTGAAAGTATATTCAAAGAACAATATGATACCATCCATCGCTTGGAAACAAACAAATTGAGAAATGTTGCTAAGATGTTTGCTCACCTTTTATACACTGATTCACTTCCATGGAGTGTAAGTAGATGAGCTGATATTTATACTTCCTTCCTAATCCCATTATTCTCGAGTACGTATTAAGAATAATATGACCATACATTTCCTATATAGGAAATATACTTTAAAATGAAATGTATAGCAGACTTTTACTGTAATGGCTTATCTTTGAGGTTATATTCATAAAACATGTGATCGAGAAGTTAAGTAAATAACATGAGTGTAAGAAATACCATCCATGATGGTTTTAACAGCCCAGATATCACAGTGGTTTTGTTTTTGTTTTTGTTTCCCCACAGTGCTTTTTAATAGTGATGGCTAATGGTCTTTCCTGGGAAAATAGAGATTTTCCTCTTCTCTGTAGGTACACGTGCATACACACTTAATACCCACACACATGAATAGTTTAGCGGTCCATGTATCATGTAGTCAGTTCTTTAGAACAAGATAAGATATCCTTGATACACAGATGTATACTGGATTGGAATTTAAAATGCATTCGTGAAGCTGGCATTTATTATACAACTGCTCTTCATCCAGCAGCCATTCTTTTAGTTACCAGCTATGTGCTCAGTTACTTGAGAGAGATTCTGGGCATCCAAAGTGAATTATATATGATCTGTGGGTTAAAGCCTCTTCCTTCAGCTCAGGTCATGATCTCAGGGTCCTGGGATCGAGGCCTGCGTCGGGCTCCCTGCTCGGCTGCTCAGCGGGGAGCCTNGGCTGCTCGGCGGGGAGCCTGCTTCCTCCCTCCCTCTGCCTGCCTCTGCCTACTTGTGATCTCTCTCTCTCTCTCTGTCAAATAAATAAATAAATAAAATCTTTTAAAAAAATACATAAGGTAAGATATGCCCATAGTGCCAATATGAAGTAACAAATGACAGGTTATAAGAAAAGTGAAGTTGAAAGAAGGAAATTACATCCAAGAGGAAAGAAAAAGGTGGATCACATTGTAGAATACCACAGCCTGATGGTAGAATGAGGCAGCAAAGTGACCTTCTAAATGTTAGATAGATTTTTGTAATATTGTAAGTACTAAGTATGTCTAGCTGCATTAATAGGCATTTTGTAAGCTGACCTGGGAGCCTGATTATAATTTTATTTCTTCTTTCCCCTCTGGGAATGAAAATGAAATCAAGGTTTTAAACAATCGAAGCAAATGGGTTCCTGGATCATAGAACTCAAAAACTGGAGGTTACTTTTAGTTTTATTTGTCCTAAAACATCTCTCTGTGGCTTCAGTTTTTAAGCCTCAATCTTAGTATTCAGAACCATCACTCTTCCTGTCTTTACCCTTATTGTGTATGTACTATACAAAACTATAGCCTAATGCTCTAAGTGGCATTTTGCCTCAAACCCCTATATATATATCCACATTTTGATGAGTGAGTTTTAGGAGCTAGTAATCTTTCCTTCAGCATTATATACTCACAGCAGAATATATCTCTGCTATAAAAAGCACATTACTCAAGAAAGAATGAACTCTATTTCTGTAGTATGTTAGCATTATGAAAATTAACATAGAGAGGTAGTCTTAAACTTTGCCAAGAAGTAATACTTATTAGGACAAAGAAAGATTCACAGATAATTCTTTAGAGATGCTTAGAGTTATAAATGTTGGTCATTTTGTCTTATTTTTTGAACGGAATAAAATTGACCTTTAATTTTAATTTTCAGGTTCTTGAATGTATAAAGCTAAGTGAAGAAACCACTACATCATCTAGTAGAATTTTTGTTAAAATATTTTTCCAAGAACTGTGTGAATATATGGGTCTTCCTAAACTTAATGCAAGATTAAAGGATGAGTAAGTTTATCATTATGCACTTTCTATTTTTACTGCCCTCAGGAATTTTCCTCCATTGTAGCAACCTAAGTCTACACATTTTGTAAAAACAAGAGTTAAGCCCCTAGGACTTTCTTCATCCATTAATTACTACTTGAATCTCATGTTCTGTGACACAGGACAACATGCAGTTTTTAATAATGAATTTTAGTTGCAGGAGAGAAAACACAGAATCAATGCCTCTTTTAATTTAGTTAGAACACACAATTATTTTGCATGTTCACTGGAGTTTTCTAATAATGGGTACCACTTATAGTTTTATTTTCATTTTTAACCCTAATTTTGAACCTTAGAGAATTAATTAATTTTGTTATCAATAGATAATTATAAATACATTTAGATGAGTCAGTCATGTGATTTTTCAAATTATTACACTGAATGAGAGTCTTATTCCAGGACTATCATGTAATCCCTATACCAGCTTTCTTATTTCCAATTTATTCAGATTACTGTTGACTTCTACTTCGTTCACAGTGCTAAATCATCCTTTCAGATTTCTTAGTGACTGCCTGCCAAGTCAAGTACTTTTTCTCAGTCCTTATGCCCCTGGACTTCCCAGCCTTACTTACACAGTTGACCACTTGCTCACTGTGGCTGCTCATTTTCTTCTCATTCTGCCTCACTCCTCATGATCTCTTTCTTCAGCCTACCTCTCCTCTTTGCCACGGTTTCCATTCTGGTTTCAACATGCCCTCTCTGGGCTAGTCCATCTGTTTCCCTTGGTTTCATAGACTAACTTACTAGTCCCTGTCTACTTCGCCAGGTTTATCTCCTCCCTCTCCACAGGCTTCACCAACGTTGCTCAGCTCATTCGTGCTTCCTTACTTCCATTTCCAGAGCTAGAAATCCCCTCTTTTGGTCTATCCAACAAAACTCTGAATTACTCTTCTTATATGTCACCTTTCTCTATGAAACAGTTTATCCTGACTCAGCTGGTTAGTCATTCAGTTGTTTCACTCAGAACAACATGTCCAAACCATCTTGTATTGTTAGAGTTTCTTGTTTGTTCCCATCCCTAGAAATAATAATTGTATGCAGTCTTCATTCATGATTTTGCTCTTTTCTTAACGTTTTTACCCCATCCCCCAGTGCCATGCACAGTGTTGTTTGTGTGTATGTGTGTATGTGTCTATACACACACACACACACACACACACACACACACACACACACACACGCACACACACGCACACACACGCACACACACACACACACCCCAGAGGAGATTTTTTACTTTATTATATACATTCACATACTCTGTGTGTGTGTGTGATGTATAAAAAAGTTTTTAAATATTTCTTTGGGGTGCCTGGGTGGCTCAGTCNACACCCCCCCCAGAGGAGATTTTTTACTTTATTATATACATTCACATACTCTGTGTGTGTGATGTATAAAAAAGTTTTTAAATATTTCTTTGGGGTGCCTGGGTGGCTCAGTCAGTTAAGCATCCAACTCTTGGTTTCCACTCAGGTCATGATCTCAGGGTTATGAGATCGAGCCTGGTGTTGAGCTCTGCACTCCATGGGAAATGTGCTCGAGATTCTCCCTCTCTCCCTCGGGCCCCACCCCCTGCACAAACACATGCACAGGCTCTCTCTCAAATAAATAAATCTTTTTTTAAAAAAACCTCCTCTGTTGTAAGTTTAGTAAGTTATGACTTGACCCTACTCATTTCATTTAGATAGCATGTAGCCTAATCTAATAAATGAAATAAATCATTTACTTAATTGTATTTCATTTACTAATTTAAAAATACATAGAAAATCTCAAAAATGACTACATGAAATTTGCCTTTATATCTTTAAGCAATATGTTCTCTTTTGTTCATTTTCTTTTTCTTGTTTTAGAACCCTACAGCCATTTTTTGAAGGGTTATTACCCCGAGATAATCCAAGAAACACTCGGTTTGCCATCAACTTCTTTACATCTATAGGTCTTGGAGGTTTAACGTAAGGATACTTTTCGGAATTTTATTTTCATCCTATAAAATTATCTCACAGTTGCCTTCAAAGCAGAAACTAACAGAGATTATATATCTTTAATTAGGGATGAATTGCGTGAGCATCTCAAAAATACACCAAAGGTCATTGTGGCACAGAAACCAGATGTTGAGCCAAATAAATCCTCCCCCTCCACTTCCTCTTCCGCATCCTCCTCTTCAGAGTCAGACTCCTCTGCCTCTGATTCGGACAGCAGTGACAGCAGTTCAGAGTCTTCCAGTGATGAGAGTGATTCTTCATCCAGCAGTAGTCAGAGCTCTGCCTCAGGTATGGAAACTCATTTATAATTGATTGGGTTCTTTTCTAACAAGTATATTGCTGGTGATATTTACAGCAAGGGAAGAAAATAATTTGATTGCTTAATTATTTTAGAGTTCAGTTGTTTAAAAACCACAATTAGTATAAATGGTCATCTATCACTGCTGGAGTCTGTAGTAAATTGCATCATTTATAATGCTGAGATTACCTATTGGAATCCTCTTCATAGAAATGAAGATATTTCACTGGCAAATATTTATTGGAGTGATGACTGAAATACCATTCATTCATAATGCCCATAATCCAGTTTATAGCTTTCCTGGTGTTTCTGTTTTAAAGAAATTTTAGTTTTTTACTTTAGTGAGGCTTAATGTTAGTTACTGATATGCACCATGCATTTAGTGCATACATCGTAAGTGTAAATGTTCATGAAGAGAACACATCCACATGCTAACTACCCATAACTGGAGTTACTAGCTACTGCCACTCCTCCCATCCACTGCCTCAGGACAGCTCCTACTCTCATTTGTAACTCCATAATTCGTTGTGCCTGTTTTTAACTTTATAACTATGTTTTATGAACTCCTTTATGTCTGGCTTATCTTTCACAATTACTTTTGTGAGCTTCATCTGTAATACTGCATTTAGTTATAGTTCATTCAGTCTTGTTGCTGTATAGTTTTCCACTGTATGAATATGCTACAGTCTATTTAACATCCCTTTTACCCAGCAGCAGTTTAGATTTATAAATAGTATTCCCATGAATACTCTTATTCAGGGCGCCTGGGTGGCTCAGTGGGTTAAAGCCTCTGCCTTCAGCTCAGGTCATGATCTCAGGGTCCTGGGATCGAGGCCCACATCAGGCTCCCTGCTCAGCTGGGAGCCTGCATCCTCCTCTCTGCCTGTCTCTCCGCCTGCTTGTGATCTCTCTCTCTCTCTCTCTGTCAAATAAATAAATAAATAAATCTTTTTAAAAAAAGGTTATTTTAAAAAATACTTTTATTCATACTTGGTAGGTTTATGTATATGTACGTATGTGCATTTCAGTTGGGTGTGTACTTAGAGAATCACTGGCTTGTAAGTTGTATGTATATTTAGCTTTAGTAGATACTGCCAGTTTTGCAAGTCGTTATTTCAGTTTATAGGCCCATCAGCCATGTTTGAGAGTACCAGTAGCTCCCATCCTTACAACACTTCAGTTGGATATCTTCATTTTAACCATTCTGATAAATATGTAATGGTATTGCATTGTGGTTTTAATTTGCATTTTCTTGATCACTAATGAAGTTGAACACTATTTTATATTATTATTGGCCATTTGGGTGTTTTCCTTTTGTTGAGTGGCTCTTCTAGTCTTTTACTACCCTCCTTTTTTGTTTGTTTGTTTTATGAAGTTGTCTCTTCTGTACATTTGTTGGAGTTTTTTAGGTTTTCTGGATATGTATTTTTTATTACATGTATGTATTACAAATAGCTAGTTCCATTCCATTCTTGTCTCTCCAGGCCTGTGCAACTGCCAGAGCTCTGTTGGTCTCTCTGTCCCTCAGCAGTAGCCGTGGATCGGCAGATGCTCATAGGGAGAAAGTGGCTGTAGAATGTCAGCTTACCTCTCCACGGTTCTGCCCTCTCTGGAATCTTGGCCCCTATTCAACTTAAAAGAAAGTTGCAAACAGTACAGAAAATTCCCATATAGCCTTCACCCAACTTCTCCTAGGGTTAGAATTGTACATAACCAGAGTTGAATTATCAAAGCCAGGAAATTAACATTGGAAAAATACATTAAACACATTTTTATTTGAATTTCACCAGTTTTTCCATTAATGTCCTTTTTCTTGTTCCAGGATCCTACTTGCATTGAACTGAGTTTCTTAGTCCTCTATAATCTGTTCCTCTCAGGCTTTTCTTGGCTTTAATGGCTCTGAGACTTTTGAAGTCCTCTGGTCACTTATTTTTTACAATTGGTCCCTCAATTTGGATATCTGTCTGATGTTTTTACATTATTAGAATGAGGTTATGCATTTTTGGACAGAATACCATAGAAATAATGTATTCTTAACGCTTCTTACCTTGGAGTTCATAATATTGATATGTCTTATCGGTGACATTAACTTTGATCATTTAGTTAAGGTGATATCTGCTCGATTTCTTCATGGAAACTCCTTTTCCCTATAAATTAATGTCTTGTAGGGAGATAATTTGATACTATGCAAATCTTCTCTTTCTCCTCTACCTTTCACTCTTTAATTTTAGCACCCATCTTTGGACCTTGTCTGTAATACTTAATTACTGTGGTATTTGTCAAATGTGATTTTCCATTAGTCTTTTTTTTTTCTGCATTTAGTAATTGAATTTCTTCTGTAAGAAAGAATTATCCCTCTCCCCCCCCCACCATTTATTTATTAACTTTATATTTTATAAGTGTGGACTCATGGGTATTTATCTGAATTAGTTAAAATCCATTACTGTCATTTATTTTGTTGTTCACGTCATTTCAGTTTTGGCAGTTAGGAGCTCCTTCAGGTTGACCCCTCTGTTCTTTCAACATACCGCTATCCTGTCCTTTTTTTGGAGCACTGCCTTTCCTTATAATATCTCAAGCTGTTTGAGATCTTTAGTGCCTTTAAGAAGAAGATTTTAAATTTTTATCTGGAGTTTCTAGTTGTTTTCAGCAGGGGCACTGGTCTTCCACAGCTTTTTCCATCCTCCCTAGAAGTGGAAATAAAGTAGTAAAGGATTTTTTCAAATGTGCCGTTTTCTGAGAAGGTCTGTGTTGTTTTCCCCAGGATCAACTCTGTTTTCTTCTATCACAGTATCTTAGCCTAAGTAAGAGATAGTCTAATTGTCCAAAATGCATATCATTTCTTATCTTTTAATGCATATTTTAGTGGCAGGAAAAAGTAAGTTGTAAGGTTGATCTTTACACTCTTGTTCTCTGTCTTCTTGCACTTATAAGAGTATTACATACTGTGTGGCAGCCAGAATTGTGGGACTCTCAGTATTTTATATTATTAGAGCAAGATTGCATTTGCCCACAGGAAGTCTTATTCTTAAATTAAAATATATTAACATTGTCATTTAATATTCACCTCTTTTAATTCTAAAGAATTTGTTATTTCATGATATCTGTTTTGAAACAGATGATATCACAGCATGAATTGCTGCAATAAGGAATCTTGCTGATTCAAAATTAATTTGCCTCATCATACAATTTCAGTAGAGAGCTTTCAGTTTTATTAGTAAAATATTAAGTAGCGTAAAAGCAATATGAACTGCCCTAAAATTAGAAAATTGTAAAGCAAACACCAAACAGTGGATAGGTTGCCTATTATGGTAGGGCTCGGGGTTTATGTCAGCGCCGCCCTGAGAGTGGTGTATAGTAGGGTCAGAGAGACATTGATTTAGCACACGGCCAGATGGTTTCTGCTTGGGTAGCTGCAACTCAGCTGAGCTGCTTGGTAGGAACCAGAGAAATAAATCCTTAGTGGCAAACCAATGGACTTGCCAAGGGTAGGCATTTGGCAGAAGAAATACGGGTTGGTACAGTGAGATTTAGGTGAAGACAGGACGAAGGTAGGCAGTTTTCTACCATATTTTCTTCTTTCTATGTACATATGAATTTGACAGAACTTTTGGTCATCTCAGCACCTTAGATTTATGTACCCAAAAGAAATAACACAGATAGACTGATTAAATTTGTTTTATAGCTTAAAATTTCACTGTGATTATTTAATATTTATATTTGTGATTATATCAGTAAGATTGAATTGTTCTCAGCCATTTCAAAAGAGTTTTCTCAGAAATCAAGATAAATCCTATGATTATATGTCCTAACAAGCTTCTCTTCCTGGTGTAGATACTGCTTCTCTGATAGCACTGGAGAGCAGAAGTATTGTTTTTGTAGGAAGAGGTTTTTTTTATTTGAAAAATATATATTCATGCTGTTAAGCAAACTCAGTCACCCCACTCCCCCACCTTTAGGGAGCGATGTTGCTAGCATGTGTGCTCACTATTTTTATTAACATACCAGATTTGACATAATATTTCATATGACATAATGCACATGGGCTGGAATTCTGTTTTTGAATAAAATTTATAAGTGGAAATGTACCTGTTAGTCACTTTATAAAAATTTTTACATTTGCTATAGTTTATTTAAAGTTTCTGTTTACTGCTTTGAGTCTAAGGATCAAAACAGTACTTTGGTAACTAATGGTGATATGATGTATATTCTTAAAAATTACTCATCTTGTAAAATATTCTGTCATCAGACTTTCCATTTAGTCAATTTAGTTTTGCATCCAGTTTGTCTGAACTAATAAACCTACAATAGAGCAATAAATGTAATTGTTAAATTATGAAATTTAAGATTAAAATAAAAGCTAAGTATTTCATTTTACACATACAGATAAAGATAGAAGAAAGAAGGGACAAGGGAACACCAGAAGTAAAGAAGTAGATAAATTGATCAGGAAACAACAAACCCATGATAGGAAACAAGAAGAAAGAAGGCCAGAGCAGAGGCATCAAGAAACACGGACTGAAAGAGAAAGAAGGTCAGAAAAACATAAAGATAAAAATTCAAGGGATCCAAATTGGAGAGATCCCATAACAAAATACACTTCAGACAGAGGTGTTCCTTCTGAACGAAATAGTTACAGTAGAATCATGAATGACAGAGACCAAGAAGCACACACAGATTTGGAAAATAAGTATGGTGATCCCAAAAAGAAAAGAGGAGAGAGAAGAAATTCTTTTTCTGAAAATGAGCACAGACACCGAAATAAAGACTGTGAAAATGTTATAAGAAAAGATAGATCAAAGTCAAGAGAAAAGAATAGAAAACATTCAGGTTCTAGAAGTGATGAAGATAGGTATCAGAATGGTGCCGAAAGGCGATGGGAAAAATCTAGCAGATACTCTAAACAATCCAGAGAATCAAAGAAACATCAGGACCAGCGAAGAGAAAAGTCTCCAACAAAGCAAAAAAAATAGTTCTACAAAATTACGGAAACTGAACATGCCTTATATTCAGTTGAAACAAATTATTTTTTACATTAACGAACTTTATAAGAATCCTTGTATAAAGTACTGGTTTGTATTTGTACATTTAAAAATTTTTTCATTTTAACATGTTTTATAATTGATACATCTCAAGGCCCTTCACATAAAATTATTTGAAAAGTTTCACCAGAGAGGGATGTAATTCTTGCTTATATTTTGTTAATAAAAATGATCAAATGCTCATTGAATCAGTGATTTTTTTCATTGACAAAATTTTTTTTCCTGATAATGTTTCTAATTGTTTATAGAACTATTATAGTGAATTATTAGTGACTTTTTTTTTAATAGAGACCAAAATAGATGAACCATTTCAGTGTAATATTTTTGCTTTGTTAATGAGATGTTATGAACCTTTTTTAGGAGTCACTGTTGTTTTTTTTTTTAAATAGGAATTATTTCAAGTTTCATATTACATCTTGAACAAAATAGATATGTGTAATTTTTTTAACAAGTGTTTTGATGAAGCTAAGGGTATGTTAGTCTTTTAAACAGATACATAGCTATATTATTTAGAATTAGGACTCTTCTCATCAATAATGTTTCTTCTCTTTGGACTGCTAGATTATGGTCTAATTGAAATTTTTTGTGATTAGTGCTTTTTCTCAGCCTTGAACTTATACCATTGTTGGTAAGTTAATGTGAATTTAACTTTTAAATTAGGTTAATAGGTCATTGGAAAACATACAGTCATGAGAAATGTGAACAACCTGTGAAATAATTCCAGTTTTTTTAAGAATTTTAAAGGTTTCCATCATTGTAACTTCACCAATTAGTATGTGACCATATTATTTATTACTTTTGAAATAAAATATTGCCTCTGAAATTTTAGATTTGCTGACATTTAACCTACTTACCAAATAGACTGTTTGTTCACTTTTAAAGTACATAAAGTCCATTTTAGCTGATGTCTGGTTTCAAGAATAATGGGACCACCACTTCAGTGTTTGACTTTCAGGCATTCTCTGATTCAAAATGTTTTCTATTTTTGTTCAAAACCTTGAGTATAAATAATAAAGTCCATATAAATAAATATTATCCTCTCCTCCTATCCTCCTGCCCCTGCAAGGAAGAAAAAAAAAGAAAGAAAAGAAAGTATTAATTGAATATGGCAGCCTGGAAAAATTCTTTTTAGTGTTTTCTCCTACTGTGGTGGTTAGAAGATACTGAGTTGTCATTAGAAGGTACTATCATGGACCCAGTACATTTCATAAAACTATGAAGCTCAGCAAATCAGATTTAAAGAACACATAGGCTATGAGCCCTAAAGGAAAATAAATGAGAGTTTATTTTTATAACCGAACACTGGTCTCTGTGTAAAAAGGTAGTAAAAAGGAATAAAACTGGACTAGAAATTTTAGCTTATTTTCTTCACTTTAAGTTTATAATTTCTAAATATAGAAATGGGAAATCATTCGATTTATTGAGTTGTTAAGACCTTAAAGATTTGTTAAAGTAGATAATTTTATGGAGTTTCTGTTATGTGCACAGACCTATTATAGGAACTAGAAATAAACCATAAAGAAAACAGTCTCAGCTCTTACAGGGCTGATACTAAGGTAGGGAGATACAGTGGTCATGGTACTGGGGGGGGCAGGGAGGGAGGGGTTGGTAATTTCTCACAGAAAAGTCAGAGATCTCTCATAAGATGATATTTGCCCAGATTGTTGAAAGAGGTAAGCCTTGAACCCTGTGGACTACTGTGGGAAAAACCCAGGCAAAAGGAATAGCTGAGGTATAGATGTTTATTTATAACAAATATTGTCTGGGAATTTATGTTAACATTTCCTATCCAACTAGTTGGATTTTTTTTTCACCTCACTATCTTATTTACTTTTAACAAAAGCAATTAAAGGGCGCCTGGGTGGCTCAGTGGGTTAGGGCCTCTGCCTTCGGCTCAGGTCATGATCCCAGGGTCCTGGGATCGGGGCCCACATCGGGCTCTCTGCTCGGCAGGGATCCTGCTTCCTCCTCTCTCCTCTCTCTCTGCCTGCCTCTCTGCCTGCTTGTAATCTCTCTCTCTGTGTCAAATAAATAAATAAAATCTTTAAAAAAAAAAAACAAACAAAAGCAGTTAAAATCTATCTCCCTAAAAAAAATAATAAATAAATAAATAAATAAAAACATCTAACTCCCTTCAAGCAGAAAAGTATTTGAGTATAACTGAGTCATATCAGGGCACAGTCAGTGGGAGCCTGGGGCAGAACTGGACTTAGCCTTCACTGCGCATTTCTAGCACATCAAATGTGATAGGCTCACCTGCCCCGCCCTGCCATTTAGGCAGGTTTTTCACTTTAATCCTTTTAAAATGCAGACAAGAAACATGTTGACTATGTCTGCTGTTGTTGACTTTTTACTTCTTAGGATTAGCGTTTTTTGAGGATCAGGTGAGTCCTGTATATTTTGCGTGCCATTACTCCTTGTTTTTCAGTTTCTCAACTTCTTGCATCCAAGGTTTCTCTATCCCTACTACATCCCTAACCACCTGCACCCATCGTCACCCCCTTTATGTGACTTCAAAATCCACACCATCTCTGAAATCTCTTCTTCAAACATCACACTTTGACCGTTGCCCATCCCACTCACCTGCTCTAGTAGTGCTAGTTTAGAAATCCTTTCATTTCATCAAAACTTCAGATGTACTGTCTTTGTTAAAATTTATCATCGCCCCCCCCCATTCTTTCACTTGCTTTTAGGGATCATATTGAGTAATTTATTACCATTTCATTTGAAAACTATTTGGCTAACTGCACATTTAAGTGCTTTACCCTTGGTGTCTCTATTTGTGTCCATTTTCTCCTGTGGACAGTGGTAGAATGGTAATTCTCTTAAATAGTGAATGGTCTCTGTGGCATGAACAGGGCCTGGAGCTAAATGCTCAGTGTTACTGTTTTTACTATTTTTTTTGTCAGTAAATGCTGACATAATACCACTAGACCAGGAATTGCAAACTCAAACAGAGGGGATAACACAAATGAAATAAATCAGCTTGAGGAGTGAACTGGAGTGACTGAAAGGCAGCAGTAGTTACTCAGTTTCACCAGTTATGCCTGTAAAAAAGATGGCCAAAGATTGACAAAGCTTCCTGATTCTCAAGAGAACTAAAGAAGCAGGATTTTTATATAACTCCTGATTTTTAAACGTCGACATGATCTTTTTTTAAGTTCAAAACAGCCCAAAGTTATTAAAAGTCCAAAGAAAATGATCCCTTCAGGTGAATTACCATTTGATAGCTAGTTTGTGATTCTACTCTAGATCCTCAAAAGCTATTTATTATTTCATCTTAAAATGACACTATTTGTTATACAAACCTCATCACTGTTTTATTTTCTCCTCTCCATTATACTGGGAGGATAAGTCCTGTCATCTTTCTTAAGAAAACTCATTCACTTTGCTAACCTCAGCAGTCCCTCTTGCTCTAAAACTTTTGCCAAGTTTAGTTCTGTACTTCATTTAGTTCTGTACTTCATTGGACTCCTTAAAATTTCATATATCCAAAATACAACTCATTTTTCTTCAGATCCACATCCTTTCTAACTTAACTGCAATTGATTCCACAAATCTCCCATCATTTTTGAGCTACCCTTTCCCCAAATCACCAAACCTCAACAGTATCTTTTTTAAAGTTTTATTACTTATTTTAGAGAGAGAGAAGGAGGGAAGGGCAGAGGCAGAGGGAGAAAATCTTCAAGCAGACTCCCTGCTGAGTGTGGAGCCCATTGTGGGCCGGCTCTCAGGACCCATGAGGTCACAAACTGAGCCAAAACCAAGAGTCTGGTGCTTATCTGACTGAGCCACCCAGGCGCCCCTGGACTTGGACAATAGTTTATGCATCATCCTCCTGTGTGTGTACCAAGTACTGCTCCAAGGAGAGAGCAAAAAGCAAACAGGCCCTGTCTTCAGTTGAGCCTAAATCCTTGCAAGGAAAAACAAAGCTTAAAAAATAAAAATACTTTGAAAAAATGTTAGCTATTCAGAAAAACCAGTGCCTGCCTATAAACTATTTACCTCAATTCTGATTTCAATAATCTAAAGCCTTATTTTCTTCCTGTTACTTTCTTCTACATGGAGTTCATTGACTTCTCTAGCTTATGGGATAAATGAAATTCCCAGCCTATTACTCTAATTTCTTTAAAGTTCAAGTGCAACCTGTCTTAATGATTGTTCTAGGAGCTGCCATCCTTTGATCACTACTACATTGTAGAATGTTTAGCAGCATCCCTGATCTTAGCTGCTAGATACTAGTAGTACCAGTTTCCCAATCCTGACAATCAAAATTGTCTCCAGACATTGCCAACTATGCCCTCCAAGGCAAAATGTCCCTAATTGACTACAATAACCATAGACCTAGCACTTAGGAAATACTCTTCAGCGGATTACAATGATAGTGTTTGTTCTGGAAGAACCACTGTGCCCATTCATATAAAGCTGTATCTATTACACTGCCCTCTTCTTTTTGCAAGGGCAAAATTTGTTTTAAATGACTATTTAATACTCATATAATAGAGTAGCAGACAGCAATATTCCAATTGTTTTTGTTTAGCAAAATTTTCTGATATTCTAGGGAACACATTCTGATTGACATTTTAAGAAGTAGGTTTTCTGCAAACAGAAGCATGATTATTAGCCTGTTAATATGATTGTCTCATATAGGTTCTGGTTTCTCACTGTAGCTGTTTATTATAACCAACACCTTTCAGGAATGGAAAACAATGAGCTGTGACTACTGTGTTCTTTTTAATCCTGTAATAGAGAATTAGATTATCCAGTATCCAAACACCTTAATTTTTGATCAAACACTTCAGTGACCATCAAATGGTTGCTGAAGTGAGTTAACTAGTCATTTAATCAGCAACTTCATGCATTATAAGACCTAAAAGATTGGCCAAATGGGATTTAATCTCTGCCAAGTTAGATTCTCTCCTGGAACAAGTATCTGGTACAAATTAAAAGTCTGTGTGAGTCCCATACTCTATATAGCACCTTAACCAGAGATCTTTCCCCACTATTTCTGTGACCAATACATGAGAAGTCCCTGTGAACGCTGTACCAAACATTTGCCGTTTCTGTCTGAGGATGATTCCTTCTTTCTAATTAGATAATTTTGGGAACTTGCCAATAAAAACCCTCCCTGGCCTGGCCATGCAGAGTACCCCATCCCCTGAAAAATGGAATTGGTTCAGGAATGAGCATGTGACTCAAACTGGTCCACTCAGAATCCTTGCCCAGTTATTCACTTCGGAGCATGAAACACAGGACCATGTCAGAGGGTACACAGAGCAAGAAGTGTGTTTACTGAAGCTGGAGCATCCATTGTCCTGTGGAAAAGGCCAATCTGCAGATCAGTGCTGCTCAAGAGCGAGCAGCCCCCAGCTGGGTAAGGAGACAATTCTGTTTGAGTCCCCAAATAAACTGAACTGTGGCGGAAGCTACATTTCCCAGGTATGAGTTAATGAATCCTTTTTCTATTTAAGCTACTTTGATTTGGATTTATACCACTTGTGATAAAAAACATCTGTATTAATTCATGGTGATTCCTCTTGATGACTTCCATCTTGAGGACAGGATGGAATCATTTGGGCAGCTATTCCCACCTCACCACATTTTTGCTTACATACTTTTACTTGCAGAAGGATAGAAGGAAATAAATGTACACCCAATGAAGATGACCTATGGAAAAAAAGACAACGAAGTACCTTTGGGTAGCTCTTAATACTTTGTAGAAAAATCTAAACAAGTGATTTAAATAAGGTTAATTTTAAATGAGGTAATTTTATTACTAGTGATCTATTTTTATAAATAACAGAACCTCACTTTTCCTATAGCACTCTTCTTGGGCTTTGAAATGTATTGCGCAGTTGCAACAATTCAATTCACAAACAAAAATTGGTTTCATATTACCAATGAAAAGGACTAACTGCTGCTATTTTGAGAGCTATAATACCTCCTTTAAGCCACAAAGATACTTTACCTTAACAACTAATGTATCCTCCTGATCATTTTACAGTATGAAATACTGAACAGGAAGAACACTGCAAACATTTGCAATCTTCTTACATAAAACAAAAGCAGTCTGAAAATCCCATATACAAATACCTGCAGACTCTTCCTTGAAATACAGGAAAAATACAGTAAATACAGGAAAAATGCAAAAAGTCAATATTGCCACCATTCCTCAAGTTTTGAGAGTAATTTTATATGTGTCCTAATATTTTTTTGTCTAAAAAGGGAAAAGACAAAACTCCTAGGGGTATTTAGCCCTAAGAGGGAAAAGAGAGGAGGAAAAATTGTGTTTGTGCTTAATAAAAGATGCTGAATTGCTCATCTAGGCTAGAGGTAAGTATTGGAGAAGTGATAGGAGAGCTGGGAGGCACTGGCGAGGAGCTGGCAGTTGCTGATAAAAAAGAGTCATCTTCTACTGTACATACTTCTCAGAGGTCAGAAGTTCAATCTTCTATTCCTTTGTATCCCCAGATTCAAATCTAAAAATCTCTTTTAGATGCTCAATGAGCATTTGATGAATGAATGGGGAAACAGAATATTTTGGTTTATTGCTAAGCAGAATAATTTTATACACTTCAGGTTTCTTGGGGTTTTGTGAAATTTTTTTTTTTATAAAGATTTTATTTATTTATTTGACACAGAGAGAGAGAGATTACAAGTCGGCAGAGAGGCAGGCAGAGAGAGAGGAGAGAGGAGGAAGCAGGCTCCCTGCTGAGCAGAGAGCCCGATGCGGGCCTCGATCCCAGGACCCTGGGATCATGACCTGAGCCGAAGGCAGCGGCTTTAACCCACTGAGCCACCCAGGCGCCCGGTTTTGTGAAATTTTAAATGCAGATCAACTACTATTAACCCAATTGGAGTCCAAGTGTAACTATTTTGTTGTAGAGCATGGGAAAGTAAAAGTCAAGAATATATTAGCTTAAAACCTGGGACACCAAAATGAAGGTAAAATTTATGCATAAGAGTATATTAAAGGCAGGGCGCCTGGGTGGCTCAGTGGGTTAATGCCTCTGCTTTCGGCTCAGGTCATGATCCCAGGGTCCTGGGATCGAGGCCCGCATCGGGCTCCCTGCTCAGCGGGGAGCCTGCTTCCCCCTCTCTCTCTGCCTGCCTCTCTGCCTCCTTGTGATCTCACTCCCTCTGTGAAATAAATAAATAAAATCTTAAAAAAAAAAGAGTATATTAAAGGTAAAATACGTAAAAGTGGAGGGAGTATAAATGAGTAGAATCATTTTAGAAAGTTGTTTGATAGTATCAGCTAAATTTGAACATATATGTTCCCTATTCACCAACAATTCCACTCCTAGGTAGGTGTTCAACAATATAGTAAAACACTACACGTTAAGTGGACAGAGGTTGGTGAAAGGGTACAAACTTTCAGTTATAAGATGAATAAGTCTGAAGGTCTAATGTATAACATGGCAACTATAGTCGCCATTGTGTAATTGAAATTTGCTAAAAAGGTAGAACTTAAATGTTCTCACACACAAAAAGTGAGAAGTGGGATGATAGGTTAATTAACTATCTGTGAGGAGGAACTCACAATGTATATAACATCAAATCATCCTTTTGTGTACTTTAAATATCTTATGATTTTATTTGCCAACTGTCAATTATACCTCAATAAAACTTAAAAAAAGAAAAAAAAAGAAAAAAGAACACTGCATCTTGGGTACCTAGATACACAAACATTAAAGAACACTGTGAACATATTCAATCTTTTTTCTTCCCAACAGAAATGTGTACACAAGTGCACCAAAAGATGTGTACAAGAATGTTCATAATAACATTATTCTTAACAGCAAGAAATTGGAAACAGCTCAAACGTCGAACAACAGTAGACTAGATAAATAAATTAGTTTATTCATGCAGTGGAATACTGTACAGAAATGAAAATAAAACCATAGCTATGTCCAACAACATAGGTAAATCAAAAGAGCATATATTTTGAACTGAAGAAGTCAGACGCAAAGGAGCACACACTACGTGTTCTCTAGGATATGTTGAAAGAAAGGATAAATGGGACTATGGGGATGCTGGCATTGCTCTAATTCCAAACATAGGTGTGAGTTTCACATTGCCTTTATTTTGTGCCAGTGCATTTACTTGTAAATGCTTAATATTTGTATACTTTCTTTGCAGCAGCAAAAGCAAGTTAAAAGAAAAAAGATACAGATGTGTAAAATCTCCTCTAGTAAGCTGTGCTTTTGACCTTCTTTCCAACTCAAATACAGTTGCAATTATTGCCTCATATTAACTATAAACAAAGGTGTGTGATGTGGGAGATTACATCATAGCCATTTCTCTAATCCCTTTCTGCATGTCCCTTACCATTAAGAGGTATGCTCTATTACTGCTCTGTTGAGACCAAATGAGATGCCCAACACTAAATCTTGAGTTTTTAATCTGAATCCTAGTTACAGTTTTAGCCTTTTTACACTGAGAATCTACTTTCACACCTCTGCAAGAGGTTTAAATGTAGGTGTATGGGGCGCCTGGGTGGCTCAGTGGGTTAAAGCCTCTGCTTTCAGCCCAGGTCATGATCTCGGCGTCCTGGGATCGAGGCCCATATCGGGCTCTCTGCTCAGCGGGGAGCCTGCTTCCTCCTCTCCCTGCCTCTCTGCCTGCCTCTCTGCCTATTTGTGATCTCTCTCTCTCTGTGTCAAATAAATAAATAAAATCTTTAAAATAAATAAATAAATAAAAATAATAAATGTAGGTGTATGACTTGCTTTCCCCAATGGATTATTAGCAGACTGATGCACAGAGAAACGTGAATAGTCAGGCATTGGGGCTTGTCCTCTCCTGATGCTAGAAATCTTTCCTCTATAAAGTGCATGAGCCCAGGCTAAGCTTGCAGGATGATGAGTGGCTGTGGCCATCCTATTAGCTGACATTGAGCCAACTGTCACACATAAAAGTGAGCTCTCTGCTCCCCCCACCCACCCCTCTACCCTCCACAGACCAACTAACCTGCCCAGCACGAAACATGAGTGAGCCCTGACCTGGCTGGCACAGACCAGAAAGCAACACTCAGAGCTTTAAGAATTAATCAATGTTTCCTCTTTTAAATAGTCGGTTTTAGAGTAGCTGGCTACACAACAAAAGCTAACAGATATACACAATAATGATCTCTGAACTTTTTGCACAGAAATTGATAGGGTTCTTACCACATCACTATTACACATTTAACAAAGGTTCTTGATAATTATGGAGATTTCTTCTTGTTCTTTTAGCCTTTTCTTCTAAATAGTCAGTTTTACAACATAAATTCCAAAGATTTAGCTTCATAATTATTAAAGTATTTTAAATGTCTGTTGCATTGTTTTTTATCATTGTTGAGTTTGTTTTGTTTTGTTTTACTAAACCAGCCTCTTTGAAATCTTCAGGAATGATCTTCATATATGTTATGATTTTGCCCCACAAAACCATGCTGATTACTATTAACTATCTCTTTTGAAAATATTAGTCAAAACTGTTCTTCAGCACTGCACGATTTTTTTTAAAGAAATATATTCCTATCACAGAAATGTCAAACAAATTTACTATGGAGGGTTGTGGAATCTACTTTCCTTTAAGCCTTTGGAAGAAAGACTTCTTCTCAAACATATCTAAAGGTATTATTTTGAGCCCTACCAATCCAATGATTTCAGCTTATGCCTCAAATGCAACATGAAGACGAAAGCTCGGGAAAAATTGTCATGCATCTTTGCAGTGTAGTGAGACTGCCAGTAATTTTTGCAATGTTCTTAATTCTAAGAGACTTGTGGCTTATAATTTAAGTTTAAGGAGAATGTTATGTAATCAATTAGTTCTGTTGGCTGTACCATTGTAGGCCAAACCCCTATCTCTTAGCTATTGCCCTTCTGGTATGTATTGCCAATCAGAGACACAGAAGAGAGAGACTCTGGTGAATGATTAACACAACTATGTGGCCACAGTAGGAAATGTTAAAAAAAAACTCATAAAAGAAATGAACAGTATAAGTAAAAAGATGGGAATATCAGAAAATATATGCAATTTATAACAAAGAGACAAAAGGAAGTCCTAGAAATGGAATTATGATGACCAAGATTAAAAATTCATCAATGGGGTTACAGGCCCAGAGGATGTACCATACATAGGAATGAACTAATGAACTTAAAGGTAAGTCAATAAAAATTAAAGTGAGACACAAAAAGAAAGGGAAAAAAAAGGGGGGAACACATATCCGAGATAAGTGGGACAATATAAAAGGGTCAATAATACATGTAATTGGAGTTGTAGAAAAAGAACAGAGAGAACAGAGAGAAAATGAGGCCAAAAAATCCTAAATTGATGAAAATCATTAATCTACATATCTAAGAAATTCAGCAAACCCTAAGCAGGATAAATACAAAGTAAACTAAAGGAAGGCACATCATAATCACACTGCTGAAAGACTCAAAGGTAAAGTCTTGAAAGCATCTGGAGAATAAAAAACATAGCACACAAGTGAGCAGCAATAAGAATGTTGACTAACTCCTCATTAGAAAAAAATGGAGGCTAGAAGAGTATAGAGCAATTTCAGGTGCTGAAAAAAAAAGATCTAATATCCTAGATCTAGCAAAAACTATCTTCAGAAATGAAGGTAAACACATCTGTCCATGAAGAAAAGCTGGGAAAATCATCAGGTCTGCATTAAAAGACATGCTAAGAGAGGTGCCTGGGTGGCTTAGTCGGTTAATCATCTACCTTTGGCTGAGGTCATGATCCAAGAGTCCTAGGATAGAGCCTTACGTTGGGCTCCCTGCTCAGCAACAAGCCTGCTTCTTGCTGTCACCATCTCTATCCCTATCTCTGTGACTCTCTCTCAAGTAAATAAATAAAATCTTAAAAAAAAAAAAAAAGACACACTAAGAGAACTTCTTGAGACTGAAGGGAAAATATGCCAGGTAGAAAAGTTACTATAAATATATATATATATATATATTCTGGGCGCCTGGGTGGCTCAGTGGGTTAAAGCCCCTGCCTTCGGCTCAGGTCATGATCTCAGGGTCCTGGGATCGAGGCCCGCATTGGGCTCTCTGCTCAGCGGGGAGCCTGCTTCCTCCTCTCTCTCTGCCTCTCTGCCTACTTGTGATCCCCCTCTCTCTCTCTCTGTGTCAAATAAATAAATAAAATCTTTAGGGCGCCTGGGTGGCTCAGTGGGTTAATGCCTCTGCTTTCGGCTCAGGTCATGATCTCAGGGTCCTGGGATCGAGGCCCGCATCGGGCTCCCTGCTCAGCGGGGAGCCTGCTTCCCCCTCTCTCTCTCTGCCTGCCTCTCTGCCTCCTTGTGATCTCTCTCCCTCTGTGAAATAAATAAATAAAATCTTTAAAAAAATAAAATAAAATAAATAAATAAACAAATAAATAAAATCTTTAGATATATATATACATATTCTACATATAGTTCTATATATATATTCTATATATAGTTACTCTATATAGAATATCTATTCAAATTTTATTTTAGAAATTACTGATCCCTTAAATTAAAAAAGTATACTGTGTGATTCATAGAATACATAAAATTAGACGTAAAAGAAGAATAGCACAAGGGGAAGGAAGGGAGGCAGGGAGGCAATTCCACTGCTGTCAGGTGCTTACACTATTGATGAAATAATAGATATTTCAGGGAGATATACTGTGAAAGTTAAAGGTATATATTATAATCTCCAGAGCAACCACTAAGAAAAACCACAAAGACACAATTAAAAAATCAACAGAGAAGCCAAAATATAATATTAAAAAATAAATATTTGATTTACCAAAAGGGTAATAAGAATGGAGAAACAGATATAAAGCATAAATGGGACAAATAGAAAAGAAAACACAAACAATATATAGAATTAAACACACATATATCAGACTCTTCAAAGAGTACTCCTAGATAAAAGACATTTCCTAATAATAAAACAGAAGATAATATGTAAAATACTTGAAGTAATTAGTATGAAATAGACAAATCTAGTGGGAAATTTTAGCACCTCATAAAGTGAGAGAGCAAGTAGACAAAAAATTAGTAATGATACAGAAGATTGGAAAAACTCTATCAAGTAACTTGATCTAATTGTCATTTGTACAACACTATAGCCCAAAATAAGAGAATACAAAATCTTTCCAACTGCACATAGAAAATTTATCAAGATAAAAAGAAAAAATTTATCAAGATAAATGATATATTGGACTATAAAACAAGTTTCAATAAATTACAAAGGTTGAAATCTTTGAAGTGTGTTTTCTGACCACAAGAGTACTAAATTAGAAATTAATAACATTAAAATGTTATTAATGTTACTAATCTAAAAATTCTCCAAATATTTGGAAAATAGACAATACATTTCTAAATAACTTATGGACTGAAGAAGAAATCACAAGAAAAATTAAAAATATTTAGAATGGAATAACAAAAAACAGCATTTCAAAATTTGTGGCAGTTAAGCTGTGCTTAGAGGTAGATTTATATTTCAAATATAAATACTTAAATTAGAATATATAGTCATAATTAAAGGCTATATTATGAACTTATTTTTTATTATTTATATTTTTATATTTATTTCTATAAGAGTTGATATATTAGAAAAAAAGATATACTTCCAACTTAAGACATTAGAAAAATTAGAGCAAGTTAAACTCAACATAAATAAAAGAAATGATCTAGTGAAGATAGGAATTGAAATCAGTGAAATAGAAAATAGACAAAAACAGAAAAATGAATAATGTCACAAAAATTGGGTTTTTAAAAAGAGTAATAAAATTGATAATTATCAAACAGGACTGATCAAGGAAAGAGATAAAGCACAAATAGCTAATAGTAGGAATGACAGAGGGGACATCATTACAAATTCTGCAACAATTAATGGGCAAAAAGATGTAAACAATTTTATACCAGTAAGTTCAACAACTTAAATGAAATAGGCAAATTCAAGAAAGAGATTATAAATTACAAAAGCAGGAGAATACATAGAAAGCTTTTATAGATTTTTATCTGTTAAAGAACAAAAAAAACCTTCATATAAAACCAAATATAAAACTTCCCACAGTTTCAGAAAATACAAGAAGAGGAAATACTCCCCAGCTTGTGTTATGAGGCCAGATTTCCCTGATATTAAGACCAGACAAGAATAATCAAGGAGAGAGAACGACAGCCCACCACACACCCACTAAAATGGCTAAAATGAAAGTGACTGACAATACCAGTGTAGGCAAAGAGAGTCAACCAAATGTCTCATACATTCATGGTGGAAATGTAAAATGGTACAACCATTTTGGAGAACACTTTGGCAGTTTTCTTTAAAAAAAACATATTTGTTTATAATTCAGCAATTCCACACCTGAGTATTTTAAACAAATTAAAACATAGTGTTCACTAATGCTTTGTATGGAAACATTCATAGCAGTTTTGATTATAGTTGCTAAAAACTGGAATCAGCCCAGGTGGCCATCAACAGGAAAATGAATAAACAAATCATGGCGTACAATAAAATAAAAAGCATGAAGCAATTTATAAAATATGCCACATGGAAGAAGGCAGACACAAAAGAGTGAATATTACACAATTCTTGAAAAAGCAAATGTTAAAAATCAGGACTGTGGTTGCATGGGGTTATGGGTCGACAGGACAGGGGTACAAGGGAAATTTCTGGGGGGATGACAACGGCGGATACCTTTGAAAGTGTTGGGGTTACACAGTTATATACATTCGTTAAGTTCGATTGAACTCTGTGTATGTACACCTCATTGTATATGATTACACCTCAATAAATATGGCTGGAAACCAAAAGAATATTTAAGACAACTTAATTTAGTTCACTTAAAATAAAAACTGCAAGCTAAGCTATAATTTTCAAATAGGAAACAGTATTCACCCTTAGACATATTATGAGATATCTTACTTTTTTATGTTAGAAAAACTGAAGCAACTGCCAATGACATTTTTTAAAATTTTTATTTCATTTTTTCCCTTATATGATTTTGCAAACTGTAATTTTATAGTAAGTTGAATTCAGCACTTCAGAAAGTCTTTTCTCTTTTCTCTTTAGGATTTGATTATTCAACTAGTTATCTAAAATTCTTTGAAGCCTAAGCAAATTCTTTGTCTAAAAACCTACCAGTGTTAGTGCGTCTCTTACCAATGGGACTTTTTCTAACCCTTTCTTTCTATGAACACATTATGTCCCAAATTAAATCACTGTTATCTTTGCCACTGACTCTGTTTGGAACGAGTGTAAATCTCAGTAGTCTTATTATAATTTCACCAGTCCCAGATCTCTAATTAATTTGTCACTAAATATAATTAAGAAACTGAAGTAATTCAGTTTAAGAATCTGCATAAGTGCCAAAGAGTAATTTAAAAGCTTCCTTGATTCATTGGAAACTTGATATTATGTTTTTACTCACCAGAGAAAAAATAACCCAAAGAAGCCTTCCCAATTTCCGTATGCAGCATTTAAAAATTTTATTTACTATTAATAAAAGACGAGGTCCCAAATAATTAGATCACCTGAGTTTGCTATTTTATGTCAAGACATTTATCGTGTTAGGAAACCATATGCTTTTTTTTTAAGTGTGTTTATCCTTATATTTTTATTGTAAATTTAATACAGTTTTGTGAAAGAAAATTTTGAAGTATCAGTAAAGATGGGAAAATAAAAATACCCATGGTTTCATGACTCAAATGCAACTACAATTAACTCTATGGAATATTTCCTTTCAGGCTACTTTATAAATGTTAATTAAATATTGACAACGTAAAATAGAGTATTTGTAATGTACTTTAAGAAAAAAAATTAAAAGGAACACTTGTGTACCCACGGCCCATTTTTTGTTATTGTTTGGGGTTTGTTTGTTTGTTTGTTTGTTTGCCTCTGCGGTCCACCACTGCTGGCTGCAGCCACCCCAGCACCTACACTGCTGTCCCCATTGCCAATCGTAGGACAGAGAATATATTACCAGTGGTTTGTTGTTGTTGTTGTTGTTTGTAAACATTTTATTTATTTATTTGACAGAGAGAGACACAGTGAGAGAGGGAACACAAGCAGGGGGAGTGGGAGAGCATCGGGCTGGATCCCAGGACTCTGCGATCTGACCCGAGCCAAGGGCAGATGCTTAACGACTGAGCCACCCAGGTGCCCCTATTACCAGTGTTTTTAAAGTCCTAAATGCGCATGACCTGATGCTTCACTGCATCCCACAGGTAACTATTGTCCTAAATGTAATACTTATCACCCCCATGCTTCTGTTTATGGCTTCACTCCACAGGTGTCCCTCTAATCATTCTGTCACATCTCTCAACCTCTCCTAACACATTTGCCACTTCTGTGATACGTTTTGCTGCATTCTGAATACTTTCTTCATATCTGCCTTCTGATTTTCCAAATGAATGCTGTGTCCAGCTGTATCTAATATTCTGTTTGAATTCTCCACAGAGTTTTTAATTTCCATTATTGATTTTTTATTTCTAGAAGTGTTGTTTCCTTCAAGTCTATTTTTTTCTTCTATTTTAATAACTTTCTGTTCTCATATTTACAATTCTCTTATTTCTTTATCTACATTAAACTTGTTTCTAATTTGTGCCCAGCTTAAATATTTAAAACTTCTGGAGGTCTGATTTTACTGTCTTGTTTCCTACTGTCTTATTTTCTTGTGTGCTATTTTCATTTTTTAATATTAGCTAATATTTTTCACTTGTGCTAATTTTTGAGGCTGTTATAAGTGTGTTGCCTGAGAAAGGATTTGCATTTGAATCACCCAGAAGCCTGGGGATTCCATCAACTGGGACCACTTTTGAATTTTGGCTTAAAGTTTTCTGAGTACTGTAAGCAGAATGAGTTTCGGGTCCTAAAACTTGACGTTGAAATTTTCAGGGAAGATATTTTGCCCCCCACCTGGCATCAAATTTGTTTCCTTGTTGATTCCTTCTGTGGAATAAGCTTATTTCTATTTCTCTCTCCTACTAACTGTAGAATTCTTGGGTCCCTGGGTGGCTCAGTGGGTTAAAGCCTCTGCCTTTGGCTCAGGTCATGATCTCAGGGTCCTGGGATCGAGGCGCGCATCAGTCTCCCTGCTTGGCAGGGAGCCTGCTTCCTCCTCTCTCTGCCTGCCTCTCTGCCTACTTGTAATCTCTCTCTGTCAAATAAATAAATAAAATCTTAAAAAAAAAAAACCTGTGGAATTCTTTATGCACTCTACAATAAGACTCTTGATCTTTCGTAGACCCTCGGATTTGCTCCCTAAACTTGGTAAATACGTACAGACTGGGTCTCTGGGGGAAAAAAATTCCCGATCTGTACCACTTGGCAGTTTTTGTGTTATAAACACTCCCATGGCTGATTTCTAACTACCAGTGTGAAACATTGGACATAAGTTGGGAAGAGATATGGATAGTCAGCACTCGGGTCGGGTGGTAGGCACTCCATACTTCAGTGCTCACATTCTACATGGCTCAGAAAATGGAAGCTCAATGCACTAGTTTGGCTATCCTTCAGAGTGGAAAGAGAGTTGAATAATTGCTTACCTCCTTGGATTTCCTCTTTGATCTTGTTTTAGGTTATTTCTACTGTCTTGGCAGTATGTTTTAAAAGGAGTTTTATATATTTGTTTAATTTATCTTTTAGCCCAGAATTTCTTTTTACCCAAAGGGATGTTGAAGGCATCTACTCAGCCTTATTGTCAAATATAAAAGTTCTCTTTGTTTTCTTCTTCTCCTTTGAAAATGCAGAGTACTGGGGCATGTGGGTGGCTCAGTTGTTTAAGCATCTGACTCTGGGTTTTGGCTCAGGTCATGATCTCATGAGTGGTGGGATCAAGCCCTGCATGGGGCTCCTCACTCAGTCGGGGGGAAATTGTATCTTCAGTTTCTGCTTGAAAGATTCTCTCCCTGTGCCCACCCCCCCCCAAATAAGTCAGTAAATCTTAAAAAGTAAATGAATACACAAAAATGCAAAGTATTGTTTTTATTTTGTAATTATAAAGATATTACATGTTAACTATAGGAAATTTGAGAAATATACAAAAGTACAGAGAAGAATATTAAAGCTCATTCATAAGCTCATAACCCAGAGCTAAGTACCAATAACATTTTGGTGTTTATTTTTCCCATTTTTATATTATGTATGTGCATGTGCATATCTCTGTGTTTTATCTAATTTTTGCCATATTGTATCTACCACTTCGTAATCTGTTTTTTATTTCTTCATAATATCAAATGGATTTTTCTCATGTCATTAAATATTCCTCCATAACCTATTTTTATGGCTACATAGTGTTTTCTCATATGAGTGAACCATAATGACTGATCATTTATATTGTTTTTAAGTCTTCACCATTACAAATAATGCTGAAATGAACATAAAAAGTGTGTTTCTGGTCAGTTTCCTAGGGCAATGAATTTTTTCCCTTGAATTTGGCATTGAAACAATCTTCCTCCACGGTGTTAGACCATTTTTCTCTTATTTCTGCCTTGCTCAGCTGTATCTCATTCTGCAGCAACTCACTTTTTCCTACTGTATCTTCAGTTCTTCATCATTAATAATCTTTTATAGATCTATATTTTTACTTTGTCAGCCAAACATATTAACCATTTAAAAAATGGTACCATGAAGGGATATATAGTTAAATGCAGTTTTTTAAAAGGCCAAAGGAAAAATCTGCTAAGTACTTTTTCTAGTTCTGTATTCACTAAAATCAGTTTTGCTCCTGGATATTGATGACTCTCTTAACTATTGATATGGCCACCTTGTAAACTATCAAAAGTATTGCTTCCCAGCAAATAAAGATATTTCCAGTCCACTGTGGCCATCTTTGGCAAAGCTATAGAGATACAGAGCAGAAGCACACAATAAAGCCAGTATTTGCAACAGAAGTGAGTCATCAGCTTATGAGAAATTACTATGGAGGTCAGTTCTTGCTCACTGAACACTACATCTCTCCTCTTGCCCTATGACTTGTTTTGATTGAATCTCTCTTGGTGTGAATCATCTATCAGGAAAGGACAAAGCAAGAGAAGGTGAAGAAATGATTCCAGGTTGACCCCTGTGAAAGAATAAAATATTTAATATAATACAAGCTTGACGTAGTAAGAGTAGGTATTATTTCCCTAGAGATTTGTGATAAAAAAGAGAACATTTGAGATTGTTATTTTTAATAATGCAGTAATTATGGACTATGGAATATCTCTTATGTTAAAACTAATTCATCTCAAAAATTCAAGTTGTAGAAATAAATAAAAGTCACTTCACTTCTCCAATAGAAATAGTTGGCAAGGGGTGTCTGTGAGGCTCAGTCGGTTAGGCGTCTGCGTTCAGCTCAGGTCATAATCCCAGGGTCCTGGGATCAAGCCCCACATCAGGCTCCTTGCTCAGTGGGGCCTGCTTCTCCCTCTCTCTCTGCCTACCACTCTGCCTACTTGTGATCTTTCTCTGTCAATTAATTAATTAGTTAGTTGATTAATTAATTAATTAAAAAAAGAAAAGAAAATAGTTGGCAATCTCAGGATACCTGGGTGGCTCAGTTGGTTAAATGTCTGACTTTTGGTTTCAGCTCAGGTCATGATCTTGGGGTTATGAAATTAAGCGTCCCCTCAGGCTCCAGTCTCAGTAGGGAATCTCCTTGGGATTCTCTCTCCCCTCTGCCTCTCCTCCCATGTGCTCGCTCTCTTTCTCTCACTCCCTAAAATAAATCAATCTTAAAAAAAAAAAAAAAAGAAGAAAGAAAGAAAGAAAGGAAGGAAGAAAGAAAAAAAAAGAAATGGTTGGCAATCTCATATGAAATCAGAAGCTATTTAAATATCAGGCTTCAGTGGGGCGCCTGGGTGGCTCAGTTGGTTAAGTGTCTGCCTTTGGCTCAAGTCATGATCTCAGGGTCCCGGGATCGAACCCTGGGTCAGGCTCCCTGCTCAGTGTGAGTCTGCTTCTCCATCTCTCTCTGCCACTCACCCTGCTTCTGCTCTCTCTCTCTCTCAAATAATAAAATCTTTTAAAAATATGTCAGGCTTTACTTTTAGAAGGATTACAGAAAATATTTTTGACTAAATTCAATTTTCTCTCCCCCCAGTGAGTGATATATCTAGAAGGACTCTTCTACTCACCTCCTTCTCCCCTACTCCATGGTAAATACTAAATTACTGATCAGTCTTATCCCTGATATTCAGTTCCATGTACTCAAATATATAGTATGTAACAATGATACATATTTTCTATTTGATTAGTTCTAATTCATCCTTTATCCAGAAGCAAAAACAACTTTGTTAGTATCACTTGCCCTAGCCAAGTCCTAATATAACAGTGCAATAGATGATAAGAATATAGATTTTTTTTTTAGACAATTTGGATTTGAATCCCAGACTGCCACTATTTGTCTTTTGTGGCCTTGGTCTAATTATTTGATATTTCTTCCATTTCTTCATCATAAAATGGACATCATGAAGCCTACTTTATAGGAAGTAAATGACGATTAAATGAGAATAATACATGTAAATTACTTAGTATAATATTAGGACTATACTAAATGTGCTAAATATCTTATTAACCATGAATACCTATTTTACGTGGTCACACTTAATTCATCTGGTATTTCTTAAATACTTATATTTGAGGAAGTGGTTGATAATTTGGAAGAGTATGTGGCACATACTTTTTGTATGTTTGTATGTATTTCTAGTAAAAGTGTGTATTTAAGGTATACAACATGATGATTTAATATATATAACATAGTGAAATGATTACTACAGTTAAACTAATTAACATGTCATCTCACCTAGTTATCTTTTGTGTGTATGTTATGAGAGCACCTGAAATCTTTCTTAGCAAATTTCTGTTCTTTAATACAGCATTATTAATTATAGTCATCACGCTGTACATTAGATCTTTAGATGTATTCATCCAATATAACTGCAAATTTGTACTGTTTGACCAGCACTTCCCCATTTCCCCCACCTCCCTGCCCAACCTCCCTAACCACCATTTTGCTCTCTGCTTCTAGGTATTCAACTTTTTTGGATCTTACATATTAGTGAGTATCTGGCTTATTTCACTTAGTATAATGTCTTCCAGGTTCGTTGCAAATGGCTGGATCTCTTCCTTTCTTAAGACTGAACCATATTTCATCATATATATTTGGATATATATACAGATATAGGTATAGGTCATACCTCTATATATGTACATATGACATATGTGTATATGTGTGATGTATGTGTATATATGAATACATGTGTATGTATATATGTCATATGTGTATGTATCTATATCACGGTTTCTTTATCCATTCATCCATCAATGGACACTGATGTTTCCGTATCTTGACTATCCTGCGATGAACACGGGAGTGCAGGTATCACTTTAAGGTACTTATTTCATTTCCTTTGGGGGAAGAGGGGTTGCTGGATCATATGACAGTTCTATTTTTCACTTTTTAAGGAATCACCATACTGTTTTCCTTAATAGCTGTATCTATTTACATTCCTGCCAACAATGTACAAGGACTCTTTGTATCCTCACCAATCTTGCTATCTTTTATCTTTTGGATAGTAGTATGGCACATATTAGACATAAGCCTACCTTCATGAAGTTTACAGTCTAGTTGAAGAACAAATTTTTTTTTTTTTTTTTAAGATTTTATTTATTCATTTGACACACAGAGAGAGAGAGATTACAAGTAGGCAGAGAGGCAGGCAGAGAGAAAGGAGAGAGGAGAAAGCAGGCTCCCTGCTGAGCAGAGAGCCCGATGTGGGCCTCGATCCCAGGACCCTGGGATCATGACCTGAGCCGAAGGCAGCGGCTTTAACCCACTGAGCCACCCAGGCGCCCTGAAGAACAAATTTTATACACTTCACACATATACATAACATTATAAAAGCCAATATATAATAAAAATGTGATATACATGGAAAAAGCTTAGATTTAGAAAAGGGAATGAGATTTGTGTGGGCTAGAGAAGTAAGCAAATCTTTTGAAGAGATTTAATAATTAATAGGATGAGTAAGAACTCAGGATTTAGATTCAAAGAGATATGATTTAAATTCTGTCTCTCTTATCTTTAACTGTGATCTAGGACAAATTTTTAACTTCCTTATGCCTCAGTTTCCACATTTATAGCATGTTGAGTCCTTAGATGAAGGATTGTCTGGAATATTAAGGAAAATTATGCATTAGAATGATTAGTGCTGTTCTCGATCCATGGTGGTTGCTTTATAAATGCAGTGGTGGTAGTAGAAATTGCTATAAATGAAGACAGACATGAGAATGAACATAGAAGCTACACACAGATCAATTTTTAATGCACTCCTATTTTGTTATTTATGTATTTGGTATGACTTTAAGGGAAGTAGACAGGAGCTTAATAAATACTACTTGAAGGTTGTGATGATCACGCTTTATTTGCTATTCCTTATTGAACTTTTTAATAAAATACCAAGGATTTTTTAGGCTAAATTATTAAATTTAAGTTAGTTTCAGAGCCAAAACACATCCATGAATCATTTTAATTCTTTGTAGGATATACAAATTTTTTAAAACCTTCTGTACCATAATGTTAATTTTAAAATCAATTTATTTCCTAAAGCCCTGTTTCTCTTCATAGGCTTTACTTTATCTCATTCCTTTTAGATATAGTTTCATTTTATGTAGTTTCATCTCTTTCTTTCATAAAATTATATTTATTGTTCTCATAATAACAAACATACATTTGAATACAAAACACAAAAGCCTTCAACAGTGAAGTTATTAGTATACCTACAAGAGAAACATGATTGAATTAGAGGCATTTACATCTCTGATGGAGAATCCAGAGGCAAATATGTTGAATAATAAAACCTGCTTTGGTGCTCTATTAAATTATTGAAAATCTGAATGGTAAATGTTAGTATAAGGCTTGATGTTTATTATATTCCTTTCACTTTTATATTTCCTTCTCATTTGGCAAAGTATTAAAATCATTTCCATAATGCTGACTATACCAAATATCATAAAGAAGTATTTTTAAGAATAATTTCTATCATCAAAACCTGGGCTTCTTTCTTTCAGAAAAATATCAGGGGATTCTTCTTTTAAAAGTTTGGGTAATATCAATAATTACTCCCCAATTAATAAAGCTCCTACTTTGGAAACTGAGAAGGAATTAATTAATCACAAATTCATAAGCGGTCTTTCAGTAGATGAAAGGAAATTCTTCCAGGAGACGGAAATCAATGGGTTAAGGCTGAAACACAGCATGGATAAAGGAAAATGAAGACAAGCCAGTCACAGACAGGGCTGGAGCCAAGAGCTTCGGATCCCAGAAGATAAAGGTGACTCTTCAAGATGGTGTGCATTGGGGCAGTGTCACAAGCAAAATGCGTGAGACTTTTTGGTGCTAAGAGTCAGCACTGGCTACGGAGACGATAGTAGCTGGACATTGTCGGTGTTGCTTTGACAGGAATTAGTAGCAGAGTTCGAACTTTCACTGTGGCAACTCAGGTATTTTTTTACGTAACCTCATCACTAATATTGACTTTTAGGCTCTGACTGTTCTCTGAATTAAGATGGGATATTCACTCCCCTAAAAGGAAATCTTTGATTTGGGAGTAGGCGTTGGGATCAGAGGGAGTCCTTTACATCTAAGGAGACTACAGTTCTATGGACTGGGTACACATAAAGTTCTTCAGCTCATTATTATCCTTCGGGAATTATCTTTTCTCTGAGGCAGTCCCTATGCAGTGATAGCTGTGCCCTTGAGTCTGGCATTGACAATTGTTTCTAAAATCCTGGCTCTAAGACACTCTTTGGTAATCCATTAGACACACAAGGAAAAACATTACTCTTTCAGGTCACTGGGACTACATTTATTGAATTTCTGTTTTAAGGGATTAAATGCTTAGTCAGTCAACCTTTATTGAGCACACACTGAGTATCCAGCACTACATTAGACTCTGTAGGAAGGCAGAAAAGGTATAATAGATGAGGTTCATTCTAATTTTGACACAGGAAAAATAAAAAGACAGAAGAGCCCTTGAAATAACACAAAAACATGTAAAAGCACATTTTGTGTATGCACCACAGTCTATCACTGATCACACATATCATTCATTTAACATATAGGTATTGCAAAGATATGATGTGTAAGACCCTAGGTTACTGCTGTGGTGTTATGAACTGAATACAACACAGCCTACCTTTAGATTCCTCCTAACCTGGAAAATAGTTGTGACAAATACACAAGGAATTATAATATGTGCCATGTGCCAAATAACTGGTACAGAACTGAGATCGTTATAACTAAGAAAAGCATTATTAGAATAAGTGATATTTGTGTTGTCCCTTAAGAAATGAGGAAACTGCAATGGAAGGACCTATGCAAAGAGATTCCACACAGAAGAAAAACGTAACAGAAGACAAAGTGTAGCCTATCTGTATTAGTTATCTAACGCTACATAACAAGTTGTTTCCAAACCTACTTCCTTAAACAATAATAATAATTTATGATCTCTCCTGGTGTCTGTGGGAGGAATTGGGATTGGCTTGGCTGGCTGGTTGTGGCTTGTGATGTGTCATGAGTAGTCACACGCTGGCCAGGGCTGCCCTTATCTAAAGATCTGACTAGGGCCAGAGGATTGGTTCCCAAGGTTGCCATCTTATACAACTAGTAAACTCATGTTTGCTCTGGCCAAGAGTCTCAATTCCTCTTCAAGTATGCTTTTCATGGGCCATGCTAGTGTTCTCATTTTATAGGTTCTCATCTCATAGGTAGCTGGTTGGTGAGCAATCCAAGAGACCAAGGTAAAGGCTGTGACCCCTTTTACAACCTCAGAAGCCATTTCTGTTATATTTTGGTCTTGCAGCTAGCACTGATTTATGTGGGAAGGGGCCTTATAAGAGGATAAAGATCAGGAGTTGAGGACATTAGAGGTCATCTCACAGCTTGGATACCACACCATTCAAAGTGAGGGTGATTTAAAAATAATATATGACATAGTTGGTTTTGAAAACATTGCCTTTATCAGGGGTCTCTGTCTACCCTCCCAACTAGAATGTGAACACCTTGAAGTGAAAACAGTGTCCTTTATCCTGTTTTGTTCTCAGTGCCCAGGACACCCCTTGGTAAATAATAGACACTTCAAGCATGTTTCCTGAATAAGTGAATTAATAAACATATGATGAATATGATCCAAGAGATAAAAATATCAGAACCATGGATTCAGAAGTCTTGATTCAGGAGAAGGTGAGAAGTCACATAAATGAGCCAGGTCTGCATGGAATCTGGAAAAGTAGGTAAGGTGGCTGTAAGAATTGTAGATGTTAGCCAGCTTTAGCCAAGTCTTCATGTGGCAGACATGATTATGTCAGTCATTCAAAAGCCTATGTTGGGGCGCCTGGGTGGCTCAGTGGGTCACGAAGCCTCTGCCTTCGGCTCAGTTTGTGATCTCAGGGTCCTGGGATCGAGCCCCGCATTGGGCTCTCTGCTCAGCAGGGAGCCTGCTTCCTCCCCTCCCTCTGCCTGCCTCTCTGCCTACTTGTAATCTCTCTCTCTCTGTCAAATAAATAAATAAAATCTTTTTTAAAAAAGGTCTATGTTAAGGGATACAGGGGGACCTGTTGGGTCAAACAGTCCTCATAATAACCAGGGAGTTTAGATTATCAAGACAGGTCTCTGAATCACATCTCTGAATTAGCCATCAAATAGGCCTTGCTTAATGTTGTCATAGAGGTCACTGCACTGACAAGTTTACTGTATTGTGATAGATTGCTATTCTTCACCTTAAAATTTCTTTGGTGGAAATGGCAAAGAATTTGGAGTCAGTTATTTGCTGTATTATTTGTTCTTCACAACCACAATAGACCATGGCCAAGCCAGTTACGCTGAAGTCCCAAGTAAACCCTGTGACTCAACAGGAAGCAAAGGGGGACACAAACCTTAATAGAGCTGCAATGCATCAAGAAATCTTAGGAGAGCCTGGGTGGCTCAGGCTGTTGAGCATCCAACTCTTGATTTCAGCTCAGGTCAAGAATTCAGGGTGGTGGGATCGAGTCTCCTTGTTCCTCTCCCCCCCTCCTTGTTTTCTTTCTCTCTCTCTCAAATAAAGAAATAAAATCTTTGAAAAAAATAAAAGAAATCATAAACCTAGAACCTGGAATTTAGGTCTGAGTGATGTAGGCTGCTAGGTTCCTGCAGCCCACACCAAACCCATCCCCCTTTTAGAAGTATAAATATTAGGTAGCATACCTGTGGGATCTTTCACCTGGTGGATTCCTCACTCTGCACAGCTGCCAGAGCTCCAAATTTTGGGAATGCATCCTGCAGAACAAAGGAGCCCCGGGAGCTGAGTCTACTTGCACCATCGTGTGTCCTTCATCTTGCGCAGCCTGTCGGTTGGTTCTGCACGGAAACAAGTTAGCCCTAACAGTGCCCAAGTGGGCTGCTTGCCCAGCCCTAGAGCATGGACTGGACCAGACGTTCTGTTCTCACTCTACCACTGAGCACAGGACTAACTAAATTAGATCCCATCTATGTACAAACAGAACTGTAAAGTTACCAGAAACACAGAAGGCTCTGTATGATCCTTTTCTCCCCCACCTTTCATTTATTTGATGAAAGTGGTTACAGCTGTTCTTGATAACTCCATTAAAATAGGAGAGGTGAAATACTTTCCTTGTACGCATGAGATGCTGTTGGGAAGCTGACAGGGATGGCTTCTGACAGGTGAAGCCCTGCTTCCCACTCATACTTCCCTCATGAGGTGTGCTAAGGAGCTACATCCTCTCCCAGATGCAGCCTAACTGAGCAGAGGACACAGGACGGAGACTGTTCTGCTGGGGGGAAATGGCCCCAGGTTAGGTAAATAAATAAATAAGCACAAGAGCTCAAACTCAACGCTCTAAATGTTCTTTCATTGCTAACAAAACTGAGGAAATCTTCTCATGTCAAAGGGCTGTAATTTGCTTTTGACAGTAGTGTAATCACTTTTTAAAAGAAGTTAGTCCAAAGTCAGTGGCAGGCGTGCACGTAGGGCAAGGAGAGTGCACACCCAAGCCTGGGCACAAGGTCAGAACCAGCTTCCTCTGAAACCCAAGTGAACAGAATCAGCATCTATTCATGTACGCCCTCAGCCGGCACCCACGCACCCTTGCTCAACTCTTCCCTGCAACCCACTCTGCGCTGGAAATAGATCGATAGAGCGTGCTGTCAGACTTATGCAAGGCTTACAGGCTCTCAGCCCTCTCTCAGCCTGATGTTCACAGTGAGAACTTCCCTGCGAGGTCAAGAGTTGAAGTTTCACAGCGTTTCTGTGTAGGAGAAGAACATCTATGGAGTTGAGATGGTAATAAAACAAAGCAGATTGGAGACTGTAACAGTCTTTGGGTTCTCCATGTCCTAAGTCACGTGTCTGGTGCCCTTCCCTTCTCCCTCTCCCCGCAAGTTCAGTTTTGCCCCCTAGTTGGGATCAGTTTTGTCCTCTACAGATGGCTAGGAAGGAACTCTGGTTCAGCACCACACTGGTGATGCTGGGTCCTTCTCTAACTTTGGTGGCCCAGCCTTACAGTGACTATGCTCATGCCCTGAGCATCCCAGCCCCAGGCGTGAGTCCCTGTCCTGGGTCTCCCAGAGCATCCTCCCTGGCCATGGCCAAGGTGGTCTCTTCCATGATTTGCCCAACCTGCCTTTGCCCCTGACCTACGTTGTTGCCTCTGTTACTTTAAGAAGTGACATAGTATTTTCACCAGCAATTCACAAGGGTTCCAATTTTTCCACATCCTTGCCAACACTTGCTATTTTCTGGTTTTGGGTTTTTTTTTTTATAATAACTATGCCAGTGGGTGTGGGCAGTGCCTAGGGAGTTTATTTTATTTTATTTTTTTTTTAAAGATTTTATTTATTTATTTCACAGAGGGAGAGAGATCACAAGGAGGCAGAGAGGCAGGCAGAGAGAGAGGGGGAAGCAGGCTCCCCGCTGAGCAGGGAGCCCGATGCGGGCCTCGATCCCAGGACCCTGAGATCATGACCTGAGCCGAAGGCAGAGGCTTTAACCCACTGAGCCACCCAGGCGCCCCCTAGGGAGTTTAAAAAATTATCAACGCCCATGGCTTAGTCCCAGAGACTCTGACATATTTGGAGGTGAGGCCTTGTCAACAATATTTTGAAAACTTTCCAGATGATGTTAATGTGAAGTCGGTGTTGATAACCTCTAATACATTCTTGGCTTATGTTAGCTGACTTTATCCCATATTCCTAGGCTGCCTTCCTGGTCTCACATGAAGAGACAAAACTTAGAAGGACTTGCCAAGTCAGCAGTAACTAACAAGGGCTGTCTGACTCCAACCTGTGCTTTGTCCCCTGTAACCCAACCGTGCCCTAAAAGGCTATTTTCACAGGGTTCCCAATACAATCTGCTAGCGCAGAGCACACTAAATCCTTGGATCTGGAGTGTGGAATGTATTAGTTCCTAGGGCTGCTAAAACAAATGACCATAAACTAGTTGGCTTCCCACAATAGAAATTTAGTCTTTCACATCTCTAGTGTCCAGATGTCTGGAATCAAGGCATTTGCAGTGTTGGTTCCTTCGGGAGGCTCAGAGAATCCCTTCCATGCCTCTCTCCGCTTCTGGTGGCAGATGGCAACCCTTGGTGTTCCTTGGTTTATAGATGTACCACTTCCATCTCTGCCTCCATCTTCACATGGCCTTTTCTGCTTTGTGTTTTCTCTCCTTCTGTCTCTTATAAGGACAGTGGTCATTCATTCGATTTAGGGCATACACTGAATCTAAGATGATGCCTTCTTGAGATCCTTAAATTTATTTTACCTGCAAGGAACTTCCCCCCCCCCCATTAAGTTCACATTCACAAGTACCTAGGGTTAAGACCTGGGCAGATTTGGCAGGTGACACATACAACCCACTACAAGGAGTTTTCTATTGGTCTTCCAAATTGTAATCAGTTCCATCATGAATCAAGAGTTCAGCATTTACCAAAGCTCAATTTGTTAGAATCAAGGCTGCAACTCAACTCACACTGGCATCAGATTACCAAACTAGCTGCACAAATCTTTGCCTCATGTTAAAGAGGTTGCCTGATTTTTTAGTCCATCTCTAAGGGGCTCTGGAGCAAAGTCTAATCCCTAAAATAGATTTGAGACTGCCTTGGAGCCAGTGAGGTAGGGCCAAGACCCTAACTCAAAATGCCACAGAAATACCCAGACTAGAACACACACTCTGCTTGTTCTACCATCTTGAAAGAATAGGTCAGAGTAGGGGATGCTGAGGTTGCCCTCTGATGGAAGTATCTGGGGCAAAAAGCTCCAGTCATTGGAAGAAACTCCATAGCATTTAATGCCTCCCTGGTGAGCTCCAAGATGACCATGTTTCCATGGTGTCCTCTCTCCCTGTCTCCTTGCTTAAACTTATCCCATGGAGCCATTGGGATCCACACAGCCTCCTGATGATTTCCAGGCTTCTTGGAAAGGAAACAACAGCAATAAAATAAACCTTTTTCTCATGGAAAAGGGTTGCCGGCATGCCCTATGGTGAGATGGGAAGGCTCCTACCAAGCTATCTCCCTCTTCAGCTAATTTTACCATCCTGTTTGAATGAGAAGGGCCCATCCCTAATGGTCAGTCTCTCCAGACCCTGTATAATCTGCAGGCAGTTTAAAGGAGAGGAAATTGCATTTTGTCTCATAAATAACTCCACTATGTACCAGAATCAGGCCAGCCCCACTTTTCCAACTGTGCAGGCATCTGGGATGTTGGGTATAAAATCCTGAACTGAATTATTTTCAGTTTGGGAATGTTTGATAAGTTGTCTAAAGTGAGAACATTTTTTCCCCCTCAGCTTTGCAGAGAATTGCACACATAGTCCTCACTCTCATTTTCTTTTAACATTTGGAATGATTTTATTACAAACTATGACTCCATTAGGAGTGAATACATCTGAGAACACCAAATGCAGTCTCCCACTGGACGTAGCCATTTGTAAAACTATCAAACAATCTATAGCAAAGGTTTTAAGAAGTGAGAGAGGCAATTCATCAACTCTTCATGAATATTCTCTTGGCTGCCAAGCAAATTAAATTTGTTTTCACCTACTAAAACCTCAGCACATTTTTATTATATAAATATAATATGTATTTAATGCTAATTTGCGATCAATTTACCCATTGTGGTGAAAACCTAGTTGTACTTTTTTTTCTCATGAAAAGTTTTGTCTTAGCATATCCATTGGTGATCTCGTTTGTCGGTCTACATTCTAATGTTTTTGTCAATTTATAACTTTTTATAGGGAACTACCAAGTTGATCATTTTTATATCTTAATTTCTCCTGTTAATATGCTTAGTTAATTACATGGAAACAGTACAAATTTAGAGACAGGAGCATATTTTTTTGCTACCAAGGGCTTAGAGGAGAGCTTGGTTCCAAGTAAGCATCCCGTAACTGTTTATTGAAATGCAGATATATGTGAAGTGGTTATGTCCCTTATATACAACACAGAAGCTTAATCTCGCCCAACATTTTATTTTCTCCATTTTTAAAATATTTTTTTAAATTTATTTACTTGACAGAAAGATAAGTCAAGGACAGCAGGCAGAGCGGCAGGCAAAGGAAGAGGGAGAAGCAGGCTCTCTGCTGAGTAGGGTGCCCGATGCAGGGCTCGATCCCAGGACCCTAGGATCATGTCATGACCTGAGCCGAAGGCAGACACTTAACTGACTGAGCCACGCAGGTGCCCCTCAATTTCTTCATTTTTTAAAATGTTTATTTGCCCCAAGGGTACAGGTCTGTGAATCATCGGGCTTACACATCTCACAGCACTCACCATAGCACAAACCCTCCCCAATGTCCATAACCCATCCACCCATTTTCTTCATTTTTAATAGTTCTACATGAGTTCTATTATAAGCCCTCTCAAATCTTAGTAAGGTATTTTTGTTAGACATATACAAAACAACATAATATATAAAAGTTGTAATGTACAAAGTGCTAACTGATATATGTCAAGATGTTCTGTCTTATTAATAATAAAATAAATAAATGCAAATTAAAACTGCAAGGTAACATCTCTCAGTTTGGCACAAATGTAAAAGCTTGATAACATTTTGATCATTTCGAGCTGATGGGAGCAAAGCTATATCTTGTTGATGAGAGCTGAATCAGTACATGAATTCAGGAACAAAAATGTTCATTTCACTTAAGAAAGCCATCTCAGGGCACCTGGGTGGCTCAGTGGGTTAAAGCCTCTGCTTTCGGCTCAGGTCATGATCTCAGGGTCCTGGGATCGAGGCCCGCATCGGGCTCCCTGCTCAGCGGGGAGCCTGCTTCCCCCTCTCTCTCTCTGCCTGCCTCTCTGCCTCCTTGTGATCTCTCTCCCTCTGTGAAATAAATAAATAAGATCTTTAAAAAAAAAAAAGCCATCTCAGCATTAGGAATCAAGCCTACAAAAATAATTGTGCAAGTCTGTAAACACACACATACAAAGGACTTTGTAAGAACAAATAATTTGAAATGAGTTCATTGCCATCTCTTGAGGCATGAATAAAGAAACTGTGGTTCGTACAATGGAATATAATACAACATTTATACAGAACAAGATCAATCTCTATGGCCCAGAAAGATGACCAAGGTATACTGTTACATGAGTTATGGACCAGTATGTAGAGAGAGAACAATTCTGATTGGTTGATTGATTGATTTGAGAGAGAGAGGGAGAATGCACTTGTGCAAGAGACGGAGGTGGGGGGAGAAGCAGAGGGAGAAGAGGAGAAATAATCTTAAGCAGACTCCCTGCTGAGCAGGACGCCCAATGCGGGGCTCAATCCCAGGACACTGAGATCATGACCTGACCCAAAGTCAAGAGTCAAATGCTTAACCAACTGAGCCACCCAGGCACCCCAATTCTGCTTTTTATTAGAAAAAAATGTTTTTATATATACATAAGTGTGAGTGCATATAGGTATAAATCAGCAAAGTAGTGGAAGATAGGCCACATACAACTCCTTCCAATTTTGTCTTATTAGAGTACTGTATTTCCCACCTTTCTGAGTATTCCTGATTGAACTTCTGTGATTTTGTTTAACAGGGTTCTCTTCTTTTGTATTTCCCCCAAATTGGTGGTTGGATCCTAAAGCTTGATCAGAATCAGGTTTAAATTTTTTGGCATGATTAATTCAGAGATGATGGTATGTTTATCCATCAAGAAGAACATAATGGCTGGTTGTCTCTCTTTTTGTGTTGTTAGCAGCCATTGATGCTCCCTGTCCAGACACATTAATTCATTAAGTATTGTAAAATGGTGACATTCCAATTCTATCTTTTGCTTCTTTATTAGCTGAAATACTTCCCTTATTGGTTCCCTTCCCTTATTGGTTACTTACTGTTACAGTTTGGTTAGGAAGGACAGAATAAGTGTTTGATTCTTTCTCTTTAACAGTTTGCAAAGATAACAAGTAAACTCTTTTTTTTTTTTATTATTCTTTGCCCCAGGGGTACAGGTCTGTGAATCATCTGGCTACAAGTAAACTCTTTAATACCTTCCAACAATGAATGATTTTTTAAAATAATACAATGAACTCATGGATTAAATATACTCACTGTGTTTCAGTACATCATAGTTAGTACCCTTCAAGTTCAAATTGTCCCCGTTGTGGACAATGGGACTTCTTCAGTTTGGGCCCAGAATATTTTTGACATACTCTAGTAGTTGTTTATAGATTCCTTGCTGTCTGGTATTCTAGGCTTATCTTGTATGATTTCTATCTTACCTGGTAATCAGCTCTTTCTTCAAAGAGAAGAATTTTTATTTTAAGTATGAGATGCTGAAGCATATTTGTACATTGAGGAGGGACAATCCAGATGAGAGGAAATAACCACAGGAGCACAATCCTCAGTAGGTGAGGGGGTGGGGCAGGTGGGAAGGTCAGGCATAGATTGGAACAGGAACAGTTAATTCATTGTGGTGGTGCACTGGGCAAAGCAAAATGCTCTAGAAATATAGGAAGTGTATGGGTGACTAAAAAATAAAACTGCCAGTATGATTCTGTGTTAAGTTGCTGAGTTTCCCACTTATAAATTCTACACTTGCAAGTATTAAACTCACCTAGTTATTTCCTCAATCAGTGATGTGTTGAACACTTTTTTTTGCCCTATGAGGAACTTCCACAGTCAAAAATCTCAAAATAGGTGTTCCTGGGTGGCTCAGTCGATTGGGTTTCAGACTCCCGGTTTCAGCCCTGTTCATGATCTCAGGGTCATGGGATCAAGCCCCACATGGCGCTCCACACTTGGTTCAGAGTGTGCTTGGGATTTTCTCTCTGCCTCTCCCTCTGCCCACCCCCCATCTCTCTCTCTTTCTCTCTCTCAAATAAATAAATAAAATCTTTAAAAAGAAAACCCAAAATCTCAAAATAGATGACTAGCAAACTTTTGAGATTTTTCATGGATTGTTAAGATTTCAAACTCAAAACAAAAATACTTGGCTTTCCAGATAAAAATATTGCTTATTTAAAATTATTTTCCTTTTAATTTCCAAACTGAGCATTCGTTTACTCCTGATGTATTTGGAAAAGTGAAAAATATTGATCTTGTTGTTCCTTTGCTTTTACTGGCTTGAATCATGACAATACGAGGGTCTCTCTGTAAGTCACAAGGTTCCCAGCTAATGAATGTCCCTGACATACAAATGGCAATCCCATCTTCTCTGACTTGGCTAATGAGGTATCTCACCCCCTTCCTTCATACTCATTTCTGTTGATAGATCTATTCCATTCCTCTTTTTACAGGAGCTGTAACATCATCTCTCCTCCCCATTTCCTTCCCACATTTGTTTCACTACATTATTAATGCTTTCAAGGAATGTCCAGATATTGTAAAAACAAAACAAAACAAAACACAGAAAAATGTGAACAGAAAATAGTGAACTTCTCTCTTCTTTAGGCCTGTTGTAGATGTGCTAGATGAGATTGGCAGTCTCTCCTCTCCCCACCAGAATCCCTTCTCCCTTGGATTCTTGTGCCCAGTTGGATGAGAGGGCAATTTGGAAGACATAGGTTGCATTTAAGTCATCTTGAAACCTTAAATACAACTTTCAATGCCATTAAAACCAGAGACTACAAAAAGATAACCTTCGAACAAGCCCCTGTCAATGGAAGTAGATAGGAAAGAAAAAGAGAAATGTAGGGAGGAGAAGAGTAGTGACAGTAAATGTTACAGTTATGAAATATTGCTTAGAATTACCCAGCAAGACTGAAAAAAGAAACTGCTCTCCTTTCTCTCCTTTCTTCCTGTGACATCAAACCTCCCTGGCCCCAGAATCCTGGAACCGTTCTAATTATTAAGGGTACTAATGTGCTACAGGGCAGCAGCACTAGAGGTAAAAAGTATGATTTTGAGGAACTTGACTAAAATAATTTGGATCGAAAAATTGTATTCCAGTTTTTTAGTAATCAGTTTTCAAACTATCTTTGGAGCCCAGTGTAATAATCATAAATTGCAAATACATACATGAGCTGTTTATGCAAAGTCAAATTTTCAAAGTTCAAATTAGAATCTAATCACTCAGCTTGCAGAAGTATTCACCCTAGGATTCCTTTACAACAGGAACTTCTTCAGTGTTTGGTTCCAGACCATTAACTACTTGATAGAGAATCTATGGGTGAGTTAAGCAGCCTAATGCACAAAAGTTGGAAATTGTTAGACAAAGATAGAAGAAAAATGAATCTTAAATAAATTATAGAGATAAGAAAATAGAATTGATTTATTGATCAATCCATCTTACAAATAAATCTACTTGTGAAAGTGAAGTAGAGCCTTAATTGCTGTTCACCAGGCACATAGTATAATTTTGTTGTAGTTTGTTACAGGGAGAGATCAAGTATTTTCTTCTTACAACATGAAATTCTTACTGACATTTCCTTATTCCATCTTACAGATTTATCTGAGTATTATATTACACCTCTAACTGAAATGTTTATATATCTGCATGCTGCTTGGGAAAGGAAGTGCAGTGTCACTGCTACATATATCCCAGAGAATTATTAAAATTTAATGAGCGTCAGTTAGTGATAAATCCTAGAGCGATAATATGAACAAGATGGTGAAGTAAGGCAGTTAGCTAGGTAATCTGGGAAAATGCAGAGTTGTTTTTCTTGATTCTCCTAGATTTTTAAGGATATTCCTCTAGAATTTGATATTTACAACCCTGAGTGATTTGAGTGGGGCAGAAGTTTAGCAATCTGTCCACAGAGAGCCTTTGTTCTGAGCTGGCAACTGAATCACATGCATAGAAGGAACCCTCTCTCATTTTACATGACTCTCCAGCTGAAGGTTGAAAGCCAATAAGCACTTCATAAAACTAATTCAATTCAACTCGACAATAGTGAGCTCCGATCAACTGTGCTAGATGCTGGGATTACTGAGTCTGGAGTCTCATGAGGTTTATGATCTAGTGAGGAACACTAAAATAATTACACATTTTAACTCAAGATATGACATGCTCTAAAAGCAATGTCTAAACAAAATTCCATGGGTATAAAGCAAGTAGACATATTTGTTCTGAGAAGTCTTTGTGGAAAATGCATCTTTTAAGACTGGCCTTAAAGGACAAGGAAGTCTTCAATAGGCCGAGATGGTGGACGATACTTTTCTGAAAGAAAAGTACAGAGGTGGGAAAACACAAGGCATCTTTAGAGAACTCTGAGATGTCCTGTGGGACTAAAACTTAGGCTGTGGGAATTTGCTGTGGTATTCAGGAATACAGTTCGAGACCCGAATCACAGGTTTTGGCAAACTAAGACAAGAAGACTGCTTTCCTAATTGGCAAAAGGTAGCTGGGGAAAGTTTTTGATCATAGATTGTTCTGCCTAGTGAAAGTAACTCTTGAACCAGTTTGCAGAATTGGAAGGGAGAGAAACTGGAGTGTTAGAAATCAAATAGAAAACTTGCATTTGCCTAATGAGGAGCAAATGGGGCTCTGAATTAGTGCAGGAGCAATGGGAATGGAAAGATAGATGGTTTCTAGGTTTTACCAAGGTAGGATTGTGATAAACTAGTGACAGACTGAGGAGCATGGGAGTGGGGGTGATGCAGGAGCCCCCTACATTTATGCAGAGGAAGAGAAAGGGAAAAATCTGAAGATGGTGTAAGTAAAGGAGAAGGCCTACCCCATATCTCGGAAACCACATGAGGAGAGGATTCAAAGAAGAAGGTTAAAAGAAACAAATGATTCAGAGAAATATAGTAAAATGAGGACAAAGAAGAAATACATAGATTTAACAAAGAGAAAGTTGCTGTTAATTTTTTTTTAGATTTACTTATTTTAGAAAGAGACACAGAGTAGGGAGAGAGGAAGCGAGAGTCTTAAGCAGACTCCACACTGAGGGCAGAGCCCAACGTGGGTCTTGATCTCACAACCCTGAGACCACGGCCTGAGCTGAAACCAAGAGTCAGATGCTCAAGCTACTGAGCCACCCAGGCACCCAAAAGTTGCTGTTAATTTTTTATAATGTGGTGAAGTCAGAAGCTAGATTGCAATGGGTCGAGAAGTAAATGAAAAGTGATACCTTGGAGAAAACAAGAGTAGAGAATTATTTTTGAGAAGTGGTGATGAAGTGTAAATGAGAGAGGGTTGTTATTCTTTGAAGAGAATAAAATTGAAAAGAAAGTCTTACTAGGACAAGGAAAGCTGATTCTAAGGAGACAGCAAAAAAGTGAGATGGTAGTCTATTACACTGATGGCCCGCCAGTGAGGCGTGTCTCCCAGTATTCGTGTCCTTGTGTCCCCTTGAAACTGGGATGGGCTGGTGACCAATCGAATGTGATATTCTTGGAAAAGCTTCGAAGTCAAGGCATTAAGAAGACCTGACAGCTTCTACGTTTGTACTCTGGAGAAGCCAGACACCATACAAGAGCTCTGAATCTGACCCCATCCTGCTGTGGGGGAAACCCAAGCTCTCCACATGGAAATGCCACATGAAGTGAGAGAGATCTCCAGCCAGTTCCCAGATGGTTTAGGCATTCCATCTGTGGCACCAGACATGAATGAAAAAACCAGTTTGGGCTTTCCAGCCCCAGAAGATGTTACTTGGATCACTGATGAGCCCTGCTCTGCCCAAATTGCAGACTTGTGAGTGAGTACATGATTGCTGTTTGAAGCCACTAATGTTTTTTGAATGCTTGTTATGCAGCAATAGGTGCCTGGAACAGGTGGTTAAAGAGAGAAAGAAACGGGGGGCGCCTGGGTGGCTCAGTTGGTTAAGTGTCTGCCTTTGGGTCACGTAATGATCTCAGGGTCCTGGGACTGAACCTGCGTCAGGCTCCCTGCTGAGCAGGGAGTCTGCTTCTCCCTCTCTCTCTCTCTCTCTGCTCCTTCTCTCTCTCTCTCTCTCTCAAATAAATAGATAAAATCTTGGAAGGAAGGGAGGGAGGGAGGGAGGGAAGAAATGGAAGGAAGGGAGGGAAAAGAAAGGAAAAAGAAAGAAAGAAAGAAAAAAATGTTAGGGAGACCGGCTGGCTGGAATAAGCCCCAAAGAAGATGAGGGAAGATAGGATCAAGTGGAAAAACTGGTCTTCAAAGTGAGGACACTCCTTTTTTGAGGCAGAAATGATTGAAAGAAGGATGGGTAAAAATTAGGGGTGGGAAGGAAAGTGGACTAACTCGAGCTCATCAGGAAGGCACTGTGTTGAGAATGAGGGCTGCACAAAGGAGCTGAAAGCTAAAGAGGGAGGCAAAAAAGGTCCACTCTGCATGATACAGGGGTTTCCTCCAGGGAGGGGTAAATAAAGGGCAGAGCGGCTGTAAGCACCCTCCAGGTGAGTGTGGTATCCACGAACTGGTAATGAGGCCACTGCTCGGGGATTTTCATACCCACCCTTACTGAGACTGGCTTACTTCAGGGATCAAAGCTTACTGGGTAGTTGGGTGAACAGTCATTCTATTTGCTTTAGACGTGGACTCTAATTATATCAACAAATGGGAAAAAAGGTATCCCAACTGGAATGTCCAAGTGTTTCAAAGTCTTTCAGAGACCCTGCCCGCTTTTATAAAAGAATCCATGCACCTGCTACTTGCCCATTTGCAATACTGGAAATGATTTCCATTAGCAGTTGCTGAATCATATACCTGAGATTACAGACAATGCTATTTATACTAAAGAAATTGAGTGCACATCTATTTTAGCTTCCTGTCCTATTTTCATACTTCCAGCCATTTGGATATTTGTCCCATATGTTGTCCTCAGCACTCTGTCTTAAACTGCTGTCTAGTTACATCTCAAAAAAGCTTCTGTTCCAAATGGGACTTTATTTCAGTAGGGGACTGTATTTCCTTTCCATCTATTACTTAGCTGACAGATCCTGTGAAGGTTAATTAGTCCGTTTTTAAAAGCTCTCTGTGATAGCAAAGAGAAATAAGTGAGTTTTATACCCTTGAATGGTACAGGATGACTTGACTTTTTTTTTTTTAATAGCTCCTTACATGAAAGGTAAACTACTGGAGGGGTTAGGAATATGAATAGTTGTGGAAAGCCAAAGCTAAATGATCCAACAACTTTGAAACACTAATGGAAGTATATGACATGCCCATGTCACTACTGAAGAAAATCCAGTTGCTTCCACTTGGTCCCTCACCTTGTCTTGACCTCTAGGGCATCCCTGTTTCCTGACCTCTCACTTCTCTGAGCTTCAAATTCATCATCAAATTAACTTTGATGATTGGCTTTGAACTCCTGGTCCTACTGATTTTTGTGCCAGGACCTAACTGTATTGCTTCTCTCAGTTCTGGCTACTCATTCTGACTCTGACACACTGCCATCAATATGCCGGGTGTTTCACACTTTGACATACTTGACACTAAGATGTGACCCCACAATAAGGAAAGAACATGCCAAGATGCAAAATCCATTGTCTGTACCATGCAATGCCTATTGTCGTGGCTGAACACAGAGGGTACCCAATGCCCTTCAGGTAGTTCTAGAAGCTACGAATTAGGTTGATTCACCAGGAAGTTCCAACGGGCCCTTTGAAGCATGAGACGGCATGGGTTGTTCTGGTTACATAATGTCCCAGTTACATTTGATGGGAAGATCTGAGTTAGAATTCATTACTGGTTCTTTCAGTCATTAGCTGGGAACAGATTTAGGACAGCTTTATGTTCATACCCATGTGCTGGAAGTTATATATTAGGACAAGCATAGAGTGTCAAGTTAAATGAATATCAGGCTGAAGGAAATTGAGGGTATATATCACGGTATGTACCATGGACGAGCAAACAAAGCATTTCAACTGAAATAAAAACACATTTTTGCTATCCCAGTCAAACTACATGCTAAATAGATTGGGAAGGAGAAAATAGCATCAAACACATCTATGGCTTGGAAACTGGATTGGCATCAACATAGCCAGGGAAGTTCAAGCCAGATTTGAGATGTGCCGAAAACCAAATTTCCTAAAGGCCTGGGAGACTTTGGCACGTAGTACTGAGCCGTTAAATTCTAGAGCGATTTCATTTGTGCTAGCTGCTTACCATCGCCAACATCAAACTTGCATAACTACACTGCAGCTTGACTGAAACTGAACTTTTCTTGGCCTGAATACGTGCAGAGGATAAAGCAGAAGAGATCTGCTCTGCTGTGCAGAAAGCCGAGGAGAAACAGTCGTAGGAGGCTCTAGTACAGAGACCTCCTCAGACACTTGGCAGCACGATTTCCATGTATGGTATAGCCATTACCCAAGTAGCAACAACAGACTAAGCAAACTCACTTCCTATGAGGTCTTTGGAAACAATAATTAGGAACCAAGATGTCCCAAAGGTCAGAAAGTGAAGAGTGATGATCTCAGAGAGCAACACGGGGACAGGTAATCGCTACTCTCTGGAATAAAAATATCACTTTCAATACATGCTTGCAGCGGATGCTCTTAGACACCACCCAAATGCCCCTTTCAGGGCTGGGGTGCTCTTTCCCTAGCTGCACGGGACTTTGGCTGCTATCAGTTCACAGCTGATTTCCTAGCCCTCTGCTGTAGAGAGCTGCCTTTACCAAGGTCATGCCCCCTCCGGGGACAGCCCACATCCAGTGACTGCCGAATAGGGGATACTTGTCTTTCCCCACTGACCCTGGGAGTCCTATCCTATGTGCCTCACATTCTTTCTACCTCTGCCCTACTAACCTGCTCCCCTCATGCTTCAGCGGGTGCTATCCCTCAGAGCTCTCCTCGGTAAACCTGGTGCAGGCAAATCTGTCTCAATCCCTTTCCCCAGGAACCCAACCGAAGATGATGCTAATCTGATACTAATGGCACGTGGTGGGACAAAAATGATGAGATGTTTGTTCCTGGCCTTCTTTTCTCCTATTCCTCTAAAGAGGAGTCAGACTTTGTCTGTTTCATTTCTTGTCCCTCACCCCAACTCTTCCCAGCAGCATACTGCCTGGCAGAGTTTTGACAAAAGGAGAAAGGTGGTGGGAAGAAGCATGAGAAAACTGTGAGAAGAGGTGCAGGAGAAGCTGTGGCAAATAATGAAACTATTTGGGGTGGGAGGGGGGATTTAAGAAATATCACTGTGCTTAGCCTGGCCCTTCCATGGCATTGAAACAATGGAAGTACAGAATGTGGACTGTTCAGAAATTAATTTTTGAGACTGGATTGCCGTTCTACCCTGAGTTTGGATCACAGCAGTCACAATTTTTAAGCTTTACGTGTGAATATAGGCAACCTCATCTTTGGATGTCAATGGTGTTTCAGGAGTGTTTTAAGATGGGGCATAGTTTTACTGTGTATAATCTGCAATCTTTGAATGCAAGAATTTAAGTCAACAAAAATAGATTTATAGAGTTCAAGGCTTTAAACAAAAGTGTTTGTAATAATAGAAAAATAATTAAACTATGTTTCAGGCTTTATCATGAAAGACATAGAAACAACTAACTATTAACATATTCTTCCCAAACATCTACACATGTCAGCCATGTGCATGTTAGAGCTAAAGACAGCAGGACTGCAGGCTCTAAGGGTATAATGGTTGTGGGAATTTATGTGCAGGAGATGCTCCACAACAAGCTTTTTAGATTCTCTAAGTTACAGTGTTTGCTATAATGCCCAAGAGCAATGGCACATAAATGGAATTGGTGAGGAGTCTGGCCAGGCTGGAGTCCACTCAAGAGTACTTACGGGGGTGACAAGGAGAGGTCCCTGTCATGATAAGTTCTGTTGGCCCAGGACTACAGCCGAACCAGACTCTCTCAGAGTGGGTTTGAGTTGGTTGTGAATCACAGCATCTTGAGTTTACAGGATGGATGTTTTTTCTATTTTCTTCTTTTTTTCTATTGAGAATTGTTAGCAATTTTTAAGGGTAGAACATTCCCAAGAATAAGATTTAAAATACAAATAAGTATTTTAATGATGAGCTTAAGACAAGTTTTCCAAACATAATATTTTCTTTGGGGTATAGTTCCAAAAGCTGGTAGTGATCATGAGTTATTAGCAGTCTAGGATGTAGAGTAATCTAGATGTAGTCTAGATGTAGAGATGTTCCAAATCGACTGAGATGCTCCAATCCATCATCCTTGGGCTTGTTCTTTCAAGGCCTTATAGACAACCTGTCCTCTTGAGGATCTCTGTTCTTGAGTTTGGTTGCTAAATCCAGGGATAAAGGACCAATTAGGGAAACTCGGGACAAGACGATTAAACATTCTTCAGAGGAAAGGTTGGAGTGTGGTGGGTTGCTCGTGTCCCTTCTGTGGCCTGTACTCCTGGCCACCTTTGAGGTTGATCGTCAGCAATCAATACCGATGAGCTTTGATTTTGTTTATTTTTATAATTTATCTTGTAACCTAAATTTTAAAAAATTAGATGAGAAACATTGACGTCTTTTTTATAATGTTATCTGATACATGATATGTTTCCAAAACAGAAATGTGTAGAAATTTAGTACTTTGAATCTTACTTAAAAAAAACCTTTATATTGAAGTATAATATATATATATATAATGATACGTTAACATTTTCCTAGTGTATAGCTCAACAAGTTTTCATTAATGAAACACATCCAGTTCAAGAAACAGAACACGATCAGCACCTTGTATCTCCCCCTTTGCTCCCTTCTGGTCACTGACACTCCCAAGGGTACTTACTATCTTGACCCTTTACTCTTTGGGTTAGTATCACCTGTTTTTTTGTATTGTATGTAATTGGATACACATAATCCAGACTTATATTAAGTCCGTGACTTAGGATGATTCAACCTAAGATATTTCAGTTTTACAATGGTGCACAAGCAATACACATTCAGTAGAAACCACACTTCAAATTGTGAACTTTGATCTTTTCCCTGGCTGGCAACATGCAGCTCGAAACTCTCTCATGATGCTAGGCAGCGGGCGCGGCTCCCAATCAGCCACACAATCACAAACATGAGGGTAAACGACAGACACACAACTATTTTGGTTTTCACTTTCAGCACAGTAGTCAATAAATTACAGGAGATAGTCAACACTTCATTATAGAGTAGGCTTTGTGTTAGAGGCCTTTGTCCTACTGTAGGCTAATGTAAGTGTTCTGAGCATGATTAAGGTAGGCAAGGCTAAGCTATGATGTTCAGTAGATTAGGTGTATTAAATGCATTTTTGATTTAAGATATTTTTAATTCATAAGTCAAGGGAGATCTATGCATACTTTTAGTATCTGGCTGCTTTCAATTGATATTATGTTTGTAAGATTCATCCTTATTGTTGCAAGTGGCTGTATATTGTTCATTTTTATTGCATAGTATTCCACTGTATGAATAGACCATAACTTTTTTATATACCTTCTTCAACACTTATTTATAATTTCTTCTTCTAGTAACATTCCCCCTATGACCAGATGCAAAAACCTAAACTTCAGTTGCTTTGTCTGAATCTCTGAGGCCAAACGATGCCCTCTGGAGGAAGAGGCTACATTTTCCCACACTTGTAATTTCTTCAGTGTCAGAAAGCCATTCTGGTCCCCTTGGATAGCCCAGAGCTGTACAGTTAATCCAATATACCTCCTGGCCAGACATGACTACTGTGCATTTGAAATGCGACTGGTGTGAGTTAAGATGTGCCACATGAGTAAAACACGCGTTGTGTTTCATAGACTTGCCATGACAGAACTAATGTAGAACAATCCAATAATTTTTACATCGAATGCTTATTGAAATAATTATAATTTAGGCTGAGTGAAATATATATATATATTTTTTTTTAAAAGATTTTTTATTTATTTACCTGGCAGAGTGAGAGATCACAAGTAGGCAGAGAGGCAGGTAGAGAGAGAGGAGGAAGCAGGCTCCCTGTTGAGCAGGGAGCCCGATGTGGGGCTTGATCCCAGGGCCCTGAGATCATGACCCGAGCCGAAGGCTGAGGCTTTAACCCACTGAGCCACCCAGGTGCCCCTGAGTGAAATATATTATTAGGATTCATTTCACCAGTGTGGTTTTTTTACTTCGAAAACCATGGCTACCAGGAAATTTAAAATTGCATAGGTGGCTTTCATTTGATTTTTACAGGATAGAGCTGACTGAAAGCATGGTCTCATTTAGATGGCTCGTTTAGTCTCTTGTTATATTCAGAATGTTAGACCAGATGATCTCCAAAGCCTTTTGTTCGAAAAATCTTTTTTTTTTTTAAGATTTTACTTATTTATTTGACACAGAGAGAGAGAGAGAAATCACAAGTAGGCAGAGAGGCAGGCAGAGAGAGAGGAGGAAGCAAACTCCCGGCTGAGCAGGGAGCCCGATGCGGGCCTCGATCCCAGGACCCTGAGATCATGACCTGAGCTGAAGGCAGAGGCTTTAACCCACTGAGCCACCCAGGCGCCCTTGTTCGAAAGATCTTCTGAAGGTCCAGGTGCCCGTTGGAAGCAGTACGTGGATGCTCTCAGTCAGTGTACAATTGGCCCGTCAGCAGGTTGAGGTTGGTGCAGGTGAGAACCAGGGCACGCCTGCCTCAGGACCTGAGCACTGCACGTGCACTTTAGGGAACCAGCTGCACATGCGCTCTGGGGAGCCAACAAGCGTGGGTAATACATTAAGCACCACTACCATTTTAATTAAAAATGTGACAAGAGATGTCGGTTATGAAAGTATAGGAGACTTCACATTTCCAGCCTCCATAGTAAAACCTCTTTTCGCTTCACTTAACACTGTTTATAGCTGCTGTTGGTTTATATGGAAAATGTGGCAGCTAGAGTTCGAACAATTTATATACGGCAATATAATTTATATGAAGTCATTTTGGAGGCCAGGTGAATAATGAAAGTGTCAATTAATTTTAAGTTTTTGACGACGCGTTTAGGTTTTATCATCCACAGACCACGTTTTAGATCAATTTCAAGCGTTTGTATTAAGGTGGTCCCACAAGTCCCAGAGCCATAAAGAAATTAAGATGATCCTAGTGAAATAGAAACATGATATGTAAGAATTGTTTCCAAAATGGAGATAGGATTCCCAACAACTTTACCGAATACCATATTCTACTCCTATGTGATGCTTTATTCTGACTTACTGCTTTTAGCCTGAAAGAATTTGGGACTGTTAAACATGTCACGGGACAGATAGATTTTTAAATTTCTCGGTATATCTGGGTTTTCAGATTTTTTTTTTTTACCCAGGTCTTCCTATTCTTCTCCAGTGTCATTATTACTCGTTGGCAAATACGCCCATATACCTCTTATCTTTCAAGTCATAAGAGTTTTGAATTATTAAAAACCTATAGAAATATGGCCTCTTGATTGTGCATTATATCATATTCCTAATCCCCGGTTGCCCTAATCCCTTAATTAAAACTAGTGCAATTTAAATCATTGCAATGGTGTTTTCATGATTCTATATTTTAATTGCATTTAAATGATGAATATTTGATGCCGTATGTTTGTCAGACAAATAAGAATAAGCCCCCTAATTCCCCTGAAGACAGTTAACTGCGATTTAAAGTTAGGAAAGCCTTGATTAAATGCATTAGGAAACTAGACATAACATGTAAATGTGTCCAAGGGGCAAATTCAAGGACTTCATTCTAAATACCTTTATGGGAAAAAGAAAAACCATGCTGATTTCAGAAAGGATTAAAAATTGAACAGGCCTAGAGTTTTCATCAGGAAATGATCTGGTTTTAGAATCTCCATTATTTTTTAAGCTACTTTGGGGACTATTTTAGAAACAGCTCAGTTTCTGTGGAATGATCCTCGGAGTAAAGCACTGACTAGAATCTGTTTTTCTATCATTGGATCCTCACATAAAAATCAGCCCATTAAAGTCCTTTTCACATAATTTTGAGGAGCAATATAAAACATTTCTTCAAAGCCAAAATGGGTGGCGAAGAATGGATCTCTTGGGTGCTTCTCTGTCCTTGTCACCCACAGTGCTGTGCCGGTGAGGTTTGCACAAGACCAAGGAAGACAGAAAGCAAAGGATGCAGCCATTTGGCATTCTTCTGCAGGCACAAAAATAACTATCTACACAGAATCCAGAAATGCTAGAGCTGGAAAAGGACCTTAGAGATGACTGGATCCAACTCGCTCTCTTTATGAGGAAGCCAAGGTCCGAAGGTGAGGTGGCGCACTCATTTCCTGGCAGACCATGCTCCATTTAGAAAGTACATTAAGACAAAGGCAGGAAAACGCACACATCCTCTCTCACGTGTGCATGCGCTCTCCCTCTCCTTCTCACTCTCTCACTCTCTCAGAGGCGCGTGCTCATGCACCCTGCCCTTCTGTCCTCAGTAAATTCTCCCAGGATGATATTCTTGTGAGGAGAGGAGGGAGCTCATCTTATGTTAAATTTTATTTTATGTTTTCTGCTTTATTGAGGTATGACTGACAAATAGAAATTGTACATATTTCAGCTGTACAATGTGATGTTTTGATATACAACTACATTGTGCAGTGATTATTACAATCAAGCTAATTAACACACCCGTCACCTCATAGTTACTTTGTTCACGTGGTGAGAACACTTAGGATGTACTCTCTTACCAGATTTCAAGTATATGATATACTGTTATTAACTATAGTCACCATGCTACCCGTTGGGTCACCAGTACTTACTCATCTTATAACCAAAAGTTTGTACCTCTTTGACCAACATCTCCCCATTTTTCCCACCTCCTAGCAACCACTCTTCTACTCTCTGTTTCTATGAATTCAGCTTTTTTAGATTCCACATATAAATGAGATCATGAAGTATTTGTCTGTGTCTAGCTTATTTTACTTAGTATGATATCCTCAGGTTCACCTGTGTGTCACAAATGGCATGATTTCCTTCTTTTTTTAATGGTGAATAGTATTCTATTGTTTGTTTTATATATCCTATAGTGTGCATATATGTATGTATATATGTATGCATATATCTACATACATATATCACATTGTTGGGGAGGATGTGGAGAAAAGGGAGCCCTTATACACTGTTGACGGGAATGTGAATTGGTGCAGCCATTGTGGAAAACAATACAGAGGTTCCTCAAAAAATTTAAAATGGAGCTATCATATAATCCAGCAATTCCACTTCTGGGTATATACGCAAATGAAATAAATTCACTTGAAGAGATATTTGCCACTCCCATCCTCATTGCAGTATTACCCACAGTAGCCCAGGTATGGAAACATCCTAGATGTCTGTCAAGAAAGGAGGGAACTCTTTACATGGACTTGGAACTATCCTTTGAAAAGGCACTCATGAGAAATCCTTCAGAGGAAATTTTTCAGTTCCAGTGCTGCAGTCTCGAAGGGCGAAAGACAACTCATTTATCTTAAGCCTACAGTTGTCAATACTGTGTTGTACGCAAAGAAGGATGTGTAACCTTTCTTATCGGTGTTGTCTGTGGCACAGAGGACCCAGGTTCGATTCGTTTACAACTTAAACACTGCGTCCTTCCAAATGGCCCATGTGCTTGCATTTGTGTTGCCCTTCTCTGTACAGGCACACATACACACGGAAAATGAAAGACTCCCTGAGAGGGGAAAAGTCACTAATTACAAGCAGCCAGAGGAGAATACTCCAATTTTTACCAGCAATTTGATAGATTGTCTGATTCTGAAGTAAAATATTCAATCAAAAATGTCCCACCTTATTTTGAGGTCTCCAAAGCCTCTGAGTTTGACTGAAAAGGTCAAACCTCTGCTTCCTCTAGGGCTTGCTAATGTATTTGGCTCCCACACATTCTGCTTCTCCCATCCCTCAAACCTCCATGCCTCATTCCCTTCAGCCTTGACGCTATTGACTTGTGGGGCCAGATCGGCCTTTATGGGAGAGAGGGGGAGCTCTCCTGAGCGTTATAGGACGTTTAGCAGGCTCTTGGCCTCTTTACACACTGCACGCCAGGAGTACCCATTCTCTCAATCATGACAATCAAAAATGTCTCCAGACATTGCCTCCCACGCCCCCACACACTTGAGAACCACTGCTCCAGCATGATTGCCTGTGCAGAGAGGTTGACTGTACGATCCCTGATGTCTGCATACCTTTACCCAGTACCTGTGTCACACCTTGCAGGGGCCTGCAGCAGCCCCAGATCCTTTAGATAGGCTCAGGAAGGAACTCAGCAAGTTCCTTTCCTGGTCTTTGAGATTGCTGTGTTTTCCTGCAACACGTTAAGAATATCTGATTGAGAAATTACCTTCATTAAGGACAAGAAGAATCTCGGTAAAACTGGAGACCATGGAAGGAACTGGAGCATTGGCACCTTTCTCAGAGGAACCCCCCGCCACACTTCTACCATTGACAGCGCTTCTCATGCAGGCTGAGCCCTGGGACCCTAGCAGAAGAAAGGAAGACTTCTTTTGGTCTAAGAGCCTAGTTTCTGATTCTCAGGGGGCAGTCCAACCTCCCTGATGGTGATACAGTTCCCTCTTAGAAGGCATGGGGCATTGGTGGTGGGTGACACATTTATGGAAACACACAGTGACCCCCACCTTCAATACCATGAATTGCAAATGTGTCGCCCAACAATGAGTAAGGATTATGGATATTGGTTTGTGAAACAAGTGTTGATTTCAACCATCCTAAACAATTTACCATTTCCTTCCTAGCTAACTCACTTGGTGAGAACAACCAGTTCACAAATCCATGCAGCTAGAGAAGGTGTGTGGGAACAGGAAAAGAGTGGGAGAAGCAGTTTGCACTTTATTAAAATAAGAGTATCAGCATCCCTTTTTTGATTAAAAAAAAAGCAATGCATATATTCATGTTTAAACACTTCTTTCCTCTGGACCATCTCCCAGCAGTAAAGACATATCATTTTATAGGGTTCGTGTTTATTTTTTTTTAACCTCAGTGTTTATGCTCAGATTCATAGGGCTGTTGGTAGGTTGGCAGGTACATAGATGAAGAAAATATCAGCAGGCAGAATCTTTCTCTTCCCCTTTCCCTAATTTCCCCCTTTTACATGATGGAATGAAGCTTAGTGCTTACAAAGAGACTCCGGGGCTATTCCAGGTGAGTGCAGTGAATAAGTTAGTAAGACAGAGGAACAGCCACTGATATGGAGAGTGAATAAAGCTTCTTTCTAAGACAGCTAAATCTGTTTGCATAACTCAGTACCTCTCCTGGGACCAGGACTCCTAGCAGGGTCACAGAGATGCTGCTGAAGGGGCACAGAGCCAGGGCCCTGAGGGTACCTCCTGCTGCTGTTTGATGATGGCATCTCCAAAGGCAGGTGGTCTGAACTGGATGAACCCTCTCCCTGATACTGAATTCTGTTGCTAGCTCCTCTCCCCAGCTTCAGCCTTATGTCTGCTCCAGTGTCGGGAGGGAGGTTAGATTATGATTCCCCAACTGTAAACTGTAGTGTGTTTATAGTCAATGGAGATAGAAGAGATGTAACTGAAGTTTTAGGAGCATATTTATATCTAATGAATCTAAATACAAAGAATTTTTAGCTTCTTTGAAGAAGAAAGGATTTTTTTTTCCTAAGCAGATATTTTGAATCCCAACTCTATGGAGCAGTCCATGCATGGGCTTCATGGGATTAAGAGACCCCTCGAAACTGAATGCATATGCATTTTCCTGAGGCAGATTCATATCTTTCATCAGATTCTCCGAGGGATCTGTAATTGTTGAAAGATTAAGAATCACTGTCTCAGAGACAGATACAAAGGTCTCCTTTTTTGTTTTGTCTAGAATTTTGGCTTGTTTCTTAGTGTGTATAGGTGAGTGTGTGTTTGGTTTTTCAGTTTTTTGAGACCAGGTAGTTTCATTGGTGTCTCTCCACAGAGATGCTTTTTTAGGTGGTGAGCCAGTTTAGGGTTGTAAAATCTCTGGAGATTCAATTCTTAGCTACAGTCTTGTAGCAAATTGTGCCACTGAAGTTCAATGGTGATTTTCTGTCAAGATAATGTTAGGCTGAGAAAGGACATTGAGGAGAAAAAAAAGGAGGGGGAAATTAAGTAGTGAGGATGCACAATCACTTTTGTACATTTTCTTCAGTACTCCTGAGGTGATTAAGTTCCTTCTTATTGTCTGTTAGGATTACTGCCCCCATTCATCTTCCCCTGTAGAAGTATATACATGAAATGGTATTCCAAAGCCAAGGAGTGAGAGTTGAAAGTTACAATGATGACTCCAGGCCTGGAAAATGGAGATTTACCCTCCCATTTTGCTGGCCTTGACAACGTCACTACTTCCTTCTCCAAGCACCGTATCCTTTCCTGGAGTCCTGAAATATCATTGAGAAGTTAGTTCATCTTCTCTTTTTTAAAAAGGAGTGACTTCTCACCAACCCATTCCCTGATCTCACACAACAATGTCCTTCTTACTGTTTTTAGATGCTCCAGGCACTTTCCTGCCACAGGGCCTTTTGCATTTGCTGAACTAACTTCGTCTAGAATGCTTTTCCCCAAATAGCATCAGGACTCACCTTATCACATCCTTTGGATCACTATGCAGAAGTCATTGTCTCAGGGGGCTCTTCACCGTAATATATTGACTTCTCTCTATATGTCATACCTTTCTTCCCTGCTTTATTTCTCCTCTTTAGCACACAGCTCTATCTTTCCTATTCTACATTTTACTTATTCATGTGTTATCTAGTGGAGTTTTGGCTCCTGCAGACTGTAAGCTCCATGAGGGAAAGAATATTTCTCTGTTTCATTCAGTACTAAAATTATAGAACAGTGCCTGCTTAATTATAGATATTCACTAAATATTCTTTGAATGAATAATCTCAAGAGACTGGGAGATAAACCTTGTTAAGGAAATAAAGTACTGTGTGACACTTCAATCCAGTGATTTCCTGCTCAAAGCAACCAAACTAATAAGGCAAACTGATTTAAGTGGCCCAATAGCTTCTATGTTTACATCTTTCAAAATGCTTGTCATCCTTATACCATAATCTATAAATTGGCTGTTGTCCTCAGCAGGTTAAGTTCTGCAAGGGTATGAATTTTAACTCAGAGATGAAGTGTGGAGCGTATAGACATGTTCAGTGAATGTGGAGGAAAATGAGGGAGTGAAAGAAAATACAAAAACACTAAGACCACCCATTGAGACAGATGTACATATCCAATCACAGGATAAAGAATCTCTTTGTGAACATGTGGAGCTTATCCCCATTTGTTTTGATTTAACATATCCCCTAGAGAGATGCTAGCAAGATAAGGAAGAAGCTCTGGTGTCTGAAGAAATTTCTGGAGACAAAATTAGGCAAGGTATGTTAGCCACACTGGATCAGGTGTAGACTGAAGTGCCCAAGATGCAGAATGGTGGCAGGCGCCATTATAAGAGTCAGAGAGATGGAGATGAAAGTTCAGGTGATTTGGAGGCTGTAGACCATCTTGGAGCAGAGTTCTGAGCTATAATAACAGTCATAAGAAAAACAGTGGGGGTGACTACAGGTTGGTTTTACGACAGCTCCAGCTTTCTACAGTGGCTTCAACCTTTTATATAGGGTTTGGATATTCCATCTTTTTCATCCACACAGTTGTCTTTCGATGCCAGTCAAAACCACTGAGACCTGATAGGGTACGGCTGTAGATTCACTCACACCAATGCATTCTGTGACCTCAGCCATCTTCTACTTCAGCCTTACAGTCAGGCTTCCAAAACTGATTTTTATTTAATAGTACACCCATCATAAAAGTACACCCATGATTATTAGCACATTCACTTTCTCCTACTCTCTTCAGCATTATTATTTATATCCTTGCAAATGGCATTTCCTTCAGAAAATATGAAGCTCTCTATCACTTCCCCTCTATACTGTTATCACTTGTGTTTAAAAAACTCACACCTTTTATCCTGCTATCTTGGGAAAGAGAATATCTACCATACCAAAAGCCCCCTGATCAAGATTTAGAAATCAAAAGGTGGGTATATCAATCAAGAAGTTTCTGGCCCAATATAGAAGGTTTTTTTTCCCCCTTCATTGTCTTCTTCTAAGCTTTCTCTTTTCATTAAATCACAATGCCAGGCAAAGTCAGGGGCATGCTGTGCCTGTCACTGTGGTTTATAGATCAAATGAAAGCCAGTATTAATCACCTTGCTTGATTCTGGAACCTATTAATTTTCCAAGAACTGTATCCCAATGACACGAGTCCTTCATTCTGTGATCTGATGCAGTGTCATTTGCGTTTCCTCTGCTCAGAGTAAACCTCAGAAAATGTTAGTTACATAAAACCATTTGAAAGTAAACCTTTATCTTTTCACTGGCCAAGTAGATGAAAGTTCCATTTAACAAATCTATACTTTGCTTCTATTTTCCTCAGGGCTCTTTAAAATATAGTTGGTATTCGGGGTCTAGACCTACTAACTAGAGATGAACTTGAATTTCTTGATCCCTTATTATCAAGGACTTTATGATCCCCTCTCAGATCTGGGGTCCTCAGTTTTTTCGGTAATGACAGTATTTTTTTAAAGTTCTCCCAAGTCTTGAAGTTATAGAAGGAAGGTGATGCTGAGAATAAAGTCCTCATAATATCGAAATTCTTAGGAGAAACTCTGTATAGAGTAGACCCTAAATAAATATTGTTCAGTGAATCAGTGGCATCGAGGATGGGACATCCTCTCCAACCTCACCCTTGTCCCCAGTGAGTGGAGGATGATAAAGGAGCTGGGGTATGCTACCCGGTAAGGCCTCCATATGCCTTCACTAGAACCATTACGTAGCTAAATCAATACTGAATTCTTTTATTAAAGCTTATTTCTGGATAGCATATTGCTAGTGTATTCTCTGGTAAAGCATTTGCTCCCTTTGATCTGACTCTAAATAATGTCATTAAATTAAACATCCAATGGTGTAGCTCCAGAAAATATGAGTCAAATGTTTGTTCATTACAACGTTAGTACAAGTCTTAAGTTACAAGAAGAATTAAGTCAGAACTGGACAAACAGAGCAGAGGTTTTCAATGAGGAATTTTAACCTAAGGGTCATTCTGTAGGCATATGCTATCATAAAAAGTTCAATTTATGGAATGAAGGTCCATTTATCCTCCAGAGTTATCTATGCAAAAAAAAAAAAAAGTATGTAGCTTTGGCTGTAGTGCAACTGTATTGTCTTGTTGAGGTGACCAAGTAGTAGAAGAACAAAGTTAATCTAATAATGCATCTGGTTTCCATTTCAGCTTTTCTCTGCCTCTTCATTTACTGCTATGTTTAATGCTAGGTTCTGTTTTTAGCCTTGAAAGGGGGGGAAAGTTTAGAAGATACTTGTAACATCTGTAGCAATGGACAGAAGAATGGGTAATAATAGGAAGTGTCTACATACCATCTGGTATAAACACAGATGTGTGTTTTCTTTAAAAATAAAAATCCTGCACTCTAAAAAGGGAAGATTTACAACACTCTACAGAAAGTCAAGAACCCATTCTTGAGTGGCTCTTAATTAACAAGATGCAATCCTCCCTGTTCATTGGCAATTTATTTATAGAATTCCACTGGTGGGTGCTGCTCGTTTTGCCTACAAATTCTGAATGCAGGGGTCATGATGCTCTCCCGAATCAATGACATTCCTGGATAAATTCTTTTATGTCAAGTCTTACATTTCTTTACCTCTTTATGAACCTGGTATAATAAAGCTAGAATGAGGATATTCTCTATTTCCACTAAAACCCCGTCACAGAGTCTGAAAACTTAACAAAAAAAAGCCTAAGGTATAATTAATAAGAGAGATTAGGCATATTGTATAAAGTTATGTAATTTTAATTCTTAACTACGCAATAATCTTTACATCGTAAGAGAAGTCTATCTGCAAAACCAACAAACCACTCATAGGGAAGTTTGTCTTTTTTTTTTTTTCTTTTTGAGCATTGATACATTTAGTACCAATAACAATTTTACCAACCTACTTCATTTAGTATTAAATTCACGTTTTTAATAGGCAACCCATACTTTTCAAATTCAGAGGGATCTATAGGGTATCTTAACAGAATAAAATTTCTGAGAATGTATCCACTGAGAGATCACCAACAGGTTAAATTACTCTAGAGATAAAAGAGTAGATATAGTTGTAAATATTGGTATGTTGAGAGCATCCCAAGGGCAATCTGGAGGACTTCCATGAGCCACTGGCTTTGAAAGTCACAGTATGTTGAAATAGCTGACAAACATGGAAAACAATAAGAATTAAGAAATGCCGTCTGTTATGAATGTTCATAAGCTTCACTCACCAAAGGAAAGGACAGGACCAGTCTTGTATGGATAGAATATATGCTTAGGAAGATGTTTCTGTTTTTACTCTCCAAAATTTCTCTCCGTGCAGTGAATCCATTTGGCTTGGCCAAAATAAATTTAATGTCACTTTAAAAGCCTCCTCGTTTTCCACCTCTTTCTGTGAAAGATAAATTACAAAATTAAGGAGTACGTTCTCGTTATTCAGGTATATTAGCTTTACTTTGGGCACTCTCCCCTGTAACAGATAATGGACATAATTGCAGCTTCACGTTCTGCCTGTCCCCTGTAGGTGCAGTTCCTCTGCTCACATGGGGGTCCATGGAATCCAGTGGTACCTGGAATCTCATTGAAGTCAGAAGATATTCGACGATGGCAAAAATTGGGCCCTCAGTCTCTCACCTTTTGGCCTCCCACTTTTTGTTGTCTCTGTGTTCTAATTCTTTGATTCTTTTCTAGGTTGTTCTTCATTCGGCAGGTACCTGCTAACTATATGCTCATTTGATGTATTCAGGACTGACCCGTAAAACTGACCTTATCTTGGTTCTTGGGTTGTTTTGTTTCGCTTTCACTGAAAAAGAGAAAAAAAAGATACAAAAACAAATCAAAACAAAACAAACAAAAAACCAAACACAACTGGTCTCCATAGATAGAATCCATTTATCTTGTTTCTTCACAGATTTATTTTTCACTGTTTCAAGAACTTTTGACAAATGAGCATTAGAGGAAAAGTGCTGACAATTCCAACTTTATTAGTTCAAATGTTATTTTCTCAATTTCGAAACTTAAAAAGCTTATCTGGAAAAGAAGTGATGCAAGGCAGTTGTTACAGAATAATTACAGATTTACTCTTAGAGGAAAGCATAATTGTCTATGTACTACATTAAGTGAATATATACTCCTACTACATCATATAGTTAAAATAAACCATACACTTTCTGAAAATTACAGTATGAGATTCACTGGTGTCTACAGGCTCACCCTGGTGTTGCTCTGCTGGACCGGGAATGATGGAATAAGAAGGGGCAACTCGATCCCTACATTATTGCTGCAGAGAATTGCTCCAAGTTGAGTAAGCTGAATGGAGATTTGAAAAATGGGACACCTTCTAAATTGATGGCAGAGCTATAAATACCTGGGAAGCTGCCACCCGAATTCCCAGCCTTGCAAGTCATTATAAGAAATGGGGAAAGTTCTTTTAAACAAAGTTTGCTGCCCGGCTGCAAAAATTGGGAAAGACAAGGCAACGAAGTATGAGCCTATCGAAGAGTGTCTAGAGACAGACCTTGAGAAGTTATCACAGTGTGTGTACAGGGCAGAAAGGGCGGTTGTTCTCATCTGGGCTTTTCAGCCAGCTGCCCAGACCGTTTTGTGGCCCAGTTTACCACGGTCTAAAACAGTGGCTTTCAAACATGTTCGATGACTCTACAGGAAGAAATACAGTTTACATTACAGCCCAGCACACCCCCACACATATAAAACTAGAGAAGTAACTGAAATAAAAGCTTAATAAACAGACACCTATTTCCTATTTTTGCCATTTATACCATTTTGCCTATTCTGCCATGCATCCGCTTTCTTTTGCACTTTATGAGCCATTCTACTCTATTCTATATAGATAATAACTAAATCTATAAGAAAATTATCTACAAATTACAGTTAAAATCGAAGGTCTATATTTTAGAGATCTATATTATATGAATATAGATAACATACATCGTTCCTATTTACATGAATGTTAAGCGTAATTTGCCGGTGGTCTCGGACCCCAGTTTGAAAACCAGTGAGAAGTTACAGTAAATCCTTCCACAGTAGAGAAATCTGTCAGAGGAGGGAGATCCACTGCTTCTCACCTGCCCAAGGGGTGTCCGCTGCTTTGCCTGTTTTCTCAACATGGGTGTGCATAGTTTGAACGGAGTTAATCTACACTTACTATTCTGAGTTTTCTGACATTTTCTCTTTGGTTCATTTTGCATTCTCAGCTTGAATGAAAACTAGCACAACAGGGGCCATGACTGCTTGGCTCATGTATCTCCTTTCACAGCGCCTCCCAGGATCTAGCGAAGTGTGTCCATTCCACTGGACAGCTGATAGATGCTGCTGACTGCTAACACAATTACCCAACAGTGCAGAAGCAATGTCATTTGATTAGCTGCATGGAATTGTATATGCAGACATTTTTTCCTAATGGAAGAATGTTAGTCTGTAAAACTGGTTCAACTAAAGATTCAAATTTAAAAGTATAGACTTTGTCCATGACACTCTCTACCATTCCATCCTTCACTTGTTTATGCATTCATGCTTCAGATATGCACTGAGTGGCTACTATTTGTCAGACATTCTTTTAGGTGCTGGGTATGCCCAGTTCATACCCTCAAAAAATGTTAGTTGTAAGACAGTAACACGTGTTTCTCAAAATTGTGATCTATTGAAAATTAGTAGCTGAATTATCTAATTTTGATTTGGCTGGTGCATATTTCTTGTGTTTATTTTCCTCAAGGCCATTAATGATATCATCTAAAATAATACCTGATTGAAAAAAAACTTACCTTACCAAAAGCGCACCCAGAAGTATTCCATTTAGTCCCTGATCACAGCAACCTTTGGGTCTCAAATGAATAGAATTAAATTAATCATAATCCTGGGTTCATGAAAACTCTCATGTTGGTCCACTTGAGCTTATCCACTTATCTACTTACCCACCCTATGTAAACTGATCTATAGATTTAATATGGTGCCAAATATAACAACACATGATACAGTTATTATAATTAAGGCAGCATTTGTTTTATTTTATTTTTTTCAGTGATGATCATAAGTACCATTTCACATTTATTCAGTCAAAGGATATATGAAAGATGCCAGAAGATATATTACATATGAGTCTGGATCTCAGAAGAGACAAGAACTATGTTTTACGTAATAGTATAGTATAAAATGGTTACAGATCAGAAGAGAAATGATTATTCACTAAATGGTGCCAAGAAAATTAACATGAAAATATGAGAAATTTAGATACTCTCCTATTATTTCTACCACAAATAAATTTCAGACGGATAAAGTATTTTAGAAATACATGTTCATGGGGCACCTGGGTGACTTAGTCAGTTAAGTGTCTGCCTTCGGCTCAGGTCATGATCGCAGGGTCCTGGGATCGAGCCCGCATTGGGCTCCCTGATCAATGGGAAGCCTGCTGCTCCCCCTGCTGTGCTCTTTCTCTCTCTCTCTCCCTCTTTGTCAAATAAACAAATAAAATCTTTAAAAAACCCCAAAAACTATATTCTTTAGGTATTAGAATGGGAAAGTACTAAGAATAGAAGTCACAATAAAGAATAAAACTATTAAGTCATTATTTAGAAGCTCCAGGAAGTTAGAGTCACAAAAATTGTTACTTTCATGTTGTAGAATATGATAGGTAAAATTAAAAAGAAAACAAAAAAATTGGGGGAAATATTTGAACACAGATATGATAATAAAGGAGTTAGGCTTCAACATATACGTGAGACTGGTAAATCAGTATGACGAAACTAATATTCTGTCTATGGGGGTAGGGAGGAGGAACGTCTCAGCAAAAGTTCAATATTCTGTCTATGGGGGTAGGGAGGAGAAACTAATATTCTGTCTATGGGGGTAGGGAGGAGGAACGTCTCAGCAAAAGTTCAACTTCAAATAAGAAAAAACATGTGACAAACTTTTGCCTGCCCTAAATCATTTTCTCCCTTCCACTGATGGCTGTTTCCCATCTTCTCCCTTTGGAAAATGCTTCTCCTCAAATTCATGTAATTCTTTGGAGGCTCACTCTGTCCACTTGGGTAGCCCGGTGATCCAGACCTAGCCTGTGAGAGACCTGTCATAGACCCAAAACAATGTAAAGCAGCATTTCCAAGTGTCAGTGGTCAGGGTTATTACTTTCTCAATGACTAGAGGAACAAAACAGAGAACCCGAACCAAACTTGTGAAACTTGCAGTATGTGTCTGAGGGGATATGGTAGATCACTGCGAAAAGACAATTGAATCAAGAGAGCTAGGAAAAAATGTGGATCACAAACACTGATCACAGATGGACTAGGAACTTAAATATCGGAAGCTAAACTTCAAAACATTTAGAAGAAAATATAGGTGAAAGTCTTTCCAACCTCAAAGCAGAGAAGGATTTCTTACACAAGACACAGAAGCGTTAATCATAAAGAAGACTGAAAAACGTGACTACTCTAAAATTAAGAACTTGTGCTCATCAAGTCATCTTTAAAAAAAGATAGAAGACAATCTAAGGACTGGGGGGGTGCAGCACACATAATTGACAAGGATCAGAGTCAAAATTACATGAAGAATTCCTACAAATTAAAAATGATAGGCTCCTCTCTTTTCTTCTATACTCACAAACTTACTCCTGCTTTCTCAATGTCTACAGACTCCGATTCCCTTATTCATCCAACAAGAAGTTAGGTATCATCTGAGCAAGCTGTTCATTTCTATCTCTATGCCATTTCCTTCAGCTGGAATATGGCCACTACCAGCTGGACTATTGACATCCTAAACACTTCCCTGAGTAAAGCCCATCACTCCCAAGAACCTTCTTTGATGACTCCAACTGATCATTGCTTCTTCCTTCAGAATTCAGAGTCCATTCATACTTGCTTACTATATTTACATATTCCTTTTCTTTTTTAAAGATTTTATTTTATGTATTTGACAGAGAGAGAGAGAGAGAGAGATCACAAGTAGGCAGAGAGGCAGGCAGAGAGAGAGGAGGAGGCAGGCTCCCTGCTGAGCAGGGAGCCCGATGCGGGGCTCTATCCCAGGACCCTGAGATCATGACCTGAGCTGAAGGCAGAGGCTTAACCCACTGAGCCACCCACGTGCCCCTACATATTCCTTTTTGAATTCTGATTTTTTAGATATCCTATCTACCTTGTTACATTTTAACTTTTCCTAAATTTAAGAACTCTTGTATTCCATTCTACTTTTATGGTTTTTCCTTCTGCCTAGCTTTTCCATCCCCCACCTTAGCACAATGTTGTGCCTGTCGTGGGTACCCAGCAAGGGGCTGACTGACTACAAACATTAAAATTTTATCAATTTTATCATGAGCATTTCAAAAAAGTAGTACAAAATTAAGGTGGATTTATCCAAGGAAATAAAAAGAAAAAGACAGCAGTTCACACAAATAAATGCCTAACAGAGATCTTAGGCCAGTTAGAGAGACATATGGAAGAGATTTAAAAATATCCTTTTACGAAGAAATTGTGAAGGAGGAAGAAAGCAATGTAAACAAGCCAAATTAAGGAAAAATTACATATTGGAGAAAGACAATAAGCAGTAAGTTTTAGAAAACATTTCAAATGGCAGTAAAAAGTTCAAATGGGATGGCAACAAATAAAAGTAAATGACTGAGCTAACTAGGACTATAAGCAGAAGATTGTTTAGAAGATAAAAATCCAGATGTGTTTATATCTCTTACTTTAGAAAAAGCAGGCAGAGAGCTACCTTTATCAGACAACAATTTTCCTGGGACAACAGATGTAAGCAGTTAAAAAAAAGTTACCTGCAAACAAATTAGATGAGGCAGAAATTCTAGGTAGTCTATGTTCATGATTTTTATAACAAAGAAAAAAAGTGACGAAGCATTGATTTAGACATTTTTAGATGATACCAGGATCATAAGGTTTCAGAAGGATTAGAATATAACTAGGTAGTTAGGACATCTGGGTGGCTCAGTGGGTTAAAGCCTCTGCCTTCGGCTCAGGTCATGATCTCAGGGTCCTGGGATCGAGGCCCGCATCGGGCTCTCTGCTCGACGGGGATCCTGCTTCCTCCTCTCTCTCTCTGTCTGCTTCTCTGCCTACTTGTAATCTCTCTCTCTCTGTCTGTCAAATAAATAAATAAAATCTTTTAAAAAAAGAATATAACTAGATAGGAATTAATCCATTGATTAAAAGATACATAGGTTGAGATATCAACAGTGAATTAAGTTTGGGCATTTAAGGTTCTCCAATTTCATTGATTACTCAAAAATACTTGAATGAAGGCGATTATACGAAAATTGGAACTTCACTAAAACATTACCCTCTAGTAGTGAAGTATGTTAAAAGGGGAGCCTATCTGCTCTTCAGCCTAGAGCTGCTGGGGTACTTGGGCACCAAAAAATCCTAATTATAAAGCTCAGTCATGTCTAAGCTTCTTCTGTGACAGGATTCCTGAGGAGAGCATTTCAGTACAAGAATGCACCATCTTCCCCATCCAGGTGCCCATGGTCAGCAAGCATTTGGTGTTGAAAGGTAGACGGCATCCATTACTGGGCATTAATCCCATGCCTGGTGCCGTGTGAAGTGCTGTCAGATTAGGTCAGAGAGAGACAAATGTTTTCTGACATTCTGCATTCTGTCTGCATGCAGTTAATTAATACAGATGCACCCAGTCATTCCTTTAGTCAGCCATGGAAGGCACCAGGGGCAAAGTTAGAAGTATGGAGGCTCTGGAATCTGAAACTCTTGAGATCAAGTCTAGGCTCTGTCGTGTACTTGCTGGGTGACCTTGGGTAACACATTCTTCCTGAGCTTTAACTGATAAATGGGAGTGGGAGTTTGGGATTGTGGCAGGATAGCTCCTTTACGGGCTTCTTGTGAAAATAACTTTTGAGCATACATGTGAAACACTTTTGTCATCATTAACATCCTCTAAGATGAGAAAAGCCAAAGAGGATGAGAACTGAGAAGGCTTCACATTTGGGATACGAGAGATCACTGGTTTTATTGGAAGTGGAAATTTGATTGAGGAGAGGATGGGAAAGTTCAAGCAGCAACTGGAGGCAGTTTTTTCTAAGAAGTTTTTTGTGTATTTGCCTCCCCAAATAGATTAGTCTTTTAAATCAGAGACTGTATTTTATTTTATTTTATTTTTTAAATATCTAAAGCCACACAACAGAGCTACGTATCAGGTTATCTTATATGAATAGTTGCTTAAAATTTTAGTTAAATAAACGTTAATGACAAAGGAGAGAATGAAAGAAGACAAGAGCTTCAGGTGAAGCAAAATCAAAGTTTTTCAATTTTTTTTATTTTGAAAATAGGAGACCCCTGAATATATTAATTATAAGAAAGAAGACTGAGAAAAATGGGGGAGATCAAAGGTATTTCAGAAATGCAGGTATTATCTTGAATGATGGAGCCAAGCAAGGGGAAATGAGATTAAAAATAAGGAGGACCAAATAAATAAATAAATAATCTTTTTAAAAAGGTGGGGGGGGCGCCTGGGTGGCTCAGTGGGTTAAAGCCTCTACCTTCTGCTCAGGTCATGATCTCAGGGTCCTGGGATGGAGCCCCGCATCTCATCAGGCTCCCTGCTCAGCAGGGATCCTGCTTCCTCCTCTCTCTGCCTGCCTCTCTGCCTACTTGTAATCTCTCTCTCTGTCAAATAAATAAATAAATAATCTTAAAAAAAAAAAAAAAAGAATAAGGAGGACCACTTCCTGAAAGAAGCAAGAGAAATTGGCACCAGTTGTGCACGGAGGTGGCCTCATCTCAGAGAGATAAAGGCAGAGAAATGCTAAGGTGTTCCTTGTGGTGGTGAAGAAGGTTGACGATGCTCAAGACAGGGGGCTTTCACCTTCCACGAATGCAAGAGATGTGTTTTTCGTGTGGATAAGACGATGGGTTTGGGGATCTGAGATGGCTGAATGTTTCACAAGAAGTTAATATGAGATAAGAAATGGATAGTTGAAAAGGACCTGGTGTAGAGATATCGGGATGTCAGCAGTGATGAAAAGGAAGACTGAGTGTGAATTACAGGTTAGGAATCGTGGAGAGGGAGGGCATACTGGCCAGATATTTAGTCATTATCTTTGGAGTATATGCGGGGCAAGAAAGGTATACTGGGGCCTTGTCAAATGTATACTTCAAATGGCCCAACCCGATGGTATATTTTTTTCTTTCAGTGGAAGAGGGGAAGCAGGATGCCTGATATGCAACTTACAAATTGCTTAGAAGAAACCAGCTTATGAAATAGAAATGAGGAAAATTAACATGTAAATTTGGAATTGCTTCGAGGAAGAAACATTGACTAATTGAAGCTGTCTAGAGATGGCAGGGTTGTCTTGAGAAGGGTAAAGCTCCCAGCAATAGGAAAGTTCCTACAGGCTAGGGATTGCGATGACTGGTTGGGATTAAAATGAATGAAGTTTAATTTCATGATTCTTGGGAGAAGATTAAGTGGCATCCCAATGCTAACCTAGACGGACTATGCCCCTTCCTTTCTTCCCCAAATGGTGCTGAATATTTTTTTGTAAAGGAAAATAAATACATAGGTAGAAACAGATAAACTTTAGGTCAGAGAAAGACAAATGTTTTCTGACATTCTGCATTCTGTCTGCATGCAGTTGATTAATATAGATGCACGAAACAGATAACTCTGTTACGTCAGCAGATTTTTGAGTTAACTTGAACATCACCACACTGCCAAACCGAGCCTATGTTACTTCATCCTCTGCCCACTGCTTTCTGAAAGGCGTTTATTACTTTTATAATAACAGTTAGTGTGTGAATACATTATGCTTCTAAAATGTTCAGTTACCTGTACCCCTGGGGCAAATGATAAAAAAAATTTAAAAAAATGTTTAGTTAATGTATAATAGAATAATTTACTTTACCATTTTTCTGTTGTTGGGCACTTAGATTGTTACCAATTTTTTTCTTATTCAAACTGTAATGTAATAAGTATCTTTGGATCTACTGCTTTGCTTAGATGTATTGGTGTGTCTCTGGGATAATGTGGGATTGCTGTGTTGAAGAATATGCACGTGAAGAAGCTACCTTTCTGGGAGGTTATATCAATTTACAGTCCCATCAATAGTGCATGAGAGCATGCCTGATTGTTTAATAGTCTCATATAACACATAACTATGTCCTTAGTCTGAAGAAGAAAATAAAAAGCAAACTCTCTGCTTTCTTGGGCTTTTAAATCAGAAAAATTTAACATATGTGAAAGAAATGGGTGGAACATACCACAAAATACTAGTAAAGATATATCCAAGTATATTTTATATGGTTATATAGTATGCTTGAAATGTATCAATCAAAACTTTTGTAAATCAGTTTATATGGATGGGTTTTACATTTCCTTCAATCTTTTCATGCATCAATTTATTTTAGTCAATTGTGATCATGCTATATATATCAGTTATTGTCTCCTTTCCTCTCTATGTTGCAATCAATAATTTCCCATGTCACTCTCTACAAAGTCCTAACAAACATTATTAAAAATAACTACATAATATTCCCTTAACAGGATGTGTTTAACTATTCTTACAGCATCTTCAGTTTTTCTTATCATTAGTAAAGCAATGACACTTTTCTTTGGCCCATTTTTTTTCTCTACATTTAGCATTATTTCCATCAGATACAGCCCTATATGGAAATAACTGAGTCAACAGGGATAATCATTTTAAGAGCTTGGTAAATATGGCAAAATACTGCTCGTAGGAAAAGTTGCACCAAAGAATAACCATTTCACCATACCTTTGCCACAATGTGTTATATAACTTTTAAAAAGTCAGCTAATTTGATGTTATTTCATGCTGTTTTAAATAAATGTTTTTAATTTTTAGTGAGCATGAACACTGCATATACCTGTTCTTTGTTTACACAAGGTTGTCTTTGAAACTAATCTCTTGGGGACGCCTGGGTGGCTCAGTCATTAAGTGTCTGCCTTTGGCTCAGGTCATGATCCCAGGGTCCTGGGATCGAGCCCCACATTGGGCTCCCTGCTTGGCAGGAAGCCTGCTTCTCCCTCTCCCACTCCCCCTGCTTGTGTTTCCTCTCTTGCTGTGTCTCTCTCTGTCAAAGAAATAACTAAAATCTTAAGAAAAAAAAAAAGAAAGGAAGGAAGAAAAGAAAGAAAGAAAGAAAGGAAGAAAGAAACTAATCTCTCTACCTTGGCTATTATTGGATAATCCNAGAAAGGAAGGAAGAAAAGAAAGAAAGAAAGGAAGAAAGAAACTAATCTCTCTACCTTGGCTATTATTGGATAATCCTCGTAGTGGGGGGAATGTCCTATATGTCATGCCCTATATATTAGATGCCTGCAACATCCCTAACCTGTAACAACTAAAAATGTCTCCAGGCATTGCTAATTATCTGACTGGGGACAAAATCAGACCTTCTGAATAATCTTACTTTTAACAAACAAATTTTCTTTCTTTTTTTTTAAAAAAAGATTTATTTATTTATTTGAGAGGGAGAGAGAACCTCAAGTAGACTCTGCACTGAGCATGGAACCCTATCCAGGGCTTGATCTCAGGACCCTGAGATCATGACCTCAGCCAAAGCCATGAGTTAGACGTTTAACCGACTGAGTCAACCAGGCACCCTTAGGAAATAAAGTTTTCAATAATACAGTAAACTACCTATTTAGTAGACCTGTTTTGAAAGTTCAGATATTTGTATCTACAGTAAGAAACATTTATTATGTGTGAAATAACTACAAGTGAAGACAGGCTAAAAAGTGAAACTTTTTAAAGATTCTTAAAAAGCTAACAGAGGCTCATTGAGGTCAGTCTGGAAAGTTCTGTGATAGTGCTAAAGGTGAACAGATAAAGAAACAGAAGCTCAGGGAATTTAATTCAACTGCCCAAGTTCACTTTCTGAGTAGCTGGGACTAGAACTCAAGTCTCCATGTCCCAGGCTTTCAGTCTTTTCATTATTCCACACTATGCCTCAGGCCATTCTGCTCTCCATTGTAATTCAGCTGGGTCTATCTTCTTTAAGGAACTTTTTCAGAAAACTTGCCTGAGCTACAATAATTTCAGAAAACCTGCCTAAGCTAAATAATTTTAGAAAACCTGCCTGAGCTACACTAGAATATGCCTCCTTGATTAGCATAGAATGCTTCAACCAATGTTTGATATTTAAATGATTGTTACACTTGTACTTTAGGGTTGATCCCAATAGTTTGAAAACTGGAGGGCAGTTGGGTCAAGGGCTCTGACCATACAGGGTACTCGCAAAACAGTATTAGCTAGGGCAGCTTCAACAGTATCTTGGATTATTTTGTTAAGATAATGACGGCCCCTTATAAAAAGGAAATGAGTTTTGACAGGAGTAAGGAAGTAGAAAATGTGGACCAAAACTATTCTCAAATTGAGTAGACTATTAGCAAATTATCTTTAATGAAAGATAAGAAAAAGTATTGATGAGTTAGAAAATGAGGGGAGGAGTAGGGACCAGAGAGGCAAACTAAAAATGTTAACTTACTAAAGGGAGAACAACAGGAGGTTGTATTGGTGGGGAAAAGGATGCAGTAACCATTGCTGGGTCTATAGTCAAACCATTTTGTTTCTGTGGATCTGTGTTTTTCTCCATTGTATCCCTGGGGCCTAATGCAGACTTGTACATCTAACACATAATATTTGGTGAAGCAATGACTGGATGACTAAATGGCCCTGGCTTCCTGAAAATCACTTCCTCTGCTGCAGCTGAGGCAGGGCCTGGCCTGTGTACAGCTGTAGTCCAGCTTGCATTGAAAGCCAACAACTGGGACAGTTCAGTCTTAGGCCCTGCACTAGCGGGGCAGGGGGTGGGCGGTGAATGCTAACAAAAACCAAGAACCAGTCTTTGGCTTTAAGAATGAGACAATCATAGTGGAAAGGTGGGATATTGGGATAGCTATCATGTGTAAGGTGTTGTTAAGAGAGATCCAGATGGTTGTCCAAAATACAATAGTGCAAGGTCAAAGACTACAACATATTTGGAATTCGTCAAGAAATTGGAGTCTTCCTCCTCAACCCTCTCAACTTCTTTCCTGCAACCCTGCCTTAAGGTGAGTAAACTGAAGAATGGCTTCACAAGCTATGTTGATAGGAGTTGCAGCAAATGAAAAACAGAAAATCAGCAACCAGGTACTCTGCAAACAGATACTGAGCTGCTCTTGGTAAGGTACTGCTTATTAGGTATTATAAGGGACCAAAGAACATGTAAGATATGAGTTTAAGTCTTGGTAGAACTGATAGTTAAACCAGTCCTTTTGATTAACCTCAAACAGCAGCATATAAGGAAGTTTTTTGTTTTTTGTGTTTTTTTAAAGATTTTATTTATTTATTTGACACAGAGAGAGATCACAAGTAGGCAGAGAGGCAGGCAGAGAGACAGGGAGAGGAGGAAGCAGGCTCCCTGCTGAGCAGAGAGCCCAATGCGGGCCTCAATCCCAGGACGCCGAGATCATGACCTGGGCCGAAAGCAGAGGCTTTAACCCACTGAGCCACCCAGGCGCCCTATAAAGAAGTTTTTAAAGATAAGATAAACTTGAGTTGGAATTTTGGCTCTGCCAATTTGTGACCATGGGCATATCACAAACTTACTGATTCTCACTTTCACCCTTTCATCCCTACAATGGGATTAATTATTTCTCCCTCATAGGATTCAATGAAAATAATGTGAGACGGTGCATGTACAGTATGTGGGACACAGTGTTCCTCAATAAGGACTACAGTGTTAGCTATTCAGACACTGAAGTTTGTTTGTTT
>LNAC01000004.1:629656-680003 GCA_002007465.1 Ailurus styani | reverse complement strand
GCCCGCTCGCCCGCCTGCCCGCCTCCTCCCGGCCAGCCGACCCCGGGGCGCGCCGCGCGAGGGAATGGCCGGGAGCCCCCTCCCACTGGAGTTTGCACTTTGTCCCGCGGTCCCACTTGTAGAGGAGGATGCGGAGCCGCCGCTTGCCCGGGCTGGGGCGTGAGGCTCCTGTGAGCCCCTGGAGTTAGGAGTAGGTCGTGGACGCCAAAGGAGTGACGGGAGGAGTCCCCCGCGTGGGCTCCTGATTCCCAAGGACGGAGGGGAGGATGGAGAGGGGAAGAGGACAAGGAGAGTGCCCCTCTGTGGTAAGCCGCAGTGCCTCCGTCACCTGGGCTGGGAAGTTTGGGGCTGGGCGTCTCTCTCTAGATTACAGGGAGTTGGGTAGTTTAGGGAGATGTGGGAGGAAGATAGGAGTGGAAACTTGGGGTTCTGAGAGAGTTCTGCAGCTGAAAGAAGGTGAAATGGGGGCGGTGAGGCAGAAAGAAGGTCCCCAAAGTTTGCACTTGGTGGGAGCCTGGGGTGGGGGCGGGGCGCTGGCTGAAGGTGTCAGTGCACGTTGGGAGGACACTGTGGGACTGCGGAAGGGACAAGGAGAAGGGGAGGGGGAGGACCATCTGTTTCGCCACTGTTATTTGCGGGGGCCCGTGGGGGAAGAAGGGAGAGCTGGCAGGACGATGCTTCCCCAAATGTTTCCCCAGGCTCTGGAGGACAAACAGTTTTGATGGTGAACCTGGATGGGGGAGTGTTGTAGTCTTTCAAGGAAAATAAATTGCCATCAAGCCCTCGGCCCCCATGAGTACAAAATAAATCCAGTTTTGGAATGCTCTCAGTAGTTGTTGGATTAGGAAACGTCACCATTTTCTTTATTTTCGTACAGAGATGTGCTTTGGATTTCTCTTTGGTTGTGTTTTGCTCAGGAGCATCACACCAAGGTGAATGTTAAGATGTAGCAAACAATGCTCAAATAGAAGGAATAAAGCATTCATGTTATGTAGGGTCCAGCCTCAAGCTTGGAGACTGGCAGCTTCAGAACAATGCCTGGAGCTGTAGAAAATACATTTATCAAATTAAAAAGAAGGCTTTTCATAAAGTCAGTAAGCTATATCTCAGATAAAGTTAAAGGTTTTGGCTTGAAAGAGCTTCCTTAAATATTTCAGGACCCTATTTCACCGGTTTTCATAATCCTTTCATCTTATTTTGATGCCATCTGTTCATTGAGTATGTGCTGCCCCTTCTTTGTAATAGGTAAATGCCCTTAGAATGCAAATTCTGCAATGGAAGTTCTGTTGTTACTTGAGGCTCTTAAGGTGGAAAAAAAATGTTTATTTACTCAAAAGTGTTGGTTGTAGTTCAGATTCTCTGTCCCCATAAATCAAGTATTTGTGGATTTATAATTCACACTGCTACTCATTTCCAAAAGTGATTTGAGGAAGCTTGGAATGAAAACCACAAATCAAATAGCTATTCTTGTAGATCTCCTTGACCTCTCTTGGATGCACTTGTAGTAAAATGCTTTTGAGAAGGTGAATTCTCCTAACAAAGGAAAAATTCCTGCCCTCCCTGGAAGCATCCTAGTCGTATAAATGTTTTGCAGCATAAATCCTTATGTACTTCATTTGCATTATATATTTTACATTACATAAGTAACGATGTCTTTATAGAAGTTTAACCACTAAGCAGCATCTGTATTAAAGAAAAGTATGTCGATATTTTATAGCATTTTACCAAACATACGGATTCACAGAGCAAAAAGAGAACTGTGAACTTAATGTATCTTTCTTGAACTGAGGCAGAAAGGAAGCCAAGGGAGGTGTCTCCTCTGCCATCAAACCAGAGAAGGAACTGTCATTAGTACTTGTCACCCAAACATGGCCAATTAGTGAGACCTGTCAGCAGTTAGAGGGTAACTTTACCAAGTGTTAACTATTACATGAGGATTTATGAACTGTATCAGGTGTTCTCAGCTCTCTTTTTCTCGGGTTAATGACCTGGCTCAGTGAGGGGAAAAAAAAAAAAAAGGCCCGAAACAAACACACCTCCGAAAGGTAAAATGTCTACGTAGAATAATGCTGTATGGAACTCCCACCATAGAAGAGATAAGAATCTTAAATCCCTCAACTGCTTCCCCTTTTAGGTTTTTTTTCTTCCAGCTGAATTTGAAGATACCATTGCATGGTTTTTAACAGCTACAGTTTATATTAAAAAATATGAACAATTAGTTTACTTCTCACAGGAGTAATTGCTTCATTTATGAAAATCTTTGCTACAGAAGAGCAAAATTGGCTTTCTGTCGTTCCTATAAGATCCTATATCATCCAAGATCTAAAGAACAATGAGCAGGTTTGTTTCCGTTTCCCACTTCTTTTTATCTCTGTGTTTTTATTGTAAACCCCACCCCCACCACTTCACCATCTCTGTTTTGCCATCTCCTCCTGTCCTGTGTCTGTTCCTGTGTTTCAGTATCATCTTTTCACCCTTCCTTTGTTTTCTCATTTTTTTCTGCAGTTTTCTCTTGATGCTCTTTGCTTTATAGATGATCTCCTTTTTGCATGTTACTTTTCATTCAGGGATGTCCTTTTATTAGTGCTGGATTATTTTCCCAAAGTGGTGTTCCTATTTCTACTTTCCCTCCTAAATTTTATATTGACAGTTTGAATCATCTGCAAGATGCCTTTGTATTCCTTTCGAGTGCCTTCAACAGTTTTAAACTCTAATCGGCACCTTTTCCTCTTACATGAAAAGGGGTGGCTCTGTCAATTTCTGTATTTCTCTCAGTCACCCAGGACCTTCCCAATATCATTGCTTTCCAAATATAATTCACAGATAAATCCCAAGGACTCCATCTCTACCTGATGTCTTATGATACCTCTTCTTCGTATTTTTATTCCCATAGGGACTGTCTTTCTTCAGACTCTTAACTCTTTCTAGCGACTATCCTGTTGTCTTCCTGACTAGTTTCTCAGATCCAGTCTTTCTCGTTTCCAATCCATTTTACACTTGGTTTGCAGAGTAAGCTTCTTAAAGCAGAGTGAGCTCAGTCACTGGCTAATAAACTTTTCCCCAGTGCCCTACCAAATAACATATAAACCTCATCTCTGACATTTTAAGACCCTTTGCAGTCCAGGCCAAAAATGGCTCTACCTTTTTACTTTGATTTTGCAGATTGATTGATTGATTGATTCATTCATTCATTCTATGAATATTTGAGTGCCTGTCGCATGTCAGGCATAACTGTAGGTAATACTTTTAGAAGTGCCTTGTGTATTAGCTCAATGCTATGCTGCACATTTTATTTTTCAATGGTGGAATCCATTGTTAAAACATAATCTTATGGGTCCCAGCAACCCCATTGACCTCCCATCCCTACCCTTAGTAGTCTCTAAGGTATCAGCCCAGAGTCCTGAGTCTCCTTGAAACAGCTTGAAAACACTGCTTTGGCAGAAGGCAGTATTCCCTCAACACACAGCAGGCTTCTGAGTTCTGCGTCTTTGCTGTTCCCTCTGCCTAGACTAGGCCTTTCCACTTCCCCAGAACCGTTTCTACCCGCCAGAGAGTCAGTGCAATTGCTCCTGCGTCTCTGAACTCCAACTTCTCTTCCAAATTCTGTAACACTTTGCTTGGCCTCTTCGTGGAGCACAGGTCATTGTCTCCTTCATTTATCTGTGCTTTTTGCATTCTCCCCTAAGGGCACCCTGCCAACCATGCCTAACCTCAGGCCTTCATTTCCTGAAATACCCAGCTGAGGGCCTGGCAGATCATGGGACATCAACAAGTAATTTAATTAGAATGAATTCTACCTAGTTCTCTAGTCCCCACTTCTGCCTGTGATAGCTACTTCTTTTCACATCTCAGTCTGGCTCTTACGGTAGAGCCAGTGTTTCTCTAATTTGAATATGTATCTAAATCACGAGGAGATCTTATTAAAGTGCAGAGTCTGATTTAGCAGGTCTGGGATGGGGCCAGAGATACTGCTTTGCTAAGGAGTTCCCAGCTGATGTTGAAATAGCTGATCCTTGAATTTGAGCAAGGTAGTAGATGATATTCACAGTTTGGGGAGTTTCTGGTAGCCCCTACCTCTCTGTCTGGTGATTTTCCTCCAGTTAGTGTTTGCGTCCATATTACTTTCTATCCTGGAAGTATTTTAGGCCTCCACATGCTTCCCAAACCGAAATGGAAGATGTGGTGTTGCCCTTGAATGTTTTCCTTATTTTGCTGATACAGTGTTGCAATGGCTAGTTCTTCCTCTTGTATTTTTCTCTGGCCAGTTTTCTTTCTTTGTTGTATATTACTTCTCGTTTTCCCGTTATATGCAGACTGTGGTTGTTCTCCTTGCTCACTGGCTATGATTCTTTTTCTTTTCCTGTGCTCTCTCTGGTTCTTAAAATTCTCTTCAGATGCCTTGGCTGACTCTCTGCCCCAACTGTTTTCCTATTGCTTCCAAAATTTTTCTGTGAAAGGAGCACTGAAGTTGGGGGTAGGAGACTCCAGTTCTCACTCTGCCTTCACTGTGAGCAAGAGACATTGGGCAAAGCTGTTTCTTTCTGGTCTTTTCACTTGTAGATGGAGGTTGTGGATTATTCGACTCCCGGGGTCTCCTTCTGCACCGGGATACCCAGTGAGATCTTCTCGTGGGACTGAAGAAGTAGGTTGGGGGAGGAAAGAAGGGATCGTGTGGTGATCATGGTGCTGGTGTGTGCCCTCATCTAATGTTTCTGTTCTAGATAAGCAATTTGAACTTTTGTTCTTACACTAATAGAGACTCACGTTTCTTAAGAAAAAAGAACAACTATACCTTGCCCTTTGCAAATTCGGTTGTTTTCAATCCTGGATTTACACTAAAATCAATTCAGGATCTTGCAGAAAATAGTGGTGTTGTTAGCGTGTTTCAACGGAATGATTTAATTTATCAGTAGTTTTGAAATCTCCCCAAGGGACTCTGATTTCCAGTTCGGGTGGAGAACTACAGTATCTGGTCTGTAAAGGCAGCTTAGAATGGTGCTTAAGAGCACAGCATTGTGCTGAGTCAAACCCTGGCTTTGCTACTCACCAACTTTGAGAGCTTGGGGGGGGGGTGTTACGTCACTTCTTGGGGCCTCAGTTTCTTTATGAAAGGGGTTGACTTGGTTATTGTGAGGATAGACGGGAGCCATCAGTGGAATACTGTGCATATTGTGGTCGGTGAAGAAACAGTAGTGGTTGTTTATCCTGATAATCATACCATTACATTTTAAATCCACTAAATTACTTACGGGTCATTTTGCCTTAGAGCTAATGCTCTCCTTACCCCCTGTTCAGTTTCAAGATATTCTGCATAGTATAATCACTTTGAGAAAAAATTTATGAGCATATTTTTCAGAAGTCCGTGAAAAAATACAGAAGAGGGTATATATATTAATAAAAACCAACCACCCTTTTATTTTTGATCCATTTGATGCCACATCAACTCTCTGATCTCATAAATAGCAGAGATAGATTAAAACATATATAAACTGATACACAAAGATGGCCAGGCTTTCATACCTACGTCATGAAAAATGATTTTGCTCTTTAATAAAGACAGTTCTATCATCAACAAATAGAAAGGGTTGAAATTCATGGGTCTAAGAGAGCATTTTATTTTGGAAATAAATATAAATGTGTTAGGCATTTACATTTCTGAGTTTATAATGGGAAATGGAACTTAAAAATTAAAAAGCACACACAGAGAGATAATCTGTCCTACTCAGGCTAAAGCTAAATCAACTTTTTCTTTTCTTTTTTTGGCTGAGATTCCAGGATAGTCATTATGCTATAATGCAATCATCATATCAGCAAAGCAAAGATTGAATAAACGGATATAGCCCATGTTAACTGAGAACCCATATCCCCCCCTTTTTTTTTCTGTATACATCTGAAAACAAGTAAGAGGGTGCTCAGTAATTCCAGTGGGCCTGGCCTAGGTACCTGGAGGTGAAAATCAGCTGTTGTCATGCTGATGGACTTTGTGTGTAAAAGACTGACTCCTGGGGACTGGTTCTCACCTTTTTCTCTTAGAATTAAATGTTTCATTTCTGCATTATTTACTTTTTGATCAGAGTATTCTTCAATTAAACTGATTAAACTTTTCTAAAGTTTATTTTCCATATTGTGATATGTACTTTTTAAATAACACAATTAAGAAGATACTATGACATTTTAAAAAGAACCATGGAGCTACAACTAAGAAAAGGTCCATTGTGAGAGATGTTTAGCTAATTCTTTTTGCAATCTTTGCTTAATATACTTGTGTTAAAATTGTGTCAAATTCTACAGAGAACTGTGATTTTTAATGTGTATTGGTTAAAGTGGTCAGTCTGATGGTTAGTCCATTTTATAAAGTTTTCAGAGTCTAGAGGTCTGGGTTCTTGGTCAGTTTATACTGGTTGCAAACCAGGGTTCAGATTCTGATTTATCTCAGGCTTAATAGATTATTATTTCTGTGAGGTACGAGAGTTAAGGATATAAAAATGACTGTTCAGTCTTTAGGGTGAAAAAGGCTGTTTGTGCAAAATCCTCATTGATAAATTGGAGAAATGAGACCAGAGAATCTAGAGTATTTAAAATTTGAGCCTAAGGAAATTAGACATTACAAATAAGGAAGGAAAAGTTCTCGTGGTACTAACACTAACATTTAAACTTCACATAGCAGGGACCCTGTGATGTCCCTAGGGTTGATATTAGAGGTGGGAAAACTGTACCTCATAGACTTAGAAAGAGAGGTATTACCTTATATTTTACCTAAAATATAATGCTGAAAGAATACAAAGCACAAAATGCCATTGTTTGTATATAAAAAACATGCTTGTATATAAATACAGGCATTTTGGTTTTATATATACGAATATTTTTATTTTAATGAATCGGTCATTGTACATGGTCTTACATGCTATCTGGAAATGTGGATGATTATATTTAATCATTACCTGTATATATTACACTATCAGAAATGGAAAGAAGTATAGCCTAATGGTTGAACTCAGGCTCTGGAGATTTTGTGGAGGCAAATTTCAGCTCTTCCACTTATTAGCTGTGTGACTTTGACCAAGTTACTCAACCTCTCTGTGCCTTAGTTTCCCAAGTCTAAGAGACAATGAGAGAAATTTTCATGGGATTGTTGTCAGAAAAAACAAGTACACATAACATATTTAGTAAAGTTCTTAGGACTTATCAAAGTCTAGTAGTGATAAAGTTAGCCATTATTATACATTATATGGTTAAATAATATCAAATACCTCACGGATACGTTGATTTCTTTGCCAAGAGAACTTGTGCAACTCTAAGTTTTGCACCTTGAGTTTGAAACTTACTTTGTATTTTTCAAATATATATTACTTTCTCCTCTATCTTTCCTTGTTTACTTTAGGAGAACAATTAAATGAGAGAATAGAGATGTGGAATTGTAAGCCCTATAAGGGTTCTAGACAGTTTGTAACCATGTGAAGCACAGGTGGATTTTTAATAACAAAATATATAACTCAGGCTGTAAAGTTTTTGAAAAGACCAAGTAGCTTAAGATGTAGCTTCCACATGATGTGCTTCTTGAACTTGGTACTTGTGTATGAACCTGGAATGTTTGGAAGTGACCCAAATCAGAGTGACCTAGGTATAGGAGCCTGCAAATGGAGCTAGGGTCTGTGACCAGAGTGGACTCATTCAAGGACATTCTCTTCTTGGGCATTTGAATTGTAGTTGAATCCTCCTGGGTTCACAGGCATTTATTTTAGCACCTGCATTGGATTTTTCAAGTTGGAATTTAGCTAACAAAATATTTAACAAAACTAAACCAAAAACCAAAAACCCATAAAACCCACAAAAAACAAAGAAACCATAACTGATAAACTATTGCAGGATTACCAAAGAGTTTAAGTCCATATATATATACCTACTTACTACATGTATGCTTCTTAATGGTCAGTCTCATTTCCACAGCAATAAAATCATCAAGACTCAGAAAATCTTATCTTACTCTTTTGCATAAACTTCTCCTGTGTCTCATGCTTGTGGTCCTAGGCTGATCTTAAAAATGTCTCTAGTACAGTGATTCTTGGACTTTAGCATGTAAGGGAATCCCTGGAGGGCTTGCAAAAAAATGAAAATTTCTGTAATTCACCCTTGAAGTTTTCTGACTCACCGGGTCTTGAGGCAGGACCCACTAACCTAAATATTTTCTCAAAGTATTTTGTTAAGTATCCCAGTTGATTCACAGACCAAAGTTAGTCTAGTTCTCTAGATTAACACTTATTCTCAGCTCGGTATGCATTTCAGAGTTATTGTGGTTCTTAGTAAAAGTCCAGTTGAACAGGCCAAGCTCAGTTCCTCTGTGATGCATTAACCACAGGGCCCTCCTTCCTTAATCTACTCTGAGTCACCCATGTGGAGCCTGTCATGTGCAAATTCTAGAAAAGAAGGCTGTGTGTTCTTTCATTGACTACTCAGGAGCCTTTAGCCACAGCTTTTAGTACACCATGGTTCTCCATAGCAATGGGGACCACTGGCCACCTGCCTCAGTTTCTCTGTGAGCTCACTCGGCATAGTCAGATTCCAGGGCCCAAACCTAATTCCAAAAAAAAAAAAAATAAAGAAGAAGAAGAGGTGGGATATGAGGTCTTAGAGCCTGGATTTTCCCTGGCTCTGAAGAGGATGACGATGCCTCGATGAAGTTCTCTATCCAGCGCTCTGTGGAGCTAGCCTTTGGCTGCATGGCTCAGAGATTCAGGCAGCTCCAGTGTTGTGGTGACCACACCGACTGCCGTGACCGTAAGGCCCGGCCAGGGACCGCCACGACTCCTGAATGTCGGCAGTGTCTCTTCCCTCTCATGCCTCCCGGCTTCTCCCTTCTCTGCAGACTGTGAAGAGCCATTTCTCCGGTCCTTGCTGTTTTATAATGGGAAACACAGGCTCCTTTCTCTCTGGGCTCTTCCTGTCTTCTCCTTTCCACAGCTGCCAAGTAGAGACCCAAATGACGATGCCAAACATACAGATGCGATGGCACACGTTCAGACTGCTGCTGTCCTGGCAGAGAGAGACCCCTTTAAGCCTTTTTAAATCCTTGAAGGCTTTCTTGCCTCCCTGTGTATAGCTTACATAAGCAGGGTTTATATTTGTCGAGAATTTCACAGGTTCTCAGATCTGTTGTCTTCCTCTTAAAAGTGCTTTGGAAAAAGGAACAGTATAATATACTCTTGGCTGGCATGGGGGAGAGGCAACCCTATCTTCAGAAATATTTGAATTCTTGAAACCACATTTCTGAATTATCAAGATTTATAGCAAGAAAATTACTGTGTATGTGTAACAGTTCTGTCTCCAGGCCGTGTACTTCAATAGACCCATTTAAAAATGTAAATTACAGAAAGTTTTAGTGTTCCTATATAAAACAATGAACAAAAGTGACATTAAAAATGATTAAGTATTACATTGTGAACAACATTGTCATTGACCGTTTTAAAGTCTGAGCGATAGTGTTCTATCTTGTTAAATAACCCTTTATCTATAAAACTTCAGAGACTGATTGAGGGTAAGGTGGCATAAAAGTCAATAGTTTGACAACTCCGCATTGCAAGTTCATGTTTTGATGGAACCCTGTGTATAACCTGACACAGTCCTCCTAGATGTTAACCTCTTTCTTCCACAATAAGGAAGGCTCCCTGGTAGCCAAAGGGAGCAGGGGTTGGTGAGGTTGGATGACTGGCAAAAAGGTATATCTACCTGGAAATTGATACCACCAATCAAGTTAAATGTGAGAGAGAATTATGCATAGAGGAGATAGCCGTGTCAAACTTTATGGATCTTTTCAAGAGATGATTACTAGTGACATGGTAAGTTTATTTTTCTAACATTAGGAAAGGCATTTAAAAGACAACATCTGAACTGTTCCATAGGGCAAATAATGATGCTTGTTGGAGAGGACCTCCATGGGATGGATTTTTAATCGTCTCTGGGACCTGTGCTTAGTTGAGAAGGTTGTGCTACCCCAAAGGCCTCTCGGACTGGCCCACTTCTTTGTTTCTGTGAAGCCTTGTTATGATCATAAGACATCGTGCACTAAGAACATGATTTCAGCACTGGTTGAAACCACTTGAAGCAGCCTAGCATGAGGAAAGACACAAAGCAGAATTTTTGTGAGTCTCCCCACAGCCATGCTGCCATTACTTAACCTCCTTTAGCAACAGGACAAGGCACATGCTTCACCATCTGGTGCAAGATAAGAGGGCTTTGAACTGACATGGAAGAGGCCTACGAATGCTCAAAGGGATGACATGTGGACAAAGAAGCAGATTCATTTTTCTGAAGTTCCAACAGGCACAATTAGATTCAGTGGGTGGGATTGAAGGGAGGCAGATTTCAATTCAATATGAGAGAGAACTTTCTAATGATTCATACTGTTCAATAGTGGCCTTGAAGTTTCACACTTGCTCCAGAGGAAAGTATGTGACACACGAGAGGATTGGCCACCAGAAACAGCATATAAGGAATTCCAAGATTGAGAGGAAGCTCAACTGGGCTGACCACTGTAATCTATCTGCTTTTTGGCATTATTATTTTTTTTAAGATTATTTATTTATTTGTCAGAGAGAGAGAGAGAGAGAGAGAGAGAGAGACAGAGCACAAGCAGGTGGAGAGGCAGACAGAGGGAGAAGCAGACTCCCTGCTGAGCAGGGAGCCCGATGTGCGCCTTGATCCCAGGACCTCGTGATCATGACCTGAGCTGAAGGCAGCCGCTTAACTGACTGAGCCACCCAGGCGTCCCCACTTTTTTGGCATTATTGATAAAATAAATTGAGGAGTGACCATAGGCAGGGGAGGGGGACACGTAAGAAAATAGGTAGGTGAAGAGGTAGGTGTTTCTAGACTCTTTAAAAGATGAAAGAATAGTTACCTCATCTTTCCCCCTAGCTTTTTAAGTATGTTACACTTGAGCACCTATCATGTCCAGAACATCATCTTGTTTAACAACCAAAAGGCAAAAATCCCAGCATGTCCCCTCTTAACCAGAGTTCTGCAGTTGTTTCCTGCATCTTCGATGACGTCACAAAAGCTGCCCTGCATACTCATCCTCCCTGAGATACACTCCTGGCTAACCTTTTCATAGTACTTCTCCTGTTTCCTCTGTGGTGCTGCACTGTTAGATTGTGACCATCAGTTTTGTACCGATTGTACTGATTTTTCTCACAGACTGTAAGCTCTTTGAGAGCAGATCCCTTTGACTGATTCATCTAGTCAGTGTCTGTCTAGATCTGGCAAGTAGTAAAAGCAGATGTTTGTTAACTGAATATTTGATTTCTCCTCCTATCATACCCCTTTCCCTAAAGAAAGACCTAGGAGGACTTTGATCCTCAAGGTAAGGAAATATACCAGACTATTCCTTCTCCTGCCAACCCTGTGTTTCCGTTCCTAATCACATCCTAATTACCCATTCCATTCATTCTATTTCAGGGGAAAGCTAGTGAAGAGAGTGAGGTGAAAAAAAATCCTGAAAATTAGAGAAGGGAAAACCACCTCTTGAGCAACCCCTTCATCAGCCCAACTAGATATGTTGCCTTTGGCAGCATTACTGGTAGGATGAGGAGATACCCTGTTCCTGCTGTTAACTAGCTTTGTGACCCCAAACTAGTTCTATTAGCACCTCATAGTTTCTTCTCAGTAAAGTGAGGAGTTTGTCCAGATAATTTGCAGGGGCTCATTCTGAAATACTGTAGTTCCTAATCTTTTTTCCCTTCTAAGGTTTCCTGAGGTCCTTTGCCTCTGCCTAGTATTCTCCTGGGTAACCAAGAACCCAGAACAATGAGGAGAGGCAATGTCAGGAGGTGACACTGGGATAAACCACAGTTCTCTGTGATCTGACACACCTGGGTCGAGTTCAGGATATATGGCTTTGAGAAAATTATAAACCTCTCAAGGCTAAAGATGCCTCTTCTGCAAAATGGCTGGAATATTCCAGACCTCAGGAGCTGCAAGGACTCAGTGAGATAACATATATGAAGTGCTAATCCTGCTCCAGAAACATATTGAGGCCTTGGAAAATGATAATGGTTATTTGGAAATAGTCCCCCGTCTCTCTTCTTTTTCCTTTTTCCTCCAACCTCTGAAAGACACCCACACGCAAGTCCTGAAGAAGTTTTCTTGGCATGATTATATTGTGTTCGCGCACATCATTTGTCTTCCATTGAGAATTAATAGAGGATAATCAAGGTCCCTTCCTGCTGAGGCATTCTGCTCTCACGTGTACAATGGCCAAAAGAGCAACCCACTTCCCAGTGATGGGGAATAGATTTATTTTAATGTTTGCCTAGAAGACATGAATGCTACTGAGGAGACGCAGGAAGTGGGTGTGGGGTCGTCTGTCTTAATATCATAAAATGTATCACATCCAGCCAAGATTCTTTTATTTGAAGAGGCTTTGACGGAGCAACAATGACACAGCAGCTCCCGAGCCTGACAGTAAATAGACACCTTATAAAAATTTATGAAGTTCAGGTTGTAAAGAGCAAACTGCACATACCGAGTAGTAACAGTGCTTATTAAAATAATTTCATCTTTAAGTCTGTTGTCTCCGTATTGCCTATAATAGAAGCTCATGCTATGGCTAGGTACCTCAACAGCCTGTAAACTTTTATATGGGCTTTTGAAAAGGAATGATAGTTTTACGAGATGTGATTTTCTCATCTCACCAAATTAGATTATTTGAGATAGCGTCCCTGGATGTAAAAATTTCAATCCTGAGTAAATCTGCCCCTCGGAGACTCTCTGCAGCCTGCTAGCACAGTAGAAACGGAGCATAATAAATCTGCCCTGAGCCCATTTCTCTCCACACAACTCCATAATTCATTCCTTGCTTGGGACCCATGACCACTTTTTCACAGCTTATCAGTCTGCATCCAGGCTGGCCACTTTCATGTGCAGTTCCTCCTCCGAGGTCCAGATCTTGCCTCTTGGCATGCTTTCTTGCTTACGGGCTTCTTTCTAGAACTTGTGTGCCATCATGGACCCTGCATCTAAGCTGTTCCTAATCATATGGCAAGCAGTTCCCCTAGTTCTAGGGTGGCCTCTTTGTTGTGGTATACTTTGAAAAGATCTTCTGTTGAAAGCAGATTAAAATAGATAACAGCGTCTCTGAGCATCTGGAAACCCAGGAAGTATTTCGGTTATTCTTTCCCGAGTTATTCTTTCCTCTGAGGGGACAGACGGGAGAATGACCTGCTACTAAATCTACATGTTTCTTGATTCCAGTCCCTTCTACTTCATTTTTGAGGAATTCTTCTTCCTTGCTCCTGTGATTGTCTCCTCTTCGTGTGGTTCAGTATTGCTCTGGTCCAGTGGCACCACCACTGCCGGCTGCTAAAAAACAGAGAACGGCTGCAGGTCACTTTCAAGGAACTTGGGGAGGAGGAAGAGGTTAGGAGAATGTCTCCCAATGTGGAGCAGAGGCGATCAGACTCAACTGGGAGTTAAACACACTGTTTCCAGTCCTGTTTCCGCCCTTAATTATTCTTGTGATAGTGGGCAAGGAGTTTATTTTGACCAGCTCTCACTTTTGTCACATGTAAAATGAGCAGGTAGCAATCGGTAGATTTTAGTAGAGAGAATTATATAAATTATAAATTACATAGGCATGGAAAATTATCTCATGTTCCTCCCGACGATTTAATTTAGTAACTTAGTGTCTTGGGACTGTTTTAATGGAACTCAGGACTTTGGAAGTAGAATTTTCCAGAGGACTCTGCTGCTGTGCAGGGTGTAGTCGGGGGGCCGCTCAGAAATAAGTTTGTGCAGAAGGCCAGGTAGTCAGCGGGAGACTGGTCCAAAGGGCGCCACCTAGAATAGCAGTTTGAAGCTGAAGCAGTGGCATCAACTTGGCTGGTTTCAGGAGCAGTTATCTTTATGTCCTTCCGTGATTTCAAAGTCCGTTAATTTAGTAGCTCCTTAAGCTTTTTTCATAATGCTTGCACCTAAAGTTTTTCATCCACATTCTCTTCCACTCCCCGAAGTCGCTAAGGGCCTGTTTCTTGTATGGTTTTACAGAAAAGAAAACGGAAGCACTGAGAAGCTCCCTGCTGTGCCCCAGGTGGCACAGCTCAGTAGTGGCAGAGCAGGACGGGGGTCTCACCAGGCAGAATGGATTCCCAGCTGTCCAGGGTCGGCCCAGGGACAGGCAGCATGGGTGTCACTTGGAAGCTTGTTAAAAAATGCAGAATCTTAGGCTCCACCTCAGGCCTACTGAATTCAAATCTCCCTTTTAAAGCTCTCCATGTGTCTCTTGCACATCGAAGTCTGAGGACAGTAATGGGGTGGCGCCTTCTGCTTCCCCTGAAGGTTCGTCTCTGCTTCGTGCTTCTGACACAGGGTCCAGCCCTCTGGGTTCCCAGAGAGGCCACTGTGTAAAGGGGAAAACATGCCAAAGGGCCTTGGGGCAACTTCCTTGATTTTATATGTGAAATAAAACAGAACGAATTTCCCTCCCAAGCATTTTGAAGGGTTATGTAGACCCTCACAAACAGGTAAGTAGGATATGGAGTGCTCATCTCATTGAAAGGCATTATAATTTAGCTCCCGAGCAAATTCCTTCCTAGTATCACCATATAGCAGCAAATTCCCACTTAAAAATATGTAAATGTAACAGGACAAGTGGGCAGCATCTATGATTAGACATCCGAGTGATGAGGATGATTTCGATTAAATCTGAACTTCTGTTTCTGAGATGGCTTTAGAATCCTAAGGCTGTTGGAGCCTCTTAAGTTCCAAATTTTGAAAATAGGCATGCTAGGTATTTTACAAGAACATGGTTTTAAAATGTCCACATAAAAGTAACTGAATAACACAAAATTTGGGACATAACCATGTACAAATTACTGTTTTGATAGTCAGCAAGTCATTAACTCATCTCGGGTGACTTTCCACAACTTAAAGTCACTATCGTTGCAAGTATGTCAGAGGAGAGAATATTGCCTCAGAAGAGAATCTTTGAAATGTTCCCTTTGTCTTCCATCCTCTTGCAGAAGAACCAGTTGGCTTTGAAGACGTCTGGCAGCCACAGGACATGACAGCTGTCAACAGTGCCGAGATAGTTGAATGGGACAGACAGTAGGGATTCATTTTGTTCTAAGATGTCCAAGAGCACTGTAAACACACTTTGAATTCTAGGGCATCTGATGTCAAGGTGTAAACATGGGATCATAGATGATTGACTTTCTTGCATTCCTTAGGAGGTCCCTAGCATCCCCCAAATAGGAAAACTCTTGCCAGTTTCCTAGTGTCACCATCTGAGAGGGTCATTTGTGCACATGTGCCTTTGTACCTCCAAGCCCAGAAAATAGAACAAGAGCTGCAAGTCTTCACAAATGTGATGTGAAAAATATGCATGTGATCCACACAGTTCTTCTATATGAGAGGCAGCTATGACATGCCCCTTGTGTGATGAGCTTATCTTTGATCCCTGACCCCATCAGCTTCAGTGACACTTGCTTTCACCTGTATAGGCAGAATGCCATTTTTGTTCTGACTGAAGTACCCTGGGTGGACTGCCTTCACTGACTGCAGTCCATTGATTGCTGAGATTTTACATCTCTTGAGGGTGGCACTATATTCTGCCACGTTATGCGGCACTGGTTTGTTTATTTATTTTCATCTCTTACCTGTCTTATACTCTGTCACCTTCTTCCATTCATTGCATCGTACCCAGTCAGATCATTGACTCACCAAAGAATTGAACTGGGATCAGGCTACCTATTCAAGTAAATTTATGTCCTAAGTTCCTACTAGAGCACACCATCTCTACAGAGAAAAATACTCTAGACAGCCTGGGTTCTTCTTCTGAGAGTCTTAAACCATTACCACCTTTAGGGGTGTTCACATAGTCTCTGGATTGAGGAAATCATTTGGATCTGAGATCATCCAGTTTCTGTGGTGTTGGAATAGTGAGCATTATGCTCTTGATATATGAAGGAAGGAATGGCCCTGGTATACGAATATGATACATGTCACCAAGACAAGGTCACAAAGAAAAGCAAAGGAAAAATTAAGTCTTAACATGGCCCTCCAAGTTGAATAGTTGATCCTTCATTGGAGAGTTATGATCTTACCCAGTGCTGCTTGTATTTGGAATACCCTTTGTTATTAGATTTTTATTGAGGTTCTGAGAGTAATAGAGCTTGGGATCAATAGTGCCATCTTCTCTTTTTTCTTAAGGTCACAATTAAACACCCTGTGCATTTTTATTTGCCCAGAGCATCATACTCATTCTTTGTCTACACTTCCCCCACCTCTTTGAACTAGTGGTAAGCCAGATGGATTGGTCTTGTTTTTCAAAGCATTCCTTTGACTAAAAACTTATGTTTTCACCTGGGCTTCCTTCTTTCCTTTCCTTTCCTTCCTTCCTTTTCTTTAATTTCGAATTATATCCCATATAGAAATAACAACAATAACAATAGCAACCAGAGGCCATAGGCTGTTTTACTGTGTGTGATGGCGTTTTAAGCACTTAATATGTATTAGATCATTTAATAACAAGATAGGCATTATCATCATCCCCATTTTATACATGATGGAACTGATGCTTAAGTAGTTGAGGAACTTTTCTAGGTCATCAGACTAGTAACTGAGAGAACATGATCTTGAACCCAGGCCTCACTGACTCTAGAACTCACCTTCATCACAAAAACCATAATGCAAGAGTAGAAAGGAAATTTTTTTTTAAAGATTTTATTTATTCATTTGACACAGAGAGAGAGATTACAAGCAGGCAGAGAGGCAGGCAGAGAGAGAGGAGAGAGGAGGAAGCAGGCTCCCTGCTGAGCAGAGAGCCCGATGTGGGCCTCGATCCCAGGACCCTGGGATCATGACCTGAGCCGAAGGCAGCGGCTTTAACCGACTGAGCCACCCAGGTGCCNAGAGGCAGGCAGAGAGAGAGGAGAGAGGAGGAAGCAGGCTCCCTGCTGAGCAGAGAGCCCGATGTGGGCCTCGATCCCAGGACCCTGGGATCATGACCTGAGCCGAAGGCAGCGGCTTTAACCCACTGAGCCACCCAGGCGCCCTGGGGAAATTTAAACATCATCTAATTCAGACTCTTCTTTCCACAAAGAAATCCGTCCAAAGAGGTTAAATGCCTTACCCTACGTAATACAACTAGCAAATGAAAGAGCCCACTTCAGTTGGTTCCGTCTCTATGAAAGTTAGGTAGGCATGTTCCAGTCCGTCTAACTGGCTAGCTTGAATCAGCTGTCTTCTCAGGATCAATCTGTTGTAACAAGGAGTGCGGGCACACTGTACAGAACTGTTCAAAATGGCTGCTACCGCACTTGTCCCTCTTGATGCAGGTCAAGAGGAATCTTCACGGCTGGGCAAGGAACAGCTGCAAAAGCTCTTCACTGTATGGGGTTGTTATCTCCCAGGCTGGAATCTCCGTCCTAGCCAGACTCTCACGCAGTCAGGAAGCAAGTCCCTGTTAGGGAATTTTCCATATTATTAGGACACCTCCTCCCCTCAAAGAAGACCAGTTCAGGGTGAAATCAGTCTGCCTTCATTGTTCTTTGCTCAGCCTGCTCTCCAGGCCCTGCCTCTCTTTTGAAGATAGATTGAGTTTGACAGATGGAAAACCAGCAGCAGTCCTGAGACGGGCTGCCAAATGGGACAGTGGAGAAGGTGATCTGATGGGTTGTGGCATTGAACCGAAAGGGTATGAACGTGGATGCATGAGTGAAGACAATGAATGGTGACCCTCTTGAGGAAATAGCAGCATTTTGACCCCAGCATAAACCGTGTTGAAGATCTGGAAAAGCAAGCTACTGCTAGGTGTCATATACCTGTACTATAGTTTAACTTGCATACCAGCGCTTCAGCATAAATATAGGTTCCGATAGGACTTTTTTTTTAGTATTATATTCTTCTCACCACAAAACTAACCTTATTCATGAAAAATATAAAGAAAGAAGTGGTGATTCCCCTGAGATACCCACGCAGGTAGAATTGTGATTCCCTGTGAGAGAGTTTGTTTCCCTCTAGGCGTGTACTTCTTTTCCCTTTCCAAGCAGGTAGCTAGGCCTGTGTGCTCCCCTGCCTCAGGGGAGAAGGGTAAGCAGGGAACTAGAGAAGAAAGAGAGAGGTTGATTTCCTAAAGTCAGTGGATCCAAGGCCAGGCAGCATTTCTGGGGCACCCCAGTGCTGTGGCCAGACATTGTGAGGGAGTGTGGTACATTTGGGGAAGCGATGGATTTTATCATAGGGATCCCCAGCCTTGGCCAAAAATCCTACAGCACATGAAGCAGGGCCCCCAGCACCAGAGGAGAGGCCTCTAGTCCTTGAGTTTGCAAATCTGAGCATATTTCTCAGCAAAAGATCCCTTCATTGACATCACATCTGTAGAAGATAGAGAAAGGTATTCCAAGCAGATGAACTGGCATGTGCAAAACTATGAAGTTAATAGAATACGTGCTCTCTACCAGTGGTTTTCTTCACCTGGATCCTGGGGTTGTGTTTATAAACAGCTGGAAGGATGGGCAAGGATTGCTCATGGATGGTTTTGACTGCCATCTGGTGGAATCTCTGTGGGCCAATGATTTTCAAATGTTTTTAGGAGCATAGATCACTTTTTCAAGTAAGATTTTATGCAGAAACTCAATGAACTTTGATGCCATACCCTCCACCACAGAGCCTTGAACTATTGGGGCATCTCTGTGTGACCATGACTGATCAGATGCCTGTTATCTGATCTGATCAGATCTGAGATGTAAATGGTGATCACAATGGTGTGAAGGTACACGGAGGAATAGAGACAGAGGTAAGACTGGATGCAAAGAGACTGACATAGTGAGAAGTTTTTAAAGACAAATCGATAATGTGGAAATAACTTCATTTTTTCTAGGAATTTCCGTTTCTATTATGAGCTTCGCTTGATTTGATGGTAGAAACTTAGCTATATGATTCAGGGTTGTACTCTCCTTCTCTGACTTAGATCTAAGTCCAGGGAGTGTTTCTATACATGGAAAAGCCACCACTTATTCAAAACTTAGTTATGTAAAGAGCAGGTCCTTTACAAATTTGAACTAATTTAATTACTATAGTAATCCTATATGGTATATGCTGTTATGCTCTCCATCTTATAAATAAGGAAACAGGCCCAGAAAGTTGAGTGATTTGTTAGTCAAACAGCTCTTAATGCCTAGAGCTGGGGTTTGAACATGGTTAGCTCACCGACTGCTATGCTGCAGTATCCTCATTCTTAACCAGTGCAGATCTGATTTGGAGTTATCCATGGGAAGCGTACCATTTTGTCCTTGGGAGTGGTCAGTCTTCTCTGGCATCTACAGCCATGGCCTTTTCTTTCTTTTTCTTTTTTTTCCCTATCCCATCTGATTCTAGCACATCATCCATGCAGGTTGCTCTAGAACCTCCAGAATGTTTCATTCATTCAGCTATTTGCAACCCATACTGTGTCAGGAGGAAACTGTTGAAGCTGTCTAGGACTCTATCTACCTAGGTTAGTTGTTCTTTTTTTTTTTTTTTTTTTTTAAGTTTTTTTTTTTTTTTNTTATTTATTTATTTGACAGAGAGAGAGAGAGCTCTCAAGTAGGCAGAGAGGCAGGCAGAGAGAGAGAGGAGGAAGCAGGCTCCCTGCTGAGCAGGGAGCCCGATGCGGGCCTCGATCCCAGGACCCTGAGATCATGACCTGAGCCGAAGGCAGAGGCTTTAACCCACTGAGCCACCCAGGCGCCCTGGGTTAGTTGTTCTTAACTGGGACTTTTTCCCCCTAGGGACATTCAGCAATGCCTAGAAACATTTTGATTGTCCCAAGTGAGGAAGGGGATTATGTTCCTGGCATCTAGTGAATACAGGCTAGGAATGCTGTTAATCATTCTATAAAGCACAGCATAGTCCTTTCAAACATTTTTAGGAACCAAAATGTTAATATTACTGTTATTGAGTACCCCCTATATAGACACAGATACAGTACATTTCAGCCATTTATTTACAAAGTCATAATTTATTCTCAGGGCTCCATCTTCCCCAGGAAGGTATAGATTTCCAAACTTGTTAGATCCACCAAAGCTCCTAGGGTTTCTGTTACCTTTCCTTCCATTAGAGCTCAGTGCGAGGCTGGTGAGTGGGCTGGGACCTGGGCCCTCTTTCCAGGTACTTAACTTAGGTCAAAGGTTTCTGCAGTTATTTTTTAACTATTTCCCTTTCTCTCCCTTTTATTTAGTCTGAATGTAGGCAGCTTTGCTCTTTCTCATCATATTCTTCCAAATCTTTTGCCTATGAGTTCTCCTAATGTTTGAAACTCAAACTGCAAGAAACGATTACCTTCTTTACTGCTTTATGCTATGTAATCTCTTTCCTGGGGACAATGAATACAGAAAAGTCAACAGACTGAATGAATATTTACTGAAGTACAAGAAAAACCTTAGTTTGTCCATGTCAGCATTTTGCAGTCTCTATTCTGAGGTGCACCACTGGCCCTGGAGAGGTCCCTAGGTTTTCTGTGAAATGGGAGAACTGCTGCCTCTGGTCTTCCTCTCTAGGAATTCACAAGTCATATAAATACACTACTTAAATTTGTTTATCTCAGGATTCCCCCAAAGTATTTGTCAAGAAAACAATTCTTTTTCATGGAATCCTCAAGAGCAGTTTGTACAAAATTTAAGAAATGATAGTCTACATAATAAATGTGGTCTATCAAAGCATTGCCAGGGAGAAGAGGTAGGTTCCAGAGATGCTAAAAAGTTAAACTCAGTAGGAGTTTCACTGTTATTGACTCCTTTTATTTTTTATTTATTTTTTTAAGATTTTATTTATTTATTTGACACAGGGAGAGATCACAAGTAGGCAAAGAGGCAGGCAGAGAGAGAGGAGGAGGCAGGCTCCCTGCTGAGCAGAGAGCCCTATGTGGAGCTCGATCCCAGGACCCTGAGATCATGACCTGAGCTGAAGGCAGAGGTTTAACCCACTGAGCCACCCAGGTGGCCCTATTGACTCCTTTTAATTCCTATTGGTGAATGACTGGTCCTGGGATTCAAGAAGCAAGGATATAGAAACTTCAAATTTGAAAGAACAAATTTTGTATCATTCCTTATATATCACAAAGTATTAGGCACCAGGGATTTTTAAAAGTATAAACTACAAAATGACAATACTGAATTTGTTTCTCCTGGGTGATTGTAATAGCTTTCTGTGCAGTCTCCTAATTTGATTTCTGTCCTCTTCTAATCTCAGTGCCATAATGCCATTAAAGAAATTTTTCTAAACAAAGATACAACCATGGCATTGCTCTGATCAAAGAACTTCTGTGGTTCAATTTTGCACATAGACAATCCAAACTTCTTTGCGTTGTGTTCAGAGGACCTTGTCAAAATCTTCCTGAATATGGATTTAACCTGGTATGGCAAGAAATGAGCAACAATTTCATACTCAGCAAGATCGTGCCTTGCACTGCTAGTGCTTATGTTCTTATTTTAGGGACCCTGGGAGACAAGACCAACTGTGCTGGGGACCTCGCATCTGTTCCTGTCCCATGGGAATACCTTGATTCTGTATATTTTGAAAATTTATCTATAATCTAATCTAATCTTAGAAAGGAAGTATTGTGTGGTCTGTTTCTGACTGTGGATATCTTCCTTTTGTCCCTCTGGATCCATGCTAATCCTTGTCCACTCAATTCTCTGCTCTAGGAGGCTGACTTGTATGGACTACATCTATGGAATCCTTTGCCTTCTGTCCTACAGTTGGGTTTGGTTAATGGAAAATGCTGTCAGGAGATAGGAGGCAAGGAGGATAGTGAGATCAAAGTGTTTATTTCCTGGACCCCACCCTGGAAAGGTACCACAGGCTGGTTGTCCTGTGTTAGTCACTGCCTCTCTCAACATGGCCTCCCTCACGGTCTTTTCTGCTCTCCAGGTTTAGGTAACTGACTTCTCCCCTGGGGGTTGTTACACCATCTCTGCTCAGACCCCTGGTTCCTGCGTATCTTTCTGGTTCCTCTACATCTGACTCTATACTTGTAAATAGTCCTTTAAAAATAAACTTTTTTCAATTTTTCCCAATTTGAATATAGTATTTCTTTCCCATTAGGACCCTAATGACAATCTGAAACACTTAGATTTTTAGCATCTGTGAAAAATCTCAGTGATAAAGAATTGAACTAAGCAGAGACACTTACCACAAAATGTCCATTTTTGTGTTTTACTTTATATCATTTCAAACGGTACCATAACATTATAAAATAGAATATTACATTTAAAAGTAACTTTAAGGATAGTATTCATTTTCTGATGAAGAGAGGCCATTTCTTTTGTGATCCATTGACTGGAAAATTTTCTAGTTCATTGACTAATGAAAATTCATGGGAGAGAGCTCTAAGTTGGTTTGGGTGGTAGGAAAGACTCCATCTGTGCACAGTTCTCTTTGATGAAGTCCATGGGGACAGGTGTGTTGGGACGTTAATGGAAGCAACAGACCAGGACTCACTGGATGGCTCAATGGCTATAGTTTTTGCAGCTAGTCTTTAATAAGTCCCAAGAGAGGGGCACCTGGGTGGCTCAGTCGGTTGGGCGTCTGCCTTCAGCTCAGGTTGTGATCCTGGGTTCCTGGGATTGAGTCCCCACATCAGGCTCCTTGCTTAGTGGGGAGCCTGCTTCTCATTCTGCCTGCACTCCCCCTGCTTGTGCTCTCTCTCTCTGACAAATAAATAAATAAAATCTTTAAAAAAAATAAGTCTCCAAAGAATTCTCAAGTATGAGTAAGAGACTGTTGACCACAACTAAGCAGTTCTCTTCTAGAGTTAGGCATTAATATTCTTTAGGAGAAGAATTCTCCAGAAAGAACCCAGATAGGAATGCCAATCCTAGATTATTTTCCTCCTCCAAATGGTTGTGCTCTATGAATTAGGGTACAGTATATAGCACTGAAACTGAAAGGGCTTTCATGTGAACCTTTCTTTGCTAGGATGAGCGAAAAGCCTTTTTTTTTTTTTTTTGGTCTGTTTATAGTAATAAGTCATATTTAACGCTTAGTCTATTCATATTATTTTTTCTTTTAAGCAAAAAAAATTTAAAATGTAGTTTTATATAAATTAATTTCCCCTTTCATGATTCTGGTCATGAAAACAAATATCCAATTACTGATTCTTTTCTTAGGAAGAGTGTATAGTGCTCCACTATGACAGGCTGGAGAAATTGCGAAGCTTCCAGTATTCTTCTTTGCTATTTTCTGCTTGTAGATCCAGCCATATAGATATTTATATATCTATCTATATATAGCTTTGCATCCCGTAGAAGCCTGTGCTTTCCTTTTCCTGAGGAAATCTTCTTTCGGAAATGGCAATGCAGTAAGCATTTCCTTTAGAGTTGTAGAGGGGATGGAAGCCTATGTATTACAGCAGTGATATTGGGGGGATGTGTAGCCAAGGATAATAGCCATCGTTTCCATGGGATCAGAAGTGAGCATTCCATGTGCATGAAGATTTGAGTATGAGGGGTAAAAAGACCAATCTATTGTGCAAGCAAGCCTTATTGTTCATGTTTTCTTGGTTTGTACATACTGGAGTACCGGTGTTTGATCAGTGGTTCACCCTTGGGCCATAAGATTAGGAGGGGTCCAGGCGGTCTTTTGAATATGTTGTCTCAAGCTGTGGTTTGTTGTTGCATTTCCTGTACTTGATCACAGAGAGAAGTGTGTATCATGTTATGTGGAAAGAGGATTTTTTTTGAAGATTTTATTTATTTATTCGACACAGAGAGAGAGAGATCACAAGTAGGCAGAGAGGCAGGCAGAGAGAGAGGAGGAAGCCGGCTCCTTGCCGAGCAGAGAGTCCGATGCGGGGCGGATCCCAGGACCCTGAGATCAGGACTCTGAGATCATGACTTCGAGATCATGACCCGAGCTGAAGGCAGAGGCTTTAACCCACTGAGCCACCCAGGCGCCCCTGGAAAGAGGATTTAAAATCAGACAGAGCTTTGGAAACTTGATCTTTGTAACTCACTAATTCCCACCTTTTTCACCTCTGTCTTCACAGAGGGAAACACTTATTTTTCTACCCTGGGACTTGAACAGAAAATATGGGAGATTGCTATTTTTTAAAGAATTGGTAAATAGACTGTGGGTATATTTAATATGTAAAATTTTCATTTCCTAAGCTGGGATTCTGCGAATGTTAAATTTGATAAAATTATAAAAATTCAAGAACTCTGAAGATGCACCTTATTTTTTAGGTTGTTAAATTATGGTAATGATAGAAAGTTAGCACCTTTCTTTAAAAACTGTAACCTAGTATTTATATCTGACTGTGCTGTCTCAACATGTTAGATCTCAAGCTCTATTTTATAACTACAAGGATCTTTAAAAGAAGGAAAATTGTCTTGATATTTATTACAGTGTCTAAGTAAGATAGTTTTTTTTCCTAATGTGAAAGTTCCTCATCATGAGGAATGCAAATATAAAATGCATAAACTTGAATATCCTCAAAATACCTTTTACATGAAGCAGTGTATTTGGAGGAAGGAAACCACGGTGAGTCAGCTGTCCCTTCTAGTTCTGCTCTTAGAACAGTTACTGACTTGTTTAGTGACCTTGGCCATCTTGGTCTAACTCTATTTTCATTTTCCCTCTTGACAAATGGAATTTCTTTCTACTAACCTGCTTTCCCTGAACACGCTGTGGAAGAAATATGCTATGAAATACCAATTAACAATATTTCCTATCTTAGGAGTGAACTTCAATCTGAAATGAGAATACAACTCACTCATATTTTTTGTGGCCTTGTAATCATTAGCAAAAAAGAAAAAATTAAAATCTAAGTATATTTTAATGAAGTACTCTAGGATAAATGACTGAAAGTTCATTACCCTGTAAGAGTTATATTCAATATAGATTCTTTTATATATGAAAACGTGGCTTAGCAGGTTGGCAGCTTGAAAATTCTTGCTTTATTAGTTAACAAATGATTCTGGGTTTTATCACATTTATTGTCAATCTCAGTTTTTGGGTGCCTAGGAATTCAAAATTATACGCTCAGCTGACCCTTTAATTAGCTCTCATTCTGTCTCACATGATTTATAGCCTGGCGGCTCACATGTAAAAATGATCTATGATTTAATGAAGTGGACAGGCAGAATAGGTTCCCACCTCCAATTGTTTGATGCTTTCCTCTGGCTGGGAAGTGGAGCACTGGGGGCAAACGAAGCAGCGGTTGCATCCCTTCATTCATTTAGCCTCATGAGGAGGGGGAGGTCCAGTTTGCTATGATTCGTGATTGTTTGCAAATATACTTTTGTTTCACTAGAAAACCCGAGAGTGTTGATTCAGGTTATCTCGAAATTGTCTTTTAAAAGAAGTAAGAGAGAGGCTATTGACTTGAAGTCTCTTGTTTTGCATTTTTGTTTTACTGTTCTAAATGCAAAGATCGCAGGGGAAGTCATACACCATTTACTCCATAGGGTCGTGCAGCGCTTTAGCACCTGGGTTCACTGGTCCATAAGTGTTTCCAGAGTACATTAGGCACTGATCAAGGCCCTGGGTTGCAGCAGTGACGGAGAGAGACAAGGCCCTCTCAAGGGAGTAGAGAGAACAAACTGATAAACAAATGCGTGAGTAAAATGTCTGACTTGTGCTTTGGGGTAAGTGCATGAAGAACAACTCTAAGCAGGTGCCCTGGGAGAGTGTGTGGAAATGAAGGGCTGTCCCAGAACTGCTGGCGTCAGGGAAGGATTCCCTCTGGCTGGGGCGGGACCCCTGGCCAAGACCTGCATGGTGTGAAGACCGTCGTGTACAAGGATCTGGAGGCAGAGCTCCCCAGGCAGAGGACACAGAGGACACAAGTCCAAGGTGAGAGGAACTTGATGGTTATGCGGAATAGAAAAAGGAGAAACACAGTAAGGGCAAGAGAGGGAGGAATCAAGAACTGAGGTGGGCAGATAATACAGGGCTTTGAAGCCCACAGTAAAGAAGGGACAGTGTTTGGACAAATGCCACATTCCAGAGACCTTCGCCGAGGCTCTCCCAGCTCCCTCCCGCACCAGCACCCCCACAGGCACAGCGCTGAACCCGTTTAACACAGCCCATTAGGTTGAGGCCCCACCTGAATAACGTGGGCTGTAGCGTCCTGGGGCCAAACACATATGAAAGTATCCCATTACCTCAAGTGTTCCTGCCCTCCTCCAAGATTTTTTATTTTGAAAAATTGCAAGTATGCAGAAAAGTTGCGAAAACTCTTCACGTGGAGCCACCAATTGGTAATAATTTTCTACCTTTGCCTTGTCTCTTTTCTCTCTATGTAAACATTTGATTTGTTTTTTTTTTTGTTAAAGCATTTCAGAGTTAGTTGCAGACATCATGACATTTCACCCTTAAATATTTCACCATCTGTCTGATCATGTCCAGAAAATTTAGCAATGTCATACTTTTGTCTACTATATAGCCTATATTGAAATTTCCCCAGTTGTTCCAGTCATGTACTTCATAGATGATTTTTTGATGGTCCTATTTCTTTTTCTCCTGTAATTCAGAATAGTCCCCCAGCGGCTGCCGCGGCCTTTCCCTCCTCCTTCTCCTCCTCCTCCTCCTCCTCCTCCTCCTCCTTCCTGCTTCCTCCTTCCTGCTTCCTCCTTCCTCCTTCCTCCTTCCTCCTTCCTCCTTCCTTCTTCCTTTGTCCTTCTTCCTTCTAACGGTATTGATATTTTCGGAGAGCACATGCCGGTTATTCTGAAGAGTCTCCTGTGATTTGGATTTATCAGATGTTCCCTCATAATTGTATTTAGGTTAAATATATTTGGCAAGAATGCTCCATTGGTGATGTGTCCTTCATAGCACCTAATATCCAGTGTTATATCAGATGTTAGTTTGTTCTAAGGTTGATGATATTAAATTTCATCATTTAAAATTTTTAAAAATTTTTATTATGTTGTTAGCCACCATGCAGTACATCATTAATTTTTGATGTAGTGTTTCATGATTCATTGTTTGCGTATAACACCCAGTGCTCCATGCAATCCGTGCCCTCCTTAATACCCATCCCCAGGCTCACCCTAATCTTCGTCATTTGGCAAAGGTATATCTGCTAGATTTCCCCATTGTAAAAGTATCTTTCCCCCTTGACAATTAATAAATAATCTATGGGGAGATACTTTGAGACTCTGAATATCTTGTTTCCTAATAGCCTTTCACCTAATGATATTAGCACCCACAGTTACACCTTTCCAGAATCCGTTCTTGCTGTGGTGGTTGTGAAAATGATGATTTTCTATTTCTCTTTGTTTTTCTATCCTCATTTGTTGGCTTACTTTCATAAAGAAAATTTTTGTCTTCTCTTCGGCCCTTTCAAAAGATCAGTATGAACTCAAGGATTTTTAAAGAAATTCATAATGTTTTAATCCACTCCTATCATTATACACTTTGATGCTATAATTGTCTCAAATTTGACTACTGAGAGCCCTTTCAGGCTGACATTTTTAGTCAGTGTTTTGAGTATTTTTCTCTTTCTCCAGCATAGAAAGAAGGTCCAGGCTTAGTTTGTTATTTTCCCTTCTCCAACCAGGAATCAGTGATCTCTCCAAAACTTAATGGTTTCTTTTAGTGGAGCGTGATATTCAGAAACCAGCATCTTGGAACTGGATGTGTTTATTGCTGCCAAGATATCATTGCTTTCAGAATGAGGATATCACTGCTTCTACAACCATTTAGTGGACAGAGCAAGTAAACACGCATGCACGCGTGCAAACACACACACACACACACACACACACACACACACACATGCACGCACGAGCTTTTACTGATACCTGTAATTCTAATCCAACACCACGGCATTCTTTTTTCTCCTCTCCCTCTTTTGATTCTGAATCTTCCTTCGCCCACAGAGGAAGGCCTGGGTCCCAACAACATCAATATATTAGTAGTTACTCATGTGTAGTTAACAATAAGCCATTCCCCAAATTTTAGAACTGTTACACTAATACCAGCATCAGACAAAGGAAGTTCAAGGTATTTTTGCCCTTCTTTTTGTCCTTAGAATGTATCTCCTTGAGGATATAAATGTTATATGCTGTGTTCAGAAATTACCTGTATTTATGTATTTTCTTCTGTAAGGATATGTTATCTATTTGAGATACAATTAGGTTTGTTTCTGTTTAAAATCAATTTTTGTTTTCTCCACCCTTTCTTCCTTAAATTTTTAGCTTATTAATATGTAAAACATTAACATGGTTTAAAAAGCCAAAGCTATATAAAAGGTATATTCATTATGTCTGAGTTTTAAAAACACCATTACCATTTTTAAATTTAAGCTCTAATAAGACAGCAGTGTGTGTCCTGGCCATTAGTAAATAGGGCAGCTTTATCAAAATGGCATAATGGCACAATACACTTGTAAAACTTTAAAGGACCATGCAAAGAATATTTCTTCTTGTTTTGATTCTAGCATTAATACTTTCCCCTCTTCATTTTTAATCTTTGAATTTTATATCTGAGAATTGTATCCTATTTTTTTAAACCAGATAGTGTGTGTGTGTGTGTGTGTGTGTGTGTGTTTTCCACTGTGTGCTTCCATTGGTTCCTTTTAGGTGTGCATCCTCTGTAGAGCAGTGTTTCTTCTGGGTACTGCATCTTATTGTGAGGTCTAGAAATAGTTTCAAAGAAAAATAAAAAGATCATTTTATTTATATTATTTTCCTTTGTATTCTCCTGAAATAGTCAAAATAAGGGCACATTTGGGGAAACAAAAGACCAGAAACTGAAAAATGCAGTCAAATATTTAATCGTGGCTATACAAATGAAAATTGCACAAAACATCTGATTTTTGAAAAGTACACACACACACACACACACACACACACACTTTTCAGTGTGTCTGAGGTGGTATACCTAGAGGAATGTAAAATAAAGGGTTGTGCAGACTTTAGAGAAGCCATAAAATAATTTTGAAAGACTTTTTATGTAATGTTGTCATTTTGGACCAAAACCAGAGAAAATTCAAACGAATGAACTATTTCTTATTGAAGATGTCAGCACACCTTCTGCTGTTTGCATAGTGTATTTATTCATGTAACAAAAATTAATTGCAGTTAAATCTGGAGTATTTTCCCTAAGTATATCTTACTTTAATTCTTGGATGCCCTGATTATCAGTCTGGAATGTGATAATTATTATAAAATGTATACTTGATGTTACCTAGGCTGATAATTTAAGTTGTTAGCCTAAAGAACATGCATACCCTGTAACCTTGCAGAGTGGCTCAGATTTGGCTTGGCCATCTTTCAGAAGTGGGGTGGTGGGTTGCATGGTGTCTGTTTTTTTCTTTCCTCATTTGGTCAGCTAAAGTGTGCTGAGTAATAAAGGTGGGATGTCCTAGAATAGTGCTTTCCTTTACTAAAAACTAATCAAAAAATTTTAAAGTCTGCAGAACTTCCTCTTACTTTCCCAAATTCCTCCTTTGGAAGGTTTGTGTATGTTAACATTTTAAAAATGCAAATAACAATCGGGAAAGATTAAGCTCTTTCAGTGATTTATTCTGTTGTCTAATTCATTTTATTTATTTATTATTTATTTATATTCATTTATATTCATTCATTCATTCTAGGGAGAGGAAGAGAGAGAGAGAGAGAGCACATAAGCAGGGGAAGGGGTAGAGAGAGGGGCAGAGAGAGAATCCCAAGCAGACACTCTGCTGAGCGTGGAGCCTGGTAGATGCGGGGCTAGATCTCATGACCCTGAGATCATGACCTGAGCTGAAATCCAGAGTTGACCACATAACCGGCTGAGCCACCTAGATGCTCCTGATTCATCTTAATTTGTTTGCTTTCCTTCTGAATCCTAGAACAGATGTAGTGACAGTGCATTTTTAAAAGAAGAGGTGAATATTTTGTAGCACATAGGAACCTTGAAGGAATACCCTGGGTTGGAAGCCCAGTGAAGTGGGGAAGCAAGGGAGTAGGCAGCTCAGGAGGTTATTGGTAGGAAAAGGGAGATTCCTTTGTAAACAGAGCATAAGGCCAAACTTCCCCCCCTTTTCTTTACATAGGGCCTTGGTTATCCAAAATCATCCAAGATACCAGATGGAACTCATCTTCCTAATACTAACTAACGAAGGTTGATTAATCTGACTGCTCTATTCCACGACTGGTCTAGGGAAGGAGGCTCTGCCACAGAACCTCAAAACCACTGGCAATGTTAGGCTAAAGCAGTCTTGCCTAGGATAAAATGAAACTCTACACTCTATCATAATTTGTTCCTGCCTTGTGACTGAGTTATTTTTCTCTGTCCTAAGAATTAGTAATCTATAAGGTACCAAATCCATGAATCAGAGAACTGGAAGATACTTAGAAGTTTTCTTTATCAGTCTCTTAAAATCGAGGTCACAAGAGACAGATGTGTTTGGCCCAGGACCTGCAGAGCTGAGAATCCAACTCTGGTCTTCTGACTCCTGGCCCAGGGCACGGACCTGCGGCCTTTGTGCCTATTACTTGCCATAACCAAAATGACCTCTCTTTGTTCCTTTGGAAGGAGCATTTGAGCGACTTCTGGGCCATGAAATCATTGGTATCTTTTTTTTTTTTTTTTAAAGATTACAAGTAGGCAGAGAGGCAGGCAGAGAGAGAGGAGAGAGGAGGAAGCAGGCTCCCTGCTGAGCAGAGAGCCCGATGTGGGCCTCGATCCCAGGACCCTGGGATCATGACCTGAGCCGAAGGCAGCGGCTTTATTTTTTTTATTTTTTTATTTTTTTATTTTTATTTTTTAAAGATTTTTTATTTATTCATTTGACACAGAGAGAGAGAACAAGTAGGCAGAGAGGCAGGCAGAGAGAGAGGAGAGAGGAGGAAGCAGGCTCCCTGCTGAGCAGAGAGCCTGATGCGGGCCTCNGAGGAGAGAGGAGGAAGCAGGCTCCCTGCTGAGCAGAGAGCCCGATGTGGGCCTCGATCCCAGGACCCTGGGATCATGACCTGAGCCGAAGGCAGCGGCTTTAACCCACTGAGCCACCCAGGCGCCCCATTGGTATCTTTTTGAAAGGAAGTCTACTTCTAGAAAATTGGAGATTATGCTTTCAGTTCATATGAGTATTGCCAAGTATTTGTAGGTCACTGATAGGTTTGTTAAAAAAATACACAATTTAGATTATAAGCCCATTTTTACTTATTTTTTTCAAGTGAGTGAATCTGATAAAGTTGGAATCCTTGTAGTAAAATGCAGTGTAGCCCTGTGGTCTGAGATGTATAGTGGGGTCGGTCAACCTGCTTACATGTACTAGCTAAGTGAATAGTGAAAGATCCTGCTTCCTTATTTGAAAAACCAGGATAATAATACTTACCTCATAAGGTCATGTGAGGATTAAATTAGCAAATGAGCCTGGCGCTCTGTAAATGTATAGTAACGCTTGTCCATCATCATTATTACTACTAATACTGCCAGAAAAGGAAGTCTGTGTAGACCAGGCACCTTAAGTTCAGGATTCAAGTGCAATTTTTCGTGTTTTCCTTTAAATGAGTATTATAGTATATTTTCCAAAATGTTAACTGCCTGAAAATAAAAATCAGTTTCTTTAATTTTTTTAATTAATAGGCTTTACTTTTTAGAGCAGTTTTAGGTTTACACAAAATCAGAGGAGAAAGTATATGGTTCCCTATACTCCCTACCTCAGTTTTCTCTATTGTTAACATCTTTGCATTGGTGTGGTACATTTGTTATAACTGATGAACCAATATTGATACATTACTATTAACTAAATTCCATAGTTTACATTAGGGTTTGCCCTTTGTGTTGTACTGTTCTATGAGTTGTGTCAAATGCTTATTATCCACCATTACAGTATCCTCCAGAATAGTTTTATTGCCCTAAAAGTTCCCCCTGCTCCACTTATTTATCTTTCTTTCCCTTCCCTTCCCAACCACTGAAAACCACTCATTTTGCTTATTATCTCCATAGTTTTACCTTTTCCAGAATGTCATATAGTTGGAATCATATTGTATGTGGCCTTTTCAGCTTGGCTTCTTTCACTTAGCAATATGCTTTCAAGGGTCTCCCCTCCCCACCAGTGTCTTTTTGTGGTCTGATAGCACATTTATTTTTATTGCTGAATAATATTCCTTTGTCTAGATATAACACCATTTCTTTATCCATTCACTGATTTGAAGGATATCTGGGTGACTTCCAAGTTGGGCAGTTATGAATAAGGCTGTTGTAATCATTTGCGTGCAGGTCTGGACACAGGTTCTCAACTCATTTGGGTGAATACCTCGGAGCATGATTGCTGGGTCATATGGTAAGACTGTGTTTAGCTCTGTAAGAAATTGTGTGACTTCCAAAGTAGCTGTACCATTTTACACTCCTACAAGGAATAAGTGAGCGTTCCTGTTGCTCCCCATTCTCTGCAGCGTTTCGTGTTGTCAGTGTTTCCGCCATTATAATAGAATCACAACCATTCTGGAAGGTATGTAGTAGGATCTCTTTGTGGTTTTAATTTGCTTTTTCTTAAAGACATACTATGTCGAGCATCTTTTCATATGCTTATTTACCATCTGCCTATCTTCTTTGATGAGGTGTCTGTTCAGATCTTTTGCTCTTTTTAAATTGGATTGTTTCTTTTCTTACCATTGGGTTTTGAGATTTCTTTGTATTTTGGGGACCCATGTTCTTTTTCAGGTACATGTTTTGCAAATTGTTTTTCACAGCCTGTGATTTGTCTTTTCATTCTCTTAATGGTGTCTTCATGGAGTAGAAGCTTTTAATTTCAGTTAAATTCCACTTGTCAAATTTTCTCTTATAGATAATAGTTTTGGTGTTGCATCTAAAAACTCATTGCCCAGTCCAAGGTCACCAAGATTTTCTCTGATGTTATCTTCTAGAAGTTTTAGTTTTGTGTTTTATATTTATGTTTATGATCTTGAGTTACTTTTTGTTAAAGGTATAAGGTTAGTGTCTAGATTCAATTTTTTTGCATGTGAACATCCAGATATTCATTTAATTTTTCTCTAGTAAGTGAGTTGACATTTTCTTGAAGATACTTATAAGAAGATTTTTATTTTATAAGAAGGTATTTTAATCACTGAAAACCTGGGAGAATATTTAATCCTTTTTCAATGAACAAAGTATCTTCAACTTTGTGGAGAAATATTATCAGGGACATGGAATTGTTTATGAGAGGAACATTTTGACATTTGGTCTTTCATTATATTTTAGAATGATTTGGAAAGACTGTGGAATGGTGTGTATGATTTATAGCTGGATGTATTTCTTAACTAAAACATAGTTACTCAATAAAATGTTTTGTGTAGTTATTGTTCAAACACTCCCACTTTTTAGAACTCGTTTTTAATTTATTTCATTCTTTAAGCTACTGTTTGGGGGGCTGTTGAAATGCTTGACACTCTTTCTTTTTTTCTCTCTTTCTCCCTCTCTCTCACTGTACTTGGCTAGGAAGCCTTAACATCTGCTGACATTATTGATCCTAGGAATAAAAACATGAGATGATCTCTGGGAAAATTTCCAGGCTTATGATGCAAGCAATCCGTTAAACCCATATATTTCAAATCATTGCAGTCTTGTGAAATATTTTCAGAAATACAGTTGCCTGATTTGGTTACATAGGCCTGTTTGAAAGAAAACTTTTAAAGTTCTTCTTGGAATGATTTGTATTTTTCAAATTCTCAAACTTCATGAAATCCAAGAGCCGTTTCTTGTAGAAATGTTTCCTGTTAGATTCTCTGGGTATACTCTTTGAGCGGTAATATAACCACTCACAGTATGATGGTTTGCTAAATGTGGAAGCAAATTACCTGAAAGACAAAATTGAATAAAGGATTTATTCTTTAAAAAATTTTACTTAATCAGGCGACAAAGCAGAAAAGGGTTTATGTTGTACTTTAAATAAAGAGTTACCCAAATAAAAGGGCATTATCCCTAAATGATGTGTGATATGGTGGGCTCACAGTGAAAGAAATACGCAGTTTAACAAATAATGTTAAATTTTGGTCTGGATGTTCTTTGGAGAATGTGTTTATACCTCTTATCTTCTTTTGTGGTTTCATACATAGCCCTATCTTATATTTGCTCCCTATTTGAAAGTATCAGTGTTATGAACAGTAAATGAATAAGGCAAACCCAGCAGTTCCACAAGTATGTATATGTCCCCAAAGCACAGAGTCTTCATAGCAGCATCATTTGTAATAGCCCCAACTGGAAAATAGTCAAATATCAATTTTCAGTAGACTGTATTCTCAATGAAGGCATCATTTAATAGGTAGTAGTTAATACTAGGGGCCCAGGAACTGTGGGAAGTTCTGGTAATAAGATATGTGTTTAGGGTTAGTTTTTAAAAAAAGAATATTCAGTATTATTTAAATAGTACTATGAATTATTGATTTATATTTTGCATGTCAAAATTTAGTATTTCAGATAAATTATTTATATTTTTAAAGCTATAAATATAATTTATAATACTAATTTCTCACTGAATCTCATTTCCTTAAAATGGTATATGTGCTGTTATGAAATCAGCTATTAAATTTTTGAAATTGCGGAAGAGAGATACCTTCTTAAAAGTCTTTAATGACTTACCATTGCCCATAGGATAGAATTTTAATTCTGAGGGGAAGCATGTAAGGACCACTGTGATCTGGACTCTTCCTGAATCTCTATTCACCCCTCCCTCCTAATAACTTCCATCATGCTCTCTTTAAAACACCCAGGTGTCTACAGTTCTCTGAACACTCTCCCCCCACCCCTCAAATCTACAAGTCTTTCATCTGGCTCTTCCTTGTGCCTTCCTTCGGCCCCAAGCTCCCATCATATTTATGTATTTTTGACCACTGTATCCCTGGTACTTAACATGGTATGGGGCACATGGGGGGCTATAGTGAATTGAGGGCCGGTTGAAGAGTTTATCATTCTTTTATAATGTATTATATCATTTTATCTCTTTAAACAATTATATAACTCTCTTTAACATCATTAAAGGTAGGATGACCTTCTAATTTGTCTTCTGTCCACTGTAGTACTTAGAACATGGTAGGGACTTAATAAGTGTTGATTGGATGAAGGGTTTGAATGTTTTGAATTGATACATAAACCAGAAGTCCACTAAATCTGTCTTTAATGTATGCCTTATGAAATTTTAGCTTCAAACTTACCTTTTTATTACATTATTTATCAATGCAGGAGCCGTTGCTATTTATTTTTAGCATATATTTTGTGGTAGGTGCTAGGCACTAAAAGGAACCTAGACAAGAATTTTAACCTGGACGATACATAAGGCAGACGAAAAAACCCAACCCATTCATTTTAGGTACAGATCCATTGTGTGTATCGTGAAGAAATATTTTGCTACTGACCTCCTACTCTAAGGGAGTGTGCTAAATACCCTCAAGGCTCCGCTGAGGAATATTTTTGCTTTTCAGCAGAGCTATCAATAGAGCTCTTTGCTTCATAGAGATGGATGGGGGTGGGGAAAATGGTGTCTGAGTATTTTAACAGGAATGAAATCAGTCATCAAGTTAGAGTGGAAATGTCTTTTCGTTCTTATGAACGAGCCTGCCTTTCACCTCCATCTCTGAAGAAGAAAACCCACGAATGCTCCACAGCCCTTGCTCGATTCCTTGTTGTTTTATTTGTGGCTCTCTGGAGTCGTGGTAAGAACCGAGCACTGTCGGTCTTTGTGGAAGTACTCTTTCCCTTCCTAATGCCCTAGCAAAATTTCTCCCTTCTTCATTTTAAACATTAAACTCCATTCCTTTTTGACAGTTTCAAACCCCAAAGTCTGATGAGTGTGAGGGTGGTAGGTACATTCTAGATAACTGTTTTCCATTCTTCAATTATTTCTTTGTCTATCTTTTCTCTTCTAATTTTAGACTCTCATTTTCAGGTCATGAGAAAATGGCTCACAGAGACAATATAAAATTTAGAAAGGAGGATTTCCCTAAATTCCGTCTCCCTGCAGCCTGCAGAGCTGAGGAAGGAGATGGCATCAGGATGCTGACAGTGAATTCTAGGGTGCTGGGAGGAAGGGGATGACAGTGAAAGAGAAGGCTGGGGCTGGCAGGTTGTGAAAGCCATGACTTACTTTACCCTGCATGTCCTTGAAAATAGCACTGAATCTTAAGATTTCATGGTTAAGCGGGACTTCACGATAATGTAAGGAAATGGCAAAAGGCAGAAAGGTCCATTCCAGACAGGTTCTGGAGTCCTCTTCTAAATATTTGGCTTTAAAATATTATTACGGCTTAACTGATAAAGTATAGGTGCAGCTAAACTGAGTTTTAAGATAAACGCTCAAGTAATTTAGAAGACAGGAAATTAGATGCTTTTTAAGCTTCACTTTATTCTTTTGGAAGAGTGGGGGTAGTTTATTTTGTTAATCTCTATTCTTTAGGAGGAAAAGAACCCAAGAACTGTGTTTTTGTAATAGCCTGTTTGAGGCTATCAAAACAGTGCTTTTACCCACAGCTCAAAACCTCTGAATACTTAGACTAAATTTAGACTGAGTGAATTTAAATTTTAATTTCTGTCACTTAAAAATTAAAAAAAATGCAAATGATTAGATAGCCATCAGAGACCGGACTGGCTTTGCTTTTGTAAATGAGGGATTAGGATTTGTCTGTTCTATAAAGGACACCCCGCATTTAGATTAGACATAATCTGATTGTATTGCAATACAAAGGCCATTCAAGTCAGCTCAGTGTCCAGGGTCTGTAAACACCATATGACCACTGATTGGTCCAGGGAAGAGTATTAACAAAAAGATAATGATGAGTTTTAATCCACATCCCTGAAGCACAACAGCTGTGGTTTTAAATGAGTTTTCTTTCAGACTTTAGAAGTGATGCTTTATTTCTTACAACATGATAAATTGAATTACTTTTTTTTACTCATGCAAAGAGTATATGCTATTTAACATTATTTTTATTTGATTAGGTAGTTTTCTTGTCTCGGTTTTATTTAGAACACAAAATAGATGTTTGACATTCATTTAAAATTAGACTGACCATGTAATTTATTGTACAAAGCAGTACTCTCTTGAGAGTGGAAGTATTAATAGTTTCCCAGGGACAAAAGGCATAAACCAGGAATCTTCTGGACAAGTCAGTATGTATGGCCATGCTATTTAAAAGCCATATTTTAACTTTTATTTTCATCTTCCAATAAAATTATAAAATCACAATTAAAATATTAGAGAACCAAATGTCTTTTCCAAGTGTGATTCAAAATGTGTGGTGCTTTAGAAATAAAAAAAAATAAGAACAAAGCAAAACGTGGGTGTCTGGTCACAATGAGGGTTTTTTTTTTCCCCCTTTATGAATACACAATGAGATTTTTAAATGGCAAGGTTGTTTAAATCAGATTTCCAAATTTTATTTTCTTTGCATCTTGAGATTCTCAAATGTATTGAGTTTGTACAGCAAGCATGTATTCAGCATTTAGTTTCCATATGTTTGTGTTCTAATATCATTATTCATATTGCACCTGCTATATAGAAAATATTACACTATTCTCTGTGGGGCATTGCAAGGAATTAAAAGTACAGAAGAATCACAACCTGATAAATGTCACCGATTTAGTTTTGTAGTCAGCATTTGCTGGTTGACTCTCAAACATCCCTTCTCTCTTTCAAATACAGTGCCCCAAATGTCCTAACCATGAAGTCTGGGTAACACAGACTTCTCCTTCAGCTTCCATAGGGCCCTGATTGGTTTAAGCAATCCGTCTTTCCATCCCCTCAACCACAATGATTTTTTTAGGGGTGGCCATGAGGAACAGATGTGTACGGCTGTATTGGATACTGGCGTTTTAGTTGGGCTCCTGGGGAAAGAGACTATGACTTTCCTACTGAAAGTAATTGAAACTGTAGCTTTAGGAGTTTCTGCAGATCATCTAAAGATCAAAACAAGTCTTAGGGTACACAGGACATCTAAGGTCAGAGGGTTGGCATAAAGCTAGTGCTGGTGGCATTGTTCAGCTGCTGGATCAAGTCAAATCCTGTCACTGGGGTTTTTGGTTACATGAACCAATAACTTTCCTCACTTTTGAAAAGAAATACCTTTTATTGCAGTAACTTCTGTTAATAACTTTTATCGCTCAGGGCTTTGAGTTGTAGTTTCAGTTACTTGGAATCAAAGACTTCCTAACTAATAGATGATTTAAAAATAATTGCAAACCATTTTGATTTGAGAACCATTATTTGAGAAGAGGAATGGCATGCTCCTTCTATAATTGGTACAGGAAAGTCTTCAAGTCTGGATGTTGGATTAGAGAGGTAGAGACAGGATGAACAGTAAAAATGCAAGAAAAATTATCCAAGTCAGGATGCTTCTGTACAAAGAGAAACAATGGGAACAAAGAAAAAGGAGTTGCTAAGGAAAATGTTTCAGACTCACTTGATACTGGGAAAGCAAAGAAGTTGTTAAAACTGAAAGCAGCTTTGTGGCCTTGGGTATCCTGGAAGGGAGAGCTAGATATAAAAGTAAACTTGACAAGGGCGCCTGGGTGGCTCAGTCATGGGTTAAGCATTTGACTTCGGCTCAGGTCATGATTTCAGGGTCCTGGGATTGAGCCCTGATGGGGTTAGTCAGCGGGTAGTCTGCTTGAGGATTCTTTCTCTCCTTCTGCCCCTCCCCCCACTTGTGCACTCTTTCTCAAATAAATAAATCTTTAAAAAAATTTTAAAAGTAAACATGCCTAGTCATAGCAAGCATCTTCATCTTTTTATACATAATTAGAACTCACCTGTTCGTGAGACTCACACTGCATCTGTGTAACTGAACACAGCACTTGGTCTCAGTATTTTATGGTAAGTGAAGAGTTTGATGCGTGGGAACAAGATCCAGGCAGAAGAGTAGATCTCACTATCATTACCTCAACTACTTTATCTCCCTTATAGAATCAAGGTTAGTAAGTTAGAATATTCCTTTGGCCAAGACTTCATGACCACTATAAAGTTATCTTTTGTTGCATTATGAATTCTGAGCTCTTGAATATTAAATATTTATAGTTTTTTTTAAATTTCCTTCTCAAATTGAGAGAACCCATCTATAGAAGTTTTCTTTATATAGGCCAAAACCTACTTTTCCTCCCTTACAACCTCCAAATTATATAATCACTAACAGAACTTTAATATCTTCATAGTTTCTGCTTTTTCTTTAGAAAAAGTATGAGGCTGGTCTCACGTCCTATATGTAATTGCTGACTTATTCCCCACAAGCTTAGAATTTCCATTTTGATGTGTTGATTTCTGTGTGTAAGAAAATAATTCTTTACAATGGAAAAATATTCCAGTGACTTAATTTTTAAGGCTTGATGATCTGGGATCTTTGGCCTTTCAGTTCTGGGTTTACTCTGTCCTATCTCAATAGGCAAATGGTATTCGCTTGCTAGCCTCAGAAACAGATAAGAGTTCAAAAATTGGTCGGTTAAGCATCTGCCTTCGGCTCAGGTCATGATCTCAGGGTCCTGGGGTGGAGTCCCTCATTGGGCTCCCTGCTCAGCGGGGAGTCTGCTTCTTCCTCTGCCTGCTGCTTCCCTGCTTGTACTTTTTCTTGTTCTTTCACTGACAAATAAATAAATAAAATCTTAAAAAATAATAAAGTTCAAAAATCTAGAGAAGTTGGAGTCAGTCTATGGAGATGATATTCGGAACTCAAATGTCCTTTATGGCTTCAGAATGGCACCTTCCATGAGTGCCCGACTCAACCAAATCTTGACCACTCAGGTTTATGTTGCTGCTGCTGCTGCTAATTGGGATTATGCTGAGTCAGACAGAGTATTAAAATTTTCATCATTATTACCTTTATGCTGTTTTTGAGCTTTAAGATACTTTACTAAAGGAAATTGGTTTTACATGTTAGTCGATTGCCTTTAGTTCAAAGTTAGTTTTGGAATAAAGTGATGTACTCAGCTCCATTAGTTTAATAACTATAAATTGTGGAATGGCCTCACACTTGGAAAATGTATGCTTCATAGGGGTGACAGGCAATCCTCTTTGAAGAAGAGGCATAAGAAACCTAGAGAAGGACAAAATTCTATTAGCTTCCTTGTTCCCACTGTCCTTCATAAATCACTGTTTAGTAGACTTTACTTAACTCATTGCATCAGTATAATATGTAGTTTAGAAATCTATTGTGTAGATTTTCTTTCATGAAAAATCAAGAATTTAATTACTTAATAAGAATTCTGTAGGCTTCTTTGGAGGTGACCACAATGTGTATGTGTTGCTTTTACTTTTTTTTTAATAGGAAACCTTTGTTATTCAGTAGAACATGGTGAATTTCAAATATATTTTATCACTAATGAATTATCTCAGTTTTGTCTCTTAGGACATGATAGAGGCAATTTTTTTTTTCTTGCAACCTATTTTGTCACTCTAGTCAGATTAATGAATTATGAACTATACCATTTCATTAGGGTAATAAGAACTAAGAGAAGATGTTTTCCTGGGGGACCTCTGCTTGGAATATATCATTAATCATATTCTGCAAGAACTATAGTCAAGGCTGAACTGGGAATGCTAGTTTATCTGGTTTATATGAAGAGGAGGGAGCAGGTTGTCATTTAGTCTATCTTGGGTAAAGCATGTCTGAGGAAAATGACCTCTTAAAATTCCCTCTGTCAGAGGTCTGGAGAGTCGCATGTGAAACTGTGAAGTATTCTCACGAAAAGTAAAAGTCATTTAACAAGAGTTTGTTTTTAGTCCCACGTGTAGTCTTTAAACCAAGAAGTATAAAATGTAAAAATGACTGCACTCAGCGTTGGAGGTTTTACTTATTTTCTCAGCAGCTTCTACCCTGATCCCAACCCCCTGAACTTCCCATTCTTCCTTTGCTGGAGAAAACCCAAATGTCTAACAGGATATTTTAAAAGATTAACATGAGCAGTTTTGATATTGAATGGTTTTAAAGAATTTAAATCATGAGGATCTTCTTAATTGCCCACAAATGACTCAGTTTGTGATTACTACTTAAAAAATGGTGTAGCTAGGTGGAAAGAGAAGGAGAGAGTGCCAGAGGGAGAGAGAGTGAGCTGAACTCTGACAATAGGAACTTTGTGTCCACTTACAGTTGCAGAGCAGAATATCTGAAAAGATTAAGTCTTTTCTTCAGTAAATACTTTGAATGTAATAAAGGGGAAAAAAGTTTTATAGAAAACTTTTGCAGAAAATTCCATTTGAAATCTTCTATTAGTTTTGATGGGTTGGACTCATGAGCACAAATAGGAAATTTGGCAGTTGTTTCTAGGATTGAAATAGAGAAAAGAGGCACAGAGTAGAAAGTTGAGATTTATCAATAGCTAATAATATTATTAGGGTTTTCATATCTCAGAGGGATCCCCCCATTCATAAGTCTCTTTTTTAGACATAGAATATTTACAAGAAAAAGGAAACATTTCCCCCAGGTCAAAGATGGAATAAAAAATACAACTGTGGACTTTCAAGAAAGTAATTAAAGAATAAAATTGCATATCAAAGTCACCCTTTGCAGTCAAAAACATATTTATAGATAAATTTATAACCCTAAGGTTCCTTGTTGCTTAAAAATAAAATTTGAAAATAAATGAGTGAAACATTCAACTGTAGATATTTGGGAAGAAAAAGAATCCTGAAACAGAATAACAATAATAAACTGAACTTAAACAATAGGAATAAATTAATAATAGGAACAAAACACAGAACTTAATGTTAGAAGATGGATAAACAATAGAATTGATGAATGATGAATCTAAGATTAGTTTAAGATGAAACAATAAAATAAATATTTGGTAAATGGAATAAAAAAAGAGAGACAAAAACACAAACACATTTAAGAATGAGAAAAGGCCTATGGCCACAGTAAGTAGAGATTAAAAACTATACTGGTACCCTGTGTATCTTCATGCAGATACACTTGAAAATCTTGATGAAATCTGCATGTTAATTCCCATTAGTAAAACCAAAGCTGCATAGTAAACTAGAAAAGAGATTTTTTTCAGTAACTATTGTAGGAAAATATCAAGATTTTATTTACCAAAAAACCCGAACAAACCCAAAAAACAAAAAACCTCTTATAGTTCAGGAAAACACATCATTGGGGCATTTTGATAGATGTAAACATATCTACACACACACACACACACACTTATATACACATATATGTTTACATATAAACATATATGCTTATACTTATATATTTTATTTACTTATATAAACATATATGCACACTCCCAGGACATTTGGAAGGTCTGGAAACATAAGATAGACTCATTTTCAACAGTATGTTAATTGCATTTCAAAGAATATTCCCAGTACATTAGTTTTTAACCTCTAGACACCTTTTCTGTTAGGTAAGTACCTGAAGCAATTTAATTATTAATCTGAAAAAAAGTGCTGTGCACATATCACAGAGTGTCCAGAAAGTCTGTAAACTCAAGCAAAACGGTGTATTAATAGAATGTCAGCAATTGTGGCTGCTGTTGACTCAAGTGTACCTATTCCTCGTTCCTCCCAGAAAGAAGAGGCCATGATTATTTTTTAGGAGTCTGAGCATCTCACATCTCACTCCTCTCTCCAAGGAGAAAACAAAAACTTCAGGGTTCTGTTCCCTGGGAGGGGGAACATTAAATTGGACTGCCCCAAAGGAAATGCAGTTTCAAGACTTGAAAGAGGTAGAAAAGTTCCATGTAGAGCTGTGGGTAATGAAAGACAGAGAAGAGTTGCAGTCCTTCCCCCTGCTTCCCCCCTCGCCCCCCGCCACTCCCAAGGGGGATCTTAGAGGTGGTAGGACCTGTGAGTGATGGACGATAATCCGATGAAATGGTTGAGGAGGAGGTGGGACCACAAGGAAGGGAAACCACTGCATTCTAGGCACATAAAGATTTCAGGGTCTCCCGCTAATATGGAGGAAGAAGTGGGGCCCCTATCTTTAACCTGTCCTTGGGTTTCAGACCCCAGAATCTCAGCGATGACCACGACAGACTGAAAGCCACAGCCTGTCCTCAAGTTTGCTGAATTTCTTGTGCTCTTGTAAGACCAGGGTGGGAAGGAGTATAACAAAAACTGTTGGCCGACAGATTTTATTTGATTTAGAAAAATAAAACAAGGTGACATTAGATGGTGGAGGAAATTTTTATTTGTGTGTGTGTGTGTGTGTGTGTGTGTGCGTGTGCGTGTGTATTTACAAATCTTCATATATTTATGCACACATGTCTCTGAGATGCTGGCAGAAAACCCTCTGAAATACTAGCTGAGTTCTGAAAAGAAAGCCTGCCTTTGCTACTTTCCATGTGCTGAAGAGGCTTTTCGAGCTGGAACTTTGGGGAAGTGCAGCTCCCCTGGATGAGTTTGATGTTCGTCCAGGTTTAGCTTGGGGTTTATAAAACCCGATGAGCACTAAAGCCAGCATTGAAGATGAGAGCGTTTTTATCGTTTCCGGTGACCTGCATGTGGTACATCCCCTCCCAGTCAGCTCTGGAGAGTAAAGCAGAGTCAACTGACCTGAAGTGTATTATGGGACTCAAGATTCAGTTATAATTTAGCATATGGAGCAGTGCTTCATGGGACTTAGTTTTAAAAGTTGAAACATTTCTGGCAAGGGTGCAGTTTATATTTTACGTATAACACTAACACACCAGCAAAGGATTTAATTGTGACCATTCAGAGATTATTTATTTGTTAAGCCCTAATTTAAAATAAAGTGGTATTTAATCGAAAGGCATTAATCAACTATAATGCTGACTTAAAGAGTCTTTTATTAAAGAGAAAATTAGTTCATTATATCAGGTTATTTTAAACTGAAAGAAAAATAGCATTCTGCCAGTTTATAAAGTGGTAATGTTTAACTCAAATGAAATCTACATGCCCTGTTGAGTAATCATTTTAGAATATTTTTCACACCTCATTTCTTTTGAGTTTAATTAAGACATTTGGAGGTACCTGCCCTTATATAGGATTGGCAAATTTTGATGAAACTGCCTTTGTTTCCATAATTTTTAAGAAAACATTCCCATTATACAGTATGCAAGAAAATGAAAAGATTCTAGTTCTTCCTACCTAATACATACAGACACACACACTCACACACACACTTGCTCAGGCTGACGTACCCATATGGGTATACACATACATATGAACACATTCAAGCCAACACACTTACATGAGCTTATTCAAATTCACACACACACACACACACACACACACACACACACACACACACACACCCAGCAACACTTACACTTAGAAGGTTAAACTTTTGCTCTCTTTTTCTTTCCACTGTTTTGTAGCTAACTTCTGACTTTTCTGTCCTTGGTTTATGCATTTCTTTTGATCTTTGACTTGGAAGTGGGTGACTCAGACCAATTATTTCATGTGATTACTTTTGGGATGAGATTGATGATTTTGATACTGGTTCATTTTTATTGTTTGCATGTCGTTGAAGAGAAAGAACTTCATGAACTTACTCTGCTTTCATATGCCAAAGCAAGTGTTGAGGAGAAGATTATATAAGTAGAAGAGAAAATTGCCTTTCACACATATTTGTTGAGTCAACAGGGTCAGATGAGAAGGTGGCAAAGAATATATCATGAAGCTCAAGAAACAGCTCTTTATTTTGCCATATTGCAGATAAATGTACTCTCTGTGTCACTTTGTGCTGTTTTATTATTTGCTTTCCTTAATTATGAGAATTTACTAATGAAATAATGTGCAATAGAATAGTAATAAAACCTAGTAGTTCAATAAAAGACTAAACAAAAAAGTGGGTAATTGATTTGCCTTTTTGAAATTGAGAGCTTTCTGTTTGTCAATGTATAAGGATTGGTATATGTCATTGTTCTGCTTTCAACAGATTTGGAAATACCCACTGTTCTTCACAGTAAAACCTTCATTTTTGTGTGTAAAAGATTGGAAGGCACCATCTGGGACATATCGTATGTTCATGTTTCTTCAAGAGAATCTGGAAATCATACTTTTGGGATTTTGTTGCTAATGAAGAAGAGCAAGGGGGAAAAGCTTCCATAAGTTGCACCTGGTTTATTGGTGGCTTTCTTATAAAAATCGAAATGAAATCTAAGAATGGTAATTATAGAGTATCGTATGTTATATCCAGAAGGATACCATTAATATTTCTGAAGTTGCATATTTAAAAATTGTGGGATTTTATTTAGATAATTATTTCGTTTGGTCACTTTCCTGGTGTTGGTAATTGGATAAGAATTTGGGGAAATGTGCCTAAGACAAGCATTGAACTTTTATTTGAGAAGCCCCTATTTGGTGTAGTCTTTAGAGAAATTATTGGTCTCCCATATGAAACCTAAACAGAAGGAGGATCCTCTTGTTTTCTGCCTCCCTCCTTCCCCAGTCACACCAGAAAAGCCCCATTCACCACACCAGTAATTCCTTTTGGTTTGTTAAACAAAGTCTAGATTGGTTTTCTATTATTTATTATTAAGAACTCTTATCTACATAGAAATCATTAGAGCAAGCTAATTTCCTATTCCAGCTCCCAGTAGAGTACTCTCATAGACAGTTGGTACTGAAAAATATTTCATTCATTTTCTCATTCAACAGATATTTACAAGCACCTACTACGTAACAGGCAGATGTCCAGGTACTAGGTTTATCAGAGTAAACAAAACAGAAAAGCATCTGGCTTTGAGGCTTATAACCGGGTGGGAAAATAGACAAATATACATACATATAATATATGGGGTGGGGATATGAGCTATGGAAAAATACATTGAAGAAGATAAAGTGTGATCAGAGAATGAGTTGCTAGTTTGTTGTATAGGTTAATCTTGGAAAGCCTCTCTGGAAGGACTTCCTTTTCAGAGGCTGATTAGAACAACCCCTGGGTAAATCTGGAGAAAGAGTGCTCTAAATAGAAGGAAGAGCAAGGGCAAGTGTCCTGAAGCCATAAAGGAGAAAGATGCTTGGCATGTTGAGCGAAGGGGAGAAACATGTCAAGGTCAGACATTGCAGGGCAGCAGACAGTTTGGGCTTTAGAGCCTTCATAAAGAACTTGGCTTTTACTGTAAGTGAAATGGGAAGTCATTGTAGAGGGGTGAGCAGAGGAGTAATGTGATTGAACTTATGTTTTTTGTTGTTGTTTTTTTAAAAAAATAGAATCCCTCTGGTTACTCTGGGGAGAACAGACCGTGGGGGATAAGAGATGGGGGATAAGGCCCCCCACTTAAGATGTTCCAGGTGAGAGATACGATGGTTTGAACTAGAATGAAAGTGGGGAGAAGTGATTAGATCCTGGTGCATTTTGAAAATGGAGTAGATAGGATTTGTAGCTCTGCTAGGAGGGAGCAAGAAGAAAGGGGGACCTATTAGGAATGACTCCTAGGTTTTGAGCCTGAACAACTAGCTGAATGGAGTTTCCACATATTTAAATGGCTGCGTAATCTGGGGATGAGGAGGAGTCTGAGATTTGCTTGTGGACAATTCTGTAGACATTGAGAGTAGGCAGTTCTATATGAGTTTGGGGTTCAGGGGGAAGATTAAGATGGCCAGACTGTAGTGTGTGTGTAATATAATATACTTGTAAGTTGTCAGTGTATAAAAGGTATTTAAAGCCAAGAGCCTGGATGAAATCACCTCGTGAACGAATGAGTATCTGGAAGAAGCAGAAAGACTGAGCCTTGGAGCACTTTAACATTTCTAATCACATAAATGAAGGGACACCCACCAAGGAATCTGTGAAAGGTTAACTAGTACAGTAGGAAAAGTACCAAAGGAGAGAAATGTCCTAGAAGCAAATGAATTATAATTTTCAAGAATGAGGACTTCCTAAGTGCGTCAAATAATAGTAAAGTGGAAAATAACATGAAGCCTGTGAATTGACTGCAACATTTGCTAATGTGGAGGGTTCTAGAGACCTGCTTAAGGGCTTGAATGGTGTCACATGACTAAAAAGGTCTGACTCAATCAAGTGATCAATCAAGATACGGCATAGATATGTTAATAGAATTATTCGTTGATGAACAAGATACTAACTGCTCTGTTCCCCAGAATGAAGCGATTTCCTGATCTCAGTTAGGTATTTAGGAAAGCAGAAATACCAGGACAGTTCTTTTCACTATTTTTAATTGGCTCTCTCTCCCACTCCCCTTTCATAATCTTTATCATTCTTCTCAAATCCCCCAACCACCCTCAGCCTGTTTGTGTCAGCTTCTGAGCTTGCCTCATGCTTGATTTAGATAGTCAAAGGGAACATTTGCAAGCTCCATGAATGTCCCCTTCCCGTTCCCTGCTTACAAATCTACCTGTATTTGTCATTATTGGGTACTCCTCCTTTAGAAACACCAAGGGAAAGATAAGCCTCCTAAATAAGTCTCTCCACCTGTTCTGTGGATGCCTCTTCCTCTCAGCATCCTTGTAGCTTCCATTCCCTTCTGGTAAGCCTTTATCCTGTCCCTTTATTGCTCCTACAGCACCTAAATATGTTTGTTCATAGTTTTCCCATCTTAAAAATACCGGCCATTCTTAAATTTATATTCCTGTCTAACTAGATAAAAACAATAGAGACAGGTTGTAAAGTATTTTAGAAATAAGGAAATGAAGAAAATAACAAACACCCATAATCTCCCTTTGCAGAGATGATCGTTACATGTGTTTACATTCGATTATTTTTCTGCGTGCATTTTAACTGACTAGGATCCAACCACGTATAGACTTTTTAAATCTTTCTTTTTATTTGACAAACATTACATTGTAAGACTTTGAACATACAATTAAACAGTTTTGGAACTATTTTAAATAGCTAGAGTATTTAATATTGTTATGCTATGATTTGTATATTTGCAATTTCATTGGGCTTTTACCTTGTTTCTACTTTTCATATAAATAAAACTAAGGTGAATATCTTTGTACATAAATCTTTTACTACATTTCAGATTATTTTCTAGGCTAAAGTCTAAAGGAAAATGCTGAATCAAAGGATATGCACTGTTTTATGACTCTCCTTAGATATTGCCAAATTGTTTTTTAAAATGATTCTGTCGATTTATATACCTACTGGGAAGTGTAAGCATGCCTCTCTTCTCAGATTCTTCTGAGGGCTTTTGAAAAATGATTATTTTATAAAATAACAATCTTTACTAATTGAACAGTTTAGGGTTATCTCATTTCTTAAACTAATGTGTGATTACTAGAGAGGTAGAAACCACTTTTTAATCTTTACTGTTTTTGTTTTTCTGCTGCTTAATGTTTTTCTTTTCTTACGACTTTTCCCTCATGTCCTTTGCCCATCTTCCATGCCCTCCGTTGGATCTTCAGCAGTTTTTTGTTGACTTGTACGATTTATCATATTAATGTTATCAACCATTTGTCTCTCATATTCGCTGCAATAATTTTTCTAATTTGTTGCCTTTTATTTTTATGATTTTATTGATTTAAGGTTTTAGTCAAGTGACAACTTAAAATTAATTGGAGGCAGAATGGTAAGCCCCAAAACAGACCCAAGTAGATGTAAGATTTTGGCATATGTTCAAGGTATTTAATTCATGGGGGACAAATGTCCAAATTTTGAGGCAAACGTTAGAATTCTTTCTCATACCTCATATCAAAATAAATTTCAAGCAGACTAAGGCTTCAAATACTTTTTAAGAAATCAAACGACACATAACAACATCAGAAAGTATTTAAGTGGAAACATGATCTTTCTAAGCTTGTCAGTAAAGGTAGAAATCATTAGGGGGCGCCTGGGTGGCTCAGTGGGTTAAAGCCTCTGCTTTCGGCTCAGGTCATGATCTCAGCGTCCTGAGATCGAGGCCCGCATCGGGCTCTCTGCTCAGCAGGGAGCCTGCTTCCTCCTCTCCTTGTCTCTCTACCTGCCTCTCTGCCTACTTGTAATCTCTCTCTGTGTCAAATAAATAAATAAAAATCTTTAAAAAAGAAATCATTAGGGTAAATATTGACAAATGAAAGTAATTTGAAACCTTCTACCTGGAAAAAAATTAACAAAGATAAAATACAAATGACAAGCAGGGAAAATAATTTATAACATAAATGGAAACTATTAATTTTATAAATAGTCCAGAAAAGATCTCTTATAAAGAAAAAAAAATTCCAAGAAGGAACTTGATCAAAGAACATGAAGGGATATTGTAGAAAAAGAAGAAATACCAATGACGAATAACCATTTAGAAAATCCAAACTGACTAGCTTTCAAAGAAGGTAAAACAAATGTGTAGATGTAATATTTGAAATTATAAAAATCTGCTTGACTTTCAACGCTTTTTAGTATATGAGCAACCCTACTGAGCCAGTCACCCATTAACCTAAGGAATTTTTACGCTATTAAAAGTAGAAGAAAAAAAAAAAGACTTTGAAGATCAGCTTTTGAAGCCACGTAGTTGAAAGTGGAAACTTTGTGCTTGTGTTTGTTTTTAATTCCAAAATGTTCCTTTTAATGGAGTAAGATTCTAATCATTGTTAATAGTAGTGATGACAATGTACATCAATATCTGTTGACATGGAAAGATCTGCTTGATATAGAAATAAAAAACTTTCAACTACAAAGCAACCGTGATCCCATTTCTGTAATAATAAAAAACAAAAGCTCATATATATACATACTAGAAAATAATTTACTAAAAAAAATAATAAAGCTTTTCTCGGATGTGAGGAAAACCAACAATCTTATTTATTTTTTCATACATTTTAAGATTTCTGAAGTCCCATATATTACTTTTATAATTATAAAAATGGAGGCATTTACATTTTGAAAAAGATCTTTTTGGTCATTTTTCTCCTTACTCAAATAAATAGGTATCTTTTTAAAGTTTTTTTTTAATTTTTCCTTTTGGAAATTTAATATATGGTTTGAAATAAGAATATAAATCCTGGGCGCCTGGGTGGCTCAGTGGGTTAAAACCTCTGCCTTCGGCTCAGGTCATGAACTCAGGGTCCTGGGATCGAGGCCTGCATCGGGCTCCCTGCTCAGCGGGGAGCCTGCTTCTCCCTCTCTCTCTGCCTGCCTCTCTGCCTACTTGTGATCTGATCTCTCTCTCTGTGTCAAATAAATAAATAAAATCTTTTAAAAAAATGATTTAAAAAAAAAAAGAATATAAATCCTCCTAAATAGCCAGTATTCCAAGTAGTTGAACAAGTGTTGTAGTCCAGTTTATTAGATAATTACTTATTGATTGTTGATGCTACTCTTAATCAAAGATCATTAACTTCTATTTCCTACTATCTGTTTAGAGAAAATTCTATTCCATTAGTTCACTTGTCTTTTGTTGTAACATTATCTCACTCTTTTAATTATTATTTCATTACATGGTGTTTTATTACTGATAGGAGAAATGCCCTCACTACTTTTTGTTTTTTAAAACATTCTTATGGACATCTAGGTTCTTTCCATAGTTTGGCTATTGTGGACATTGGTGCTATAAACATTCG